>JAFIDM010009631.1:163301516-163327675 GCA_023159025.1 Thereuonema tuberculata | reverse complement strand
AATGTTTCAGTATTCCGATAGGTTTTTTTTCCTAATTACTTCTTATGCATATAATGCAGATTTTTTTCAGTCAGACTTACTCTGTTAAGTTACAAGCAGCAAATCCTGCAATCTATTTCAAATGTCTCCGAACAATTGTTATCTCTACCACACTTAGAATTATCTGCGGCTCCATCCATCATCGTAATAATGAATTGTAGGAGGAATTTATTATAATGCCATTATGTCTTACTTGTTTTTCTTTAAATCGATCCCAGAGACCAGTCCATAACATAAATTTGCTTGATTTTTGCTAATATATGAATGAGGGATCTCTCACTATAATCATCTTCCATGGATTGTAGGAAGAACAACTCAAATTTTCTGCAAAAAAAAGTCGTCCACATTGCAATGAACAACATTGCAATGAACATTTTTGGTAGAAATAATTGTAACTCCTAAAAATTCTAACACAGTACAAGAAAATTGCATTGGGAAGACATTATGACAAGAGCTAATAGATAAGTAGAGAAATTATTATCAAAATAGTAACTCAACTTAAAATAAGTGATAATATTTACTGTCGCTTGTAAATTTGGCTTTAATGATTACATCGTTATTCGAAAGAATAATTTAATTTTGGATAGACAGTAAGAAATACAATTGTACTCTTTTCAAATTATGGGTCTTTACTGTTTTGCTTCCATCTTAATGAGCTAATAGAGCTGAAGTACTTGATTAAAAGATACGAGGAATAGATTGTGTAAATATATTATGAATGGCGAAGGAACATATAAGTGTTTGGGGAGGAAAATATCATAGTTCTTCCATTAGGAATTACCATGATCAGTGATCTCAACTACAAGTAATAAAAGCAAATCCTGCTTTTCGATCTCTAGAGCAACTGATCATTGAGTCAAATTAAAATTCTTACTAATTAATCTAATTAATCTACAATGATGCAAATTTCTTGACTGCAGCCATCGGATTATATAAATCACTTTAGTCAACATTTTTTTTTACTTAGTATTTTTCGGAGAATATAGATTTGACCTGCTTTTTCATAATTTTATGTACCGTATATATATATATTATTCTGACATGCTATCACGTTTTCTAATGAGGTAGTTGAAGATTATAACAATATATCCCATTTCAGTCTTACTTCTGAAATGTGCTTACAGTCAATTAAAGTAAATAGCAAACAATCTAAAACATTACCATATAGTGAATAAATAGTTAATTGTAGTTAGCTTTTAGCAATTAGAAATGTTCGATTCGATTTTACTTACTGAAAACGAATTAATGAAAACATAGAAATGAGCTGCATTTGCTCGTATAAGTTACGATATGACTGGATACTAAGTATCCATGTTAGATCTTACTGCGCATAATGAGCGTTGATATTTTAAAGCATTAGACAATTGCTTTCCCTTGTAGGCCTTCCTTAAAAGAAGAATCCTTTTCCCTGTACTGTTTTGCAGGGAAATAAAAGATATTAAAAAAAAATGGTTCTTTCAAAATGCTTTCTACTTCTGCTGCGAAGCATTTCTGGGTCGACCAGTTCCATCAGACCCTCAGCGTCTCTGGGCAACTCTTCAACCTAGATTTTTGCCTCCACTCAGTCATTGAAAATCACAGCATCAAGTTACATCCGTGTCTTCGCTGACGCCTGGAAACCAAAGATGCAACGTCTGAAGATAGGAGCTCTTTAATCTGTCAATCAAATTCTACGATGTTTTACAATCACAACTTATTGTTCTAGTTTGCCTACAAAATCGAATTCCATGTGAAAACACCCAATAAGTTTTTGGAATTAACTAAGGTATCTCTGATGTTATATCTTTCATTGATATACTATTAAGCTACTAATAATAAAATGCTTTGGTAATGGAAATGGCAAATAGATATTACTATAAAGCAAAGTGATAAATAAAACGACATATGATAATAAAAAATTGCCATTTTACATGACCGTTATGAGAGGTTAGCTTATAAGATTAACTATAAAGTGGGAGGCGGGTGAATGTCGGACTAGTCTTCGGATTTCCTCCTTGTGATTGGAAATTACTGGATGCAATTAAATATTTTGAATTATTAAGAAAAATCTGTAATAATCTTTTTAGAAATAAAAATCTTCTAGTTTAAGATTCTGTTCGCCGTTTTTCACAATAGTCTATATTTCTCTAATAGGCGAAAAACCTTTTCCGCAAACCACCATTTAACAAAACAAAGAAATGTAAAAGAAATGTAACAAATTTTGATTTTGAATGAAAGGAGTTCATATAAATAAGAGTTCTCATTCGTTTAACTCTTTTAAGTCTACGCTCCATTGAAAAACTTTATCTCATAAAAACCAAACCTATAGGCCTAACACCTTTTGTAGCGTGTATATAGACAATATCTTAATCCATAAAAACTCGACGCCGGAAGCTTAGTAAAGCCATCGATTTAAGATGCTTGTCGGATGTTAATAAATCACTGTTCAATCTCTAGGTTTCTAGACTTCCAGGTGCTCTTACTAAATTTAATATTGATTACTTCTAAGTGAACACAGAACAACCTTTGAACTTATTCGTTATAAGTGGGGAGCCCGATGCTGTGGAGTAAATCATAATCTAATTACGAAATAAATACGACAGAAATAACCTAATGTTACAGAAAACAAAATAAAAATCTGGAAAATTTATATTCCAGAAATGGCGAATATACTCGTAAAATGAATTGCAATTTCCAAATTAATCGGATATAATGTTAACTCAAATTTAAGTACGGGAAAAAAATATTTAAGTATGATTTATGAACATTTATTTTAAACAACACTAATCAATTATAATCAATAGAATTAATTATTAGTTTGGTGAATTAATTGGAATGCAGAATGTTAATTAAGTGGCCAATAAAATATATATGAATGAGGCTCTAAAGCCAAAACTTTATTACTTTTTGATTCTCAGTTTTAACTACGATTTTTAAATATTCTGTTTTATTCTCTGCATTTACTTATTTAAAAGAAATGAAATTTTACTTTCAGTAGTTTAAAACAAGGGAATATTTCAGTAGTTTCACAATGGAAAATTGGAATGTAAACTCGTAAATTGGGCAAATAGGATAAATTAGCAAATAATAAATTACAAAGTTCAATTTACTTCGTCCTTTTTTCTATTGAAATAGAATAAACTTAGTTTCTTAGAAAAAGAGTTTCAACTATAAAAAAAAAAAAACTCCTTTATATTTTCCCCTTTTTTTCTTTTATTTATCATTTATCCTTGTAATTTCATTTATTATCGATGTATTATATTTAGAAATTGTGAGAATAAAATCATCTAGTCTTAAAATAATAATATGACAATATCCGATTTTAAAATTAAATTGAAATAAGAGATAAGAAAATTAACTCCACTTAATATTTTGCCAGTCTTCTATAATTTCCTTTTTGATGGGGATTTCAGTTGTCAACAGGCAAAAGTTTCGCCAAAATTGAAAATGTCTTGTTAATTCACCATGTAAATGAATCGGATTTAGAGCAACGATGTTCTATCAGGGAAATGTCATTGTCCTCTGAAGGATGTTCTATTTTTATGACAATGAATACCTTCAGAAAAACTGAATTTGTTTTGAATAAGAAAATTGTGTTTTCATGAAATTGTTGAAAATTTCATATTCTTTTAAGTCTTTAATTTAAGATGATTCAAAAATTATTGCTATAAAGTAAATTAATTATCTTCTCCTTAATGTTGAATTATTATTACGGCTCTACGGTAAAAAAACCGCGAAAATAATTAATAAAATTAGTTTAAGAATTTACTATTATTAACTTATTAAGTAATGATAACTCAGTTGTCTAAATTTTGTTAAAGGATTATAATTGTTATAGAAATTGAATGATCATCATTTTTCTTTTCTCTGTTTTTTTTTTTTTTATTTAAAACTTGTTATTTTCTCTAAAAAATACATTAAATTTTATCTGTGAATAAAAATCTGGTTGATGGTACAGTTGTGATATTACGGGATTTAGGATGCTAAATCACTTGCATTGTATTTTTTCATGATTTTTTTAATTAAAAAAAAAATAAGAAACACAAATAAAAATTTAATTAAGTTTTTAAACCCGTTTTTCGGGCATTATACTTTCATTTAATAAACATCGGAGGAAAAAAAAGGGTTAGAATAATAAAACTTTAAAATGTAATTTTACGTCAAAATGCAAATAGCCGTCCGTCCGTCTGTGATCACGATACTTTATATCCTGAAAATAGGATAGCTGCAATTTTTAAGATAGGTTTAATTTATTAGAGGGAAGATCCCTATTGATTTTAGCTCATTTACCACCATAGGTAAAGAGTTAAGAGTGTAAAACTGGTTATCGTTAAATGAAAAGTAAACAATAATCTTGGTGAATTAGAATAAATGTCCAACTAAAAAAGGATCTTCTTTGTAAACTCATACTTCACCTCCAAAATGTAAGGTATTTACCTTAAATTTTGGAGGTGAAGCATGAGTTTACAAAGAAGATCCTTTTTGATTTTCTTACCCGGTAATTGATTTTCATATCCGATCAATCGATAAATAGCTGGAGATCCTTCTGTCATCAAGATAACTCAAAACTATTTAGTTGAAAGTTTTCATAGACAGTCTAGGTACTTATCAGGGACGATTTTAGTAAAAATCAGACCAGATGGTAAAGAGCTATGGAGCAAAACTGTCAACATAGATGAATAAGGCAATTAACAACTCTTGCGAATGAACAGCTTTTAGGAGCCCTTATCATGAGGATACTCCAAAGTTGGCATGTCAACTATATCGTGTATTTCTCTATGTGTACTTTTGCTCTTTTCAATGAATCAACAGAAATGAGAGATGTGTACAGATGGATTTAAGTAGACTATATGCAATGTAATAATATAGCAATTACGGTAACTGTAGATAATGAATTTATTAACTTGCTAACAGTATTTAATTACAAATATCGATTTAGCCATTTAAATTTGTGAGAATCATTTACATTTACATCATAACCAACAATTCGGATTTTTTTTATTAGGAAATTAAAGTAGATTAATATAAAATAATAATAAAAAAATCTTCAATTTAAAATTTTAAGTAATTAAAATCAAACTTTAAAATTAATTATTAACACAGTAATTATTATCACTACAAGCGGATAAAACTAATTTGAAAACAAAGTATAAATAAAAATGACATTCAAAATTCAAGAAATAAAATTATTTTATTTAGTTGTTGATTGATAATTTTTCTTTCCTTTCACCTCTGATGCTCTTAAACTCCTCCCTCACCAGTTTAGAAAACGATATCCTTTTAATTTTAACAGCTTTCTTTTATTTATTTTGAATATCAAAAATCAAACAAAACACAATTAATGATATGAGAAAATTTTGCACTGGAGCATCACTATGGATTATCCCCCTTAAATATGCCATACAGGGTGAGAAATCATTGACTTTTAATAATAACCTATTAATATTAACTGAACATTGGCAACAGCATAAATTCCTTAGCAATTGATGCTGAAAAAAGTTATTTTCAACATTCATTTTTTGAAATGTTGTAATTTTATTTTTAAATTTTATTGAGCAAAAAATTGAATTTTCAAAGCAATCTTGTTGTTCACGCATCCCCTAAAGCCTGTTGATGAATCTTTAATTGACTCAGAAAACAGAAGTTAAGAATCGCTGAAGAAAAAGAAAATTTTGTTATTTATTTTCCATAGGCACTTAAGAGCTTCTAGATAATAATCGAATGATGTTAAGACATTAAATAAGACTACAGTTGTTTATCCCTTAGAAAATATATAATTACGTTCTTAAAGTCAGATTTGTGTCAAAGCTGTCACAAGTTGAGTTTCTTGTCATATTACATCTTGTCTTAAAAAAAATTAAACACAAGAAAGAATTGAAATTTGAAGAGCTGTGTCTTGATGCGAATTAGAAAAATGCAAATTTTACACTTCTGCTCTCTGTTCCTATTCTTAAATGGACATCTGGTATGGCTGTTTCGAGGTTAGCAGTTTTCCTCTGATGCGGCATCGACACAAGTAGAATACATGTGAATAATAAGTGAAAAAATACACAAACACATAAATATGTGAAAGAAAATTCTCTTGACACCTTCACATTCCACATTGAAGAGAATTGAAACATGGAAAATCATAGCGCTGTCATTTTGGAACGCCGTGATTGGCATCGCTTCAGCAGGAGAATCAATGTTTGTATTTACATTCTGTTTTCTTTTTTGGATTTCTAAATATTTTTCATCTTTGAAATATCTTTAAATCATTAACTTACAAGTACCATGTTGTAGATTCAATACTACTCCATTCAATACTACTCCATCTCCATTAGATGATTGAAAAAAGTGTTCCTAAATGCATTCCCACAGTCCTTTGTTGTAAAATTCTTTGAAATCGACAGCGAATATAACCCTTTGCTAATCATTTTGCCATTTTGACAGGGTAATGCTAGTCAGTAACAAAATGCAAAAGATTTAATGCACACTACAAATTACTTTCTTTTGCTTTAATCACTACAGTACAGTTAAAGTTAAGTATCCCACTAAAGGCCTTCAGGTCGCAGGAAGTAAGCTCACCAATGGCACTACGTTGGTATGATCAGTCCAATGCCCACCCGCCTTTAATCCAGGCAAAGAAACCGGAACCTATTCTACAGAGGTTGGGGAGAATTTAGTCTGGAGGTGAATTCAGAGTGGGAAAAACTCCGACCTTCTACAGGAGCCACCATTACCCGTAAAAATGCATTCAATCTTTTTGAAAGAAATTGTGCTGCTCGATACAATAATTTATACCATGAATTTAAGAAATATATTCATTAAAATAAATCTGTACAATACGGCATTTTTTTTAAAAAAAATGTCATTTGGAACGTTTGACTTGGATGATTGAAGGAACAATTCTGTCCAGGATATCTTCGCAAATAGCTTATTCTGATTATATGTGGTTATTTGGAATTTAATTAAAAGTAAAGTTAACTATTATTATTATTGATTAGTATCCATAAATCATTTAGTTATATACAGTCGGACCTCGATATAAGGTCACCCCTTGGGACCTCGCGAAAATGACCTTATAAGCGGGATGACCTTATAACCGATTCATACGCATTGTCAATAAATAAGCATTATATAAATATAGTATAATTCTTTCTAAAATTTAATACGTACAAAAATATCAGTTTATTAGGTTATAATTTGTTACTTTAGTTGAACCAATTAAAATTAATGGAATCAGAAAGAAATTATTGTTTAAAAATTTTGATTCGGAATAAAGTTGTATACAAAGAGTACTAGTGTGCTCAAGCAAAGTACTGATGAACAACTGACCTTTCTTAAAATAATCCATAATACAGGTCTGTCGCGATTTTGGTTTCATCTTTTGTACAATGTTTTCTAAGTTTTGTAGTTTCTGAAAATTTAATGATTGGAGTGCTTCTACTTGTGTCACCGCTTCACTTTCGGTATCACTGTCGTTATCCTCACTTTCTAATGCATTGGAATCTATAACTTGCGAAACAATTTCGGAAATCGAAGCTTGAGAAGTGGTAGCAATTTCATCATCAATTCTCACATATTCACTTTCCCCTGCCCTTCTACAGCACAGCCATGATTTCTGAGATCTTGTATTAACACAGGTAAGGGAATATCATCTTTTTTCCTAGAATTTCCTAGGGGATGAAGTGCTTTGTGAAAAAGCTGTCCCCTCCGTCAGTAGGAGAAATGACGCTGATAAAAGATCATACCCACGGAAAAATTCTTGGAATTGAATCAGTGTGGCGCTGAAATCACAGACAAAAGTGACCTTATATGCGATTACGGTATTTAAGACCTGACCATATATCCGATAATCCATATCAAAGAATTCCTATTGAATGAGCCGGGACTTTGGAAAAGTGACCTTATATGCGGGTGACCTTATATCAAGGTCCGACTGTATTTGATTTTCAAACGAATCAGTCATTCTAATCCAAATCCTGAGATTGAAATATAATCAGCTATACAAAAAAATAAGATATAGTTAATAAATTTTCAGTAATGTAATTAATGTAATTAACGAAGAGAGTGTATTAAGTCCGTCCTAATTTATTTAAAGCCACTGCCTTAAAGTCAATCAGTACTGGAAAGAAAATCCTCCAGCTATGAGGACAACGTCGTTTAAGAAACCTTTAGATGACTATAATAACTGGAATATCTCCCAGCATTAAGTAAAAGAATGAATTAAATGGCAATTCCAAAAGAATTTACGACATAATTTATCAGAAATGTCTTATCCATATAAAACAAATAATAAGTTCCTAAAAGAAGTTGAACCCTAATTTCCTCAATTTATTTTTTTTTTCCTATTTTTCTTTGTATTCTTAAAGTCGTGAAAAATATACAAGCAAAAAATTTTCCAAGCTTTAAATTGCTAAATACAAACTGCTATATTATAATTAAGTGAAAAAAAATATTATTTAAATCCTCATTACTTACTTCGGTTATCTAAATCCAATTAATTTTAATCATAAGAAAGCACGCTTTTGAAAATTAATAAACGGATTAATATTTATAAGTAGAAATCAGTAGAAAGTGATTGTTTCATTTTTCTATAAATTCCTTTCGTCATCTTTACGTGCAAATTTCTGGACAAGGACCGTAAGGATACAACAGTTATATCGTCTTTTATATTCAAATGAGCATGATAAATTTCAAGAAGATTCATTCAGTGGCTCCAAAGTAATTAGAAATACACACACAAACAGACTGGCTGATTTTATGAGATTTACTTTAGGATAAAAAGAGTAGGTCGGAAAACCAATGTTAAATTCGCCGTATGAGTTTTTTTTTTTTTTTAATATTTAATTTCAAAAATATCTAAAATTTTGAAAATATGATAATTAATCTCAAAGATTAACGGATGATATGAGATTATCGTTCCCCATAATTAGGTTGGCTTATTTCCACTTTCATTAAGAAATTTTATGTGTTTACAAGGAAAATATTTTGAAATGGATTTAATAGTTTTTCGAACTACTTGTGATTATTTTTCGATTAGTCTAAATTTTTATTAAACTTCTGTTTATTTTCTTAAAAAGTTTTTACCAACTTATGAAATAACCTAATAATTTATTAAATATATTCACATTTTTAATTACTAAGCATGATTTCATTACTAATCTATTTTCTTTTCTTCTTTTTTCTTCTTACTTTCATTTAAAGCTTTTAAAAAGTTTTAAGAATGAATTTTATTTGTCGAAAGTGTTGTTTAAACGAAACAGCTAATCGCCATTCATTACGCCGTAAAGAAGTCTGCTTTTACCAAGCGTAATATACATGTCTGCAATGTAACGCAGTGAATTTATTACACTGCTGAGAGAATAGTAACAAATTAGCCTTTGTTATTCTCAAAGCCAGACTTTTGCTTTTAAAATTTATAATGCTTTTCTGTGTTTTGCATGTATAAAAAAAATGAAAAAAAAAAAAAAGCTTTCGTACTTGAACACTACAAGATTCCAGATCGATTCTTTTAAGCATCTGTTCTTTTAATCCTCTTTTACTTTCTAACTTTCTTGTTTTAGTATGTTGCAACACAAAAACTAAGTGAATAAGAAAAGATTTTCTTGGCGCGCGTTTCATTTAAAAAATTTTATCTGTATCTTTTCCTTCTATCACTGATTCCTTTTTATCCTTCTTCCTTTCCTTCTCCTTTTTTTTTTCTTTTATGTTTTTCTTTTAACATAATCCTATTCTTCTCCATCCTTTCTGGTCATCTTTTTACTCCTTTCTTTCTTTCTCTCTTTTTTTTTTTTCCTTTTCATCCGACTATTTATCGATTACTGAGAGTCTAACTTAAGTGTAGTATATGCTCCTTCCCTGCTTCTATTGATCCCGTTAGGGTTAATATTCATAAGCTTGCTATTCGCTGCCGTCGTTCCGAGTTCACTCTACTTCAGCGCTTCTTATGATTCTGTCTCTTTCTCTCTCCCGCAGATCGCTCGGACGTTCCAGACGGAGATACGGCTCTTTGAGAGAAGAACTACCGGACAGTAGTTACAAGAAAACCACCACCATCGTTACGTTCTTTTTACCGGAACTCCCTCCGGCATTACCGTCCCACTGGCAGACGGCAGCTCCATCTACACAGATATACAGCGTAGCACTCTGCCGGTCGCCTAAGACAATTCTCTCGTCGAGAAGTCATCCTCGTCCCGACAAGTGCAGACCGAGAGCAGGAACAACTCACGCTCGCTTGCGGGCTAACGCTGCCGTTCTGTGCAACGCCCCTAAAGGCCGGAGTGATCTGAATCGAGTGCCGTGCAAACGTGCTCCGAGTAGATTCCTCGTACTGGGAGTGGATTCATCGTGAGGTTTTCTTGCTTTTCAGTTTTCAGGAAGTGAAAACGGAGGGAGGAGGAGGAGTTGTCTTCTGCAATTGTCACTTTGCTCCATTCTGTTTCACTGCCTTTACTGACTCTTCTGCAGCCTAACAACTTTTTTTTCCCCACCCCATCCCCTTTTGGGCGCCATTTTCGCCGATCCCTACTCGCACTCCATCCCACGTCGCCATGAGACAGTGATTGTTCCATACTAAAAAATTTTGCAGCCAAGCGGCGCGTGCGGGCCAGATGAGTTCCACCCCCACCACCATCACAATCATCCCCTCGTGCACCACCACTATTCGTCGTTCCACCACCACCGTTTGTAACAGCAGCACCGTCGCCCCAGAGAAGCGGTCCCACTTGGCGCCTCCTGTGGATTACCGCCTCGTGTAAACTGCCTATTGCCTGCTCGGCCTTAATCCTCCTCCCCCGCCACGGAGCGATCCCCCGACCAATAACGACGGATAGAGTAAAAGCGAAGCTTCCCGCGGAAAAGGACTGCAACCGACTCCACTGTACACAGAGCAATGACGATGTACGACGTAGCCGCCCGGGCCGAACGAGGGTCGTTGCTTCCCGTGGTCGTCCTCCTCCTCTTTCTCTCGGTGAGTATCTTCTGTTTGTCTCTTTGGAATTTTATAATCCTGTCCGTTTTTATGTTGATTCGATTTTCCTGCTTTCGTTCTCTTAGCGCGCCTAGAAGCCAAGAAAAACCATCACTGCATAATGCTCTTTGGAAATGTTGTTTACTCTGAGCAGTTCTCGGGATGGGGTAAGCCCCTCCCTCCGCTCTAGCCGCAAGCTCGGCGGCCAACATCTCCCGACTCTTCGCAATCAAATGCGAGTAAATCGACGTGATTTCCCGGCGAATTTGCCCTAACGTTGACGTTATCATTTGTTATTAGCAGGATTCTTTATTTGTCTAAAAACAATACTTACAGAGTAAAATAGTAATTGTTTCAACTTTTAAGTTATCAGTTATTTGTCTATGTGTGTTTGAACATTTATAAAAAGATAATATTATCTTTTGAAATAAACAGAAATTTAAGAAACATGTTGTTATTAAGCTGATATTCGAATAACTTTTATTTAACTTTTCTTCTAATTCTTTTCGGTATTCGGAAACTCAATTGTTTCGTGAAATTCTTCAGAAAATAGCTATCGCACATGCTCTCTCTCACACGTAAGGTTACACCGTAAGACAAGTTTAGAGTAAATCGACCCGTTATCTCCGCCGCGTGTCAGAACCACGTGAGCCCACGTGCACTCTCACGCACACCTTGGGAGATTCATTCGGCGCATTTCGTCTCCCAAGAGAGGCCTTCGCCGGCTTTTTCAGAACCGGTGCGACCATTCCCAAACCCTGAGAATGGCTACTGGGATAAGTTGATTGCCGAAAAAGTCGTGAGGTTCCCCCTACATCGGTATGATTTACATCGATAATCAATGAGTGAATTTTCCATTGATAAACAATTCTATCCATACGCACTTCTGGATTCAGATATTGTCTGAATATTGGAGAAACTGTAAACTTTTTTAGGTTTCATGAGTATTCATTTCTCATTGAATTCCATAATTGAATGACGATATTTGTCAATTCTGATTTCCTGAAACTGAGTTAAAATTGACAAAGTTACTAAGAAATTTTAATTTGAAATCTGTACTTTTAAAATTATAATATTTTGAAAATTTTTAGATTTCAATTTTTTATTATTTAAAATAAAAGTATTAGACATCAAAAAATTTCCTTGATTTCCTGTTGGAAATACAAAACAATACTTTAATGTGACTAATTTAGAAATTAAAAAGAAAAAAAAAGTTACAATTAAATTGAAACTGCAAGTTATTTTAGCTTTATTTATTTTCTGTTTTCTGTTGTTAACTTTTTTTTAATAACAGTTTCTTAGTTTTTTTCCTTTGATAAATAAATTTGGATTTAAAGATGTTATTGATTTCTTTGATCGTTTCTTCGATATCGTCTAACAACTACGAGTTTCCTTCTTTTTATCTCCTTTCAAACAAACACCGGGTGAAGATCGGAGCCGTGCAAATTGAATAGAAGCAAAGTCTTAGGTCGTTGGGAGCTGCAGGAGATGACTCAGTCGGTCCTGCTTCAATTCCTATTCCATTCCATTCAACTGATTGAATTTAGACATTAATATCTGTGGGATCCGCCATTGTTCTTCTGTGCGGAACGCTATAGCCAGACCCGATCCCCTAATCGACATGTTTACACTCAGAACTGCCGAACATCAAGCTCGACTGCCGTTGGAAAAGCCTCCTTACTCGTGTACGCACTAAAGGAATCAGCGTGTAGACGGTCTAAGCATGACATACGTCATTCATTACGTCATTGAAAGGAAGACTTGAGTCGGAAACCAATTACATTTTCTAAAACGGATGCATTTTTCTTTTAATAGAGAAATTTAGAAGATTACAAAAATAATTACATTAATCACAATAATACGTTTTCTGTATTTAGTTTCAAAATAGCTTCCAGCCAACCAATTAGACATTGAATCAGCAGTCTATTTTTCTTGAACAGTGATTTTTTTTTTTTTTTTATTTTGCTGCTCTATTTCTGGGAAAGCAAATCTGTTTATCTTGCATCTACGGCCTACCGTTTCCATAGTTTCCCAAACGATGAAGCACTTTATTAGTCAATAATAACATCTCTGAAGTTGGAAGTATTGATGGATATTGGTTTTTCAAATATAGCAGCTGGACGCCAAATGATCTGGAACATTTGACATTTTGCCTCAATTCCTTCAATAAGAGTCTTGGGAAAAAAAAAAAAAAAAGCTTATTGAATAAAGAAACCTGTTTTATTGAAGAACCAGATCGAGAAAATTATTTTATAACTGAGAATGAATTTAAAAAAATGTTTGGACTTAATAATAGGCTGAGAAAAGAAGGATTATTGAAACTTTTCCTGCAGAATTTTATTGAGTTTCTAAAATAGTGACACTAACGAAGCAATGTTGTTTTTTTAATTCATCTGCAATAATAACTAGAATTTACGCTGAAAGTTTCTATGCTTCATTAGTTTCTGCTCTACAGGTTAGAAAGTTTTCATTAAAGCAAAAATATAGCTATTTATTTACAGGCATTTATAATATTTGTTTTAAGAAGAATTAGACTTCACCTGATGGACGTTGGTATGAAAGATTTATATTAATTGGAAATTTCAAGAAATGAAATAACGAAAAATATTTATTATTGCTGTTTAATCATTATAACTTCTGTATGCTTAAATTCCAAAAAAAGTGAATTAAAAACAATCTACAACTGAAATGGATACTTAAAATAATAATGTGTACAAAACACACTTATCTTTGCCTCTTTGGAAATGATTCATATTTGTACTTTTTCATAAAATTGCCGAATACAATTGCAATTGTAACTTATTTCGTTTCAGGAAAATATCTTTGCTTCCTTGAAATCTTTTTTTATACCTAATTTTATTTATCTAAATTCAAATTTTTATTTAAGTAGCTCAAATTTAATTTAAGATTTTATTAATCTTTTGTATTATAAAAAGTTCTGAAAAACTAAAAATGATAATTTTTAATATGAAACTTAAAATGTAAAGGCATCATTTACAAAAATACGGACATTACCATCAGCAAAAGTAAGATTACTTCCTTTATGAGGCAATAGGATGATCGATTTTACATAAAATATCTTTTTTTATGTTAAAAATTAAATATTAGTGTTATCAACATCTATAGGCTTTATAATAGATAAGTCATTTTCAAACGCTATCTAGTATTTGGCAACTACAAATTATAGCCACGTCAAATTTTCAATATTATTATTATTATTTTACTTATGTTACATTTTTCCTTTTTTAATGAGGAGGGGAAAATCACTATTAAAGAAACTTTTCAAATTAAAAAAAAAAAAAATCGAATCTTCCGGGAGCCTTTCTTATTACGATTTATTTTCCTTTTAATTACAGGATTTCGGAATTCTTAATTTTAAACTCTAGCATTTCGTTTCGCTTTTCTCCTTTTTTATTTTTCTTACTAAATCCCAAAGAATATATTTAAAAAAAGACTTAAAAAAGATGCATGCCTTTCACGAATAAAGAAATTGTTCACTTTGTGCATTGCGTTCGTTCATGGTCCTTTTTTTTTTTTGTCTCTTGAATTAAATAAACTTGAACTTTATTTACAGTTTCTTATAACACAATATCCTTCATTTGCCGATACATCTAAAAATTATACGCAGCTACAATTTTTAGAATCATCATATTAAATTTCATCAAAATCATTCTCTCAAAGCGAGCCCAGCATATGCAGACAGATGGACACTGGCACTGCGAATAACCATTCTTCATTTTTCCGAACACAATACAAAGTAAGTAATTTCACTAACTTTCTTTTAGATGAAAACTTATTCTCAAAGTGGTGTTATTAAGGTAATTAGCGATTGTAATTAGGAGGAACCCAAATCTTAATTCGCACTAGCAAAAGTAATCTTTGTGAGGAAGCATGAATAGCAGAGATTATGAAAACAAAATAAATAAAAAATCTACTTTATCATTCAGTTTTAGCCTAGAACAGTGCGATAAACTTCTAAACGATTTTATATTTTTGGTTCGAATCATCCTTAGCAATCACACTTCTTTTAGATCCTACTAAAAAATTCATAAAACGTTTGTCCTATTTCAGGAGTATTTCAGGAAAAGAATCAAGAAAGAAAATTTATCGATATCCTGAATCACAAAGTAATTTTCCTAAGAATCAAAGCAAATTCTTCGTTATCGATATCAAAAGAGTTTGATTTTTAAAATAATTGCAAATTAACAAGCTTTTTATGTGTTTTTTTTTTTTTAGATGCTCGCTTTTTATTTAATTATTATTGAAGTTCAGACAGGGTTTGATTTCGGCTTTCTTCCTCCACTATTTTCGGCTATATTGAATATACCGTCTTTAAATTCTGAGCAATAAATAGATTAGGAACAACATATTTTTCTGGCAAATTGAAGCGGAACGGCGATTATTGCTATGTAGATCTAGAAGATTGTTGCTACGTTTCTCAAAAACATGATCAGTTTTCTTTTTTTAAAACATTCTCTGCAGTTAATCACATTTGATTAAGAAAAAAAAGATTCAGAAAAAAAATTAAAATAGTTAAAATGGTTCCGGAGTTAAATCCGGACATTCAAGCATTTTAGGAACATCATTTAAGCCGTCAAAGTGATTTTTCAGATTCTCAACCTGTTTTTTTTTTGTTTTGTTTTGTTTTTTTAACACGCAACTTTAACAATAATTTTATTCAAAAATTTTCCTTAATTGCTATTTTAATTTTGAGGTTTCTGTCGGAAATCAAGGTTTCATAGTAGTAGATCGTGAGGTGCTTCGCTTCAATAAGCGAGAAAATGTTTTGTCTGATTTCGATAATTTTTCATAACTACAAAATCCATTTTGTCTGAATAAGAGGTTACAATGATTTCTTAAAAATTTACATCATTTAATACAAATATGAAACACAAAAATAATTTCTAACTTATATCTTATCTACAAATATATTTTATTATTATTGTTATCATCATTATCAACAATCAGACTAATCTGATATTGGTAATCTACTTTTCCTCATAGAAAAATACTCTCATTAAACTCAATCCAATTTTTTAATTTATTGCAAGTAAGTTTTTAATCGAAATCACGATAAAAATGCAAAATTGGTGAACCTATTCATCCATATAAAGCTTTATCTTCATTAATATTGTAGATGAATTCCTATGAAATAGTAGCTCTTCCAAGAAAAAAGGATAAATAAATTAATGGTTAATGAATCACAATTAATAGCATCCACTTGCTGGAGAACTTCTATTTTATGTCTTTATTGGAGACAAAATTACCAATAACTTTCCTCCCCTTTTCCTTTTTTTGTGACAAGAGTTACATAGTACTAAAATACCTTCTTCTCATTGCTCTTTTTTTTTTTTTTTTTTACTATTTGCTACAATGTGTTAGCATTGGAAAGTTAAGTTTACGTCCTTCGGTTTTGCTTTTGCGCATTAGAAAGTAATCCTCCCTCCCCCTATGTAAACACTGACTTCAATAACTAATAATAACATAACAGTAATGACTTTATATTGTGGATTGGTTATAAAAGTAATGTTGATAATATCACCTTATACTTGAAGTAATATCTTGTAGAAAAATTTCAAGAAAAGCATAATCATCTCCAATTTTGGTATTTTATAAAAGTTTCCAATATCAAAAAGCTTTATCTCAAATCTCCGAATTAAAAATTACGAGGTGCTTACCAATACATCTACCATTTGCTTTGAACTTTGTGTACAATGTTCGTACACGAAAATGGTTAAATTGATATTAAAAATATTAATCTATTAGATCGGTCTGTATTTCTTAATATGATAATGCTTCTAATAAACAATTGCAAATGTAAACATCTATTCCAAATATCTCTGGACTATTATTAGTAAGTGGAATTTTTGTCCTTAACTCATGAGTTTTAATGACTAAATAGTTCAAATAATTCCTCGCAATGTTGTTGTTTTTTTTTGTTTTTTTTTTAAATCTAGGTATTTACAAAACTTACAAAAAGTAGCAAAATTAGTAAAATCATGTAAAATCTTGCTTAGATAGTAACAACAGAGAATCAAAAGTATTAATTACATTCTCTTCAGAATGAAATCAAAAAAAGGTAAATATCTTAAGTTAGACTGACTAAAGTTTTGCAGAATTTTTTTAAAAAAACACATTAAAAGTTATAAAGTAGAAAATAATCATACTATATTTTGAACTTTATTTTCAATATTGTTGAAAAGTTGAAAATGTTTTAGTCTAAAATAAAATTAGCGGAAAATACCTGAAGATAACGATTTGCTTGAAAATTCAGTAATAATAAATTGAAGAGAAGTATGTTTTCCCACTAAAATGAACATTCTGACAGTAATATTATTTTAGCAGAGTAAATGTTGAAAAAAGAAAATTTTTATTGATATTCTTTAGAATCTGAGGCATTTCATTGATTTCTATGAATAATTTCAGCACAGCATGAAAAGAAAAAAAAAAAGAACATGCAATTTAATATGTTTAATTTCTGTGAATTTAATTGAATGTAATAACGAAAATATTAGTTAAGAAATTTCTATTTAAAAATAAACGACCAACTTTCCTGTCTCACAACCATTCTTGTAACATTGAGGTACATTTAGAATCTAAAAGAAAGCTCGAATTATTTCTTTTTTACTATTGTTGAAATGCGTAAAAGCTTTTGAGTTTTCTTCACTCTCTTTTTTTTTGTACAGTGAATTATCTTAAAGAAAATATTTTGAATCTTTGGGGACTTACGAGGAAAGATAGAATTATGGATTTTTTTCAATGTCTGCCGTCGATTTCTTGTAAGAATACGTATAAGAAGAAAACTGAAAGAAAACAAACAAAAAGCTAAACAAAAAACATAAAATAAATGTTGCTTTAACGAAAAAATAGACACATAATCTTTCATATCTATTATTTTTTCACGAGTAATATCTGGCTTAGTTTCTTCTTTAATATAATTTCATTATTTGTGTCTTCATTACAGTAAAAGCATTAATTTATTGTGAAAAGATTTGTCCGATTAATTATGATTCGTTAAATAATTTCTTGATTTTTCGGAGTTCTTCATTTATTTAGCAAATGAAATTTTTAAGCTGTAAGCTTGAGCGCTTTCAGTTTCTAAAATTTTAAAAAATGAGAAACGTTTTTAAGCTTCGCTATCTGGAAATCAAAATACAAATAAAACAATACGGTCCAATAATATGTGACAGGCAATTGTATGAATCTATGTAGGATTGAATTACTGTAAACGTAGTTGAAATTTTGCTCTTCAAACTCAAATAATTTAATGAAAAGATTACCTCCAGTTAAAATTAATAGGATAGTAAATTAGCTTATTTGTTTTTACTTCATCGATTCTCAAAGCATTGTTTGTTCTTTGCTGTCCCTGAATGAAACGAATAAAAAAAAAAGAAAAACTGAATAATTAATAGGCAATCAAAAACTTTTTCTTCCCATTTTTTCCCCACTATCCGTCAATTTAATCCGCCTAATAGCAGTCTAGCGTAGTACGATAGAGCATTTCGTTTTTAATAGCCTATCTTTCAGAATATGATTTATTCTTTTGCAATAACTACAATTTAGAGTGATGTTTTTTAAACCTTAAGATAAAATAGTCAGAAAATATTAAAGATTTGTAAATCTCACCAATCTCATTAATATTTATATGTAGTACTTCGAAATTCCAAAATAAAAGAAAAAATTGAAAATAGCTGGGTACGATTGACTGAAGAATTCATCTGAAAGATTTTTTTTTCTGCAATTTAAAATCATTTAGATTTTTGACATTTTCATGAAATTTCAGTTTGTAAACGCTGTTTTCTTTTAATAATTGAAAATGTGTTTTTAATATAAACCTTATAATATAGGCCTCAGTAAACTAAAATATTAACAATTCGTGAATTAAAACTGAAAATAATTAACGAATTCTAGTTTTCGGTCTATGAAAGACCATTACAAATAAACATTAAGACTACTATTTTCAGAGTTCGGTAGCTAATAAGAAAATCATCTATCTAAATCTCTGCTGATATATTTATAAAGAAAAACTTAAGACAGATTTATTGAAATCGGTTTTTCTAAATTTTCGTCTAATGTTAAGTAGCAAAGCTACCTTAAGAAACAATGGCAATTCTGGTTCTGATTTTTTTTTTACTTTATATATATTTATTTTAATTTAATTTAATTTATTTTGTTATAAAAGAAAAATTCAGAGAATAGACAAATTTTTCCTTAGCTATCGTTTTTATTGGAGCATACTTTAACAACTTCTAATCGTTTATTTCTTACAATAATAGATAAGTAACTTTAAGCTACAAATGTAGCTAAACATCATTACTACGCTAGTATCTTTATTTCAGACTTTCCTACTTTTGTCAAATTCTCGATCTGGTTTAATATTTTGGCCAGTTAAAAAAAGTTTGTAAATATATCGGTAGCTCTGTTAATAAATAATAATACTTTTTTTCTTTTCATAAAAATGATTAAATTTTACTCTTTTAGTTTAGTTGATAAAATAGCTGCATATTAATATTTTAACGAAAATAATTTATTATTATTCTACTGGAAAGATAAAAGAGTTTTAGTTAAGAAGATTTATTCCAGACAAATTTCCATATTTGCAGTTGACCATATCTGCATAATATTTCATTAGTCTTCGAGTTATATTTAATATACTTCATCCATTTAAATTCATCGGCTGTTTCGAACATTTTTCAGCAAAATAGGAGATGATATTCTGAAAATCAAAATTATTTTCATACATATTTGGTTGCTTTCGATAAGTTGTTTAGAATTAAATTTCTTTTGAGTTAATTTTCAAACTCTTTTTCATTCCTGTGGTAAAACTTCAAGGATTTTATTGTCAAAAATACTAATAAATTAAATGAGGAATTTGTGTGATATATTGTTAATTAAGGAATTTGTGTGAAAAATTAGAGCAAATATTAAATTTTGAAGGCGTTACAGCCAACCTCTGGCTTTAGTAAATACGTAAAGTTTTCTGGTATTTATTTTTGTCTAGTAAGTCTAGTAAGTAAAAGTAAGTCTAGTAAGTGTTATTTGGTAAATTATATTCTAAAAATTTTCTTTAAGAATTATTTGGATAATTTAAGCAACTTGTAGTTTTCTTTTTTTTAGGCTTCTGAAAGACCCTTATATCCCCGGTTTGTCTGTCTGTGACACATATCTCACAATGCTTTCGCAACGGCTTCTGTAAGTTCAGTTGTAGGTGGCCTGAAAGTTGAATGTTGCAGGTGGCCTGTTAGCTCAATTGGTTAGAGCATCATGCTAATAACGCGAAGGTCGTGGGTTCGATCCCCTCCTGGGCATTTTTTTTTCTTCATTTTTCTCTCCCCATTTTAAATCTTTTCACAGTTTCTCAACTTAAGTTTTTTTTTTTGTTTTTTTTTTTTAAAATCATTATTAGGAATTCAGTGTATTAACAAGGTTTGAGTTAAGAATGACGATTATTCCGTATAAATAGGGGTAGGTAAGATTGCATGGGGTCACAAACAGACTCGCGCGAGCATTTTCTAGACCAACCCAGCTCAATATATTTTAAAGTAAAGGTGACCCAGAAGCCGTTGCGAAGTACTGTGATTGGTTTACTAATCACTATCCCTATCTTGTTTTTTTTTATGATAATCAAATGATTGAAGAAACCATTTCTCCAAAACCTTGAGAAACCAAGTAAATTTCTTGCTAACGACGAATGCTCGTTATATAGGAATTATTCAATTCCTTTTTTTTTATTTTCAAACTAATCAATGAAGATTGTTCTTAATTTCCTTATTTATTATTATTATTTATTAATTTTATATTATTGTGATTATTATTTAAAATTGAAATTGAAATTTTGATATTGAAGGATTCTGGAATAGATTCACCGTTATTTGCGTTCTTTTTTTATTCTAATATCTGAATGTTTATGACAAAAACCCCCCTTCAAATTGCCCTTTTCTTTAATCGTTAATTTTTATTTTTTTTTATACGCTACGTCAACTGCTATTAGTAAAATGCCGATAACTGTAGAAGAAGCATTATTCTAAGAGTCATTTAATGAAGTTTTCAACCTAAATATTTCAGTTCAGTGCTTACTGGGACCTGTAATTTATTTTGGAAGAGGGGCTATTAATCGTAATTTTCTGATTTTTCTCTTTGGGGCAATTTCTGCCATTTCTTGTACATCTTTATAAAACATTTTATTATCATGAAACATAGATGTTAAGAAAGAGAAAAAAAATCAAGTGAAGGCCGGAAGACGAAAAAAAAAAAAAAGCTATTGGGGGCAATATATCACCTCTAACCCACCCAGACTATCGTGTCTGAAAATTCGTTTCGAACCCCGCCATTACTCCGGCAGCTTGTCCGTAATTGACCACTGCTGACATCTAAATCAGGAGGGCGGGTTGCCAAATCTCGAGGGTCAGATCGCCCGAGGAACCGACCCCTCCTCTTTTGGCGCGGTGACCGTAGCAGGAGGATTCGCTATCTTCTTGTGGCCACAGTCGCTTTAAAACAAGTAGGCGATGAAATATCAAATATTTATACTCCGCCGAAGCCGCACTCCATTTGACACCCGCATGCGGTTCGTAGCACACTTTAATTCTGCAGCCAAAAACAATCCTCTTAGGAGTCATTTCAATGCGATAGAAGCCCTTCTGCAGCTGTGATTGATTGGAAAATATGAGTTATTCATGAATAGACAGTCGTAGATTCGATGCCAACTCTCAGGCGTTTTCCAACAGCTCTTCCATGATACAAATTATTTTACAGTTTTTGCAGCAATCTCAAAATCTAATTTCATAAGGCGATCTCAGAGTATCACCTGATCAGCAACTTACAAAAAAGAAAGAAAGAAAGAATATTAAGCTAAATGATAAATAACAATTTTTAAAACAATTTATTTTATCAAGTTTTATTTTACTGTCAAAAGTTTCTTAATATTTACAAAAAAAATATTTAAAATATTTAAAAATATTTCCATTTCATTTTCTCATTTTTAAGTTTGTTAATTATATTTTAATTATTCATTATTATTTAATAAGAAATGTAATTTGTTAGTTATGATTTATTATTAACTAAATTTAAAGGAAAAAAATTATTGATTTTCAAATTTACTGTAATGAAATTAACTTAATTATCCAAAAAAAGGTTACAGCGAAAAATTTCTAAACTGAAAAAGAAAGCTTAGAATGTGCTCTAAAATTATAAATCATTTATACAAAAAAGTTGGAAGTATATTAGCTTCATAAGATATTCAAACTGTTAAGCATTAAACAAAAATTAAGTACACTATTTATAATGTGAATTGCTAAACAGAAAATAATATAGAAATAAACTTTATTTTAAATGTTTAAAAAAAATCAAGTTTTGTTTTTATACTTTAAATATTTTATCTGGTATCGTTGAGTAAATTTCTGTAGGCTAATTACTTTATATAGCTTCTCTAATTTCCATTTTGATTTACTTAAGAGTTTTCTTTCCTTGATCTGTTTAATCTGTTCATCTCCAAACTTGCAAATCCCCCATTCCATTTCTGTCTTAACTGTTAGCTATCAGTTTCCATCTCTGGTTTCTTCATGTTTTATCTCGTCAATCTCTTTTCTTCGTACTGGTCGCCATTTTCTCTCTTTCTGTCTATCTTAGTCTTTTCATCCTTTGTTACTGTCAAACTGGCGAACATAAGTATTTATCTATGTGAATCTTCTCTCAGAAAATATCTAATACATTCTTATACTGTTTTACGCGCCTCTATTTCAACGAAATTGTTCTAGAGAGACGTTAGAAAACGTATGGCCTTAACTCTGAAATAAATTTCATACAAAAAAACTTATGATTATTCTACTTGAATGTCTATTCATCTGAAGTATTAAATTGCCAAAAAGAAAGGTTCTAAAATATTATTACTCTATCTTTTTCTCTATTTTGTTTGTAGCTTTCTTTCTCCTCGATAAATATTGCGTATACTTCACTTAGACTGAACTTCTCATCTCAATATGCTGCTGTTAATTCATGATAACATTTATCTCTTCACTTCCACTTTTAAATTTTATTGTTTTTCTTACTCTTTTTGCTTCTTTTCTGTCTTTACTCTTTCTCTTCCTTTCTCTGTAGTAATGCATGCAAGTTTGATACTGCAGTGTCATAAAGTACGCGAACTGCGTTGGCCGAAGACGATTCCGGGCTGCGTTCCAAACCTGTGCGAACGCAACATGAACAGAAGGGCCAACAGACCCTCCAATACCGGACAAGAGAATGACTCGATTTTATGTATGCAAAAAGAAAAAAAATAATGATAGGCCTAATAGTTAATAAGCAATCTCACATTTATCAAATAATGTCTCACCATATAAAAACTACAAACTTTATCTTTACTAAAAACAATTTTAGTTATAGGTCTTAGACTATATATATATATATTTAAAAAAAAAATCATGCTTCATGAAAGATTTAGATACCTACATGAAATTTTATTTTAAATTATACTGTAAATTTTTCATTATTTTTTTTTTAATATTTTAAGTTGTTGTTTTCTTTTTTGGAATTTTCGAATTTAATTTTTTTAATGAAATATTAAGTATTTTAATCATTTTAATAAATATAGATTAACAGAAAGTAACAATCTTTCTCAAAAGCACGGATAGCCATCCATAATTGAAGCAGATTTCATCCGAAATAAGCTTTACGCAAACAACTGTGAGTGACAAAAATGTTATATTATCACATGAAGCAAGTGCAATGATTATCACATGGAAGTTACATATGTACAATACTCTATATTTTGTACCCTTAGGAGAATGGTTTAGGCCATGATACACTGAATTTAAAATTTTATAGCAACCTGCGCCAGACCAAAAGCTCCTTCCTTTACTTTTTTATATAACTTAGTATTTATCTCAAAAAAATATAACGTTCTACTATAATTACCTAATATTGTTTTCTTGTTAGATCACCATGATCTCTTCCAATTGTTACGAATTAATGAGTTTCTATCGTAAACACTATTTTATGTGTTAAAACTCTTTTTTAGTATATTATATCGAAATTCTCAAATGATTCAAAATATAGGCATGGCTTCTAATTACATTCATTATAAGCTTTTAACAGAAAAATGTACTACTTTTGATATTTGAAAAAAAAATGCTAAAAATAATGAAGTGAAAACTCAGATTAACAGATTTCTAATTGGAATTAATGTATTTATTAAATCTGCATTTATTTGATTAAAATTGCAATTTCTTGTAGAATTTCTACTAGAAGACAATGCAGGGAATTATATTTTTCTTCCAGTCTTTTCCATTTTCATTTAATGCAATTACTCGAGCGAAAATCCTTCTCGTAAAGTTGACATTCACTTCACGATTCATTGCTTCCCTGTGTGTCATCGAAGACGCTAGAAGGAGAAATACTTGGCAGGAAAAGGGCAGCAAGTGTCTCCTCCAACAACTCTTCAACCATTCTACATCATTGCTGATCGGAATGTGACAATCACTGGACGTCCATTAAATCTGTCATTAAACCATTGAGTCTTGATATTTTTAGGATTTTTTTTTGTAAAACTTAAATCTTAAGATAAGTTATTCGTAAGCTATTTGCGCAATTTGTTCGATATATGATAGTTATGGAATATGATTAGTATTAACAATTTATTTAAGTGATTTGGCAATTGAAAGTGGCCTGGTACCAGATAAAACGACTTTGGACAAGTTTAACATAAGTAAAGGCAATCCAAACATCTTAAATCTTTTGTAAGACATTATTTAAGTTCTGTCAGCTACAACTACGTATCTAATATACTTGTAATTTGATTAAATATAAATAGCTGAAATTTGATTAGCAAATGTATGTATATATATATGTATTATATGGAATGTTAGATTTAATGCTTTGATGTGTTTAAAGTTATGATTAATTACATTAAATATTTAATGCATATGCAGCCTAATTTCACAAGGATAAACAATAAGATTAAATTGATTTTCAGATATTGAAACTGAAGGTTTAATATTCTTGATGATCTAATATCAAGAAGGAAATTTAGTGGAAAAACAAGTGACGTCAGAAAGTTTCTTCATCACATCATAGTCTTTTTGCAATGAATTTCCAAGTTGCGAAATAGAATAGAACTTGAATAAAGGTTTAGGTGGTTCTAATCTGAAGAGAAACTTCGTATGATTGAAAATTTTAGTGCAAGCAAAAAAACTAGACATGAAAATTGCATAAAGATGAGTTTTGTGAACAACATCGCTTAGAAAGTTGTAATAAGATTTAAAATAATAATAAAAAAAATAATTATAAGGTAATTAGGTTTGGATTGATTGTAAGTCTTATAAATGAATATCATTATTTTTGGATTTCTATTTTTCTCATTTAAATAAATAATTAAGAAATTAAGAGACAAGGAGAAAATTAAACAGAAAATCTCACTTCTTTTTGTTATATTATCCATTCAAATTATAAGTAAGCTTTTTTTCCTCTCTTGAAAGACTTGCAACGACTTTATATTAACTGTTTTTAAAGAGATCTCCATAACATATATATTACGTAGGAATTCAGAATTTAAAATAAGCGATGCTGGCGCCAAAGCTAGCATTTTCTTTTACTAGTGATTTATATTTATTTCTAGAACGTTCTCTTCTGAATCATCCTATTAAATTTAATATCTATGTAGGTTGCCCTGAAAAGTAAGTAGTCACTTGGCATACCGTACTTAATGATACTGCATAAGAACGAATAAAATTAATTTTTGACTTCTTGGTTACAATCATTGGATAGTAATTTCGAATGAATGATTCCCAAACGGAAGGAGTAATTGGCCTTGGAATGAGCTGTCCCTGCCACTCCTTTACTTCGGAAGAACCCTTGATCAAAGCAGAATTCTTTTATATCTTCCGCTCGGCAAGTTTTCATTAGTGCCGTTGAGAAGAGGCGTTAACTGTCCGAAGGCAATTTTCTCATTTTGCCAAGTTGTCACAGATGCTTAATTCCTGTTGAGACTGGAAGGACACATTCGATTCATACTTTTTAGGAATCTCTTTAGCATTAGATATTTCAACTAAAATAAAAGTGTTCTTAAATTGTCTTAATGTTCATAGCGAATTTAGGCATTGTATATCTGTTTGTGCCTAAACAATTACGAAGGATTTTCTTTCTCTTTTCAGAGTTAGTTGTTGAAATGTAATTGGTTAATTCGTAGTACTGTATT
>JAFIDM010009631.1:163288278-163301116 GCA_023159025.1 Thereuonema tuberculata | reverse complement strand
AAATTGTTCCAAACCAATTTTAAGTTCCTTTTCTTCAGAGAATAAACGTCTTTTATTCGTTTGTGTCGACCTTGTTTCTTGTTTTATTTAGTCTAAATTTTGCGGCACGTTAAATTTATTTCAAAAACTTCTTTACTTTGAAGTATTTTAAATCTCAGTGATATTGAAATTATCAAACAAAAAGTGAATTGTGATTGTTGTTCACGGTGCACATCAACTGCAAACTTCGTGTCCGAAGTGTTCGTGCACAACTGATTTTTAGGGCTGCCATCATGGTAAACCCCTAGAAGAATTCATTGCATTTCCAGGGAACAGATACTGAGATGGTTTCCCGTTGCCTTCCTCAGGAGGTCATTAAGGAATGACTCAAGACCTGAAGAAAAAGATGAAGAAGCAGACAGTAAAGTAAAGGAATTTTTTTTCAAGCATACATGCCGACGCCTGGATTCAAACCCAGGTTCAAGCACATCTGCCTCATGGCAGGCCGAGACCTAGACCACCAGGCAATGCCGGAACCGCAAAAGTGAATTTCACTAAATAAATTCATGAAGTTTTTACTTTTTTAATAATGAATAAAGTTTGTTATACTTACTTCGCTCTTTGAATAAGTTTTATCTGTTTGGGCTATTTTCATAGTAATGAATTTCGATTTTGTATTAGTTGTCTCTTGCCATGTCATTTTTTTGTTCACCGAATGTCCACTTCCCTTTTACTACTTTAGTAAGAAGCTTTAACCTTAAACTTTAAAAGTTAAACTTTAAAGATATTTGAAGTCGAGTTTTATTTCTCTTCGTTTAATTTCCTAATAGCAAAACCTTTTCTACTTATTCACTATCACTCTTTCAAGATTATTATCAATGAATTCATGTGAGTTTTCTAACAGTCTTACTTCCGGAGTTTCAATCCAGATTTGACTCTTCTTGAAGCCGTTATAATCAATAAAGCTGTCGCTCTAGAATCGATGAATTGGGTCCCTTCTTTTTAGAAAGATGAAAATATAGACTCTTGTTATTGATGGACATACTTTTTGTCCCATCAATAGTTTCTTTCAGCCACTGATGGATATTCGGATTCACGTCAGGAAATACTTCGATTTCGCTAATTGATTTTCAGTGAACCATTATTTCATTCTTAAAGCTATACTTTATTAACAATGTTGTATTCATTTAAAAATAATTCCTCTTATTTTATTCAATAAGAGACATAATATAGAAAATAAGCAACTCTTGAATTTCTTTATGATTGAACAGGTGGCATTTCATAGTCGATTCTATTATTTTATTAAACTATCGCTGAAATAACATCCATGTATTTTAATTAAATGCGACTGGGAAGAGATCGTTTAAAGACATGCAGAAAAATTTAATAATAAAAGTATGATAAGGATGGTCTTTACAAAATGGAGTACTCATATTTTTATAAATGCTTGTACTATTAAACTCCTATGTAAATTAACACTTGTTTTTTTCCTAAACTTGATAAAACTTTGAATTTTAGAATGATCTTAATAAATTTCCAAAATCAAATTTCATCAAAATCCACTCAGCTATTCTAGATTTATATCTTGAAGATAGATGTATAACCTCTATTATAGGATTCATTTTTCTAGGATTGCAGCGAAACCTTTATAAATAAAGTCACTATTTTTAAAAATAAATATTTACAAAAATTAATCGTAAAAATTATACATAAAATCTTTGAGCATCCAATAAAGTATGTCTAATTTTATAAAAATATAAAAAAACCCACAAATAATTCTTTTTCTCTTTTATTAAGTAATGTATGTTAATAAAACAAAATATTAAATATTTAGGAGTATATAAAAAATGAATTTTGGGAATTTTAGGAAAGAATGGGAGATTGTTTAAATATAATAATTTTGAAGATATCTCATCCTAATTTGAAAGAAATCTCCCTGCACTATCCAACATATCGACTTAATTATTTATGATACAAGCAGAAGGAATTAGAAGTATGAGCTATTTTTTTTTTCGAGTGAAAAATAAGAAACCGCAGAAGCAGTAGCAAAAGAGGACGTCCCGCTTCTTCTTGAATTCCGAAGCAAAGTTGCCGGAGTTGTTGGTTATTGATCGACGGATGACTCATCAGGGCGACAATCCAAAGAACGTGATCCACTAACGCCGAATGGTTGGATTCAGACGCGCTTTGGCGAAACACAGTTTGGTTCCAAGCCAGAGGAATAGAATTCATTCAATTGCTCTTCATTTTCTTGGTCAAATGAAGTGATTAGAAGAAAAAGAGAAAATATTTAGTCTTCCTTCGGTCCCTTATGGTTATAATCTATGAATTCTACTTTATCATAACTTTATCATTCGTCTGTGAAAGAAGCTTCAAATAGTAATGAGTGAACAATTAATGTATTCGAAAGTTATAGTTTAGAAATCTTCTATATGAATTTTGTTTAATTGATTCAACTTGCTTAAAATTATCTAGAATATATCTATTTACTGAAAAAAAACCCACCGTAATTAAAATAAAACATCAACTTTTAATAGTTAAAATAATTAGAAAAGGTGACTTCAAAATTTATGACATCAAAAGATTGCTTTAAATATCAGCTACTTTCAAGTTTTCTAATATTTTAAGAACAGAAATAAGTATTCAGGAAATTCTGTTGAAAATATGATATTTTAATTTTTACAATTTAGAATATCAAAGAAAAGGAATATAGATTTCAAGTTCAACTTTATATTTGTTAATGATCATTTTGTTTTAAAATCAACTACGAAGGGTTGATTGTGCTACCTCATGTACAATAAGACAGAAAGGAAACTAGAATGAAGTTTAAAACATTAATGGAAATACTTATTATCTTAAGGAATGGGAATGTAGCATTACAGAAAAGATAAAAGGAAAGTCCGACAACCGACAAGTTTCTTCAAAAGTTAAGAAGCATAAGCAGAATTCTTAAATATGAAAATATTAAGAATGAAGTAAGTAGATTCTTTTTTAAGAATAATAAGAGAAATAAAAAGAAATGGGAAAAAAATTACTTTACAAGTATAGAAGAAAGAATATTCTGGAAAGAAATAATATACTTTACTAGAAAGATAGTAATATTTTGAAATTTTTATTTGAAGGATAATAGAAAAACGAGGAATTTTATTTCCCGAAAAATAGAGAATAATTAAAAAGTTTGTGGCTTAAAACAGATTTTTACACGTACAACGGTTTTCTGTTTAACATAGTAAAAAAGAATTATCCAGAAGGTGACCCCCAAAAAATTTAAAAAAAATGAATGTATTTATTTCCTTAGTTTATTAACGTAAACCAGAAATTTATGTCTTAAAAAAGAAACAATTGGAAGTAAACTAGTTTAAAAGTTTATCGTTTATGAGAGCGAAAAGATATAGAAGTCATTTTCCTGGGCTTCGTTTTGAACTTGACGCATTCCCGCAAGAAAACTGCAATTTACGCAGTGATCTTTGTTTGCTGATTAAGGAGCCTTCTGAACACTCGAATGGACTCCAATTGGGTTAGGTGTGATTTGTGCAATTCGTTTCTTCCTCCGGAAGAAGATGATTAAAAGTCCCGAGACAAATCAGAAAGAACAGCAAAGAAATGAGATTAGCAGGTAAAACACAGTGGAGGCGTCTTTCAGGAAAAAAAAATAAATCGATGATTAAAATAATAATAATAAAGATCAGCTAGTAGAATTTATTACATAGTTAATTTTTTTATATAAATTGCTAACTCAAAAAGAAAAAAAAAATCTTTTCGGTTTTTTCTTTCTTTTTATTCTTTCGATTGTTCAGAAAATCAGAAAACTGAAAGGTCTTATAACAATTGATACTGTTACAGAGTTTTAGGTTAAATGATATATTCTAACTTAGTTTGTAGTTGGTATATATTAACATAACTGAAGCTAGTGCTACGAGTTATTATTTAAAGAAACAAAAAATTTAGTATTATAATAATAATGACTTCTTATGATGATTTTTTAATATTTATTTTGTCATCTTAGATTTATACTAATATAAGACTGCAGTTTAGAAAAAGAAGGATAAGCAGTTTGATTTGATACCAGTTAAAGATTCAGTTCACGTTACTTGACATTTTAAACTCCATCGGACATTTTATCAAATGTAACCATGAAGTTGTAAATATTCACAATATATAGCTATTATGTAAATATCTTGCTATATATGATATATGATGTTAATACGATAGTTTGTATTTACAATAAATGTTTAATGAAGGGCTATTTCCTGGCGCACATTGACAAATCGTAGTACGGCTCTGTAGCTCTTTCAATGCTGTAGACGACAACTGTATTATAGGTTTTTCATTCTTTTCATATTCTTTTTCATATATTTCATTCTTCCACTGTTCTCCTTGTTTTAATATTTTCGCCTTTTTTCTTGTTAACTCAATGTTAATTTTTAATTAATGAGTTTTTAGGTTTGAAATATAAATTTGCCTTTGAAAATTTTTTCTTTATATTAGATTTGAATATTGTAAATAAAGATTCAGTAATATCTGCAATTCAATTACGGAATTTAATAACAAATATTTTTTAATAAACAAGATCCATAACAGTTTTAAATGAATTCTCTCAAACTAGATTTTATGGCTAAAAAGAAGATGATTTTTAAAATTCTAACAAACGTAAATTGTGTAAGGAAGTGGTTTATAGATTAAGACGTTAGATCTACAAAAAATAGTAAGTAAAATATTTTACAGACGGAAAAACAAAAAAAAAAAAGTCAGAAATTGAGGTAGGAATTGTTTAGCCCATTTCCGAATTTTGCGCATGTAATTTCCGTGTGTAATGGAACTGTTTATCCTGAAGGTTGAAGTTAAGCTAAAATCAATAGCAAGCTCACACTTATCAATAAAATATCAGCTTTTTAGGGTAAAAAGTTATTGAGTTACTACGGCAGATAGAGAGACTTGCTTATTTTAGCTTAAAATTATATTCAACAGTTCAAAGGTCAAAGAAAAAAAACTTGCGGTACATATGCGAGGTGCTACACAATACCCTTTGGAACTGCACTTACCTGAAGGCATAAAAAATTAAAAAGACACTTCTAAAAACAGAAATGATGCGTCCCAGTTGGGTATTTCGGTTCCGCCTTCTAACTCTATTACGCTATGAGTATGTTTTATCAAAGAAAAACACAAAGAAGCAGAAGTAGGTCAGTTTATTAACAAAACATATCATGAAATAATGAAAAAAAAAATGCTATAAATGAAATATTTTTACATATTTATTTTAACCTGTCGCTTCAAATCCGGAAAAAAACCCAATCAATTTTTAAAATTTAATTTTTCGCTTGGAGAACGTAAACAAATATTTCGCAATGCTTACTTTTATTTTATCTCTTAATTTAAATTATTAAATTAATTAGCACTTCTCGGATAATTATATTTTTTGATTTTATATTTTATTTTTATTTAATAAGATATTATTCTTTTCCTTAGCCGTAGCATTAAATGAAATTTATAATAAAATTGTAGTAATGCCGATTCATATAAACATTTTAAAATTAAAGAACTTCCAGTAAACTAATCGAGAGTGTCTAAAAAATTGTAATTAAATCGTGATGCAGTTTATTGTTAAATAAGCAACAATCTATTCATTGCAGGAGTTTTCTATTCTTAGATGATTTCTAATTCTAGAAAATAATATCTGATTTATTCTGTCTACAAAGCATAAACTCTTAGGAATATGTTAATATTGATATATAAAAAGCAAAAAATATGTAAATGTCACTACTAATATTCTAACCCACCATAAAAATTTTTAGCTACTTACGAATTTGAGTTACTTTCATAGCTGCTATATGAAAGGAGAGATAATTAGGCTTACGATTTTGACCTTGTATTTACTATCATTTCTTTTTCCTTTTGAATGGTAAGAATTACATTTTGACATAATTAGAATATGAATCATATTTATTATCATTATAAATTATCGTTATAAATTAAATTATCATTAAGTTATTATTCTTTCATCCCCAAAATGGTATTTACCAAAGAATTTCTTTAGATTTATTAATTGACTTAATTATTAATTAAACAGTATACAAACACAAATTGAGTATTTACATTACAAAATCAAGAATAAAATGCAATAAAAACAAAAACAAGAAATGATTTCTTTCATTTGCTTCTGTTTTCTTTAATTATCACTTTTAATTTCAAAACTTCATTTCCAAACTGAAAGTAATGCCAACTTTCTTTTAAATAAACGAGCAAGTTTCTATATTGTTTTCTAATTATTTTCGTGTTTATTACACAAAATTATGAAAACAAAATCTCGAAAATCTTTAAAACAAAAGTGCAAATTCTTTTGGCTGGCATTTTCATTATTTTATAAACCTTCATAGAATAATATATTTCTAATTCAAGATATTTAGCTCTATTGATGAAAATTTTAAGTATTTTAAAATCTTACAATCGGATGCAAAATGAAAAATTTTGATTGAACTTATTTTACACGGATTTTTATGCATAATTTTATTAACCTGGCTGAAGAAATGGTTAAAATAAAGGCGTAATTACGTAAGGGTCGTATTCATTTAGATAAACTTCGAAATTCCGTACCATGTTTTCACAGTATATATTAAAGAATATATTAATAAGGTAACTAAAAAAACAGAAATATCAAGCGTTTTGTCTAAAAGTTTGGCGATTGTTAGATTAATTGCCTTAGAATTTTACATTTTCTTAATGTTGAAGGCTAAATTTTGAAATGTATGAAATTTTGCGCCTGCAAAGTTCTCTTCATTTATTCTAAGCATTTATGTAATAAAGGACCTCTCTGCATTAATACTCAACTTAAAAAATTCAGGAATTTATTATGCAATTGATTAAATGACGAACTTCGTTCACATGATGAAACTTTTAATACCTTGAATTAAGCGTTTATAGCGTTTATACTTGGAAGTAGAGAACAAGCAAATTTTAAAGCTCTGATTCTTCAATTGCAGATTTTATAAATAAAAATTTCACTCACTTTTTTTTCCCCCAAAGAAACGAAACATCATCTTTCAGAAGCGTTTGCATGTTGATTAGTACCATTATGACATCGAATAGGGTGTTAAGAGATGGATTTCTTTTTCTTCTGTGGTGTGAAAATCAATATCATTGATAATTCATGTCACAGAAACTTATTGATTTATGGAAGAGACTTTAATATAACAGATTTCCAAGCTTCTTAAATATAACTTTTTGAAATAAAGTTTTTTTTATTATTAGTAGCATTCGTAACATATTATAAAATATATTATTAATATTAATTACCACTGGAAATTGTTTCTTCTAATTTTAACTTGTTAAAACTGGAATTAATTAATTAAATTATTTATTCTGATTTCTTTTCCTATAGTAAAGATCGAACTTCAAAGAATCAGCTGATGGAAAACTTATCAGAATAAACTCGGGCTCTTAAATGGCTTTTTTCACTTAACAATTAAATTTCTATTTTTATGGTTTGTCTTAATACACAGAAAGAGAAAGTCAAGGTTTAAGTATCAAAAAATAAACAAAATCTTTTGCGATGGAGAGCGATTATCAGATCTTTCTAAGTGCTTAGGCTTATTCTTCTTACAGAAGAATTTAAGACCGTGTAAAGAAGGTGGATTAAGTTACGGATGCCAAAAGGAATGCACTCTCCCTGAAATTTAATGGAGCTGGCCTGGGCCTGATCGTTTTCTTATGATCGGAGATTCTTATTGTATAACAGATGGAGGGTTGTGGTCCCTGTTGGCCTTTAATGACTTTATTAAGATAATTCAACCAAGATGAATTCGTTCAATAGTTTTTGACATCTTTTTCTTTCGTTTGCAGTTTCATTTAAATTTTAAATTATATTTTCAAATTGAGAACGTTATAAATAGCTTTGTAGTATATTTGCTTTTATTTTAATGGAGGGAGTTTACTAATTATTGTTACCCACGAATACCAATCAGTGCTAAGAAGCTTTACAAAATCTGATACAATGATTGAAATGCCAGAATTCTCAAATCTACTATAATATTATAAGCAGAAAACGTTTAGATTGCGGAAATGTGATTTGCTTTTAAAACATATTATCAATATCTAGAATTAGCTGATATTTTTCAACAATTTTCAGAGTATAGCAAAAAATAATTTAAATCACCGAAAAGCTTCACGATTTATTTCTTGTTAAAAATTAAGTTTTTTTTAATATTAAAAAGTGGAAAAATTTATAAAAGGAATTTATATATCGGAAATTGCAAATTTACATACTTTTATTTTATTAAATTTTAATGCAACCACTGCAAGGTTTTCTGCATAAGTAATTTTAGTTTCAGAATAGAGAATATGTGAGTTAATCTATTCAAAGTAGTGAATGCAAAGTAGCCACGAAAGTAGATTAGAAATAAATCTATGCATGTTTTATGACAATATAATTTGATAGCGTACATCAATGCATTTTGTATTTAAATTATGCAAAAGAATCATGTTCAAAATAAAATTCAGGCTTAACTGATTCCATACGCATTAAAATCTAATGAGGTCTAGACAATATGAGTAAATTTAAAAATGAAGTTTTTAATTGATAAAAATAAATATTTTTTCCATCTGATTTATCAGTAAGAAGCCTTTTCATAGTCATTTCCGAAAAAATTCAGCTAATTATTGTACTAAGAAGATTCTACAGATTGATTGACTTTAACTGAAGAGATCGATTCGAAAAATCACTCGAAAAATAACCTAAATGTGTTCTGAGAATATTAAACATTTTTCCATTGAGCTCTAAAAAAGAAACATCTTGTTTGATTAATATATAGCAAGCAAAGTAAATAAAAATATTAAAAATAATAAGTATTTCTGCCTTGTCTTGTTGATAACTAGATTGCCTTATTAAGCAGGAGAGAGAAAATAAAATATGTTAAAATTTATGGACGGATAGCTTAGATTATTTCTGAACTGCTTCGTACTTAACGGTACAAACAGTCTGGGTATATTTATAATCTTTTTAACTGTGAATGACTTTTTAATTTTCTTTAATCTAAGATCATGCAATTAGAGGACTTTGTTCTACGATGATTTGTACTAACTGCTCTCATCATTAGCAGTTATAGTCACAGCCTTAACCATTAAGTATAATTAGCGCTGCTCTTAATTAAGAATATCATACTGAATTATGCGAACTCCCTTATCTGCACTCTGATAATCAGCCATATCATTATCATTTCTTATTTTGTAAAGAAACAAACTTAGCGTCTTCCCCATTATTGTTTTTTTTTTTTTTTTTTTTTTATTGTTTTTTTTTAATATTACTAACAAGTAACTTCTATATCAGTGATGATTATAAAGACCATTTTTGTTCCAGTTCCAATTAAATTTAAATAAATATTTTCAGATCGACTTTTTTTTTCTTTTTTTTTCTTAACATTTACCTAAGTTAACATTAATTATCGCAGATTTTTTTCATTGCTTTTTTTAATTAATTGGCTGAAAGTAAATAATTCATTATTTTTTTCCTGAGAGTATCGAAAATGATTTTGAAAGCAAAAGTAATTAATTGGGATTGTATAATATACTCAGTTTATATTCATGTACACAGAAATTCCCTTTTATGTTATTGATATACATGGAATACCTAATTGAAATTTGTCAAAGTAATCGGGAACAGATTTAATGTACTTAACACGTATCCCTGATTGGTTGTTGTGGTTTTGTGACGTCATTACTTAATGATCTATAGATTCTGAAGGGATATTTAACTGTTTGAAATAATAATTGTTAGTATGTTTTTGGGTAGGGAGGTTATTCAATACATTATGTTATAACAACCAATATTTGAACTTTTAATGTTACCTTCCTGTCAGTTTCTAAATATTGACTCAACAGTCCATTTAGCCTTTCCAAAATGATTTTCTCCGTTATTGCTTCAAAAGATTACAGATGCGGTAAATTATATTAACTAGATTTAACTATTTAAAATAAAATTGATTTAAAGTGAAATAGACTAATTCCTTCTTATTGTACTCCCAGATTATCTTATATATATATATACCATGAAATATAATCGGGTATTCCCCTGTGAGACATCAAAAATCGAAGAAATGTTTCATAAAGTATCAAATTTGATTTATTTTATACCTGTTGTCTTTCAGTTCAATTGTAATGCGAAGTTTAGTAATCTATCTTCGGATAATATAGTATAAAAGGAAGCTAATTTTCTCCAACTAGCATCAGACCTTAACGTTTCCAACAACATATCGAACTAAAACATACATAATTTCTTCTTTGAATTTATTTGCTGATATGTCTTTTTTTTTCAGACAGCATTGACTTCACAGTATTTCTGTAAGCAAGTATAGAAATGAAAAAGTTTCAAAAATTATTCTTTTACAGTCATATTTCTTTTGATAGTCAACATTAATTTCATTATTATTAATTACGTAAAGCTATGAATCATGAACTTCCTTAAATATAAAGGTCTTTCAGAAATTTTAAATACTTCCTTTTACTTCAAAATAATAGCCAAAATGTTACAAATAATATCAAATTGCTAAATATTTATCAATATGTGTTGAAAAAAAAATTTACAATATTCAATAAAAATTTCAATTCCTTTTTATATTAGTTTTTTCCGTTAAAAGTTTAATTGAATAACTTATCGTTGATGTCAGGCAGTTTTTTTCACACGCTCTAATAGGAGGAAATGTCATATTAGTTCTAAAACCGTCTTTTCTGCGTACAATCTGTTTACTCCCATATCATATGCTTTAAGCATAAATAATGCATTGTTTATACAGAGATCAGAAATTCAAGTGGCCTTTTATATGTTGTACGCGTGACCAGTCTGATGTTTGTAAAAAGGAGACTTTCAGCCCTTATTTCCTTATGAATAAATGTAAGTAAAAGTATTCTAATGTGAATATTTATCAGGCAGTTTTTTAGGCATTTGAGCCTAGGTTGGGTTGAAACAAAGCAGATATGATAATATAGAAAAAGATTATGAAGGAAGGGAGGAAAAAATCATTGAAGAATCTTTTATGAAGAGAAGAGGGAGCAATTTAGACGTATTTCATATTTAAAAAAAAATTGAAAAACCCGAGTAATTTCCCTAAAAAAGGGGGCTTGTTTTTTTTCAGTAAGAGATGTTGGAAATTTGAATTTTAGCACTTAAAAAAAATACCAGCCATTATTTATCACTCAAGTTTTTTTATAACTAAGTTTATTATTTATATTAGAAGTAAATATAAACAGAAGGATTTAATTGTGTTTTACCTGAGAAAAATAACTTTTCAAATTAAAAAAGAGCTTTATTTTATTGTTAAATTAAATTGTTTGGCATGACAACTTTGGAATACCAGCATAGTAAGCTCTAAGAACACTTATTCAAAATACAACAGATAGTCTAAAACCTATAAAAAAAATCAAGATTTATTTACAATATTGTTCAGTTATCACGTGACCATTGCGGAGACTCGTTATTAGTGGTTCTTAGTTTGAAAATCCTTTCCAAACGCCAGCTTTCTACCATAACTATAATTTATCTATCATTATTATTTCATCTTTGTAAGATAGTTTAAGAGTTATCGCAATGGAAAGGGGTTTTGCTGGCCTTAATACTCCTTACCTATAGCTCCATACATTAATTTAAATCTTTAACTAAAGTTTCAGCTGTCTACGGTAAATAGTTTTAAGTTATCTTGATGGATGGACGAACACGCGACTTAAAATTTAAACGTAAAACTGGCTTTTAATTATTTTTTGTTTGTTTTAATCCTTTGTCTCTCTGATTCAAATTAAGGGAAGTTACAAACGCTAAAATAAATCTGTAATACTTTATTTGGTAGCTTGTAGATACAAAAATTTTAGGAAAAGAAAGTAGAACTTAAGGCTTTTTTATTTCAAATACTTTCGGACTGTTCTCAGCTCTGCAACATTACAGTAGATGTAAGCATTGTTTCTACTACAATAATAAATAAATAATTTAAATAGTATTAGATAAAATTCGTTAATACAGTATGTAGTAAAAGTAGATACATGTCTATCATATTGTTACAGACTTAACAATTATCTAGAGATGCTTACCAATATTTTCACGCTTCTGAGTCGAATCTACACTTGCGATAGATCTATCTTGATCATATATAATTAGTTAAAAATACCTCAGCTCATCAGAAAAATGAAATTTCTTCGTCTGTCATTAATGCAATAGAAGAATGAAAAAGAACTAAATGCATACCATTACTTAATTTATTTTGTATGTCAAATGTTTGTTATTGTTTATGACATTACTACATTAGCAATAAGATAAGCAACAAAACAATTTAATTCTTTATTAATCCATTAATCCTTAATATTTGGAAACTACTTGTAAATTCCGATCGGTATATTAGTTCCGAACTGTAACTTTTTATGAATCTTTCTGTTAAGTGTATTTTATTCTCTTTTCAATATCATCATACAATCTTATTCTATTTCGTTTCGAAGAAATATATCTCACCCCTTTTTTTTAATAAAAGCATTGACTTCATCTGCCTTCAAACATGTATAATTTTTTTTTTTCTTTAAGTAATCATTAAAAAAAGCTTATTCCAATGTCCCACTCCATTATTATAGTTTAAATTTATTTCGCTGGGCTGCATTGAGCCCTGAGCTTACAAGATGAATATTTTCTGTAAAAATAAATTTAACTAGTATTCCCTTTTTAATGTTGCCGTATTCTAGTACTCTATAGTGTAAGTATTTTTTTTTTTTTGATTAGGCTTATTCTTGAAATTGTGACAAAATTTAAACCACTAGTATTTCCGTAAACTCCATATAATAATAATAATAATAATAATAATAATAATAATAATAATAATAATAATAATAATAATAA
>JAFIDM010009631.1:163146344-163287878 GCA_023159025.1 Thereuonema tuberculata | reverse complement strand
CATTCCTTATTGATGGGGGAAAGGAAAGGAGATATAAGTCAAAAAACCATATGAAGAGAGTTGTAGTCCCTATGGCCTAATGGATAAGGCATCTGACTTCGGATTAGAAGGTTGCAGGTTCGATTCCCGTCGCGGATGTTTCATTGTAAAAATTATTTCTATTTTCCATTCTCTCAGAAAATTGCGCCGGACAGACAGACAGAGAAATAAAAGATTTTAGTAATATAGATTCAATCATTTTATAAAGATAAAGATAAAACTGACTGCTATCAATCCTTATAGACCTTTCAAAAGTTTGACTATAAAACAAGCCAATAAAGTTTCCCATCCAATTTGTATTTTTGCGATCAGACTTGATGCTCGTTGTTGTCACTTGGATTAAGTTGGCAAAATAGTGGAAATAGTTCGTCATACTCCAATAGTTTGTGGCGAGTCTCGCTGTTCTCATCGATGCCTCCAACACCTATTCCACTCGAGAGAGTAGAGTTGGGGAGCTATTTTATCCTCGGATATCAAATTGCATGTCTCGCTCTCTCCATAAAGTTGCAGTCGTAGCTCAAAGCTGGAGACGGCAGGAGGATTCCATTCTGTAGTAGCATCGTTACACCACCCCTGCGTTTATGATGAAGCGTCTAATTAGGTTTAGTCATTTGGGAAATTCAGAGCGGATCTTCGACTGGGCTGTGTGGCATCCAAACAGACGTAGTCCGCTCCTTTTCCATTCCTTTCTCTAGAAAAATCTTAAGTCTCTGTCTCGTTTCATTACATTTTAGAAAGAAGTGAATGCAATTTTTAATATTATAAAACTGAAATACTTTACGATGGATCTCAAACTACGGGAACAAAAGGATGATCGCAAAGTTTTTGAGTAATAAATTAAGAAACAAATTGTTGCCCAAATAAGAAGATATGATTCATTTAATTTTTCAAATAAAGAACACGAGACTAAAAGAAACAAAAATCTCGAATAATCCTTTAGCCATATACGGTTAGTTTAAAAAATATTTAGACTTCGTTTCATTGTAGTTTGGATAAAATTGAATTCAGTTTTTTTTTTAATCATTGTAACACACTTTAAATTGAATAAGAAAATCTGAGGAAAACATATTCATAAATTCTCATGTCAATTCTTCCATCTTACCATTGATTGACTAAATTATAAAAATAAAAGTTAATTTTTATTTGTGCTTTACTTATTAAATTACTGTTCTCACTAAATTTCTTCTCATTTGAATCTGCTTGATTTTGATAAAAACATTTTGGGAAGATGGAATTTTCTTTTGTTATTACTTGGATATAGGTCTGCCACTATTTCAGTTTAAAGCAAGAACAGTAAATAGGAAACAACCATCTAATATAAGTGTACGTTGTAAATGCTATTAAGAAATTAAAAACAACAAAAACTTCTCTCATACAGTGAAAGGCGTAGAGGTCTGCTGGCCAAGACAAATTAGTGTTCAACTGTGTCCTGATTTTGATTGAGGTTAAAGAATTTTTTTTTTTTAGATCGAATCAGTAGATCCAAATTATATTTATAATGTACGGATCCTACTTAGCCACTTTGTTAAAAATCACATGGGAATAATTGTGATGAACGTAAAATTATTGCATAAAATAATATAAGCATGTATATATATATTTATAAATACGTACATGTATATATATATATTATGTAATAAATTTACGGCTCATTGAATATATATACATGTACATAAAATATATATACACACACACACATACACACTTAGATATATACAAAATCGAAATGATGCTTTCTACCCCCCCCCCCCCAAAAAAAAGGAGTCCAGAATGCTAGCTTTCTTCCATTTTCAGGTATAATAGAGAGGGTTAAAAAAAACCAAGAGGACTTTAATTTTCTTAGTATGAGACTTTTTTTTCAGTTTAGGGAGATTTAGCTACTTCCTTTTTGTTGCCGCCATTTAAATTCGTTTTAAATTAGAATCGAATATAAAATCTTACCTCATTAAAGAAAAATGAAATATATAATGATGTAGAGGAAAGTAACTTTGAGAAATGTTTTTCAGTTTTAAAACTAGATTCTAAGAAACGTAAAATCATTATTTTTCTTTACGTTTGGATTAAAAGTGTATGATGAATAGTCCTCGATTCTGACGACATTCCTATTAATTATTTGCTTAAAAACTTCGCTGTCATGATTCATTGATACCAGTAGGGTCTTTTCTTTCTCCTTCGACTTTTACTGTCTTTAAGTTGTAAGTGTCAGAGAATCTATAAAAAAAAAGAAAAAAAAAAAAAAAAACCCCATCAAAATAGAAGGATTAAAACTTAAGATGAAACGATCATAAATCAGTCTAGAAAAATCAAATTTCTCGGAGTTCCGATTCGTTTGCATCATTAAGAAAGAAAGGATTCTTAAAAAAAAAATACTAAGTATATTTATCTTCAGAAAGTAATTAGCGCTGTTCCTTACTGAAAAAGTTCTAAGTCATTATGTAAAACTCTAGTTTTTAATACAACTACAAAATATAGCAAGATAGAATACAATATATCAACACAGTTTAAGTCTTAAACAGAATAAGTATCCAAAATTACTTTTATTTTAGAATGAAAAACACTTAAAATAACTAGCTTTATTTTTATTATCTTCATTTATTTCATCTTTTCTATATTCCTGTTTCCCTGTTCAAATATTGATTTATTTACTAACAAGACTTTCATTAAATACGTTTACTTCCGTAAAAAAAATTATTTTTAGTTTAAAATGAAGGCTGTAAAGTACATCAGAAAGTTTCTGTTGTAGTATTTTCTCTTTGCAGTTTTTTCCAGTCGAGATTGGGGAAAGTAAACTTAACATCAGTAATTTATATATTTGTGCAGCTTCATATTAGCATTATTGGATCACGTCTCAGCTTGTATTTTAGATATCAATATTCCTACTTTTCAGAGAAAAAAACCAACACAGGATAAGAGGATTGGTTTGTTCTGAAATATCGTAACTAAAACTTAAACCTAAAATAAATCAAGGATTCAAAATGTCTCGTACTAAGAATGTAGGCTCTTATAGATTGACTATATCAGTCGATGTGTAGACTTCTTCAGACATTTATCTGCTATTGATAAGAATTTATTTATTTTGAGGATTAAAATTTAGGGTTTCCGATTCTCACTGAAACTTTAAGATAACGTTATCTCAAATATAAAGAACAAGATCCTAAAATTGTTGTAATTGAAAAAAAATTAAGCAAAATTGATCAAGTTACAAAATAAAGTGTACACACAATGGAAAAAAGTTTTCTGCAAAAGTTAAAGAATAATCTTAAATGTGATATTTCATCTGCTATTTTCAGGCTGGTGATTCGAAAATAGCAAACGCGATGGAGACCTGAATATTTTCAATTTAATATATTTTTCTGTAAAACATTCTTTGATGTCTGAAGTATAAAGACTTTTAACTTTTGCTATTATTTTTATATACATAAAGTAACGTTTATACTTTTTATCAATGATTTCTAAAATAAACATTTCTACATGGAAGCAAAGCCTGCTTCGGCTCTGTATTTGTAAAAGATAATAAAAATTAGACAGTCAAAATTCTTCAACTGTAGCTTTAGGTGTCACTTTAAATTAGCCTATCCGTGTTCTATCTGTCTCTTAATGCAATGCTTACAAGTTAGTTTATTCTAAGGTAATGGATGTTGAGGTTATCTAGTATAAGCTTTCTATTGTTTTTGGTACAGGATCTTAGAACACTTAAAGCTAAGTCCTTTTATTGGATGTTTTCTAATGAAGAAGTATTTCTAAATGGTATCTTATTGTTGCCAATATATCCCATACTTTATCTTGTAGCTACCCTTAAATAGGTGGGTGATTTATAGCATACGTTTATTGTTTCTCGAAGTTAAGAAATTAATCAAAAGACGAGAACCAGACGGAATGGTTTTCATGTGACTTCCCTCAAATTCTCTGAATCTTGTAAAGCTTAGACGAGATATTTTAGATATGAGTTTGTTCTTTCAGTGTTTGCTATTTCATTGCAACGATATCGTACTGTTAGATCTAAGAGGTGGAAATCAACATCAAGTATTTTAAATCTAATAAGAGCTTAGATCATTCTTCCAAAATACAATGGGCGAGGCTTCGTCCTTGTAATGGATTTTAAAAATATATAAATAATGTCATGATTGTTTTTGATATTTGCTTTAATGATAAGAAAAAACAAATTGTCACAGACCACCCTTAAGCTCAAAACTGACTTGAAAGTTCTAAAATATAATTCAGTTCTAGTTTGACATTTACTGCCTCTTATTAGGCATCAGATCATTGACAACCTAATTGCTGTTGCTACAAGACTGAAAACTTGTTTTTATCACTGTTATTATTCTGGTTGTTTTCCATTGATTGCTTTCGTTAAATCTTAGTAAAAAATTATTTACACGGCGACCAAATGAATTAATATACTTTTAATGTATTAGCATAGCTAGGATCTGGTCAGAGAGGCAAGAATAACTTGTGTAAAAATATACTAAACTATATTTACATTTTTGACATTTTCATCTAAATTGCATTCGAAGGAATGTTAAGATCCTGAAGTCCCAATTTTGCCTGTCATTTTGTATTGATAGATTACAAGTTATATATAAAACTCTTTAACGTTGACATTGTAATCAAGTTCTAATTTTAAATCGATAAAATAAAAAAAAATATTTCAGATCTGAGTATACAATTGTTCAAGATTGAAATAAAATATCAGAAAAAAAAGCGACAAAAATTAAAGAGAAAGCTGAAAATAATGTTTCGATTTTGAATTTTAGAATGAAATCTGACGTTTTATTAGGAAAAAAATTATCTATATATGGAATTGACTGATATCTTACTTTCAGCATCAAAAAAGATGCAGTCGCTTTCTGAAAATAAGTATCAATTTTTTTTCGGAAGTTTCTCGATGTTTTAGAGGTCTTTGTTCTTCAATGTTCAAAGAAAAATAGTATTTGTCTCTAACTATCTGTACAGTACACACTGTAGACAGATAATTCTATAGTAATCTATTCAATTACTGTAGAATGAAAAATTCAATTGATCCCTACTAAAAAATGAGCTTAATTGGAGGCTTGGAACATTATTTAAATCATCCCTATTAGTCTTGAGATTTGCCCTACACCATTTCAGCTTAGTCTATTTCAGAATAAAATTATTCACTTTTAAAAAAAAAAAATGACAATATCACAAATCTTGGAAAATTACTGGAAATCATTGTCTTACAACATTTTTAAGAATATAAGTCACTTATAAGTAGTTGTTTGTTTTTTTTTGTTTTTGTTTTTTTCACTTGTATGTTTCGAACAGTCAGATTGTTATTGTAAAATTTTTAGTACGGATCTTTGACTTCAAAACAATGCACATTTCTGTCTAGTCATTTCTCAATGAGAATTAAAAATGATATTGTTATCAAGAAGATTTGGCATAAAAATATATTTTGCTGTCTACAACACTTCGAAGTTCGATTTAAGTTATGATTATGTGGACTCGAAAGATTGCAGACGGCTGTAAAAAGAAGCGGAGGAATTGACAATAAGCAAAGGAATTGTTACATTTGAAGTGATCTCCAGCCACCAATGGGCTCTTTTGTGTCGATGCATTTTGTCTAAGATCGACAAGATTTCGTTCTAAAACTGACAAACGACAAAGAACAGCTCTATGGAAGCACCCTTTGGGCGTCGGGAAGAAGCCAGTCGACATGATCCGCATGTAGTGGATGATGTAATAATGGCAAATTTGTAAGTTCGCTGACAGGGTGTTTTAACTATTTTGCGGCTTCGGTAAATTGCTCGGAAATCGCACGAAACCGTCAGAGAAATAGTTTAGTTAAAAGCTGTTAAAGAGTGAAAAACGAGGTGATATGCACGAAGAAGTTTAAGAGAAGTTTCTGTATTTCCTTTTCATCCAATGGAGCAGAGGAAAGCCGTTAAGGCAGTGCACCATCAACAACCAGTCGTGCTTCAGAATTGCAAACCATAAAATTAACGTTTATGCCAAACTTTTATCGACACTTTGCCAATCACCGTCATATTACTAGGAATGTAATAAGAAAGGAAAGAGAACTCTGTCTGCATTACTATTGCTGTAACAAATCAAGGGATTAGAAAATTTAATTCAAAGAAGTTATGAACTATTATATCGAATTATGTTTTTGAACTCAGTGACTAAATTACTTTCATTCCTAATTCTTATTAATACATAAAAACTAATACCAAGAAATAGGAAAGTAATTAATTTTTTTTTTTAAAAAAATACTTAATCAGGATCGTAGTAGTGTAGTTTACTTTTTGGATATTTACAACATTTATTTTACTTAGTTGTGTGATTTAAACTTACCTAAACTTGGCTTAACTTTAGACAGTGGCATGTGTATTCATTTCCAAATGTAATCCCGTAGGAAAACTGAAAGTGGAAAGGACTTTGAAAGTGGAACATTCGTAATACTATTTATTTTGAACTATTCACAGGAATGCAAAGATTAACCCAAACAGCTGTTTGAATTCCACGCTGTATTTTCAGTGTAGATCCACTAAATATTAGTGAGAAGGAAAAGGAAGACAGACTTCACAACTAACATTTGTCCCGTGAATAACTAATCACTGAAACTGTCTATGTTGGCATTCCAAGCGCTAATCTACTGTGAGTGAAATGTAACTCTAACATATAGAAAGTTTCGCCACAAAGCACTCGGCTTTCTCAAACTATTCGTTTATTACTAACATAAAAATAAAAAATAAAGCGCTAAGTTTTGTAATTGCAAGAAATTACTTAATATATATTTTTTTTTTACTATTAATAGGAAAAAACCCTAGCGCAAGTATTCCTAAACAGATGTAAACAATAATGTGATCATTCTTATTAATTTTTTTGGATAAATGATTTTGGAAAATTACTTTCCTTGAATCAAATATTTTTCTATAATGATTTAATCACCCTTTCTGAACTGTAAAATCAATGCCTTTTTAGATTATTATGGCCTTAAAATTCAAAATCTTAAATTACGATGAAAATAATTATTCAATAATCCCGGCAAAATTAAAGCATTATTTTTTTTTTTTTGTATATTCCATTTCGTTTCTACATTCAAAAATAGATATAGTTCACTTTTATGTATCTGTAGAAATTTTCACATGACATCTTTGAACAGGCAAGTGCAGACCTATTTAAAATCCATTTTTCTATTTTTATGTTACAGTACATTCATCTTAAAGGAAGACTTGATTCATACTGAATTCCAGCGTATGAAATGCAGTGCAACTGTCTGTAGGATAAACTCATTGCTGTAATATATTCATAATATATCGTTTTGGTATATTATTTTTTTTTTCAAAGATTTTAAAAATGGCCATTTGACAGGAGTTCAATTTTACTTTCAATCTCCTTTTTTTTAAGTTATCATTCATATTATGTTTAAAATAGTATTTCACTGTAGATGTGCAGATGAAAACAATTTTTAAAAACGTTAAAACACTCGAATGTTAATATTTTTGCTTATTCGTCAAGATATCTTACAATGTAATCCATTGATACAACATACTCTTATCTACAAAAAGAAGAAAATTACTAGAAAATAAAAGAAAATAACAGCTCTGCATTTCTAGCCTTTTTCTTATTAATTTGGACTTAATTTCATTTTATAATTTTAAAATAGAAATAATAGAATAATAATAATAATAATAATAAAGATTCAAAATCTTTAAGATTGGAATAGAAAACTAATAGTACTGCGATAATTCCATTTTTTTTTTCATTAGCATCAGTAAAGATGTTTGTTTTCTTTTTAATCTTAAAGATTAGCATGAATATTAGCACTAAATTTCTAATAAATAACGAGCATATAATTTCGAGGGCTCTATGACATAAAGGCCTAAGTGACAAAATCTCCATTCCGAGTTATTAAGGGTTTTATGTTTGTATTGCCTTGCAGTTCTATGGAAGTAGCTTTTTATGGAAGCAGAATTCTACCAGTTGCAATGAAATTTTCAGTTAGGTCTCTGTTTCATATGAAAGATATGGTTCTCGGATTTCACTTAAGACATGTAACTCAATTTTTACAAAAATGTCACTTAGGCCTTTATGTCATAGAGCCCTCGATTTGAAAACAAAAAAAAGAAAGTACCTTTAACTCAGAACAGTGGCGAATATAGAATATATTTTCGGGGGGGGGGGGCCCAAGATTAACGTAAAGTTAAGTTAAGTAATTTTAAGTAGACACCCCATGGAAACCTATCCGTTCAACCAAAAAAAAAAAAAAAACGTTGGGAGGACATACCTTCAATAATTCGGGGGGGGGGGGGGGCCCGGGCCAAAAAATCTATTCAACCAAAAAAAAAACCATGAAAACCTATCTGTTCAACCAAAAAAAAAAAAAAAAAAAACTTTTAGGAGGCCATACCTTCTTTATTTCGGGGGGGGGGGGGGCCCCCCCCCCCCCCTTATATACGCCCCTAATTCTGAATGCTGAAATATTGCATCAAATTATTTTTTTGTTTCCTGTTTTCTTTTTGAAACATGAATGAGGATTTTTATTTAATTTAACAATTAAACGGTTCACATTAATAAGGTTTCTTCAAAGTTATTACAAGAAAGTCCTGAAGAAATTAAAGCCTACTTTCCTTAACTTTTTTCCTATTTTTCTTTTTTTTTAAAGTTGTGAAAATAAATTGCATTCCTATTTTTATAAATTGCAATATATCGAATAAAACAAAATCTTGAATTTTTTTTTTCTGAAAATTAATTATATCCACAATGCTTACTCAATTTCCTAAAGTCAATTAATTTCAATCATATCAAAGCCTGTGAATATTACTTGAATATTAAGGATTTAATATGCTTTATTAACACATAGATAGAAATTCCTTGTTTTGTTTCTAATTAAGAGAATTTTTTATTACCTTCATATGAAATTTTCAAATATAATAGTTAAAATCACTTCCTAAATATTTCTGGAGATCCATGTACTTTTAAAAGTTTGAAGGGCGGTTGGAACGACACACAAACAGATTTAATGAATATATCAACCTCAATTTCCTAGAAAAGTAGGATGAAAATAATAAAAAATAGGCAGTTTCTTAATGTAATTTTAAAAAATATTCTATTTACAGCAATAGATAAAGGATTTTCAAAAATTCATTGTCTATTGCTGTAAATATAATATTTCTTAAAATATAAGAATATTGATTAAAATTTCTTAACTTTATAAAAAGAATCAGGACGAATGCTGTTTAATTTAATTTAAATTTACATTTTATTTTACATTTAATTTTAAAACTTCGTTTGATTAATATAAGTAAAGCAAATAAATGACCTAATTAAAATTGGTTTCAGTAAAACATAAAAACATCCAGCATTTCTCAATTTAACTAAAAAAAAATCTTGAAAAATATCAATTTTGCATTTTTTGTATTTGTTTTTCTTTTTTTCTTTTCTTTCTTTTTTTTCCTATTTTTTTGTTACGATTTATTGCAAATGAAAATACAATGAATTAAGTTATAATTGGTTCGTTCTGAGAAAAACAGTAGCTACTTTAAATATTGAGAACTCCATAAATTATTAAATTTAATTTTTTTTTTGTAGTTACGGCGTCTTTAAGGAGTTTTCAAGCTTGAACAAAATGAATTCTGTTATTCGAAATTGAGGCAACCTCAGCGTCGCTTTAAAAGAATCCGATGATTGATTAAGAAAATTGCTGAGCCGAAAAATCCGCCCCATGATAATCGATCATTTAATGTAGCCTAAATGATGGATGTGTGTTTTGCATGCGTCCGGTTTTTAATTGAGGGTGGTTTGTAGTTTGCTTACTGCTGCAGCATATTTAAAGAATAGCAGACATTTGATGGGCCAATAAATTCTTCACCTTTGAAATATTCATTACCCTGCTTCTCGTCTCTCCCTACAGCCCAAAGTCCTTTCTTTGAAACATATCATTTATGCGATCATGCTTTCATTATAGCTCCGTTCCCATACTGATCCACCCTCTTTTTTCCCCACTCTCCGTGTCTCCCTTCCGGGGTCGCGATGAAACCCTGCCCAGGTCACCCATTGTCGGACCCCATCTGTATAGAGCCACGTCGAGATGGATCTTAGTCAAAGGACCACACTTGCCCAAACGTCCACAAGACAAGAGAATCATGCACAATGCGCCAACATTACCACCTACAGGGACATTTCTGCTTATAGACAAAATACTTCAACTCGCCTTAAAAGGTTTTCTTAATATGCGAAGCTAGGATAAATGACAGCCAAAAGAATTGGGATGTCTTCTCTTTTTGTGAAAGATTTTTGTTAAAGACATATCGATCAAAAATAAAAGTGAAATACTAAATGTTAATGCTTCATTAAAATAACAATATTTATTTCTCATGACTAGATAATTAAATTTCATTGATCATTTTTATTGATAATACTAATTCTTTAAAAGATATTAAAATTTTAATTTTAATACAGCTCACGAGCATGCTTGTGAATAAAGAATATTTGCAAACTGTTTGTTTATTTTCTTAATATAATTGAAAATTTATTATTACTTCTCAAATAAGAAAGTATTAGTAGGAATGTTGACATTTTGATCATTCCAAAAATTCTCTGGTAAATTACTTGAAAAGGGAAAATAAAATAAAAAATAGTAATAGTAAACTGTCACACATTAAAAAAGCAGTCTTTCGAAATTGAAATAAAGTTCTCACAAGAGACCTGCAATTTGATTTTGTAATATGACATTGCAATATTAATACTACATGACGCATACACCTATTGTATTAAATTGAACGTGAAACAGTAATCTAAGCTAATGTTACAGTAGCGTTATACGAAGCATCGTAATACAATTCAATTATTACAATTACAATACTGAACGACATAGCAAGTTAAGAAGTATTCTTTCAGTGCAAAACTTTAAAACACCACAAAACTTATATATAAGGTGAGGCAAAGATGAAAATTTTAATGACGATGCGTAGATACTAAATGTTATCGTCACAGTAAACCTTATGGAGAAGCTGACCATTACAAATTGTGAAATAGTTCACTTGAACTAGTAAAAAGGGGATTTTGTGCTTTTATCAGTAATTCGTGATAGTCTAAAAATTGAACTGTATAAATATTCAACTATTCAGCTAAAGTCTAAAAATACATTCAATTAGTCGAATTGTATGGAAATATTAATGGGCTACTTGTATTTAGTCTAAACATAAAAATAAAAATAACTAATAAAATAGTTAGGAGCACTAACAAGCAGACGTCTGTGAAGTTTACCCCCCCCCCCTTTTTCAAAATCAAAAAAAGGACAACGTGATCGTTTGTGATGAGCTTATTCCCCCCAAAAAAATCGTTTCTTCCGAAAAAATAATACTGAAAAAATCTAATTAAAAATCATAAAGGCTTAGATATTTAAATCTATCTTAGAATTCTTATCCATAAATTTTAACGGTTCAAGTATTAATAACATTAACAAAACACCAAGAGAAAAGCGTATTAATACTGGAAAGAAAAAAAAAGTTTAGTTAAGTTGCATATTTATATATGTTTTATTTTATTTTAATAAATTAAAATACTTAATAAAATACTTATAGTAAAAAAAAGTTAAGGAGAAAATTATTTTTTTATTTCTAATCGTATGCTATTTTCTGCCTAATATTCATAATATAACCGTAAAAAAAAAAGAAAAAAAACTTACATTATCTTAAAGAAAGAAGAAAAAAAAAGAAAAAGAAGGAAATGGAATTAAAAAAAAAAAATTGCCTGACAGTAGAATTGAATCTTGGCTCTTATGATCTTGCCTCCCATTGCTTAAGTATTGGGCCCCAACCCATATATATTTTGAAATACTCCATGTGAATTTTCATTTCACAAAAGGCATTTATTTTTGAGATATACAGGGTGCGCCTTCTTCTTACAAGGGGATTGAAACTTAGAGTAATTATAAGTTTTACTTATAGTTAAGTTAGTTACTTAGTACTTAGGAAACTACTTTGTCAGCACTGGACAAAGTTTCTTTCTTTAAGTAGTTCTTCACAATGAGGATTAACCAGATAAAGAAGAACAACATTTTGACAGTTGGTGTTAAAAGTCACAAGTCACTCCAGTTATTACTAAATCATCATCACCATCATCAAGCAATCATCTCGAAATAGAAACTTCTCCTTACCCAAAGCATTAATCTTGGATTTGTTGTCTGACGAAAAAAATTGGGAAGCTTATTATTTTTGGAAAAGTAAAACTGCTAAAAAGTTCTTAGAAAACTTAAAAAAAATAAGTTTAGAATGAAATTTTACAGAACTTGATCCATATTATCAAAATATTAAACAAACAAACAAATAAATAAATAATAACTCTCCATTCATGAAAAGTGGACCACTAAAGAGTTGTTTTTTTGTTTATTTAACTTTTTTTTATCATACTTCGTCTGATTTTAAAAAGTTACTAACATGACAAAAATGTAGCCGACACGTAACTACTAGAAAATTAAATTAACTGATACTGAAGTTCCTCTAAAAATGATAAACTTAGATTTAAGTTTATCCTTTTAGAGAAACTTCAATATCAGTTAATTAAATTAAATTATTCCCTAATTCAATTTTAAGTCAATGATACAAGTTTTGAGTTTAAGCATTTTCAATCCTTTTTGGGATTTTGTTTTTTGACATTTACTTTAATCATTTTATCTAGGATTCATTATTATAATTTATTGTCTTATTTCTTATTTTCACCTGGCTAATCTTCTATAATCATCTTAACGTGACAACTCAATCTGAAGTTTCTTGTCTTTATTCAGTCCTCCATTAATTGGAATTTTATGACTGCATTTGCTCTCGTAAGTGCATACAAAATTTGTCGTTGTCATCCTTTTACCCTTTCCATCATGTCTGTTGCCCTTTATTTTCTGGATTTTATGGCGCCAACAGTATCATTTCTTACGGATCACTTGGGGTCGACATCAAAACAAATCGGAGAGAAGTTAAGAACCTGTTCCCTCAGTGAAATGCAAACATCCCAAATACTATCATCTCATGTTTGAATTATAATTTTATGATTTTTAATCGGTATTGAATTGCAAAAGGCACGATTTCAAGCTATTTAGGGAGCAATTTAAATAAGAAATTAAATTTATTATACAAGAATTGAAAAAAAAAGAGAAAAATACTGGGTTTAAAAGGAAGTACTCCCTCTCAACTTATAAAAATTTCCTTTTTAAGTGAAAAATAAATTGATTTAAGAAAATACACTGAGATCATTTGCGGTACATTGTGTAACTTAAAATCTACTGAGTTTCTAAATAAAAGCCTACAATTAAAAGCACGAACGTCAGGAATTAAAATAAAAAGAACTGATTAAAAACTCACACGACGTTTCAAACCCTCATCTTGTACTTAGGGTTTTTTTATCAAGTGTGTGTGTGTTATCCTCCAAGCTTGGATTCGTTAGGTGAATTTCATTAGGTTTTTCGTTAGGTGAGGGTTTGAAACGTCGTGTGAGTTTTTAATCAGTTCTTTTTATTTTAATTCCTCACGTTTGTGCTTTTAATTGTAGGCTTTTATTTAAATTTTATCCAGCACGTAAAATATTTTTATCCTACTGAGTTTCTATTGCACGTTCACAGTGATAAATAATGTTGTTTTTTTTTTTGCCGAATTAAAAAAAAATAATTGACGTAAGGTTATATATAAGTTACAAGAATAAAAGATTTGTACACATTTTTTCATTAATGAATTTGTTGAAATTTTGAAATAATGAAAATACGCATATGAAATTCTAAATAATTCTTCGAAATACAAGATTTCATCGATAGATATCACTGCATTAGTTCGTTCTTCAATAGCGCATGTTGCAATACTTACCAATATTTTTCATTTCTTCTTTTTCTTCAGTTGTTTATTATTGAAATACGTTAAATGTCGATGGAAATTCTTTGGGTCCTAAATATCTAAGTATCCTAAGTTGATCACAGAATGTATTAGTGCGCAACAAAACAGCAAAGCAATAAAAAAAATGACAGGGTTCGTGTCTTGTTATTTGTTGTTATTTTAAATGTGAAATTGTTTATATGTATTCTGACAGATGTGCTTCATGGCCCAATTTTCATTAAAAAAAAAGGACGTAAGTTAAAATTGAATGAAATTGATAATAATTATCAAAATGATTAAAATTTTTAAAACAAAGTACTATGTTTTCCTAAGATTCTGTATTCTGCTACTTCTATTTTTAATTTGTTGTTGCACATTGTGCAGAAATCATGGATTTGCCACAAGATGAAGCTTACCAAGGACGTATCAAGTTTTGATTTCATTTATGTTAGAAGAGATGCCTTTGCTATTTAAACTAGAATTCCTCTCCATAAAGGAATCTATAACTGATGAGAGTACATCTAGTCCGAAATTGCTGTCTCAGTATGAGCTCAAAACTATTGTAAATTAATCCTGAGAATACATGAATAGCAGTTATTGATTTCTGCACAGCTGTCTTTCTTTTTCTGTAGGCTGCATAATGTAAATTATGAATATTATGAAGAGTTGATATTGTTAAAGTAAAAGGACTCAGTCAATATGTCCTGAAGATTCGAAAGAGGTATTAGACTTCCATGATCCACGAAAGCAGTGGCTTTCGTAATTAAGTGAAGATCGCGACACCAGTCCAATGCTCTTCCCGATTTGATTTGGAAGGAATCAATCAGAAAGAATTCCCGATCTCAATCGGGAATCGAACAGCCTCCTCCAAACTCTATTAGGTCCTTAGGTCGAAGTATACTATTAAAAAAAAAAAAATTCTCTCGCAACTATACTTAACTTTTTTATTTCCATTTTTTTTTTTTTTTTGCTTTTTTTTGGGATAAAAAAAAGTTTTATAGTTTTACAGAAGTAATACATTTTACATTTATAAGAGTTTACGTTTTTAGGAATTCCAAAATTAGTATAACAATTATTTTTTTTTTAATGTTCAGAAGTTTCACGACACTTTGAGCGAGTAATTATTTAGATTTTGTGGTTTTATTTTGTTTAATCGTGAAAAGCCGAATTATCAAGGATTGGTCTAATGAAAATGTTCCTGCCGTCATAATAATAGATCTTTTGTAAGCAAAACAAAGGCAGATTGAAAACAAGTGGAGAACGCCTGTATATCACCATTCTGTGCACACTGCCCTCAACCTTTAACCACAGAGGCATTATGTAATTTGTGAATGGTCCTTGTCAGCAGACGGGCGCTGACACATTCCGGAAACCCTGGGAGATTTCCGCCGGTCCCCGGAGCCGTTGAAGCCCGAGAGATTGATGTTACTCCGTCGCGCCAAGAACAAAGCCTTCTGCAAGCTTCCGTATGTCGCATTTTCGGGATGTTCGCATCGTATTTTTCTTCTTTCTCCTCTCTTTTCTCTTCTTTGTGTCTTCTACTTCATCATCTTCGTTTGGGAAAATCAAGGTTAAAACATTCGGTGAACGACTGACTGCCGAGGAATCCAAGGGTGGTCTTAGTTTACGTTGTGGGTGTTACGTTACTCCTTTCAATCACGTTCTCTCTGAAGATTTAATTTAACTGTTATTTTTCTTTTTTTTTTTCCCCTCCATGTTCTTCTTCAGCAATTCTATTCAATCTCAAATTGCTAAGTAGGGTCAAAAAAGAAAAAAAAAGTAATTGAAAGTCTTTATCTTTTTTTTTTTAATTGCAACTCAATGACCTTACTTGATTTGTTTGCTCATTTTTGGAAATAATAATGTTTCAAAATAAACAGAATTTATTTTTCTTAGTAGGTTTAGATTGATATTAACATCCTCTAGTAAATAAAATATCAATATAAAATTAAATAACTGTAGTTGTACCATCGCGATGTATTACTTTTCTCCTCGTACGCCTTTTGGGCTTTTGTTCGCTGGGTAGCCCTGGTTGAGGAGCCTAACAAGCTCGAAACAGCTGTCTCAGGATCTCAGCTTGACTGAAAAGGTTTCCCTTTTATAATGATTTATGATTTTATTCCTTTTCCTTTTCATCTATTAGAATGTTTTATTTATCTTTTATTATTATTTGATTCTTTGGTGGAAATACCTTTTGTGGTAGACGTAAAGCTGTCCAAAGTTTTGAATTCCACAGTTTGTTGTTTTCATTTCTCATCTTCGTCACTTGTACCATTACGAATAAATAACAATTTGACTTTTAAAGCGATCAAAAATCGTCAGAAAGGACTGAGCTAGTTTCGATAACATTAAATTGTGAAGTTCTTTTATTTCTTTTAAATACTGTTTAAGAAACATTTGTTCCAAATGAAATAGACATGTTGCATTCAATGAGATTTGAATGAATGTTCCTGGCAACCTCAGCGTCTTATAAAGGAATGTTCACCAAATGGCAGCTTGCTGCTAGTGGAGCCAATAATCGAGAGGATGCAAATGAAATGTAAACGAAAGGATCACAGCGATCCTTGCCGTGATCATATCACTACCGATCACATGATTTTGTATACAAACAAGACACCGGAGGAAGTTTGTAAATACAGGGCATAAGTTTATAAATATTGAATGTTGTGAGAAGAAGTATGTCTTGTAATTTAGAAGTTGACATCTGACAATTTCCCTGACTTTTTTCGGAAACCTTATTGATAAATGTTGTTTACGGACACAATCATTAATACAATAGTCTGTTGATGCAATCAATATGGAGTCCTTGCATTTGCGTTTGAAATGTGAATTTCTTGCGCCAAAACGTTTGGTTCTTGAACATTGAAGGTATGATTTGCTTCTTTCACATGCTGTACTGTATTACAAGTTAAATCATTATTTAGCAAAGCCGTCATGCATTCGGCAAAAGATCTACGGGTCTCATCTATATAAAATTGGTTACATCCTGCACATTTTATGGAATAAACTACCTCTTTTGTTTTTTTTGTTTTTTTACTATTTCGTCCAAAGTTGTGCCTATTAAAATAACTAACAGTGGTATTGCGACTTGCCGAAGTGACTGCTATGTTGAGTCTCTTAAGTATCTTAGCAGCTGGAAAAAGAGAGCATGATAATCTATCGAGATAAATTGCTTACTATTAGATCTATTAAGTTGCTCATTATTATAATTCTTAGAAATAGTTGTTATGATGTGTTTATTAATAAACTCATTCGGATATTCATTATATTATTTACATTTCATTTGCATCTTGTCGACTGTTGGCTGCACTAGAAGTAAGTTCTCATTGGTGAACATTCCTTTGAGGTTGCCAGGATCTTTCATTCACTGTGGAAAGCCTGTTAACAGGCAGAAACTAGCTTGAAATTTTTAATTATACATAATTTTAATTTTAATTTTGTATGTGAAATAATTTAAAAAAATAATAAATTACCTATAACTAATTTAATTTTTATAAGTTCGAAAATTTTGGAAAGTACTTAAGACCTTCACAACAACAAAACAACAACAATAAGTAATAAGTTAAGAGCCTGTTAACTTCACAGTTTATTTTTTTTTTATTGTTGTTATTTTTATGTTTGATACCACGGCTGGGAGGGTAAATCTGGCTGACGAGTCCTAATAAGGACGAAAGAGCTGTTTCGGATTCTCATCAATGATGGCTTGGTGTGCAAAAGCTTAGTTATGTCCACTTGATTTAGCTTTTTTTATAAAGTTTTCCATCGGAATCGTTTAATTAATTTTGATATTTATGAACGTATATTCATATGAACAGATGATACATCAAACATTGACACTAGTAATTACCTGCATCAATAATGACTGAAAACAATGCGCCTAGTTATAATACTAAGCCTTTACAGAAGAAATAAGAATAATAATTGCAAGAAAATAATACAATAAATTCAGTATAAGCTAAAACCGATTAATTTCTTATTGCATAATTTACTGAATTTTTACTAATTTAGTAAATGTTCCTATCGATTATCAGTAGTGATGAATAATTAATTACTAAGAATTAATAACAAAAAAAAGGTTGAAGATGAATTAATTAGAATTAGAAGCTCTTTATTGTAAATTGTGTAAAAAAAATAAACATGATAATTACTTTTCGGGTAATTTGCAGCCAAATTTGCGCATGATTTTTCACTTACATTAGTTCAGTGCTACTTAATATTCTGTGCTGGTCTTGTATGTCATAATTAAGATCTGTAAGTTCGACCTCTTATTCTTCGCTGTCAAGTTGACTCTATATAATTACCTTGTCAATTTTTTTTTTTTTCCTCAATTCCATGAGCTTTTTTTTTTCTTTTTCTTTTAACTTTTTTTTGGATTGTGTTGACTTGCAAACTGCCCTTTCACACCGATTTCTGTAAATTGAAAAAAAAAAAAGGAACTGTAATACGTTTTCAAGGCAAGGGCCATCAATTACATTGGAAAAGAAGTAGATTTCTAAGAAACCAATTTCATTGAATCGTTAAAGCAAGTTTTTCTCTCTTTTCTTTTTCGATTGGGAAATGCAAAACGGTAAGATTGAAACGAAGCAAAGACGACTGTGGTGACATTGTTGGAAAAACGGATCGTCAGATGTCCCTTTTAAAAATTAATGCCTGCATACAACAGACACAAAAGAGCTGTTAGTTGCTATGGAAACCGATCTTATAAACGATAATATTTTTTTTTCTTGAAGCTTAACTTTCATATTTCTCTTGCAGTTTTCAAAACGGATATCTGTGAATTACAGCTTAAAAACAAATAAAAAAAAATGCAATCATTCTTCTAAGTATATGTATAATAATTGACATTTACATAAATGTATTTTAAATAATTTACATTACCATTGGTAGTTTGAGTGCTCTAGAACTTAAGTGTTTCAATTCAATAGTGTTTTAAACAACTATTTTCAAACTAAGTAAAAAAAAACATTGTTTTTTTTGTTTGTTTTTTTTTTGTATTTTTTTATGCAGATTAAAAAAAAAATCGTTATCAATCGTTATAATTAAATTTCAAAGATGAAAACCTCTCACACTATAACAAAGGGACGAGCCAACATTCTATGGCATATAGACAACATTCAAATTTTTAATTTACCGAAATTGTTGCTACAAGAAATCCTCTTTCAAATGACTTAATTTTCTTCCTTCTGAATTTTCTTCCATAATGCCATTAATCGGGAATAATTTTCACCCAATAAGATATAGGAAAATTGGCTTTAAAAGAACTAAATAAAAAAAAAGTTTATTATTTAAAACCAAATTCTTAAACGAGACAAAAAAAACTGCGAAACAAGTAGCCTACTTAAAAGGTCAAAAAGATGCACAAAAAAAAAATATGAAAACAAGATCTTTGGTTATTGTTTATGAGGTTTCCAAAAAGTCAGATTAGTGAATTTAGGGTATTGAATAACTTGTTGACTTCAGTTTTCAAAGGACTCATGTCACTCGATTATAAGAGGGAGTATTAATATGTAGCATATTAATATTTAGAGAATACCAAGTAATGTTAATAAGTACAGCGATCGTAAAAGCGGAGGATCGTAATCAAGCGATCAATTCTATTGCTAATATCGATTAACAAGAAAATGTATTATGAAAATAATTAAAACAAATAACTTTGCTATATTCTAAACAAGTAAAAATTTAACTATTTTTTCAGTAATCAGAAAGTTGTAATATTTAGTTTTAATATTTTTATTATAATATTTTTATTTCTTGCTTTTAATCTTGGAGGTTCCACTCTTGTTCTTCCTTTAACCTATATCCACCTCCGTAATGGAACCTAGGGGTTTTATGCTCTGCTTCCCACTGATGATCGCCATAATAGCGTGAAACAGCTGTTTGGGAATAGAGCTTTGCACTAATAAAACACTAGGTTCTCTCCTTTTAGTATACATAGATACTGTAAATAGGAGCAAGCAGGACCACTGTTCCGCCCAACACTGTAGGAGGGAAAGTAAATGGGGCCCCTACTCATTACGGTTCTTGATTTTTTTCACTGAACAATAAACCCTGTTTGTTGTTTTTTATTTCAGGTCGGACCTTGGGTCGAAATTTTTATCATTTAAACTCTGGACCCCAAAAAAACTTGAATACAGTAGTACAACAACAGCGAGTACAAATACATACCTGAGCCCAAAGTCGAAAAGGGCCCGTCTCGATTTTGGTCGATGTTTAGCAACAAATACTCCATCAATGCCAATTTCAAAACCTAAATGCTAAAAAATATTTGAAGCCAAATATTTTGATAAAAAAAAATTTGAAATTCAATATACAATATCTTTCCAAAACCTCTGTTTGTCCAATACTCTTTTCCTTATATAGCTAGATACGAAACTTTTTTAAAAATACCAACAATTCAGAAGATCTTGTAGCAAACACACGGCATGATAATACCTAATGTTACATGAATAACGCAAAGAATAAATATACTACAGTGTGAACGGAGATGCACAAGTGGAATTTAACTTGTGGAATGACTGGAATATTGCTTTGCACCATAGTGTTGTTTCCGACATCAATAACTGATGTCATTTCTTCAATCACTTTCTTCAAAAAAACAACAACAACAGAAAATTATTCTGGCTGCTACCGAAAACTACAAAAAAAGATGGCATGAGCATAACGATCAACTGTATATAGACCCTGAAAATGCGGATGGAATTGAGACAAATATGCCAGAGCAATTTATAATATCGAAAATGCCACAGCACAGATGCAGATTTTTTTTAAGTCATCTGTATACTTAACACTTATTTAAGCCTAATTGATAAGCAATTTTCAAAATTAAAATTCGCTGTTTTAAATAATCTGTATTCTTGTGAGTTGCCTTCAGGAATTTTTGAAGTTGGAAGAATATACAAAAATTATTTTTCTATTTTTAATATTGCTTTACTTACATTCGTTCATTTTCAGAAGCGTAAAAATGTCAGTTTTAAAAGAAAAATAATAATATCAAAAAAAAAAAGTTGATGGAAAAACATGCAGTTCACAAAATGCTTTTATCTGTAAACTTCGCAGAAGATTTATCTTTCCCTTTTTAACTAAAAAATTAAAAAAAAATAAAAAAAATAAAAAAAGGTTTTAAAAAAAGTTGAAAATTTGCAATGTTAGTTGGTGATTCCATTTCCTTCTGCGGTTCATCACACGGGGTCATGGCGGCCCCAACATGAGTAATGCATTTCCCGCCAAAAGTCCGTTGCCAAGACAACCGATTCGAATCGAGGATTGTGAGCCCATAAATCAGCCCGTGCAGAAAGCGACATTTGTTGCCTCGTTTAGTCACAGTTTATCAACACTCCCTTGAAATGCCTCGTAACCATTAAAATGCAGCTTCGCTCAGAATCACATTCTCTTAGGCTGCGGTGTCTTCCCAAGGTCTATTATTTTTGTGAGTCTTTCAGTGTGAAGTATGAGAAGCTCTATATTATGACGACATTGTGTCACTTCCCTTTGCAAAGACTAGTACTGGTTTTTTGTAATGTTTAGAATTCCTTACATTCTTGTTCTTAGTTTTATGATTCGCCCAGAAAAATAATTTCGGATAATAAAAAGTTAATAATGTAACACTCAGAACATATTAATTTATGAAAGCAAATAAATTTAACAAACAGTAAGGAAACAATATTCTCCTGAGTACAAGATAAAATCGTAATTAAGATAAATCTTTAATATTAAATACAGCTAAGTCTACATTTTAATTTACTGATAATGTTTGTTTCAATAAAATATATTGAAACTGTTATTAGGTAGTTGCCGTGCGGGCGTGGTCGTGCGGTCTCAGGCGGCGGTCTGCCGTGTGGCCGGTACCCGGGTTCAAATCCCGGTCGAGAGCATGGGATTTCCTTTCCTGTGTTTTTCAGTCACTTCTTCAGTTTTTCTTCGGTCTGACGTCATTCCGTAATGGCGTCCTGGAGAAGGCAACGGGAAACCACTCCAGTATCTGTTTCCTAGATTATCTATGGTTTCTCCTAGGGGTTCGCCCTTCGGGGGTCACTATTGTTCCGTAGACCGCGTACCTTCGAATACGAAGTTCTCACGTCATGATGATGATGATGATTAGGTAGTTAACAGTGAAGTTGATGAGTATTTTCCTTATATAAGAGATTTTATATATCACTATTACAGTCATGGCGGTATTGAATAGTATTGAAAAGTGAAATTTTTTGTAAAAACTAATCCTCATTTATCCTGTCTGTTGTACTTTTTTATTTTGTTACTTCAATTGGCTAGTCAAGAATTTAATTTTTATCTCTCATTTATTTTTTTATATAACAGCTTTCGCTTAGCCTTGTCTCAGTCGGTTTAATTTCTCAATTCTAAGGACAAAAAAAAATATAGTTGAACATTATTTATTCAGTTTTTAAACAAGATTGCAACAACCAAATCTTCGTAAACATAGAGTTTTATAATGAACTTTGTCGTTAATGAACTTTGTCGTTTCTTGATGCTATTAATGGTCAGAATCAAAATATAATATCTTATTTTAAAATAGGATGTTCGCAAGTTATTTTTGAATAACCTTAAATTTCTGCCGGAAAAAAAAAACAAAAACAAAAAATGAGAGCAACAGAAGCGGTGCTCAAACATTTCCATTCAATTTTAACGAATGCACTATGTAGGGAATGTCTTCTGCGATATATTCAAGAACATTTTCAGGCATGTCTGCGGCGTGAGCATCAATTGTGTTTGCATATGTTTGATCGTCGGAATAGTAGCAGGTAAAAATGAAATCCCATTACAAACTTACGGGACACACAAAATAATAATAACAGACTAAAGAGATGACACTGTAACATAAAAAGACCGATTCATTGTAGCTGGAAAGTTAGATGATCAGATCAAACGTTCGATTTAGACATCCTCATAGTTGATTTAGAACAAAAAAAAAGTCAAGTTTTCACTTCATCAGACTTCGAAGCCAATGATTTTAGATCACAGATTCTTACAGAAATTCATGAGATGTAGCTTACATTTTGAAGACAAAAAAAAAAAAATACAGTGAAAGTATAGTGACAAAAGACTAACAAATATACAATAGAAATCATCTTGATAGATAAAGAAAGGTACATTCATCGAGATCACATAAAAGAATACCAATTAAATAGTATAACTTTGTTCTCAGAAGCACTACAGTTAATTTGATGTTTTAGTAAAAAGTTCTGGAGCTCGTGAGGAAAGCACTCAGCAATCAGATGAGGCAGACTAAGAAGTGTCAGTTCTTCCGTCACGATAACGTCTGTCATCCTTTTCTCTCCATTCGGGAAATTTTCACACATCCCCTCGTACGTAATCGCTGTATACGAGCAACTTGTCACAACTTGACTTTAGCCAATATTGAAAAGTGAAAATAAATTTTCAAAGAAAAATTAGCTAGATCAGTCGAAACAATCCTTATTGTCTGTCTGAAGGCAATTTCAAAAGTGGAGCTTCATTAATACAGGATGAAACATAAATTTTAGAGGAAAAAAATTGTTGAGAATCTTATCTTAAATATGTAGCTACTTATTGTTTTCGTTATTTAAAATTTTCTGAAATTGTGTCACACTAAAAAAATTAATTCAAATAAATTTTCATATTATATTAAAAAAAGAAAGAAGCCGAGGTAATTACTAACCAATTTTAGTAAATGAGACTTTGTACATCCAAGTACAACTTTTTCAATGTAAATAAGAATCATGATCTAAATTATTGATAAGACCTGTTAATACTTTATTTAAGGATTGGCAAATAATATGAATATTTTTAGATTTACGTTTTCTAATAATTAATCAATTACGTGAATGGAAAGTACAAGCGGTCATTCAGTGATTATTGAAGTTCAAAAAATGTTATTTTTCATTAAAGTTGTTATTAGTTGAGCCCCGTATTGATCCAAAATAGAAAAATAGAAAAAAAAATATGCTATTTAAAGATGTATTTATAGTTGCAGAAGGCCACGGAAGCGATGAAATAAGGAACAGGCATTAACATCATCCTTAAAGCGAAATAAAGGAGAATATATAATTAGAGATATGATATTTAAAAAACTTAAAAATAAAAATTACGCTTATAATTTTTAAGAAAACTATACCTTCATGTCCATTCATTTTGTAGCAGACAGCTTAAATATTGGTTAAAATGTCTACTAAACCTTCCAGTTTGTCGTTCAGTGACTGTGAAGGCAAAACTCTTTTATCGGAAGGTTTGGTTGCTATCTTAGAACTACATTCACTTAACTTCTTTTTATGGAGTTTTGTTTTTTTAGATAAAATTTTATAGTGTACTTTGAAAACAATGATCTTTAATGTTCTGCATTTACAATGGTAGGATAAAATTGATGGTGAGTAGCAAAAATGAAGCAGCATTAAAATACCTTCCTTGGTTATTTAAAGTAGTAACTCTTATCGCAGTTTGGCGAATGCAAAATAAGGCTAGGATATCAGACCCATCATTTGTATATCGACCTGTAAGTGCATAGCTTTCAAAACTTGTCATTTCATTGTTGAATTACCATTATTTTTAGTTTTATTACTATTATTATTTTTCTAAAAGAAAAAAAACAAACAAATAATGAAATAAAGTCGTAAAAAGGAAAAAAAAATAATAGTAGAGACTGAAGTATTAAAGAATTTACATTAAATGAATAACCATCCATTAAGGAAATGATAAAAATAACATAGATAATCACTAGAATAGATAATCGCTAGAATTACGTAAAATAACTCAATGAAAATTGAAAGAATGTCATCAAAAGTGCATTCAAAGAGTAATACTGTACTCAGAACATTAACCATTTGCTTTTGATCATACTTTGAATAATCAGAAAAAAAATTTGCAAGATACGATTCTAAAAAAATAGTAAAAAAAAAAAAAATAAGGCTTTTCGAAGCTATTTACAGTGCATCATCACACAAATATTGTAAAAATAAAATTCAAACAAAGATAAAATTTATTTTTTTATTTATTTGTTGATTAATTTTAACAAGCTTAAATTAAGTGAAGTAAAATAGAAGAATACATTTTTTAATTTAGATTTTGCAATCTCTATTTTAAATATCATCAACTTCAAGTTAGATATAAAGTCAAATTTTCATCAAGTTCATTTGACTTTTATAACAATATTTACATTCAATGTTAATGTACTTCTTCAGAATTAGTATATACAGCAAATATTCCTCTGCAGATACTAATGTAGAGTAAATATTTTTATTGCAGTTTTAATCTTAAGAATACTAGAACGTAAAAAGTTTATTACTTTATGTTTATGAAGGTCTAATAGAATTCTTTTTTCTTTTTTTGTCTAGTCAACAGAAGTAAATTAAACATCTCTCATTATAAGACTTTTTCTTATTTTATATAAATGTATTTACATGTTTAGTCGAAAATATTGTATCTTTAAATTGAAAAATTGCTCCGCCTAGGGAAATAATGTTACATTCATTCCTATAGTCCTTTCGTTCTGGCCGGGTTGAAATACTATATACTGCGCATCTTAATAACAAAAGATTTAACCGAGTAATTGAATAAAATAGGGCAATTTTTTTCTGCTCCGAAGTGAGTATTATTTGCATAATTTAAATATTTAAAGAAAAGCAAGAAGTCTTAATGAAAAAATATTAAATAAATAAATAAAAAAATAAAAAAATAAAAAAATAAATAAATAAATAAATAAATAAATAAATAAATAAATAATTTCAATTTAGATATTTCAAAATATTTATAAGCTTTTTTTTATTATTTCTTCTTATAACTAAGTCGTAATTACAGTTGTGCTAGAGGAAACTCTCCCTGAAGTTGATTTCAATTTAAGTTTTTCCATTTTCTTACTATATAAAAAGTCAACGGATGAACTGGACTTCCAATCATTGATAAAACTTGAATATTCGCAATTTAGTAAAAAAAAAAGCATATGGTTAATTTTGAGTTGTTTGTTAATGTTAGTTACAGAATAGTTGCTAGTAAAAATATTACATTTACTAAATAATTAAATAAGAATTGTTATGTTATTTTTAATTGTTAAATTATTATTAGTCTTCTTTTACAAGTCGTAAATATATTTTCTTAATAACTGTTTGCCTGCCATTGTTTGTATAAAAGCCGTGAAAATATTCCAATAGCGCTCATTTTCTTAATTGCTAATTGTTTCAGCTCTAAATAACATTTGCATGGTAAGCACCTGCATCGTGGCTGTCAAGTGTCTTGTAAATGCCACCTGTGACAAGGTTCTAAAAGCATTGTACTCATTGGGATTGATGTTTTCTACCGCATTCCTTTCCACTTCTGGCAAGCAGCCCGGCGAAGGTCGAAGTGCAGCCGCCACTTGGAACGGAAAAGCCTCCGATACCAGATCCATGTACTTTTCGCAAGACTTTCTATGCATATGCAGATTACCAAAGAAGGGAAGAAAAAAAGAAACTCTCCGGATTTGTAAGGAATTGCTATTTAAAAGCGAGACTGATCGATCTGTTATTCGCTTAGTATCAAGAATTTCAAAGCAAGAGAAAGCGTCCATTCACATTTAGTACTTGCGCTGTAGCGAAATCAGGGTTGTAGATACATTTCTTTACCTAATTCTGTTTCAATAAATGATAGTAAGTTCATTTTAATTTCAATTAAAATCTTGCAGATTTTCAAGCGTAAAAAATTAGAATGTGATGTAAAAGGATTAATAATAATAATAAAAAAAAATTGAAAAATAAATTGTTTCTTAATATTTTATATTACGACTTAACTTAATACTTTATATTTAAATATGTGACTTCGATTATTTAAAATCGCCAAACTAAAAATACTTTATATCAAGATTTTTTTGTAAATTTTTGTAAGTGAATTACTTTACATATTCAAAAGCATTCTTTCTTAAACTGAAGTTCCTATATATCAAATATTAGTGCTGGCATTAAGTTGATGTATTTTAAGTTGATTGATTTATTTTTATTTTATGAAGAAAATGTTTTTACATTCATTTCGAAAGTAATATATCCAAAATAATAACTAAGCAAAGATAGAAATTAAGTTTCTATATATTAATTATATATTATTTAAATATAATTAAATACATAGTAATTCTTAAAATTTAAAAAGCAAATTGCCCTCAAAAATGTCGAATTAAATGTATTTCAGTTAAGATAGAATAATGACAGAGAAATTTTATTTGTTTTTAACGTGCGTAATGTGTCTGTCGAATTGAGGTCGAACACACTTAAAAATTTTAAAAAAATTATATAGAAATTAAAAAGTTACAAACATGTTTCCATAGAACTACAGAAGTCTATCTTTCTCAATGCAATACAATATTTTTTTTTTTTTTTAATTTTTAAGTGTGTTCGGCCTCAATTCGACAGAGAAATTTTATGTTTGTTTTTTTTTTTTTGGTTTTTTCATTTCTAGAGAGTGAACAGAAATTCTTCTCTCGGATCTTGAATTTTAATTGAATAAAAGAATGTTTCAAATGATAAACTAAATTTTTGAATCTAAATTACAATTTATACCACTGGGCTATTAATACCATATAAAGTTTACTGTATGATTTAACTGAATCAAGAAATTTACTATTTGGAATAAATGATATAAAGTAGCTACTGAGCTTTCATTACTTATTTAAAAGAAATATTCCATAAATAAAAATATATTTCCGGAAAGATTTAAATATGTCTCACAATATAGTTTTTAAAATAAAGGAAAATTATAATTAAGAATAAGAATACTGTTGTAATTCAAAAATTCAACTTACAAGGAAGTTGAAAAAAAATCATAGGTTTTTAAAAATCAGTTAGTTAGTAATTTACTTACTTAAAATAAGCTTACTTTGATTGAATGTAAGAAAGAGTCAAATTTTATTTATTAAGGTAGAGGGAAAAAAAAAAAGAGATGTAATGTGGAATGAATTCCATTCATTTGGCTTTTGTATTAGTTTTTTGTTTTTTTTTAATATTTTTTTTTGGACTTTTCCAATTGAAATTCAATAAGTCAGGAAACAATAAAGGCTATTACGGTTATTCATTTTCAATTGATTAACCTCTGGCATCAAACGTGAATGGATGAATGACTGTGCATGTGCTTTACCTATTACTGATTTGGCACGGGCAGCGTTGAGTACCAATTTACCGGTCGGACAAGTCTCAAAGCAGCCGTTCCACTTTTAGTTAAGTTGCTCACCTTTGTTCGGGACCCTACTCCGTCATCCCATTCACCATCTTTTGGCTCTGCTTTTTCTTCTCCTCCTCCACCTTCGTCAGCCCCCTCTTTGCTTCCCCTCTTCGCCGTTCATCATTCTCATACGGGACCGCACACGGATTAGCAGTTTAAAAATGGCGGCCGGCAGTGATAAATCAATCGCTAACGACTGGGTCGAAAGCCTTGATTTCAGCAAATAGACGGTAATAGCTGTAATCGTGCTTTACCACCACGTGTGCTTAGGGACCACTGCTGATCGTAGGTTAAAGAGGGCCGCCAAAAGATGGGGGGAGGGAATCTCAGTTTCAAGAAATCTTTGGCGGCTTATTTGGAGGTCCCTCCACTCTTAAAGACCCACCTGTTCATTAACAAGAATGAATCAGACTACTATAAAAGGATCACAATCAGCTTTTTTTGGTAGAACTGAAACTTTTTATTTAAAAAATAAAAATAATAATCTATTCAGCTGCAAAATGCTCAAAACTTAAATGAAGAGGAAAAAAATACCAAAAAAGGAAAAATCAACAAGATTTTTAGTTTGAAAGGTGTATTAATAAAACATAATGTACAAGCACCAATTTATTTTCCTGAAATAATTCATTATTATCAAAATTTTTATTTTATTTACTTTTAACAATATTGTATTTTTCTTTAATACTGTACAATTATATGGTAATTAAATTCTTGTTGACTTCTCATTTCATTAGATTAATATTACAGTCAATAATCTGTGATTTTCCTTCATTTTCATTGTTTTTAAACGATCAGGTCAACCAATAGAGAGAATTTGAAAAACGACTCAAGCAAAAATAAATAACACACACACACAAAGTTAAGAAATGCAAAGACTCAAATAAGTTAAACTGGTTAAAAACTTTCCGAATAGCAATCTGAAGATTGCACATTCTCTTAAATGAAATACAATTATTATAAGTAGATCAAGGTAGATTTTTCCTAAATTATTAATACCAATTTTTGAAATTTCAGCAATGCCTGAACTAAGCATAATGGGCCGTACAACTGAAAACATTTTAAAACGTAACATCAAAAATACAAATAAAAATATTGACGTAATTTTTCTGATAAATGAAGGGAAAAAACTTTTGTTTTATAATAACTACTTTTATAATTATGCTCGTTGGTTTATACTTTAAATATTAGAACTATTATATTAGTAATAGAACTACTATAGAAATGTTACATTAGTTTGAACTTTTACAATTTATGACAACATTGTGGAAATTTACAGTACATTATGATTATAATAATACCTCCACTTAATTATTATAAAAAAATTTCAAATATTACAAATCATTATGATTCAGCTTTGTTTTCAAACAAAATGGAATGCCGTTAATCAAAACGTTAATGTCTTTGACTAACATGGATTTTGTGCATTGCATTTATTAGCTAGTAAATGTATATGTAGAAAAACCTTTAATAAATTGAAGGCTCATCATGATCTTATTTAATATCATGCTCATAAGTTGATTGTTCCTAAGTTATAACTGAATTGTACAGTTCTCTGAAATCTTAACTTCGCTGTTCGTCTTATTTATAATTGCTAAAACGAAATATAAATAATATCGTGTTAACATTTTAAAACAGAAACTTATATGATTTCGATACATAAACAAGAAGTTCTCTGACTATATTGAAATTTAATGTAACTTATCCTTAATCATTTTTAGAAATTGCAATGTATGAAGACCTAATGGCTCAGGTCAAAGTAAACTTGATTAACTCTCAATCATTTCTTCCAGAAAGAATATTTAAAAATTTGTTGGCTTTAATATTTTTGTATTTTAAAATTGACTTTTTCAATTTCATAAGAAAAGCAAACTTTTCTATTTTAATAAAAACCAAATTATTGGATGAATTAAAAAAAAATGGCTTATGGAGCTTCGATGAGTTTCTTCTTTTATTCATTATTAAAAAAAAAACTTTAAGAATTATTTAATACTTGTTAAAAGTAGTTATTTTTTTATTCATTGTTTTAAAATCTAATAAATGATTATTCGATTAAAATTTACTTAAATAATTGCAACCTTTACATCTTGAAGCTATTTTAAGTTGTAATCTTAATTTTAATCGTATTGGAATTTTACATTTAGGTTTTGATTTGGATTTTTAATAAAGAATTCTTTCTGAAAATAGAAGCTTTTTACTTAATACAAATCATAAAAGCTTCCATTTTCAGAAAGAATTCTTTATTAAATAGAATAATGCTAAAAACAAAATCTATGTCTTTTCATTTTTTCAGAGATTCTTTCTTCAACTAATTGCAATTGGAATCTTTTATGCTTACGTATAAAAACTGCTCAGAATCCTAAGTCAGTTCAAGGATCAAAGACATTAGTTTCTTACTTTTTAGTATTCGTCAGCTAGAATCAAGATTTGACAATATATCTGCGGAGGAAATTAGAGATTAAGTTTAAAACAATCGTAAAATCAGTAGAAGTTCGGTAATATTTAAGAAAGTTTGCTGAAATAATGCATAGCATATAATGTCATGTCAATATGTAAACTAGCCAATGTTAAATCCCTGAACACTTCAAATCCTTGGCCTATTTACCAATAATTTTTAAGAAGATGGCCTTCAAAAAAATTATCAATTCAAGTTGGAATTTTAAATATATTTTTAAAAATCAGTAACTTCCCATGAGGTTATCGTTTAGTAAACAATATAATTGAATACACTATAATAAATGAAGTAAGTTTAGTCTTTGACAATATATAATAAACAACTACTTCATAATTGAATTTCCATTTTATTTGCAATTATGTTGAATATTTTCAAGCGGCACTTTTTAGTTCTCGTAGATAATCAAATGATTACAAGAGGCCTTGTCAATCGCAATACAGAAAGTGTAGTATTTTGCTGAAAGCAAAGTCATAAAAACTTCCGGCTTGTATTTAAGGAAGGTTTATGAACGGAACTAATAATTAGGAAGTTAATTTATTATTTAAAATTGAGTGAGTGGATCCCTAATAACATGATTATAAACGAGATAGAACAGCCCACCCACCTCATTAAAGATTTTAATTTTCTACAACTGTCAGTACTGATTAAAATATGCTATTTTTTTCCCTCGAACTTATATCGTTCCAATCACGAACCCTTTAAAAGAAATATTGCGATAGAGGAAAGCTGTCATGCCTTTGGGAAAAGTGGCAGAAATTCCAAAGCTGATCACGGAAGGCATCAAAAGCAAAAATATGGACGCTTAAGAAATGAAACATACTGTATATGATTTTAATAAAGTAAAATGAAACAGCAGCAAATAAATTGTTTCCCATGGAAACAGGGAGCTTTGTTTCCTGAATTTATTTTCGAGAATATACCTAAAATTAGGGAAAGCCATCTGTCAATTCAAAATTTAATACGATATTAACTATCGATTGACACACGTTGCTTCGCTAGCTGCACTGTTGTCTTTTATAATTTAGATGGAGACTGCTTTGACAACAGATGCACGTTGGTAAAATCTAATTTCAAACTGACAGTGAATTGGGTGAATGCAGTTCTAAGCTTTTAGAAGAAGGGTAATCTTTTGGAAAACACATTTCCCTTATTCACTAGTTAATGAATAGTAGCTAACATTGAAGACTTAATGACAATCGAATTTTTTTATAAAAATATCTATAACATCTTTATTCAGGCTGATATATAATCTCTTTAAAGAGCGAACGACGAAAATGTCATTACTTGCTGCCATTTAAATTATCTGTCAAGAGATTAAATGTTAGGGTTAAAAGCTAGTAGTGGGTAAAAATATTGTTAGTAGTTAGAATTCGGAAGTTTGTTAGGAAAGATTAATGTTAATAATACGCACAGGATGCATAACGTTTCGAGAGTTCTGTAGAGAGTCTTATTATCAAAGGATACCGAATACATTTTCAATATAATTTAGGGAAAATGACCATTTGGATTAAAGTCTCGGAAAAAATATGTGCAGCTCAAGCTCTTCAATTATTCCTTACTACACATGTTAAAGAGATTTAATATTGTTAGAAGTTGTACAGTTTTTATAAGAATGTAAGATTCTTGAAATTTTACTCTGCCTGCAAAGTTTTGAATATTCTTAATGTTGAAAGGACAATCACGTATTATTGAAACATCCATGAATTGATTGTTTGAAATTTTTAATATATTAGTTTATAAGATTGAATTTACACGAATAACAATTCATATGAAAATCACTCAAAAGGATTAGCCTTGTTTATTACTTGCTATTTGTCTGCTGAACACAACAATCATAGTTTAGACCCTCTGGCTGGCTGTAAGTTTAGTAGGATATAAAAAAGCCCCACTCAATTACTAAATAAATTTGTTCGAATCCTTTTTGAACAATAACAATAAATTTAACAGATTTATTATCCGCGGTTTACATTAACTCAGTGACCAGATTTTGATCATTAATAACAAAAAAAATCTCAGGGAGACAGGAGTTCAAAGAAAAGGAAGAAGGGATGGAAAGAAGACTGAAATTCCGCAATAAATCAATAAGTCGAGCTGTAGTCAAGCTTCCATTCCATCCTGAAGAATCAAAAGTCAGATATTAATCATTCATCGGATAAAAGAGTCAAGTGAAATCGATTGCTCTTACGCTTATGAATCTGTAAGTGAGTTTGGTTCTGACAGGAAGTAAAATTTCAACTCTTTATATAACTTCTTTTCACCTTAAAGTTATTTTTTTTTCCTCTGAAAAAAAAAAGCAAACACTGTTCAACACTACATAAAATCGAGGTAAACAAATAGAGTGATATTAATAGGTTTACTAAAGCTTTTGTTTAGAATGATGATTTATGTTACTAGAGTTAAAGTAAAGCTTCGATGTAATTTATTGTTCACTTTTACTGCGACCCAAATTTGGAGGACACTAATAAAATGGGAGGTCTGTTTGGTTCACTTCATTATCATTTTTATTAGCAGCAATGAAGTCGATTTTGGCTGAATCATTTAGCAAGGCGAGAGTAATTTTGGAATCTAGGTTTTTAGAAAAGAAAAATAAAGCAAGAAAATCTTTATTTATTTTTTTTATGAAATTTATCGGTATTTCTTTAAAAATAGCAAAACCACGATATAAAATCAGACATGGACATTTGAAGAATGGCCCTTAGAAGAATAATTTGAACCAATATGCTAAAAGTCTAAAAGTGTTCCTAAAAATTGTAGAAATCTCAAGATTGAATATTTATGTTTTATAATTTTAATTTTAATTTCTATCTAATCAAGATCCGTCAAATGTCCACAATAAACGTGAAGAATAAAGGAACAGGAGGATAATACTGAAAACATGTCACATGACAGACATTTAATTACTAGAGAATGGTTTTCATATTGTCTAGTGATTGTTCTCAAGAATCTTATATCTCTTAAAATTGTGAAGAAAGTTTTATTGAAATGATAAATGAAATTGTTTTATTAGCTTCAATGAAGTTTAATTATTTAAAGATTGAAGAAATAAAGAATTTTGAATAATTAACTAAGTTCCAATTGAATCAATTGCGATGCATATAAGCGATTTTTTATTGTTTTTTCAAATTGTTGTTTGATAGTAGATTTTAATTCATTAACATTCTTCTTCATTATATTCAAATAACCAAAAGGGCCTACTACTAAAATTTCAAATTAACGCCTACTTTAATTTCACTATATTTCATCTTTCAGATTTTAATTCTATTTAAATTTTTGAATGCAGAATTGCTATTCTATAATTTTATAATTTTCAACAGATTGAAAGTTGTTTGTTCTCCTTTCTGTAAAACACAATTTCTCTAATACCAGAACTTCAAAATAGCGTGCAAACATTTTTGTCCCCCTCTGCCTGACTTCATAAACTGGCAATCATTGCATTAAAATGTTGTCTTCATCAAGACATAATCTGCTTAGTAAAACCTCTGACTTCCATTAAAGGGAAAGAAAGATTTACGACGAACATTTAATTCATCTGAATATCAGCAATAAATCAGACGAGAACATTTACTGCGGAAACTGACAAAACTTTCCCGTATTATCTTTTAGCAATTGATTCCATGAAGAACAAGAAGCTCCCTAATGCAAACATTTGATCCAGAGTTTGGTAAATTTATTTGCTAATAAATCATGAAAAGTAGTTCCAATAGTTCCAATAGTTCTCTTACAACAACATTCATTAAGTTTTAGCTATATTTCTGTAAAGCTAATTATTATTTTCTAAATTTTTTAAAATAAAGTTATCAGCTGATGGTTATAAAGTTCACAATTTTCACTTCTGAAAAAGTGTAAATTAAAGTGAAAAAAATTTAAAGATATTAAAATTATAATACAGAGCTTTAGAATGAAATTTTAAGTTGTCAATTCGACTGTAAGTTTAAGATCATGCTATTTCGTGTGCATATTTATCACACGAAGTTCAACTAGGTCGACGTTATTAAAACCACTATATCTATCGAACTAGACATAAGCATGGAAATTACCGAAAAGTATTAATTGACGTTGACAATTAAGATCTACAATTGCGATAACTCAGGAGTCATTTATTCTAGGTAACTGAAAGTTTCATCGTAAAAAGATATTACTCTTTGTTACTTCTTTATTGATTTGCTTTCAAACATAGCCTTTAGCTGGAGAGAGTGGAGATAAAAGTTTACATTGAAGACTTATAATTGCAGTCAAAATGTCATTATCACAACAAATCAGCAAATACTTATCCGGAAAGCTTAAAGTTTGGAACAAAAATAGACTATCCACAGTTGTTTATTTGGTCATACTACATAGATATTCTAGAGTTTAGGAGTTAATAGTTTTCATGATTATCTTTTTCATCCATTTTTTTCCGTCAGTTACTTTAAACAAATTTCATTGTTTATTCTTATTACATAGCATGATATAAAAACAATAATAAATGTTCTGTTTCAAAATCAGTTGGATAAATATAAATAGTTGTAAGAAGAAGAAAGCGGTTGGTTGCAATTGATTGATTAGTTCGCCGATTTCGAGTTCAGATCAAGTGGAGGCTAAATGTCCAGATAAACCTTACATATTATTTCTATCTTTACTAACCACTAAATATTCACATTTTTTAATTCTTCTTTTTTTTTTTTTTTTCAACGGACTTTAGAAATGGTTTACAAAAGTCTACTTCAATGCAAGATTAACTAAACTTCAGCAACTAATAAATGAAATTTTGCGAGTTTTCTACAAGCGCAATTTAACACTAGAGAAATAGTAACTACAGGATGGTGCATAAGTCTCCATACAGATAATAACAATACCCGTTTCCTTAAACTTAGCTATCAACTTAGCTATAGTGTCATGTGTGATGGGATCAAGGTCCGGGTGCCGTTCGTTGAACAAACGAGCAATCTGCCGGGTCATATTGTCGCCCATCTTCAATTCTCTCCTCTAACGTCAATGGCATCTTTCAAACTGTCACAGACAAAAAAAAGCAGAATTAAAACCTAGAATAGAAATTAGAATATAAGTAAATGTCAATGAAAAGGCAACATCATCTGTATGGAGACTTACGCGCCACCCTGTATATCCTGATCGCAGCAAAGCGAAGGCAATTATATAATTTTGATATGCAAACAATTTTGAATTATACTTAACATACTATCAACACAGGATCGAGATTCCAGCAGTAAGATTAAAGTTTCTAATTATTTCTTTCTTTATTGAGGGAGAAATTTTATCTCTTATGGACTACGTCCACATAATTTTGAACTCATAACCGAATCTACGAATTATTTTTCGTAGACACTGCTGTGTCTCAAAACTGTGTGCAGTATGTTCACACGTACAACAAAACAATTTTGACAATGCAGGAACACTTATAGGATGTACATCTCCGGGAATCCAAGTAGTTCTCAATTTGTGATGATAATATTCACGAAGACAAATTCAATGAAGGAAAATTATAAGTATGCAATTTTAAACTTTACCGCAATTTCCAAATATTAGAATTCCTCTACTGAAAGGTATAAATTATTTTGTCCAATATTGTTTCCCGTAGTAACGATAATAAAATCAAACTTAGAAAACACATTATCGGATTCCAGAGGAAATATCATTATTCTGTTGTTTAATTCAGAGAAGACAAGAGTTTCAAAGCATCTGTTATTTACAATTTGTAATTGGTTTTATGTTATAGGTTTGCCAGAAATGTATTTATATTAACAGATTACGATAGATAAAGATAGATTATTATAGAAATATCGCTCTATTCATTATTGCGATTGATGCATCTATTTCCATCTTCCATTGTAAATTAATTAAGTAAATGGCTTAGATTTTGACTCTCAATGGGGAAGAGGCAAGTCATTTTTTTGAATGTGTAGAAAGATAATTCAAATAAATAGAAGTCGATAGAAGTAGTTATTATCTAATTACCTTTTTCTCTATCCATGAATGGTTTGCATGACTTCAAAATTATAAAAGACAAACTAAAATAATCAAAAAACACATTAGTTAAACATCCTATCATAAGCAGTTTTTCTAATGAATAAGTCATGATCACAGAAATTTTAAGCTTTCTCATGATTTTCTACCCTTCACTCTTCTTTTAATCTTTCATTTAATTCATTCTAATTCTCCTTCCCTTTCTCTGATGACCGGACTGCAGTCTGAATGGTTTTGGTTTCTTGAGGCTCGTTTTCAAATGAATTTTTGTTTTACATTCTTTCTCATACAAAGGAATTCACAATGATATTTAATTGGAAAAAGCAGCTCAAGAATTCATTAGTAGGACGTAAATGTTGGAAAAATTTCTGCTTCGGAAATTTTCTTCTAATAATTTACCCATAATTATTTCCTACAGCACAAGACTATGAGCAAAGTCTTACATATGAAAAGAAAAAGGAAAGTCAGAGAAATTAAAAAAAATGAAAGGAAGAAAGAACCACATACACACACACACACACACACATGAAAGAGAAAGGAGATGAAAGAAAAGATTTCTGATTTCTTTCTTCCTTTTTCTTTTTCGTTCTTTCACATAATAAGGTCTTAGGCAATATTAAAGGTTGAAGCAAAAAGTGATGCAAAGGTCCATGGTAAGCAAGCATTTTTGAAATCATGTTATAATTGTTTGAAAACTTTGTAATTAATAAAATTCGTTATCTAAACTGAATATGAAAAATACCTTAATTACAACGCATTAATTACAGATTTCAACATCCATTGATGTGATAGATGTATAATAGTAAGGAATATAGTTTTATTAAATATTGGTAATTTGGAAACCGTAATTATTTCCGTATTTATTTATTTGCAATCTGAAACGATCCAAGATTTTTTTTAAATCCTACTTATTGAAATTTACAAATTTCTAAATATATGTCTTAATTAACGACTCTATAAATATTTAATTATAAATCTGGATAAATCATAATTGCGGACGAGCGTTGTGCTAACCATCCGATCTCATCTTATTCCTAGATCAGTGAAATGTTGAAATAGACACCATCGCCATATGGGCCATTTGGGGTGTACCTACCTAACTTAACTCATAATTGTTAAATCTATTTTTCAAGTTAGTGTTTAGAGTTGTTCCAGCGTTTGTGTTTTAAGTTCAAAAGCAAAATTTTAACTTACTTCATTTCCGTAGTGAAATCCTGACAGCTCTCAGATTGAAAACAGCGCTTGAATTCTATATCCTAATTCACCTAGGTATACAAATTCCTTTACTCTTTCTCTCTCTCTCTATGTTATATTTTGTTTTAAATAGTATATATCTTCTGCTCAAAGTAAGAGCCACCTACTTTTTAACATATTTTAATGTGGTTTTGAACTTAATATTTTATTTAATTGTCTCTGTTGATTATCACTGTAGTAATAAAAATACAAAAAAAACAAACAAGTTAAAACAAAGACAAGCAGATAAACAACATTTAATTTCATTTTAAGAGGAAAAGCCAGTTTTCACAAAATTAGCTCTGGTAGAACATTTCACATAAAACCAGACTAAAGGTCAAGTTTTAAAGAAACTTTGAAGTTCTTAATATCGAGTCTATGGGCCCGATATCGCGCTGGGCAGTTTTCTCGGGGTTCTCCCGTTTCCCCTGCACTTCTTCCACCATACTTTCTCAGTCTTTCTCTCCATCTCTCCTTATTTCCGTGGGATAGTACAATAGACCTCCGGTCGCAGTGCTTGGCTTCTCTGCCACCTACCTTCACTACATAAACATAAACATGGGCCCGATAGCCAAGTGGTAAAACGCTTGACTGCGTCCTGGAGAAGCCAGGTTCGACCCGCGATTCAAGCGGAGGTCGGGGATATGTTTTACTTATATTTATAATATTTCTCTACATTTTCATTTCATTGATTGGAGATATTCATATAAGATTTCCCGGGAAGAGTTAATTCCAGAAATATATTATTTTTCATGAAATTTCTTGTCGTTGAATTAAAGAATCTTTTGACTCTTCTTGTCTGCAATATTTCTAGTTCATTGTAGTTCATTGTTGCAAAACAAGTTCATTAGCAAACAATTCAGTAATAATCATTCACGTAAGTTATTACTGCATTGATTTATCCACTTAATATGAATTAATACTATTTTTCACTTATATTATTTTATTACAAGTAATTTAAAGGTGTAATTTGGTCTAGCAAGAAAATTAAGGTTAGAATGTTTCTCTTTCTACCTTTTTTTATGGGGGGGATTAACGTAATTCTACTAACAGACTTCTTTAAAAAGACTCTTCTTTTTAAAATAACAAAATAAATTTAGAATAAGTTAAATTCTAAAAAGCTGTACTAACATTATTTTTTTTTAATTTATTTGTTTTAAAAAATAGTTAATACAGTTGAAACTAGAGTGAGTCATATTCATAATACAGTTGCCAAACCCCGAACGCCAACAATACCTGATAGATTTATTCTCGATGTTTGTAGAGATCTAAATATTTCTAGAAAATAATCCCAATAAAAGTTATAGTCTATCACAACTGGAGAAAATTGGAAAAACTTCCTACAAATTCTAAATAAAAAAAAAAAAGTTTTCGTTATGCCGATTTTTATCTAAGATAGTTGAAAGTAAGAATGCAAATCCCATTATCGCAAAATTACAAAGAGAAAATTTGAGAATCTTGCTCAGAATTTATTAACAAAATATTTGTCTGTATTTCCATACAATAAGAAAGGATATCGCTGTACTGTCACCAAAGTTTCTATGCCATTTTGCTTACAAGTTTTCTTCCAAACATTGAATTTGTGGCATCTTCCAGTGATCGTGAAGTATTTCCATGTATGATATTCCTTCATTACTGGAAAAAAGCTCATTCGTCATTAGGCTGTGCTGATGAACTAATTTGAATGAGTAATGTATCTCCTCATGGATATAGCTTGTTCGAGTGAAAAAATCCTTTTCTCCTATTTGGACAGACAATTTTTTGGAAAATATAGAAGAATCAATCTTTCGGTGGAAGAAAATATGTTGATTTTCGCCTAACTTATTACGTAGAAATAAAAAAATGATATTTTTCAATAAATTCTGAGCAGTTTGGATGTTTCCTGTTTGTTATCGAACTTATAATAATAAGTTTATTTTCCAATCAACCTTCGTAATTTACATTTAGAAATGTACATATAAAGTATTTTAAAATCCGACAATAGGACATACAGGCGGACATTACAAGATAAAGAACATGCTTAGAATATCTTGGTAAATTTGAAAAATTAAAGTTTAATAGCAATAGTGTTAGGTTATTCAATTCAAGAGCCTTATTAATTTCGAAACATATTAGACCATACAATAAGAAGTTAGCCACTGTGCATTAACTTTAGAGCATAACAACCACGATAATTCAAAAACTATTTTCCATAAAAATGCTCAGACTTTAATGTTACAGGGATGTTATACCGTATGACCCGCTATTAATTTTGTTAAAAACTGACCATCTAGGTAAGAAGATTACAAAATTATCATTAAAAATACTGATAATATCACGATAAATTTAATTTGATATGGAATAGCTAAAAGTTTAATGATATCCTTGGTCAGTTTGAATAATTATTTTCGGATCTTAACTTGTGTATATTAGGAAATTAGCACGCCGGCTATAATTTACTTACTTAATCTGTTAAAATGCATTAGTAAATTAACTATTCTTGAAATTCTTCATAAAGCTGAAGAAAAACAGTTAACTAATGAAGTTTTTTTTCCTTCTTCTTCTCAATGAACGAGTTGAAGTCATAAATAATGTTGCTGTAATATGAAAAAAAAAAATCACATATATTACTGATATAGTTAATAAATCATTTGTTATGGTAGGGAATAAAACTTTATTTGGTTATTTGGATAATGGGTTTAGCTCTACTTAGCACATTTTCCATTATGCTCTGTCTTATATTAACTCTATTAACCTCCTTTGAGAATCTTAAATTCTACAGCATTTACTCTTTGATTCAGTAACTTAAATTCTTTAGGGCCTTGGCTCACAGCTACTGATGGTTGAACCTTTGTGTGTTCAGAATAGAATGTCAGTAATGGACATCGATTGACTGAGGGGAGGGACTTCCAAACGTGTGTAAACTTTATTTTTTCCCCCATTCTTTCTCTCTGTTTTGCTTTTGCTTGTTTGGTCTTTTCTCCCCTTCCTACCTTTTTTTTATCTTTCGATTATTGACCCAGAGCTTCTCTAGAATCATTTTCTTTGCCTTGAGAGCCACTCTTGCATCCCATATGCCTTCAAAAGAAAATAGAGAAGATCTACTAATAAATAGATAGAATTGTTTTGCTGTTGCCTCCGGTGGAATCCTTTTTTCTTTCTTTGGGCATATCTCAAATAAAATAAAATAAATAAATAAGTAAAATAAGTAAAATAAACGCTTTAAAAGTTAGAAAACTTCGTAAAAAAATCAATAAGTTCTAGTTGTTTCGTGCCTTATTTTTTAGGTATTTAATCTAAAATTATTTTTTTAGAAAAAGGATAAAAAAAAGGATTTAAAATTAACTTTAAAAAAGTCACTTTAAAATTAACCAGGATTAAAGAAAATTGAAATTGTCCTTTCTTCCTCTTCAGATCAGAAGAGGAATCACAATAAAGAGGTTAAAAAACCTCATTAACTATTGTTTGTAAGCTGTTAATAATATCTTATTTTTTTCTTTTCTTTACTTTTTCTTTTTAAAGATGTTTTGACAATAATTACATTTCGTATTTTCGTCTTCTCAATGGAAGAAATCGAGTTGGACACAACAACGGCAAGGAGACATTTCAATCTCTTCTGAAGAAGGATCAAGGACCGAGCTGAAATATTGAATAATATTACACTGAAGTAGAAAACGTCTTCATTACTTTTATATTTTTGTAAATTTATTACCAAGATCTACTCCTCTTTTAGTTCTAAGTGGTGTCATTAGTTCCTTGGCTTTGTTATTTGTCTTTTTTTCAGTGTTATTCTGTCACAGAAATTTCTTCTTCTTCTTCCTCCTCGTCTTCTTCTAATTATTATTATTTTCTTAACTTGATTTTACATGTTCATATTCCACAAGATTAATTAATTTTTCACAGAAATTGAAAATTACAGACATACCCTGAGCATTCTCGAAAGCGCAAATATAACAGATACACAGAAGCGGACTGTTCATAGAAGTCACCTGACGAATCCTGGTGAGCCGGTGTCATATTGCGCCGATCTACCGGCCATTATTTGGCCGAAACTTTTCTAGATGCTTGATGTCTAGAAAAATAATCAATGCTGCACAAACTGATATCACACTTATAGCTTGGGACAGTTATTTAATATAAACAAAATATAGTGAGAATATAAGCTTAAGAGGCATTAAAACATTTCTACAATTTTTTTGTGACAAATGCAGAAAAAACACTTGAGAATTTCTCTTTACTTCTTCTAAAAATCAGAAACTTCTTTCTTTCGTCTCAAATTGACATAATTTTTATCACACTTATGGATGTCACTAATAAAAAGTAGCCATTTTTCTCGGTCTCAGTGAAAATCCATTGCATTCTTTCTCCTGAATCTTGAGAGTTCCTACGAGCATTGATGAGGCAGTGTCCCGCTGTGATTTTTCTCTGCCCATTGAACTGTGGCCTGTCGGGGATTACTCCCCATCTTGATCTCCTTAGAGCTCCCGATCCTTATGGATATTGTGCAAGCGTCTCAGCAGCATTGCGTGGCTTTCGTTTCGCTTCACAAAGGTTTCTCCTTTTTTTTTTACTCTCCCACGACTGTTGTTCCTACTTTTCCTATCATTGCAACAAGAATTGGATTCCAAATTAGCTTAGGGATTGCAGAAGCACAAGGGGTACCAACCACATGCCTTTGTGTTTAGAGCCCAGAGCAGTCTTTAAAAGATAATATATTGCTTTATGTCCTTTTTAAATATATATTTGCCAAAATTCATCTCATTTTCTAGAGATTTCAAACTTATCTTCCCTTAATTCGAGGTTAATTAAGAATCTTAATTATTTAAAATTAAAAGTTATTCTCTTTCCTGCAGCAAATACAGAAAAATCTCTGTACTACGAAAATAATGACCATCTCCCTTGTTTCATAATTGGGAGGTAACAATTTAATCCATTTAACTATTCAAACTATCAAAGCGTATTAAACCTAACTGTTGAAAACTAATCTAATTGCAATTTCTTTAAAAAATTATATGATATTAAAGAAATCAATCAATTTGAAATAACATAAGATTTTCTTTTTGATTAAACATTTAATTGGATTTTATTACCATTAAGTAATAATCGAGTAGAAAGGATTAATTTATCATATATTAAATGTTTTGATTTTAATATACAGAAACTGTCAAAATTTTTAGTCAATGAAATTTAAATTTTCCTTTCTAATGATTTTATTGCGACTTGGAGAGATGAAGAATCTGGAATGTAGTCATTTAGAGAAATACGTTATTTAAATAAAGTATTAGATTATGTAAATACGTAAATAGACAGGTGAAGCTAGTTTCTTTTTTTTTTACTTGTAAGGCGACTTTTATAACTGTTAGCTCTTGACAAAATTTAATATTTAGAAAATAAATCCATTTCTAAAACTGTTTTTCATAAATAAATATGAGCAGTATTTCAAAATCAATGTAAAGTATTCTGTAACTGCCTCCAATTTTTGCCGCTCCCTAAATAGTAGTGTCCGCGACATCCTCTAACTCGTCCCTAATATATAAATATATTATATAAGAAAAAAACCTCAAAAAACGTTTAGGTAACGTAAGTAATAGTTCGGAATTGTATACCAGTACAATGCAATTTTTTACGCTTTATACATTGTTCTGAAATCAGTATATAAATTATTCTAATACATTTCAATGTGTACTAGGCCATCCCCATGTCTTCCCCTGGTATGTATGAGATAATCCAAGAAGAATCGATTCCAAGCGGTTACGGCAAAAAGTGATATTTTATTCCTTTTCGAATGAACTCATTATTTGATAGCGCGCGCCATTGTTGACGGAGAGAAGCTAAAATAATGAACGTTGGAATTTAAATTTTAATCTAGTAGCCTAAAATTAATGAGTTATTTTCTTTTTTCTCTGGCTCTTCTCTCATTGCGCCACACACACAAAGGGAGTGATAAGAATCAATAATTTGAATGTAGTCTCCGTGGCCTAATGGATAAGACGTTTGACTTCGGATCAACAGGTTGCAGGTTCGATTCCCGTCGCGAACGTTTCATCGTAGTAATTTTTTCACAGGAAATTAACAATTGCGCCATACAGACAGACAGAGAAATAAAAGATTTTAGTATATATTATATTAAAGGTTGTTAAGGTTTTGTTGAGAATAGTTAAATGAAGCATTTGATTAAATTAAATATCACTAATATGCTTATTATTATTATATTATTGATCATTTTTCATATTAACTGCCGATGTGGTTGATCTCTGCTCCTTATATTTGTAATTGGTTTACTAAATTGTTTGAATTATTCTGAAGTCTTACGCCATAATGAATCAGTTCTTTACACTATTAGATTATCGTTGTTGTATTCGATTTGTTAATAATCAGATTAATCTATGTAATTATGGTGTTGAAGCTGAAGCCAACTAGATCGTTCTGTTTAGATAATTAGCTGTTTAATGTAGTTCCACAATTATTGATCGAAATGATACCTGCGTTTTATGGTAGAACCTGTTTGCTGACTTTGAATAGTAACTTGATGAGACGGCAAACTCCGACAATTATTGATGTTAAAGTTTGAATCATACTTGGAACGGTTCTTATAATAAAGCAAACCTTTTATGAATGATTTTTGTGAATCTTTTATGAATGAAGAATAATCTTCTTTTTTTTCTTTTTCCTGTGTTTTTTTTCTTCTGTCTTTATTTGCTGTTTCTGGCAAATTTTAAGCATAAAAGTAGATTTCAAACTTGACTCAATAATAAAAAAAAAAATCACTTGATCATTAATCAAATTGTTGATCATGCATCGAATTAATATAAGATATATGATTAAAGCGCCCAACAAATCAAATTGCAAATTTCTTATAGACAACCGAGAAACGTGGTTTCATTGTTTCTGAAGCGAGGACTAGTTTATATCTTTCTGCTTTTCTTTTTTTTTTTTTGCTTTTCCCTTTTAAGGACACGCAATCTGTAACAGATTGGACAAGGTATGATTTAAAGTCTTAATTCCAATTAACCTTTTCCTCAAAGCATTTCTATAAAAAAAAATGCCTGTTATTATATGCAAAGAAACTGAGAAGGTGAAGTTTCATAATATTCAAATCATATTACAGCTTTTAACGGTTTCCGAAACTCCTAAGGGCTTTTTTTTTTAGTATTTTATTTTGAGGCTATAAATCTGTTAGGTGCTGCATTTTGTTATCGTTTTATTTCTGTTGATTTAAAAAAAAATGTGGGAGGGAAGGGTCAAGTTAGAAGGTTGATCTTAAAAAAGCAAAAAAAAAAAGTCCAGTCAAAATTCCGGAGGAGTAAGGGGTGAAGTCTTTTTTAGCGATCATCCAACAAAAAAAAATAAATAATAATAAGTAAAAAAACAAAAAACAAAACCGAAGTAAAATAGCCCTCAATTTAAAATGTCGAGAGAACGGGAGAGGGGGGGGGCAATAAAGTCATTACTTTTTTTTTTTTTTAATTATATGTTAGTATAAAATGTAACCGAAGAAATCATACCTAATTTGATTTCAGCTTCATTATATAAATGCATTTCGTTTTTTAATTTTGCGTAAACAATTAATCAGATAGTTTCAAGGGACAGCTATTAGTTAAATCATTTTATTGGATTTAATACAGTTAAAGGTTAAAATAAAATATAAAATAAATATATATTGGAGAATGTTACGATTGAAATTCATATTTGTCGTAAGGTATCTTTAAGAAAATGTACTCTATTTTGCAAATGCTGTCTATGGATATTAGAAAATGCAGAGAATATGTGTAAATTGATATATTGTAGAAGATAGAAAATATTTCTTGTGGTTTCTTTTATTTTTATTATCCTTTGTAAATAAAAGTAATATGATTTTGGAATTTTACATGTAGCTGAGATGTAAATTTGAAACCAATGAGTTCTATTGGATATCAATGGTATTTTTCCAAACATTGATTCGTAAAGACATACTGTTTTTGTCAAAGTTCTTTTTTATTCAGAAAAAAGTGAAGATTATCTGAAAAATATAACTTTTTCTTTTTTTCTTTCTTTTTTTTAAAAAACTCGAAGTTGGTTTTTATTTTTGTGGGAATTTTAATAAAATTAAATTGCAATGAAAATTGTGACGATTTTCTTAGAAATACAGTGTTACCTCCGAATAACGGACAGTCACGGGACCGGAAGTTTTGTCCGTTATTGGGAGGTGTCCGCTATTGGGGAGGACTGTCTTTTTTTTATTTTTTAGCTTATAGCATGTCATTTAATGAAAAATTACGTACAATCTTAATTAAATTTCCACAATTATCATTGCGATATGAGAGAATATGAACAATTGCAAATTATTTACTATATTTCTTTTTAAATGAGTGCTAATCCGTTTGTCTTACTGAAATAATGATAAAATTAATTTCTAGCCATCCATTTGATGCCTTAAACGTGTCCAATCCTAAAGTTTAACCGACTTCTCTGGCTTTTTCTTGAAGGAAAACACCGCTTATAGGAATGTTCTTTGCACGAGCAGAGCGGAACCATTTTATCACCATTTCGTCGATTTTGCTTGTTTCAGTTTTACGAAACTTCAAATTCTTCGAAATTTTCGTTTGAATTCACCATCCACATTTTTCTAATCTCATCTTTGTCCATCAAAGGTTCACTTATCTGAGTTTTTCCAACTTAAAAACGTTCAGCAAGACAACGCACACTCAGCTTTTCTTTTTCAGTAACTTCAAGAACATCAATTTTTTCTTTCAGTGTCAATCTCTTCCTTTTTGATGCCATTTTAATTCGCACTAAATTTAATCAACACGTTTATAGGATAGCTTTACGAGGGATTGATATTTACAAAGCAACTGCAGTGAAAAAAAAAGGGCCTAAGATTCGTGCATTGAATCATAGGACACCGATACAATGTATCAATGTATGGGACACCGATGTAAATACAACCATGATGCGTTTGTCGAAATGTTAATCGAAAAAAAAAAAAAATTTTTACAGTTAAAATAACTGTCCGCTATTCAGAGTGTCCGCTATTCGGAGTGGATAACATGGAATGTCCTATTGTAAGGGACTGGGAACGCAATAATGTCCGCTAATTAGAGGTGTCCGCTATTCGGAGTGTCCGTTAAAGGAGGTTTCACTGTATCTCATAGACAACAGTTAATGTTGTCTTTTATTAATTCAATATAATATTTAGATATCGAAAACAACTGCAAAATCTTATTGTATTCCTGCTTTCTTTATCTTTTTTCTGTAAATCCCAAAGCGTTTTTTTTAAAGGTCTAATGTTTTCGTAAATTTTTTTAGTCATTGACAATGTTAAGGGATGAGAAAAAAATTCAAATAATCTTTAAGTTACTTTTAATATAATATTTAATAATGTTAAATTTAAAGTTTAATAATAGTTAATTACAGTAATTAATTTAAATTCTTAACTAATTAAATTATTAACACTGAAACTAAGCATTGTTTAATTAAATGTTATTAAACTCTATTAATTTTAATCTAAATTAAATCTAACGCCCAAGATTACGTATGCCAATTGAGATCTATCGGTTTTGTTGTAAAATGAAATTTTCAAATATTTTCTTGGAGTTTTATTTACTCTCAAGTTACAGTTATTTGTGTTGATAAAAGAGGTTTTCAGGATCAATCCCTCTTTTGATTCCAATAAAATTAATTTTTTTAACATTGTATTTTTTAACAGAAATGGGAAAAAATGACCGGGCAATAAAAATTTAGTCTTTAAATTAATATTTCCAAAAGACCATTAAGTTTAGTAAAATACAAACTGACAAATTCTCTTTCTGGTTAAACTTTTCCTGTGCTTAGCTTAGCGGATCCACATTGCTAACTTAGAATCCTAATCAAAATTAAAAAGATTGGCTTTTGCTGCAAAGAGGCTTTTTTTTTATTCATGTAGTTTGCAATTTAAGTCCTTTAGAGTTCAGAGTAGCGCTTAACTGGGTTAAAATTATTTCAGCATTTAAAGACACTAAATTATTTAACTACTAAAAATATTACTGTATGTTTAGTAATTTGTGATGTCCTTTACATCTAAATAATCACGACTGAACTATTGATCAGCTATGGACAACTCAAACTAATGTGAACAGTGTTAATATTGAAACAGTTGCCACTTGAAATAGTTCCTTTCAAATTTCATTTTAGCTTATTATTTTGAAATACAGACAATGTTAAAAATAATCAAAAGTTAACCAGAAACCACTTGTTTTCTATACGATGTTGGTATCGTTATTCCAATGAAAACACACTTATTGGTCGCAGCGCCTGTGATGAATGCCAGTGCTTGCATGTATTATTTCTTTCGAGATATATACTCTGACTGATACTGTTAAGATAAGCCATAGAGAAGAGCCTGCGACAGCATCAAAGCTCCGATCGTATCACTGTCTGATTTGAGGGACGTAAGTTCATGGCGACGAACTTATTTACTCCGAGACGATTCAGAGACGAGACAGTCCAACACTAAAAATTTCTGGATTCTGGGCCTAATCTATTTTACAAGCCTTGAAACAACTACAAAAAAAGAAACAGAAAAAAAAAAACATACAAAGAAAAATTGAAGTAAGTTGAAAATGTTTCAACATTTCTTTGGTCAAGTTTAAAGTTGACAGGCGTTTTCTATGATTCATCCTATGCAATATAAATGAAATACGCTGCAATAAAACTTAAAATTTAAGCACCTCATTTTTTTATAACTTGAATTTATTAGTTTAAAAGCAGAAATCTTTTCCAACACTGATTTAGTGAAATAAATTTCAAGAACATGTAAAAAACAGGAATTCTATAAATAAAGCATACAAAAAAATTGAGCTTTTCTACAAGATATGTTTTCTACATGTAGATCAATACTTTTCCTTGTCAAATTCAAGTACATATAAATGAAGAATACTGATCGCACATATTTCCGGCGCTCAAAATTTACATAACAGTTATTGATAACTGATATTGATTGTGAATAGTAAAAGATGTAACTGAACTATTTTGAGCACATTGGAATTATTAGATTGTGTGTAGCAGGATGTTTCCTTTGTCGATTTGTAACGTGTTTGAACTGTAGTGAAAGTCATCTAAATTCCATTATGTGCAATTAAAAGATGTAAAAGATTTGAAAAAGTACTAAAAAAAAATCAGTCAAGTGAACAAGCATAAAACAGCTTCATAAGGCATCCAAATATTCAATAATCTCATCACAATTTTTTAAATCTCTACATTGCAAGTAGTAGCTGCAGCTTAGTCAATTTTGCCAACTAAATACAATATGTACATTCTAGTGGATTTTGCTCGATGATCAAAGTACGATATTCTGCTATGATGAAATAATGTGAAATCATATCCATTAGGTTCATATCAATCTCTAAAATATTACCAAAGCTTCAGTTTACCTTTTCTCGCTAAGAAATTATTTCTAAGAAGTGTTTTTCAAAGATATCCAAATTTTATTCTTTTCAAATATTATAAATGTCAAGCATTCACAGATATTTGTATATTATAGCACTCTGTATTACATAAAATTAGCACCGTCGAGCCTATCTTTATTGTAAACAATAACAATTTGTTTTAGGTCAATATACTTCGTTACAATACTTAGGCTAATAGTAGGAATTTCAGAAATTTAGAAAAAAAAATGTAGTTAAAGGGAAAACGTGATCTTTCAAAGGAGTGGAGCTGAAGGGAAATTCACGATGCATCCTTAGCTTCAATCTTCTGTTAAAACATTCAAAATTCATTACTGAATTATCACGGTTCTCTTCGTCACGGAATCACAAATCATGCAGACAAATAGTTCCGGGTTACAGAACAATGAACTAAAAATTACAAAAAAAAATTATAAAACATAAAAGAGCTACAAAACTATTTTTGATTATTTCTTCTTTTTTTTAGAAAAATATCAGAAGCCCGAAATTTCTTAATTTAAGTTCAAATGCTAGACATGAAGTTTATTCTTGGAGTTTCCTGATTACCTAGGAAGCCTAGGAAGTGATAGTAGCATGATTTGAAGCATCAGAAATCTTAGCTAAGCTTTTAGAACGGAGAGATATTTGGGCTTAAAATTTTATATAATTAAAATTTATAAAATTACTAAATATTAAGCGTTTCAGTTACAATAATAATCATCTAGATATGTTCCAAAACATTGTAGTGAAGGTTATTTAGGACAAGATTCATTGAAAAATAGAAAATAAGTCTAAAATGGATAACAGTTTTAAATAATGAAATCATTGCTTGACCTTAAATATGACCCATTTGTGCATTTAAGAAACTGATTATATCATTTTTATATTTACTTTAATAATTATATGTTTTATATAATTTTAAATTTTTACAATTAAAATTTAAATTAAATTATTTTTTTACTGTGCTATAGTAATAATAATAATAATAATAATAATTATAATTTTTAGTTAATTAATATTTATAGTTATGAATTCTCAAAAAAATAGCCAATTTGGAAAAAAATTAACTTTTAATAGTTGCGAATAAATATTACCAAAAGTGCATTAAAGTCATTAAGTTTACTTTACTGTTTTCATATTAAAAAAAGTAAAAAAAAACAACCAATGTTTTTAAATCTATGCTTCTTAAATTTAATAAGAAAAAAAATAAGAAAAAAACTGTGTTTAAATCTTTTTTTCCATGTGAAGAATATCCTCCAAATTTTTCCAAGCCCTAAGAAAAAAAAAGTCGTGATCCTGTGTTTTGCAATTTAGGTTCGTCAAATCACGAGTTCTCTCCCGACAACAACACGTCTGTGGCTCCCGTTGGGCTACTGAAGAAAACTAGCAAACAACCATGTCACGGACTGCAAACTAGGATCCGACAAAAACACGGAAAAAGAAGTATCTGTACTTCAATAAAATTTATAAATGGGAGATGTGGATCTTAAACAGAAACAACCTGATTAATTGAAAAGTTTATTCAGTTTAAAATTACATATACTCAGATATTTTATGACATTGAGGAAATAAGAAACTCGAAAGTTACTCTTCCTATTTTTTCAAAACGTTATTTTAAAGAATGAAAAAAAAAAAAAAAATACGAAACAATTTGTTTTCTTCAAATTTAAAAAAATAAAAGGATTAAAACACTGTTCTTATAATTAATATAATCTGCAATTGTGGTAAGATTAGAAAAGCATTAGATCTCTATTAACTCCATAGCAGTAGATACTTAATCTAGGAATAGAGTTTATCTTAACTAATGGGTTGATGGTTCACAGACTGGAGATTTTTGTCCTTGATTTTGAAAGAAACAGAGTCTCATATAAGAAATACTAGAGGAAGACTAAACTTCCTATCCTGATCTGCTATTATTGATATTTCCTTTTTATTCTCTTTAGAGTTCCGTTTATATTTGTTGATTGGCTTGTGTCTCGATTGTAAGAACGATAAAATGATAAATGTTTTTAATGCTAAGAAACTGAAGTGCATGCATCGTATATTGATGAGTATCGTAACAATGTCAAAAGAAGCTAGCTCTCGACTTAAGGGTGCCAGTGCATACGGGTGAAAGAGGTACTTGACTCTGCCCCCCCCCCCAATTTTTAAATTTAATGTAATTCATATCATTTCTAACTCGTAAGAGAATTAATAGATATTTAGAAAAAGGAGTAAAAGGAATTTTCTTTAATAGGCAAATTTAACGTGCGGTGAGGACATATAACAAGGAAAAAAAGCATAAAACCGCACACATTAAAGGTTCCCTGAGCTATTTTTGGATTTTTCGTACCGGGAACCCAAGACGGATCGTTTCGAGGTTCCTATCTCTCATCGGCTATGTTCGCCCAGTACTCAATAGCTCAGTGAAACCAAAAGAAACATAAACAAAGGACAAGTAGACAAAACAATGACCCTTAAGCTAAAAAAAATCAAAATATAAATTAAGAATAAAAAGGGCAATAAGTAATCCCCGCTAGCTTTAGGCTTAGCATGAAAAGGATTAACTTGTAAAGAAAACAAGTTAATTTTAATTAAATTTTTAATTATAATTTTTAATTACAAGAAAACATTTGTAACAGTCAAATTTAACGTGCGGTGAGGACATATAACAAGAAAAAGAAGCATGAACCTTTAATTGTGTGCGGTTTTGTGCTTCTTTTTCTTGGAATTTTCTTTAAGTTATTATTTTTTTCTACTTCAGTTAAATTGTAAAATAGTATGCCAAAATATTTTGCCCTCCCCTGGAAAAACTGATTGTGTTAGAAATCAGGAATCTTTTATCATATATCATTGCCGCACTGCTTAATCAACAAATTTTATTAATTAACAAGGAAAAGCATCTGAGGTTGATGGTCAATTTGATTTCATATTCTACTAAAGAAGTAACGATTATGTTAAAGAAGTCACAATATTCTGTGTAAAAAACTCGCCCCAAATTTAAAAGGTAGGTTCTTTAAGAAAGAAAAGATCGCTTATATCCTTTATTATAAAAATATCAATTTATTGAAAGAGTTTTAATCTTTTTATGATTATCATTACTCTAATTTTCGAGTAATAAGTTTTCTTTCTTTCTATCGTTGTTCTGAAAAACTTATTAGTGTATCATGCAGATGACTTTAAAGAGTTCATACTCTTTACTGAAAATCGGAATTAGCAGTTTGGTTAGGTTAAAAATTTTGTAATTTCAGAATATGAAATAGAAATATTAAAAAGAACTTTTATTTTAATTTTAATATCAATTGTTAATGTAAAGTTAGCATACATTCTAGAAAAGAAAATTTAAAAATTTTAGAAATATATTAATGAAATTTAAAATTACAAAACTAATGTTAAGCAAGACGTATTTAGTGAAAGAACAATATTGCTATTTAACCTTGCAATTTTCAGCATCGAGAATATATTTCTTCAAAACTGACAAACAAAATATTTCATAAGTTTTATTGGTTAATTATAAAGCATTTTTAATTATTGAAATATCCTTATGTTGTGCAATACAAATTTACTTTAAATTATTTGAGTTTAAAGTATTAAAATTGCCCTTTATTTTCATTGAATTGGGAGAGTTTTAACTGAAAGCAAAATCTAAAATTAAATAAAAGTACGAACTCCAAATGAGTCATCTGAAATTGTAAGTTCTAGGTGTTTATTGATTTTAGAGTAACTAGATAACATCTGTCTTTTGGCACTTATTAATTGTAAAAATTTGAAATAAACTGAAATATAATCTAAATTTCAGTTTGTTTAGGTAAAAAACTATATATATATATATAAAAGAAAAACCTTTCTACAAAAAAGCCTGTCTTCAAAAGGTATTTTGATATATTTTATATACGTATATATATTTCATGTTTGGAAATTTTCACTCCTAAATGTTGCATCACAGCAAAAATAATAGTTTTTTTGCTGTGATACAAAAAACATTTTTTTTTCTTATCTAATATGCCGGATCGTGTTCTCCCAAACGTCTTAACAAGAAAATCTTCATGCAAAACTATCTCCCCTGTCTTCCGGAGAGAGCTGCAGAATCTTTTTCATATCTTCATCATGAGATAAAGGCATTGAAAAGCTGACTAACAAAAATAATTACATTTTTGTAATGAATCTTAAAGGTAGCGGAAATTATAAAATATCGACATTTCCAATAACATGTACATATTTTTTGTTCTTTTTCTTTACAGAATCACATGTGGATTAGCTAAAAATTTCTGATGACGACTTTCATTTATTGAATTTTACGATATGAATTATCCACATAATTAGCTTAAGCAAATATAGAACTAGCATAATTTCTCAAGTTCGTTACAGAATTCGCTGATTAACTTGGTTTGGATGATTAACGGTAATTAATAAGAAGAAGGTTATTTTTGGCTTTCCACGGAAAAGCGCTTTAAAGTCTCTTGTGCGCTTTCAAAAAAAACCAACAACCAACGATGTACTCAATAATCCACACCAATTAAAGACATTAGGACTTCTTTTCATTAGCTTTACTTTTTTAGGAAAAAATGTTCACAAGCTCGAATTTACATATTAGGTCTTAATTATTATCCTGTCATTGCTGATAATGTAATGATAACATTAAAATAAGGCTTCAGAAATTACTTTTTTTTTAATTATTTTTTTATTTGAATTTCGCTTTGTAGACTTCTTCTATATCAGATCTTCTGCGTTAGTTTTTTTGACGGTTTTTTTTGCTACTAAATACATAATTGTTGACTATCATTGTACGATTTTCTTAAGACTGTTTTCAAACTTAAGCGAATTTTTATTTGGCTTAAATAGAATTATAAGGAAGGAGAATGGTAAGAATAACAGACCTATCCAAAGAAGGAAACGATCCTGGCTTATCTCGGAAACGACTGCTTAATGCTTTGATTCCACTTTGAACAACTCATTTAAAGAAAAGAATGGCCTTTTAGTTAAAAATTACTGTTCAAACAAAGTTTTTTTTCTTTCTCTTTGTCTGTTGAAATTCAAACTCATTGAATTGGAAGTTATCTTACGGGACAGTAAATATCAGAAATATATTTTTTTATTTTCTATTTTTTTCTTACGCCAGACCATAAAGATAATTCGAGAACACTGAAACAGAAGAAAATAGACAGGCAAAAGGGGAAGTAGCCTTTCGTCTCTCAGGGTAAAATGTGATCAGTTGCTTCACCGGGCTGAGATTTAGCAAATAATTCTTCGTAACGGTGTAGACGGAACCAAGCCATCAGTTCTCAATCGTGGTAGATGCAGACGCACTTGGAGAATTTGAATCGGGTATTTTACGGACTTGTTTACCTGTTCTTTGGACCTTTTTTCCTTTGTTTATAGCAACAGTTATCGGCGGTAATGCTTCAGAAATGGTAAATCCAAGATGGAAGAGATTCTCATCGACCTCCGTTTTTCTCTGTTGACGAGTACGATTTTCTATTTAAGTCAACCTCCTTCTCTTGCGTCGAAATAAGGTCTAAAGGCGACGACTTGAAGTTCAGTATTGTAGACTCTTATCGAACTGTAATAGTTCTCTAACAATAATACTTTCAAGCTTATAAGTTGGAAGCAAAGCCAGTCTTGATTTGGTCGAACTGACACAAGAATTGGAACGATTGTTTGCTCGATTCGATTCACTTGAAAACAATTTCATTTCAACTTTTTAATTGTATTTCTAAAGTTTTAGAGTACTTATGTAGGAAAGACTAAAGCTGAAATCAAACACAGTTGATTCATTTTCCAGACATAGTTGAGACATAATAATAGTTCTAAAAATTTTAAATTAGCTTTTAAAAAGTTCCTATTAATTATTATTAACAAAATTATTTAAAAATTTCAATTATTCTAATTATAATAAAATAACTTTAACAAACTACTAAAATACTCTCTGCTAATTAGATTGTTATCATCAGGTAACAAATTAATGAAATATTTTTGGCAACGAAACCAATAAATAAATTTCTTTCGCATGTGTAGTTACTCGTTAACCTGATGATATTCAAATCTACAAAAAAATAAATTACTATAATAACAACAAATACAATCCGTGTAAACATAGTTAACAAAGAAAAACAAATAAACAGAATTTCTATTCTTTCTTAAGTTCTGATAAAGATATTATAATGATATTGAACTATAAAATGTATTATTCTTCTTAATGAGAACAGATGATTATTGGGATAATTTCTATAGATATATACATATAAATATAAATATAAATTTATTTAATTTAACATGGATAAATCCTGTGGAATGATCTTACGGACGCTACGTCAAGCGTTTAGGTAATTCTGAAGCAGGCCTACTTCATAGAATACGTTTTAGTATAAAATTCATTACACTAAAAGCAATACAAGAAGCACATTTAAGGAAAGATATTATTGAGACGATCAATAATAGAAAAATTTCGTTAGTTTTTAAGAATACACTAACTTTACTCTTTAGAATTTGTAATAGTTAGGGAAGTTATTAATATTTTTCTAGCAAGACGGCATCTTTAGTTCATAAGTAAAGAATCAGAAAAATATTTGTTAAAGGATTAAATATAGTAGTTCATCACCAACATTAATCTTTAAAAAAAATCACGTCTTTAAAAAGCCAAAACAAAGAAAAATTATACTTCAAAAATCTAATCAAAAACTTAATATTTAAAACAATAATTGATTTGTTTTAGGATGGTAGGAAATTAAATAAAATTAAAACATAAATCAGAAAATTTCTTTAGTTGTTATTAATATATTTTTGGTCTCATCTTTTTTTTTTAACTGATGCTTTTGAGGCTTCTGTTTATCAGCTTATCCTGTGTCATCTTTATCCTCCTTCTATCTATACATTCCATCCACAGATCATACTCTATGTCTACAGGAGTCCCATAAATACGAGGACACACAACTAACTGTATTTCAGTGTCCCTCCCTTGACATGAATGATGGCAATCATCAATGATTTATAGGCTTTCTTGGTGCATTCTGCATTGTTATGTTAACAATAGAAAATGCTGAATTCATGTGAAAAGAAATAAGCAGCCTTCTCTCCTAAAGAAGATTTGCATTGGCTTTATAACATGTTTTGCCATTTACTTTTCCTTTTTCTTTTATTTCCGTTAGCAAAAAACCCTTCCAATATTTAACAATATTTTAACATAGCGGTAAAAAGTTTTCTTTTGTGTAATTAATATAAATTGAGGATATAGATATCTAAAACAAACAAACAAAATCTACTACAATCTAATTTCAAAAAAGGTGAAACATTTAAATCAAATAAGAATGTACATCCTTAATTCTTTTCGCAAATTTTGTATTATATATTTATAGTTGTTTAAAAGTAAAATTTAAAGAATTTTAATTACTCCAGAATTTTTAATTTCAAATTAATTTTTAATTTTATAAAAACTACTGCACTTTATGGTAATGAATGTTTGAATTTCTGCCGAATATGAAATTTTCTGAAGATTATTGTTCTTTCAAATATGAACCAGAAAAACTAAAACCATGAAGACTCCAGACAGTGGCCATCGAGTTTTCCTGATCTCATTCACACCATTTTAGTTCTTCAACGAATTTATAAAGATCGCTAGAAGATTTTTTTTTTTTAAATATCGAATGCATTGATGACTCTTGAGAGTAAAACATGTAAAACTAGAGATGTGTAGTATACTATTAATCTGTGGCTCAATGGAATATATTTATCCATTGTTACCTCCGAATAACGGACAGTCACGGGACCGGAAGTTTCGTCCGTTATTGGGAGGTGTCCGCTATTGGAGAGGACTACCTTTTTTTGATTTTTTTAGCTTTTAGCATGTCATTTAATGAAAAATTACGTACAATCTTAATTAAATTTCTACAATGGACCACTTGAGGATAGGCGGGGCTTCGTAGTTCCAAAATATCCCACCAGTCTACTTTTTGGCTTGTGAGATAAACAAAGCCATGTGCTTCATTTTAACCCTAATAGATATGGAGGCTGAACTAAAAGATTTGATTTGGATGCAACGATTGTAAGCCTTCCAAAATCTTCAGATTGGATATAGAGTTGATTATCGCCTATTGAAGAAGGCGACAGCAATATATTTTCAAAGAAGGATATAATTTAATGGATCACTTGAGGATAGGCGGAGCTTCGTAGTTACAAAATATCCCACCACGCTACTGCTTCGCATGTGGGATAAACAAAGCCACGTGCTTTGTTGTAACCGGTTTTGATACAGAAGAAATATTATATTAAAGAAGGATATTCCAAGCGTTTTTACAGAATTATTACAGTACTGGATCTGCACAGTATTGAACCATCGTCTTGAAATATCAAATATCGACGATTTTTTAAGTAATTCAAGCAAAGTTATATGTTTGTTTATCCCATTAGCTCTCGCCGCATGTGGGATTCACGTCATATGTGACGTCGATAGGGGCGTAAACCTCAAGTGGTCCATTATCATTGCGATAGGAGAGAACATGAAGAATTGCAAATTATTTACTATATTGCTTTTTAAATGAGTGCTAATCCGTTTGTTTTACTTAAAATAGTGACAAAATTAGAAAATTAATAGAAAATAGAAAATTAATTTCTAGCCATCCATTTGATGCCTTAAACGTGTCCAATCCTAAAGTTTGACGGAATTCTCTGGTTTTTTTCTTGAAGCAAAACACCGCTTATAGAAATGCTCTTTGCACGAGCAGAGCGGAACCATTTTGTCACCACTTCGTCGATTTTTCTTGTTTCAGTTTTACGAAACTTCAAATTCTTCGAATTTTCGTTTGAATTCACCATCCACATTTTTTTAAATCTCATCTTTGTCCTTCAATCATATAAGTGAACTTTTGAGTTTTTTTTCTACTTTAAAACGTTGAGCAAAACAACGCACACTCAGCTTTTCTTTTTCATTAACTTCAAGAACATCAATTTTTTTCTTTTAGTGCCAATTTCTTCCTTTTTGACACAATTTTAATTCGCACTAAATTTAATCAACACGTTTATCGGATAGCTTTACGAGGGATTGATATTTAATAAGCAACTGCAGTGAAATAAAGGGTCTCAGATTCATGCATTGAATCATGGGACACCGATACAATGTACCAGTGTATGGGACACCGATATAAATACAACCATGATTTGTTTGTCAAAATGTTAATCGAAAAGAATTTTTTTTTTTACAGTTAAATAACTGTCCGCTGTTCAGAGTGTCCGCTATTCGGAGTGGATAACATGGAATGTCCTATTTTAAGGGACTGGCACCCGCAATAATGTCCGCTAATTAGAGTTGTCCGCTATTCAGGGTGTCCGTTAAAGGAGGTAACACTGTATATATATATATATATATATATATATATATATATATATAGAGAGAGAGAGAGAGAGAGAGAGAGAGAGAGAGAGAGAGAGAGAGATTTGTGATCTTCACTGATAATTTGTTTTTTAGAAACATTTTGTTTATAAAATAACATAGTGTTTATAAATGTAAATGGAATTTGTGATTGGTTTATTTTCTTTAAAAAAAATGCATTGTTAAAAATTGAAGAAATTTGTTGAATACAAATACCAATCGGTGGCATCATTACCAATTGGTTTCTTTGTGGAAAAAAAAGATTTATTTATTATATATTTATATATTTTATCAATTAAGGTACCCCGCCCAAATAATGCCACCTTAACATTTACATTACTGTAAATCTGGAAATAAGGTGTATCGAAACACGAAAATTATTACCAAGAAACTTTAATCTTCTGTTTGAAGCATACCATAATGAAACATATGATAACTTTTACTGGAGAAGTATGAGAGCTCAAATAAAAAAACTTTGCAAACTGGCGTTATAGGAACACCTGGTCCAATTAACGCCACCTACTTTCTAGTAACTTAACTTGTTTAAAATTAAGAATTATTCCATCATTGTAAACATTATTTGTACAAAATTACAGTAAAAAGCAACTAAATTTGACTTTCTGTAAAAAATAATAAAAAATCACTTGAAATTAACGCAGTCTTTCTAATCTGTAGCTAAAACAAAAGAGGAAATGTAAAAATTAATTAATTTCGGCATTTTCCGATCATAAAAGCAAAATAATAAATAAGGTAAAAATCTATATTTTCATGAAACATATTAGTAACTTATAAATGTCGTACGTAACCTAAAATCGTATATGTAGACCATTAACACCACCATGGCGTTAAAGCGCTACTGAGCACATGGATCACATGATACTCTTGTTTGTCTACAATTTCTGAATTTTAAAAATAACAGTTAACTTATCTACATAGAAGAATCTTTAAGAATTAAGAAAATATATAGTTTTATATAGTTAATCTTTGCTGAACATTAAAAAATCTATATTTTATCTTACTTTGATATAGTAGCAGCCTTTCAGAACCAGTCCTCGACACGAAAAGGTGGAAATATAATTTCACTCGAAAATGTTGGCGGTCTGCTAGTAACTCACTTCAACACTAGATGGCATGTCAATGCAAACTATTTTAGTGCAGTGCCGCCATCTCTTATATTTATGAAGAATTAGATAGGGGCGTTAAAGGCATAAATGGCGTTATATGGCTGAGGTACTTTTCATTGGATTTTTTTTTATATATATATATATATATATATATATATACGCTTCAATTCTTACAGCCGAAAGGTACTTTGGTTAGAAATTTAATGGTGTATTCGACAAAGGGAATTATTTCTGTGTTGTTTTCTTTCGTGGATTGCAAGATTGATGGATGCGATTCATCCACAAATCAATCAGTAGCGGTAGTAAATTCAGTCAATCAATCATTACGACATTACGAAACAAGCGACGATAAATTTTAGCTACGTCTACCAATCTCAGTTATTTACTAATTATTTTGTAATTTATTTTATTAATTTCAGAGGATCCAGTAGTCGCCCCTAACTTGAATATGTTAGTGACATTCTTGTGGTCTAGTAATGTTATTGTTTTGAGGTCTAAATCCCCGCGAACACCACGCAATTTTTCAGCAACTTAGTCGTCCGATTTGGACGTCACGAGTTGATATAAACTTTTATCAAACCCCGAACACCATGCAACTCGACATGAAGTCGGCGGTGATAGAAGGAATCCCATAATGCAATGCGTTTCCCAAACCCGATGTGGAAAATCCGAAAAAATTGAGGTTTTGAAACCTCTCTGATAAATTCTGCCGCATACAATTTCTGCATTTCAGTATAAACTTTATTTATGCATGAAAGAAACTCGCAATACTCTTGATATTAATTGAGTATGAGCATGTCTTCGAATCGAATCGGCGAATATCATTTCCGACGCCATTTCTTCCATGGGCGTGACGTCACGACTGACGTGTTCCAACGCTGCCCTGTGATTGGGTAATTCCCAGCAACTTCGATGCAATTTTTCGAGTTGCAGGTGTAGAAACAACTCGAGTCGGATGACAAAAGTTGCAGTCAAGTTGCATATAAACGGGCTCAAAACTGTCTATATCAACTCGCGAGTTCAAAATGGGCGACTAAGTTGCTGAAAAATTGCATGGTGTTAGCGGGGCTTTACTTCTTCAAAAAAAACAAAACCTCAAGGACTGATATTTCCTTTGTAAATCTTTTCTGTTTCTTCAATTATATTGATTCATCTTGGGAATTGAATCAATTCTTGCTTTCAGTTTTAAGCACTAAGGCAAGTTTAACCAGTAGCAGGGTTGGTGTTTTTTGTTTTGTTTTCTCTGTTTCATCATCATTGACTGCTGTTCGCCCTTCTTAAAGTCATTAAAAAGAAAAAAGGCTTTATTGAATTAAAGAAGTTTGGATAAAAAAAAAAAAATCGATATTATTTTTTAAAGAAACAGATTATTTAGCTGTACTAAAATAAATTCAGAATGTAACTTTACTATTATTTGTTGAAAAGTAGAAATCTGAATTTACAGAGAGATTAAAGATATTTACGTTTACAAAAATTAAAAAAGACATTCTTCTTTATTAAAAATGATACGTCTAAAACTTCCAGAACACGCAGATACAATTCTGCTTTCAAAGAACGTATTCTTTAATGAATTAGTTATTAGACTGGGCTTATTAATATTCCGTTAAATTAAAGTCTAATTTAAAATTCAAAAGCACAGTTATTCTTTGAGTTAATACTACAAATACAAATAAGGAGACATTAGATAATTTAAAAGACCGATACCCGTAATGATTTAACTTAAACAATAATTGGACTCGAAACATCCAAGTAATAAAATTTTAATATGTTTTTCATTTTCAGAATTCCCTTTCTAATTCATATTTTTTTAAGAAATCCCCAGCTCTTGATTTGAGGTCCTTTCCTGTATTCCTTGCTTACTTCTAATTATCTTTTCTTATTGCTTTTAGCTTGATTTTTAATTTTGCTGAATACAATAAAAGTTTTCACGTTTTATGCCTACGACCCAGCATTTGTAATAACAAAATAAAATCAAGTGTTGTTTGAACCATAAAACAGAATGCGAAGAAATTAACTGTGAAATTCAACTTTCTAAAACTAAAAAGGAAATTGAAAGCAATGGCATTAATTTTAAAGAAGAAATGCAAGAAAAGGAAATTATTTTTTATAACTTTACAACCAAGTAAAGTCTTTTTAATAACTGTAATGTTGAGGACAAAATTCAATAGAATTATTCCTTAATTAAAATTGCTTAAAGCTGACGTTATATTTCTTTATTCATTTATGTTCTTGAATTATACCAGAGGGATGGTACACCCTTATTATTTGCTTAATCTTGGAGTAAGGTAGCTTTATTGCCTTGTTATTTTATCGTCTATTTTCTGGTTATTTTCTAGGATTTTTTCAATCTTACTTACTGTTCATACAGTATTTGTTGTGGGTATATACGAATATTCAATTTAGAAAAAAAAATATCATCCAATTTTCCACAAACTCCAATAGGTAGTGTGCGAGCATTAACTTTTTCAGTTACTGTAAATTCCTTTAAAGCTTCATTATAAGCCTACAAGATGTTTAAAGCATGATGTGTAATGTTACCTATGGTAACCAAGCGAAGAATTTAATCTCTGTGGAAATCTAGTTTTCCCATGGCATTTTTACAATTTTCTTTCTTTCGTTCTTTTTTTGTTTTGTTTTGTTTTTTTGTTAGGGGTAGGGTGAATGGAAAGATAAAGTGCTAAAATTTTTCTAAAGCATATCTCACGCATCTATGTTTTCATGTTATTTTAAGTAATTGAAGTCAGATAGCCCCTCTTAAGTATGCCAATACGATTTATTAATACCTAAAACGTAGATATTTTTTTTTTCTCTTCAGAAAACACATAGAGGCAGATTAGTTTGCTTTAATACCTGTTTTTTATTATCTTAAAAATGTTTTCGGTTATCTTGTAATATTTAAATAAGGCGTTTCGAAACTTTACCTTTAAAATTATTTTTCTTATATAAGCTTAATTTAAAGCCTTTCCAGCACCATCTTTATCTCGAAATCATTAATCCCGAATAGTTATGAAATTGCTGAGAATAATTTATAGCTAACGGATCATGTATTTCCTATTTTTTGATTCACTATCGTTCTTACGTAAAAATCATCAATAGATTCCATTTTATGACTTAACAAATAAAGTTATTACTGAATAATTGAATAGTTTAGTTACTATTTCATTTCAATTTTTTTAATTAAATAAATCTTTTAATAAATAATTATAAAAACTTTTAAATTGAAAAATTAAATGCGAAATTATAATAATTCCATATTGATTTATGTAAGATATTTTTAAATTTTTGAATTAAAAATATTACTTTTCATTTTCTATTTGTTGAGTAGATTTCAATCTCATGTCTGCAATACTACCTTTCAACATGTAGATTCCAGCTAATTAGGAAAAAAAATGACAATAGCATGGAATATTTAAACGAGAAATGGTAATGGAAATAACGCCCAAGATAACAAACACCTCAAGGATTGAAAATGTTCGTACTGTATCTGCTGAATCACAGTGGATGAATTGCATATCCTCATTTATTTGAGAAGAATGAACGTTGTGATATTCCTGCAATTGGATAACTTCATGGTGATTTTTCAATATGTTTTAGTTATTTTGGCTAAAGTTAATCAACTTATTAATTAAAATTTCTTTTTATATCTAGATTTTCGATAAGTTAAAAAGTTTGAGGAAAATTAAAGAAAGAGTAAAATTTAAAAAAAAAACTGCGAACAATAGAAGAAATAGCTTGAAAGATTAAAACAAATCGAGAAAAAAATATTTATCAAACAAAACACTCCAGCCAAAGGAAATAAATAAATAATTCAATCAAATAATTTAAAAATAAAGAAGACCACTTTTGTTTTTTGTTTTTTTAAGTTGATATAAAGATGTAGTTGATGTAGTTGATGGTCCAGCCACGGCGATAGAAAATTTTTTCAGGCATTGAAAGCTGATCGATACCTGATTATTATGTTTATGCATGACTCATTAGCTTGGAGTTCCTGAGATTTTTATCTTAGAACGAATGTTTCCAGTCCTTATGCTTTCAGAAACAATGAAGTTTCTTTTGTTTGTGTTGCTGTAAAATAGAAATAAATCTATTTGAAAGGATTATGCTCATTTATGTTCATTTGGAGATGAAATTAATATTCAAATAGTCAAGAAAACATTAACCATAGTTTGAGGGACAAAAATATGTATCAAATTTTGAAGTCTCAGGAAACCATTTTTGGTATAGCATAGTTTGTGATGTAATTGAATTGCAATCCAGAATACCGAATTATACCTTTTACTTCTCTTATTATATTTATTTATTTATTTATATAATATTTGAGAAATCGCTCGCATTCAGAGTAGTAGTTACATAAGATATGCTTCAACGTCGGCGATTATATTTCGATCTGATGATCGAAAGTCCAAACTATTGAAAAGTCCAAAGTATTGAAAACTGAGATTTCAATCATGTAGTAAATTGGATGAGGATCATTTCGCAGTTCTCGAATATAAGAAGGAAGTTACGTAAATAAACATAGAAGATTTAAAAATAAAAAACCCATGAAGTGGTGTTTAAGCCAATACACACTCTGCTTTGCTTTGTGTTTTTCAGTAATTACTTCTTTTATTGCTGTCAGTAAGTAAATATTAAATAGTTATTGAAGAATTTGCATCAGTCATTTCAACACCACTTAAATGTAAATGTGCAAAAAGGAAATTCATGGATTTCAGTGTTTAGCTTGTTTTTCTTATCTTCTATAGCACAAAGCAATCTTTTCTATATTTATTTTTTTATTATTACTTATTTATTTTGGGGGCTAAAATAATACAAAAATTATACATAAAAAGGTTATTCTTGTGGGAGATACGTATATTAGCAGATTAGTACACTCTCCTAAAAAGATCGTATCAGAGAACTGAATTATTTTTCTTGTAATGAAGTTACAATGTACATTACAATGTACAATATCTCTTTGACTTAGAAACGATTTTAAACTTATCATTAAGTTGCAACTATTTTTAAAATCAATGTTGCTTTCTTCGTTGCTTATAGATCCACTTCTTTCTAGTTTTTAACTTTCCATTTTATTGAAAACTGGATTAATGTAGAATCCTATCATTAGCTGATTGGTCCACTATTTTGCAGAAGAATCGTGCACTAATACGATAACGCAGACTCTCGCCATTGTTTGCAAGAATGCATTATGTTTAGAATTTTCCTGTCGAAATTGTTTGTGATGGATGATTCTTGATGGCTAAGTTCTAAATTAAGAGATGAACCTGTGATTTAAAAGAAAATTAATTCTTCCCCTGTTTCTCACACCCACTCATGCACACTTCCTTTCAAAAGTAATCAGATCGACTAATTGCAATTAAGCAATCATCTTGTTTCTTCAGTATAAATTTTTCATCTTAGCTTTTTAAATAAAAATGATTTTAAAAAACAGCCTTTCAAATAAGTGAGTTACAGAACTTTTATTACCGAAAAATTAATAAAAGGATTTAATCTACAGTCAACCATTTTATCTGGCCGCGCGGTTGGCGTAGTCGCTATGTCATCGGCCTCACACCTCTGAGTACCGGGTTCGGTTCTCATGTGGGTTTCGTGATGGTGGACGATCCGCGCTGGGCAGGTTTTCTCGGGGTTCTCCCGTTTCCCCTGCACTTCTCCCACCATACTTTCTCAGTCTTTCTCTCCATCTGTCCGTATTTCCGTAGGATAGTACAATAGACCTCCGGTCGCAGTGCTTGGCTTCTCTGCCACCCACATTCATTACATAATATAACATACCATTTTATCTACTAGCAATAATATCTCTCAAATCCAAACCAGATTGGAGGAATTGATAGAAACTAACTTCCGAAATTTCTATTAACAATACTTTCAATTTAATTGGGGTTTCATATGTCACACTCGATGACAAATAACATCATGACAGAAGCCATTAGATTTTACGTGTTTCTTTTTTTCGAAGTTAAATAGAGGATAGTTTTAAGATTTAGTTTTTAAATAAAATAAGCTTTAACTGGTCTTGCTCTCTTTTGTATTATTATAATATACTTACGGACTTCAATATATAAATTTTCATTTCGAAACTCATGCTTTTCCTTTTTAGCATTTTTATTAAAAAAAAAAACTTTTTTTTTTTTTTGCTGTACAATTTTTTGTATGTAAAACGAGGTACAAGCTTTAAGTTTCAGCAATTGTTTTGTTCTACAAAAGTCAATAATTTGAAGAGGAAATATATTGCGGATATAATAAAATGAACGACTATAAAACTTCCTAAATTACAACGTATTTAAATACATAAAAGCTGATTGGTCTTTGTTGATAGTTAATTAGTGAATTAACAGTTCCATTAAGCCTAATTACTGCAGGCAATAGTTTGAAGCGAATGCTGCCTCTTGAAAAATATCACAAGGTTTAACCATCTGCTCAACCTAATCAATAACACTTAAAATCAAGGTAATTTCACAATGAAGAATTAATAAAATCATAAAACTAATTACAAACTACAAATGATTAAATTTACTGATAGAAGAAACTTTTCCCAACTCGACTATTTCACATAACGCAAAAATTAATCTAATCTTTACCTATATTTAAATTTTCCTAAGTACAATGTTTAGGATTATAATAATTAAAAAAAATGTAATTATTATAAATTTTCATCATTAATTTTTTAAGTTGTTAACTACTTTTATTTTTGTTAAAAGAAAAAAAGTAAAAATGACTAATGCAAAGTTTATTACAAAAAACAAAAAATGATATTGTGCACCAACTGTGAATCAAAACGGGCGTAAAACTGGCTTACATATTAAAATCACTCACATATAAATATTTAATTGATGAGGAATGCTTAGATAGTCATATAAATAAATTTATCTTTCTCAAATAGAATAATTTACAATATTATGTTATGTTATGTTATGTTATGTAATGAATGTGGGTGGCAGAGAAGCCAAGCACTGCGACCGGAGGTCTATTGTACTATCCCACGGAAATAATTTACAATATTACAAGAATAAGTTCGAGAAATATTATTAAAATAGTAATAACAAAAAAAACACAGATTTTTTTATGAATATTTAAAATCAGATCAATATTATTTTAATAGTTTATTAATAGTTCCTTGTCTAAAAAACAGTAAAATATTTTTCATTTTTTAATTTTATTTCGTTTAGTTGGAAAATTTATTTAAGGTAATCTAATAAAAACATTCTTTCAATTTCTTTTTTTTAACACTGAAGTGGTTTTCTTAGTACTATTATTAATTAGTTACTACTCACCTAATTACTGTTTTTATGCAGCATTCGATACCAGTCTTCATTTCAACACTCCGCAGCACCTTTTTTTTCCTTTCTTTTTTCTTTTTGGCTTTATATATATTTATGAACGTTTTGTCACGAATACAAACCTGACAGACTGCATGGAATGTTATGTCCGCCGCTTGGAACGAGAAATTCGTGTTCAGTTTCTCCGTTTTGCCATAAAACCTTTGCGATGCATCGTGCCTCTATATGTGAATATAACTTTTACGAGTTATAAACTATTATTGCCTCATATTTATACATCTCCGACGTTAGAGCGAGAATGAGCACAGGACATCATAACCGATTTATGGCCCGCTTTTATAATCAGTTTTCGTAGGGTTTAATGAATTTCCTAGACCGCAAAGAGTAATTATGCTTGGAGGGATTGAGATACCATGCACACACACACACACACACACACACACACACACACACATACAAATACACTTTGCCAAAACATCTTTTTTCTGAAGCTTGTAATAATTTTATAAGGGAATTTTCCTTTTCAGCTAATAAATGTAGCGTTGTTCATAAGATAAGCATGACGTAATCAGTCCTTTTTGAAGGCAGAGCCAAACCCAGAGTAAACTTGTGATAACAATAAGAATGTCCGGAGGAAAAGGAAAGGGGGAAGTATTAAACGGTCTATTTCGGTTACGGACCGCAGCCACAGCAACTGCAGACGCTGATGACCGGCAATATTTTTTTGTGTGTGCTTTAGTTTGGGCTGAGAAAGTCTTCTGAAGTGCTTTTATCGATTCTAAGAGGTCCTCAGCATCTCTTCCTCCAAGGAGTTGAGGGCTCAATTGGGTGGCAAAGATTTCTCACGAGATCTCAACTGAAGCAGAAATTTCTATTATACTGTTAGGTTATTATTTCTTATGTACGTCTTCTAATTCTGTTATAAACAACGAGATTTGCCAATTCAAGAGGAACTGTTATTTGTTATATAAGTATGTTTATAATGATGAAAAAATAATCTTTTATTCAAGATGTAATGCTTTTCCAAAGAAATGCAATCTTAAGTTCTTATTTAATTAACTTAAGTTTTAATAGTACACGTTTTAACTATCATTTAGTAACGTTATTAGACAGGAATGAGGAGCAATTATATCAGTCCATTCTGGAGGGAAGAAAGCTTTACTCTAAAACTTTTTCAGATCAGCATCAGAACTACAATATTATTAATCATTAAAAAATAAAAAAAATCATTACTTCTTAATTGAGCATAATTTAGAAATTTTGAAATATTATTTTATAAGAAACATTGAGGAATTCATTTAAAATGAAAATCCCGCCTTAGATTTTAGCAGGAGTGGGGAATCGGAAATATTTTTTTCGTTTCTGACTCAATCATAAAACTACCGATTTCAAGACAACAATTCTTGCAATGTTATGCAGTCGAAAAGGTTTTTCTTTTTTTCCGATTCCGTACTCTGACTCTATCGAAAAACTACCAACTCCAACTATGACTACTATTTCCAAGTTCGACTCCCCAGCCTTGGATTTTAGAAGATAAAATGGAGTTCGAGCAGCCAAAACATTATGTTTGGAGTCCCACTCTCCCCTTTTTTCTCTCAACATCAGAAATTATCTTCTGCTGCGAACTCAATCTGTATGCAGTATAAAACCTTATGTTTTTGTTATCATTTGTCAAATAGTTATAATTAAGCATTCCCTTCTACAATTTATGCATCTAATCCTGTTTTTATCTCATCTATCATCAAATTTCCTACTCGATGTAAAAACAATTGATGTAATGATTTCTTTGTTTGTTTCTTTGTTATTGCAATAATAAAACCTTAAATAATTTAGATATTTGATTTAATTGCTATTCTGGAAAAATTGTGTTGAATTCCAAAAACAATTAATTGAATTTTGAAGCAATTTTAAGTAACAAAAATAAATTCATTATACTTTAATATCATCAAGTGAGTAAACAATTATCATATTTTTTTATTGATACAATCAATGTCTCTGTTAGATGTTAGAAGTAAATATATTTGTCTACGTAGTACTACAGTTCGGTCCAAAAAAATATCCCCACCTACAATTTTACTTAATGTATGTCAAAACAACAACATAGAGGCTATACTTCATTGGTTTATTGAACTTTTTTTTAAGTAAAATTAATTTGTACAGAACATATTATATCAAAATCAACTTGCCTTAATATTTTGTCTGTCCGCCTCGTGCCTTTTTAAGGGCTTGAACTCGATGTGTCATTGACTCAACAAGTTTTTCATATGTACCAGGTTCGATTTCATGGTACCAGATGTGAATAATTTTCTCAATTAACTCTGCTCTACTGGTACAACAAGTTTTTTACACATTAAATTTCTTTTCATCCGAGAAAATCACTCTCTTCCAGTCTTCGGATGTCCAGTGTTGATACAGATCGAGAAACCTTTTTCTTTCTTCAACATGCTTTTTTGTTAGGAGGGCTTCGTTTGCAGGTTTTTTCTTCTGAAGGTTGAGATCAGAAAAGCGTCTTAGCACTGTTTGATGGGAAATTGAGGTCTCAAACTCCTGCTCAATCTTAAAATCAATCTACCTTGAACTCTGTCTTGCTTTCCCCTTATTTTCAATACCCTGCACACTCTGGGACTGGAGATTTTCTTCCGACCACATTTGTATCTCCAACTTGACTTTCCAGTTTCAGCTTGTTTCTTCAATATATTTCCCACAGTTTTGGTGGTCAATTGATATTTCCTAGCAACTTTCCTATTCAAGATTCCTTCAGTTTTGAGTCCTAAAATCATCCCTTGCTTCCTTGGAGAAATGTCTTTTCTCTTTCCCATGATCTGTAAAACCCCTTCAAAAGTTCATAAATATGTTAATCTACAGCAGTTTACATCCAAGTTCGTGCTAAAGCAAGAAAGATCAATAATTAATTAATGAACTTAACATAAGCTAAAATTGAGTCAAAACGCTTACTGAGGATATTTTTTTGGACAAAAAATAATAATAATGTTATTTGATGAAGCTAAACGTGTCCCAATTTTTTTTCCAAAGGAAGTTTATCAAATCATTAAATTGCAAAGAATTAAGTATGCAAATTTCTAAATTATAAATGCGATACAAGAATGTTGAAGAAAAACTAGGGACATGCCTCACTACTGTAATCAAGATTTACATATAAAATTTATATGTATCTAATCAAAGTTAGTAAGCTTAGAACAATGTGGTATTGTTGATAGAACAGTCCGATTTGCAGCTTTTCTTGATTGCTGCTCCGAAGACTAAGAGTTTAGCATAAATTCAGCAATATGTGAAGTAGACCGATGATTTTAAAGCTAAGTAAAGGAGAGTAAAAGTTTTATAATGTTACAGTTAATATTGACATTTTTTTAAGTTCTTCTGAAGAGGCCTTGAAGATAATCTAGAATGCTATTAGAAGTAACTTAGAACAAACTTCATATTGCTTTTTTTTTATCTGTAATACATTCACAAGGCTCTGCCGATAACATTGGTTTTAATTAGTAAATTTTATTCCGGAACTCTGTTGAACGTACTTTTAATTCAGAAAGGCCAGAAGTAGAAAAAGGCACTGAAAATTGAGCTAAAGAATGAATTGGCATTAAAAACATGTAAAAAACTTTAAAGTTGATGTAAACGTTATTAAGCGTTGCTAGTCCTTGGAAAGAAGTAGCATGACATCCTAAAAATAAATAATATTTATAATAAATTTTAAATTAAATTTTAAAAAAATAATTACAATACAATTACAGTAAAATTTACAATATTTACAATAAATTATATTTACAATAAACTTTATTGTAAATATAACTTATTTTAAAAAAGTTATGTGTGAAGAAACTACTTCTTTCCGAAAACATAAATCAGCAGTGCTTGCTGGGTAAACAAGGTTACAATACAAAACCAATCATTGCCGAATATATCTCCTCCCGAGATGTAACTTGAAGCGGCATGAGAATAGATTTTTCTTTGTCTATGGCAAAGACTTGCAGAAACAAGTTCAGAGTGAAACCATTCATTCCCATTAATTATGTGATTCACTTACGCTAAACTAATATTACTTCATATTATTCTTCCTTAATTATTAAAACCTCAGAAGGATTTTAATCGAAAGTAATATACATACCAAATACACATGCACACAAAGTTTTTATCTGTAGAGTTATATAAAATATAACTGTCTAAAGTCTAGACAATTGAATGAAAAACCTCAGAAAGCGATTGAGAAGCTATCATTCAATAAGTGGTAAAACTCCTTTGACCAAAACAAATGGATGGTCGTAAACCTTCGCAATTTCTACTTTGATAACTACAATTTATTGCCAAATGGTAGTAAAGCAGGAAAATGGACGTAGAAAGTGATTGCACAGCAGTGGTTGACTCTGTTAATGACAGCGAAAATATCTATATTCCTAGTTTAATAACTTAAAATAATGTTCACCAACACTACACTGTTATTTATAAGCCAATTGTCACTGAGTTCTCCCAATCACTGTACAGTAGAATAGATATATATCGAGTTCTGTCCCGCACTGCTGGTAGGACATCCCGAAAAGTTTTAATTAAAGTGCACAAATCATTTTTCTACAACTAACAATTGATTATTTTATAAATTTAGATTATATAAATCAAACAGGATTAACTGTTGTATAGATTAATAAGTAAAAATTATTTAAGACAATATGTGTCAATTTATTAATGTTTAAATAGGTAGTTTTATATTGAGTTTTTTTCAAAATCATTATTAAACAAGGTTGTAGGCCTATTTGATTTATTTTTGAGAGAAAAGTTGCAAACTCCCATAACTCTTGTTTGATATATACTCATGGACAAAAAAATTAGCGCACCAAGAAATAATTGCGGGATCGTAACGAAACTTGCAATGAAGGTACATGTCGGGGAGATATGCAAATGATTAGAAATGCAGCGTGATTGCGCATTACGTATAGCCGGTAGAGGGCGTTGAACATCGTACTCTGTGGAGTATAAAACAGATAACCAAAGCTTGTTTGAGTGTGCTGAATCATTTACAAAGGAAGAGCTGAGGTAGACATGCCATTACGCCGTGTTCGAAGACAGTATACGCAGTTGTCGCAGTTTGAGAGAGGGAGAATTGTCGGGATGATGGAAGCTGGGTGGTCAGCTAGGCGAGTAGCTCGTCAATTAGGCCGCTCTGATTGTGTTGTGAGGAGGTTTTTGGACCAGTGGACCCGAGAGATGTCATGTACACGAAGACCAGGCTCAGGATGCTCTCGACAGACCAGTCGTCGAGAAGACCGCCACATAGTCAGAAATGCACGCGTACAGCCAACTGCTTCATCGGCCGCCATCCAGGCACAGGTAGCACCTTCACTAGGGGCCGCTGTGTCTTCTCGAACCATACGAAGGCGCCTGGCTGAAGGACAGTTGGTATCGCGGCGCCCATTACGTGTGCTGCCCTTGACGCCCACCCATCGACGCCTCCGTTTGGAGTTTTGCCGCGCACGAGGAAACTGGACTGCAGCGGAATGGATCCAGGTCATCTTTAGCGACGAATCCAGATTCAATCTCGGCAGTGATGACAATCATGTTCGTGTGTGGAGAGCCCGTGGTGAACGCTTTAATCCTGCCTTTGCTGTACAGCGACACACCGCTTCCACAGCTGGTGTGATGGTATGGGTTGCCATTGCCTACGGTCACCCTTAGTATTGTTCCGTGGCACCATGACAGCCCAGCGGTATGTTCATGGAACCATATGTGTTGCCACTCATGCAACGGCTCACAGGAACCATTTTTCAACAAGAAAATGCTCGGCCTCATACGGCAAGGGTGTCACAAGACTGTCTCCGCACTGTTACTACCCTTCCTTTGCCTGCCCGATCCCCAGATTTGTCTCCAATCGAGCATATCTGGGATCATTTGGGACGACGAGTTGGGCATCTCACGAGTTTGAACGATCTAGAGGCAAGGTTACAGCAAATATGGAACGAAATGTCTCAAGACATCATACAGAACTTGTATGACTCAATGCCCGATCGTATCGCATCGTGCATTTACGCTAGAGGGGGTCCAACGGAGTATTAACTCCTCCGTTCTTTTGCCTTTTTCTCTGAAATAAATTATCCTTTTTCTTTGATTTTCTTATCATTTACTTATATCAAAGTAGTCATTACGTATGTAAATTTTCGTTTCATTTTGACGACTCCTTCTTGGTGCGCTAATTTTTTTGTCCATGAGTGTAGATCTATACATTATCGCCTAAGTTTTATTTAGAAAGCATATCTCTTATTAGTTGTTTCTTGGGGTCCATTATAAGGTGCTTATAATGGACCTTATAATGGACCTTATAAGGTCCTTATAATAAGATTATCTGACTGAGGGCTGTAGGGTTTTTATCGCTGATTTTTCATAGGAAAAAGGTCTTCATTATTTACATTCACTTTTTTTTTTACCAAAAATACATTGATCTCTTAAATTATCTCGCAATATAAAGACACGATTTGTTTTGCTTTGTTGTGTTTTCTTTTTTCTTTTTTTATTGACAAAAATCTAATGATTCCTGTAGATTAGTATAAAAATATTTCATGAAAATGTTGTTAGAAACGAAATGTCCCTTTGATGCTAATTCTTGCAAAAATTATTCGATTTCAAATAAAATAACTAAAAAGAATATTCAAAAAATAACTAGATAATAAAAAAAAATCAAATAATTAAAAAAGATAATTAAAAAAGTTTAGAAAAACGAATTATAAACAAAGACGGATTTTATAGAAAAAGACTCAACTAAATCCTACATCTTCTTTACTTATCATTCTATATTTCATCCTGATTAGGGGACTTCTTCAGGAATATCAAATAAAATACACAATACAATATAAAAAGAATATAAAAAGAAAGAGAAAACCTTTCTTTTCTCACGAATACAAATGATAATAAATAAAGTAATTGAAACAATTGTACCGTATTACAAATTCTTTGAAAACAATTACACCTTCTTACATTCTTTAAATGAAATAACAAAGTAAATGTACGCATTACATAAACACCATTAAATAATCCGAAATAACAAAATAAATTACGGCATTACCTTAACACCATTAAATAATCCGAAACAAACATAATATTGAAAATGAACAGACATGTAGATATGACATTCAATTCTTTGTTGTTTCGGATTATTTAATGGTGTTAATGTAATGCATACATTTATTTTGTTATTTCATTTACAGAATGTAAGAAGATGTAATTGTTTTCAAAGAATTTGTAATACGGTACAATTGTTTCAAATTACTTTATTTATTATCATTTGTATTCGTGAGAAGAGAAAGGTTTTCTCTTTCTTTTTATATTCTTTTTATATTGTATTTTGTATTTTATTTGATATTCCTGAAGAAATCCCCTAATCAGGACGAAATATAGAATGATAAGTAAAGAAGATGTAGGATTTATTTTAGTCTTTTTCTATAATATATGATAAGAAGAAATATGATGTTGTGATAAAGACGGAATTTAAAAAAATAGCCTAAATTTAAAATTATTAAAAATAATAAAAAAATATTCCTCTTATATTTCGTTTAAATTATCTTTAATTGTATCTAAATGAGGATTATGAACAATATGTCAAGATACAAAATTAATTTTAATGTTAAGTAACAGAAGTAGCTTCGCTGTCGGATATTTGATATGAATTTTTCCGCTGTATTATTTTTCACAGATGTTTACGTGTTTCCTGTCTAAGCTTCATTGCATAAAGTCGTATCGTTTAGCAAGGCATTATCATTCCTCAGGGGTACAGTGGGAAACCCCTTTTTGCAGATTTTTCCCGAGGGTTCACAACTAATCTATATTTGTCTTCCAAGTGAAGAGAAAAGTCAAATAAATTTAGTGCTATCATCTTTACGCTAGACTGGCAAATAAATACTGCTCTTGTATTGTACGTATATTTTTTGTAAATGGCATTAAATAATTCATTTTTGGGGACTTTTTTTCTGTAGTTGGTATTTTTTATTTTTTGGCTTTGGAGATGAAACGTAGGTAGATATTTAAGTGAGAATAACAATGTCACCTGATCATTCATCGGAGATCGTATGATCGTTAAATCTCATTCTAAGAATGATTGAAAATATACGTTCAATCATAACTTTAAGAATTTATGAATCACGGTCGGAGCAAAAGGTAATCCAATATCTGGCATTGAAGAAAAGCACAGAACATCAAAGATACATAGTTAGGGAACCTGGTAACACATTGTTTGTCCCTTTTAATAAGTTAGTTTGTTCCGAACACTTCTTCCAATACTCAAATTTCTAACTTAAATTTCAAGAATGCCGAACTCCTGAATGTAGATTGGAATAAGCTACAATAAACGATTCTTCATTCTGTGGTTTTAACTAAAACAGATAAAACTTTATCACGCACTAAAACTAGCTACAATTGTTATTACTCTCATACAACTTATCGCACATATACAACTAAGACAATGAGTCCATGAAACTATTCCATTTGGATCAGTAGCCTGAAAATGATATGGATCTATTAAATCCAAAATTAGTAAAGAGGAAGGCCGCGCGGTTGGCGATGTCGCTAAGACACTGGCCTCTCACCTCTTGAGTACCGTGTTCGGTTCTCATGTGGGTTTCGTTGATGGTGGCGATCCGCGCTGGGCAGGTTTTCCCGGGGATCTCCCGTTTCCCATGGATTTCTCACACCATCCTTTCTCAGTTTTTCTCTCCGTCTGTCCTTCTTTCCGTGGGATAGTACAAAAGATCTTTCAGGTCGAAGTGCTCGGTAATCATGCCACCCACTTTCAATTAATCTAATCTAATGTAATCTAGTAAAGAGGAGCTTATGAAAATTTTAACGATGAAAATTTTGAACATCATAGAAGAAATGACCAAACATAATTTTAGGATACTACACTATTCTACGAAAGAAAAATAGATCTAAATCTCAGATTATAGAGTTGATGAACTATGTATAACCATTACTGCTATAATAAATCATGACGCCCGACAAATAGAAAAAAACTATCCTTATGAACATATTGCTTAACAAACAGGCTACAGTGATAACAGATAGATTGCTGAAAAATCAATTGGTTAATTAGACAGGTAAAGAGGACTCTCTTTCTCTCTCTCTCTTTCTAAATATATAACTGATAGAAGTAAAACGAAAAGAAAATTTTAGACTACAAACAAAAACAAATGGAACCCAGAGGCATACAGGTTGTCCCAAAATTAGACCAACAAACGTCGGGTGATTATCAAGGACACCAAAACAAGTAATTTCGTCAGTAAACCCATGTCCGCAAATGAGCCTTTTCGGCTAGAGATGTAATCAATAAGTAATTGTTATTGTCCAACTATTAGATACTTAATCAGTTTTCTCGGACGGTCGGAACTTCACAGCACTGTTGTTCCTGATCCTGATTTTTATTGCTATCTCATAACAAAAAGCAATATTAAACATTGTTTTATCAAATCGTACAATGTTGGGGATTGTAAAGCAGATACAAAGGCTGTACGTAATGTTATTATTGCTCGCGAGCTCAATAGCAAAGCTTGTCTTTGTTCTAGAGTTGATATTCGATGAACCGATGATTCAATACAGAGGTATTGAATTAAATGGCCATGACTTCGAACAATTGCTGTAAATCTATCACTTTCATGCTAATACGATACATGTCTTTGATTCCATCGCGAGCCGAAATGCTTATTTGTGGACATGGATTTATTGACAAAAATTACTTGTTTTGATATCCTTATTAACCAATCGATGTTTGTCCGTCTAATTTCGGGATATAAAATTTAGATATTTATTTTTAGTGCCTATATATTCAGCGCTTGTGGTCTTTTTGTTTTTGTTTGCAGTCTGCAATTTCCTTTTTGGTTTACTTTTTGGTTTTACATCAGTTGTAAAAAAAAAAAAAAAAAAAAAAAAAAATCTATGCAAATATTACTCGTGTTAATAACTTTGCAAAAGTCTCTCCAGCAATGGAATGAGAATTCTATTCGCTGAGAGTATTCACTTTCTTGTATTGGTTGATCTATTGACTTTGAACCAATGATTGTTATACTAATCTTCATTAAAGAAAAATTCCCTTTGTTCTAAGGCAATTGAAAGCCGTGTCTCTGTACATTTGAGCCCCCCGCTTGCCGTCAGTAGCCATGCAGAGATCTGTATGATCAGTTAATTCACGACGCAGTTCCTTCCACTGGTCTTGTTCTCGATGACGTGTAATGAATAACGACCCGTTCTTCTATTTTCTAATCAAGTCTATCAGAAGGGTATTCTAGCTCACTAATAAAGAGCACAAAGTATCATTGATTTAGTCAACATTTTATGGCTGAGTTCAGTTGCTCCCAGCACCAGTAAGGGATGTAGCTCCAAAGTTGGAGGGTAAGTAGGCCACTTCAGTGAAGCCCCTTGTAATGTAGAATTGAAAACAATAAAGAACGCAATTGATACAGTTTTATTGGATTATGTTTTTCGCATATATTATATATTTGTCTATTGAAAACTTCTCGCAATTAACAATTATGACAGTTATTCGTTTCAAGTTTCATTTTAAAAAAGAAAAATTTCAGGAACTAAAATCTTAATTAAATGTCGAAATGATGCAACGATAATAGTTCGCAAAATGAGATTATAAACATTTGTAAAAAGATTTCATTTACATTCATTCAGCGTTTTCAGCAATACTATGTACATGATATACGATATATGTATACAGTGGCGTAGCAACGCCTTGGGGGGGCCCAGGGCGGGAATTCGATTATTAAGCAAACAACCAAAAAAAAAAAGGAAAATTTCCTTAGGTGGGGCCCCTAAGCTGGCTGGTGGGGCCCCTAGGCTGGCTGCAAAAAAAAAAAAAAAAAGGCGATTTCCTATTTAACAACCAAAAGAAATGAAATAAGCTGGCTGGTGGGGCCCCTCCCAGGCGGGGGCCCGGGGCGGATCGCCCCCCTCCCCCCGCTACGCCACTGTATGCATAGAGGGTGTCCCCGGAGGAAAAGTCCATACTTTGGGAGGTGATAGTATCAGCAAAAAAGTTCCTTTGAACGAGTATCCTATTCCGAATGGTTTCCGATGTAATTGAAATTTGGCGTTCAATTGTCACTGAGCCTGCTGACTGTTGTTTTCCTTCTCTTCCACCGCACGGCATCAAGATCTCCAGACCTAACTCCCTTGGATTTCTGTTTATGGGGTTGAATGAAGAGTGAATACAGATGTAGAGTGAAAACATGAATTGCTGGCCCACATAATGATGCTTTTGAGAGCATAAAGGAACTCAGACAAGCAACACATCAACTTTTCACAAGAGTTGAGCAATGCATTGATGTTGGCAATGGAATTTTGAAATTTTATTAAAATTGTAAGAAATGTATAACTTGAAAAATAAATATTAGAAACAGCTTATGTATCTCTTTGTTATCATTCATTTGGAAACTACATTCAAATAACTCTATGCATTCGGAATAGGTCACTCGTTCATAGGAACTTTTTTAATTAAAATGGCCGATACTATCACCTCCCAAAATATTGACCTTTTCTTCTGGAACACCCTGTATAATACACATATGATATAGGTTAAAGGATAGTGGCCAAAGAATTCATTTGTCTGAGAAAAAGGATAGTATTATAATATATTTGTCTTGATATTTCTATTGAAGCCCTTCAATCATTTCGATTTATCATTAAGTTCCCCTTTTTTTATAGAAAGGCAGTATATCCAGAACTGTGAGCTTTATTTAAGACTAGCGTATACGCCCATCAACAATGAAGGGAGAACGATGTGATGACTTTTAGTTGAGATAGAGTATTTTAAGTATAGTTTTTTCTGTGTTTAAATTCGTGTCAAGAAATGTCTAACGATTCTTCAGTTCGTCGCTGAGGACGAGCTCATCTAATGCGCATCTGACCTGAGCTTGTAGTAGCTTAAAAAAATGACCATTAAAATTTAAATTTTAATCTAGTAGGCTAAAATTAAAGTGTTATTTTTTTCTCTGCATCATTGCATCACACACACAGATGGAGTGTTAAGAGATATTTCACAATAGATTAAATGTAGTCCACGTGACCTAATGGATAAGACTCTAACTTCGGATCAGAAGGTTGCAGGTTCGGTTCCTGTCGCAGACGTTTCATTGTAAAAAATTAATTCTATTTTCACAGGAAATTAAAATTATTTTCCCAACACAGTGGAAGTGTTTTAGACACAAACAGATCTGGAAAAACTATATAAGAGATTATTTGCATTTCTTTCCTAAATTTTTCAGCTCGATCATTTTAAATTAAATATAAAACAACAAAGTCTAAAAATACATTAAAGTCAAGCTTAATTAAAAGAATTGTTGACATTTATTTTTGAAGAAGATAACTTCTTTGTAGGCCTTAAGATAAAAATTTCTTAAAGATAGTAGTATTTCCCAAATTAGCCTAATGAAAGAACGTCGTTTTCAGTTCTGTGTGCTGTCCTTTCACAAGCAGGGATTGGGTTAAGTGTTACGGTTTGTTCTGCAGAAAAGGACAAGTCCAGGAAAGTAGATTCATTGGTTGACATGAAAAGAGTTTTCAGAGAGGAAAAAAAAGGAAGAAAAAGGAGAATAGACAGAAAGACCTAACAATAAAAGGAAAGTTCTGAAGTTAGCTTCATTACATTGATTTGAAGAAAAAAAACAAACAGCCTTAACAATTCGGAAGATTGTATCAAATCATTTAGCTTCACTTGTAGAATTTCAGAAATTTATTTAGAATTATTTATTTTTATTTTTAGAGGACCTAATAACTCAATTATAACATTAAGAAACAAATGCGAAAATAAAATTTCAGGATTTCTAATATTCGTTTCATAAAGGACTTAAAAATATTTAGCCAAAAAGTTTCTTAAATTAAACGATTATCATTATCTTTGCCCAGATTTTGAGATATTTCAAAAATTTCATCCACGTTCAGTGTACAGAAATGCTTCTGAAAAAAGTATATTTCTATTGACTTAAAATAAAGATTAATTCCATATAATTTTGATAGTCTAATAGTTAACTACTTAATATGCAAAATCTACCCGCAACAAAATAAAAAAAAAAAAAAAAAACTAAAAAAGTAGGTAAGGAAATAAATAAATAAATGATGGGATTAATATCAAACACAAGTAATAATTATATAAATCTTATTACAAACTTCTTCTACGAATGTTTATAATATATTTAATGTACAATATTTCGGCTGTAAGTTTCTCCAGCCTTCATAAATCATAAATCATACCTGAAGAAGACTGGAGAATCTTACAGCCGAAATATAGTATATTAAATATGTTATAAACATTAGTAGAAGTTTGGTGGTAAGATTTTAAATGATGGGATTCTTTTACATAGAAATAATTCCTATTAAATTTTAAAGATATTTCATTTTTTTTTCTTACTTTTTTTCGATCACTCTTTTTTCTCGAGTAGTTATGAACGTGTTATTAATTTATTTATTAGCTTTGTCTTGATAAAACTGCATTATTTTTTGATGCAAAGAGAACACTGCCACACTTTAGACCATTATATCTAAAATAAAGTTACTACCTTGAAAATACAATGCAGAAATAAAGTGGCAATGTTTTTGAAAGAAGAATTTGTTTAACTTTTTGGTTTCTTCATAAGCTAATAATTATTTTCTTTCCTTCACTTAAAGAAATTGACCATTTAAAAGCTTCTTTTTGTTGCCGAAATAACTATGAAAATTCCCCCTTTAAATAGATGGGAAGAAAAAATAAATAGCATTTCTCTCATTGTTTCTGGTCTTCTTGAATGGCGAGGCTTCCTCCTTCTCCTCCTCCTCCATCCTCCTCCTCGCTTCGTTTACTTACCGGCGGGTGATTCATGTGTCCTGGAGGCCTCATAAAAGTCGCACTTGAGTTGCCTCTCTTCTTCGCTGAAGTCTGCGACGACAGCCTTCGGAGAGCCACCCTCGATCTCCGCCAGCCTCCGCTAAAACCCGGCGGAGAAATCCGCTATGCTAATTGGGGATTATTAATTGTCGTAATCGTCGCTAGAATCCTCGCTGCAGACGAATATGATTCGAAGTTGGCGCCCGAAAATCCTTCTGTAAGATAAAGTTTCTAATTTTCAAAATGAATTCGCGTTGCAAGAAGAATGGATGAGCGTATTTGCCAAAGACAGGCCGTAGCCGCATGAGGTGATGAAGTTTCAATTAACAAAACCTCTCAAGAAAGAGCAAAATAATGTTTATTTATTCGTTTCCTTGCTGACTAAAGATAATTATTAAAAGCTGAATATTCTTTTCAGTTCTGCATTCGTAATCATATTTTTTAATATAACTAAGGACAATAGACTTAAATTTTAATCGAAAAGAATAAATGAATGTGTCTTAAAAGTAAATATAAATTATAATACAAATATAAATTTTCCAAATATAAATCAAACTGGTATTTGTAAGAGCATAATAGTTTATTATAATATCATTACTTCACAAGCAAAATCTTGCAGGTAGCCTAAGATGAAATAGCGGAATAACTGTAGGATGATTCTTTCATTTCCAAATAAAATTAGCACCCATTCAATATTTGGGCCCTGGCTTCTTTCAGTACAATTAATAACAATAAAAATATTAAATTAAAGTATCATATTGCAATACATATAATTCTTTAATTGCAATGTACCCGTTATGTAAAGATTTATTGAATTGAAGTCATATATTTATTTTTTCTTCATATAGGAAGCATTATATTTTTGCTATAAAATGTAAGAGAAAAGCTAATAAAAATCAACATTTGATTTTATTGACTTCCGTCAAATTATTAGAGACCAATTTTATGATATATTTTTTTTTCTTTTGACTTTTTTGTGTTGTTTTGACATCCCTCAAGACGTTACACGCTGTCTGCACAGAAGCGATTTTGAAGTTAAGAAGAAAGAGAAAGTTTTTTTTTTCTTTCTTTCTTTCTTTCTTTCTTTCTTTCTTGTTGAAGTAGCGAATGATGTGGATGAAAGGTGGAGATTGAAATTCTACTTTGACCTAGAATTTTATTTGATCTTTATTTACGCTTTTCTACACTGCATCGTTTCTCTCCCTCCAGAATTTCCGTTCGCCATAAAACAATAAAAAAAAGGTGACATGCAGTTCTGATCACGTTAAATATTTGATCGGAGGCCAATGAAAGTCTCTCATAAAAGACCGGCAATCACAGACGCCCCTTCCCACCGCTTTTGCCGACGTTATTACCGCGACAGAAATTACGAGTTTCGTAGAGCTTACAAGATTGGGCTGTGACACTGACTTACGACTCTCCCACCTGTGAAGGCAGACCTATCTCGTGTAGTTATGAAGTTCGCTTTGCTTTATTTTCAGAGGGAATTCTCTTACATAAGAGATCTGAGCACAAAACACATTTAAAGCCAATTGCAGTTTGTTTGTACAGAAAACATAAAAGGGCGAAATGTTTTCTTTTTGGCTTTTGAATTGTATTTTAAATTGCAAACGGGGGTTCAAGAAGAACATCTTCGCCCTAAAGCCAAACAGGCTTTTAGAAAATTAACAAGCTTCAGTATATTTGCTTTCCTTAATTACAAAGATATTTTTTTTAATAATAATTAAAAAATTAAAAGAGAACAAGATTAGAAAGGAAGAAAAGAAACAGTAATATTAATGATATTATAACTGAAAAAAATTTGTTTTTTTTAATCATATTCAAGTTATCAAAAAAAAATTGATAATTGTTTTATGATTAAAACCTAATAACAAGAACCTTGCAAGAAAGTTGCAGTTATGGTGCTATCTATCAAATATCAACCTAAAAGTATTCAAAAATATAACATTTTTAACCGAAGTTCCTATTAAATGACTCAGTTTCTACTAAAATCAATTTTTCAAAGCCTGATAGTCAACTTTCAGCTTTCCACGCTAAATAGTTTTGATCCAATGCTCGTTTTTTATCAAAGTTTCTTGTTAAGCCAATAAGAGTTTCATACTGGGAAGTCATGTTACCATTAAAATTTCATCTTCCTAAGTAAGGATTTCATTTTGAATTTCTGAGAATGAGTTTACTGTTTGGACCTGCTAAAATTTTAAACTGATTTAAAATTACAATTTTATTTTTGTTTCTTCTTATTTTCCTTTTGCTCTATATCTATGAGAGAGTTATAAAGAGTAGACCTCATCTATCAGATTACATGCCATGTTTTGTATTCAAGTAAAAGCTGCATGTGAAATGCAACGGCAAATCGATAAAGCAATCTTTAAATCTAACCAATATAAAAAAAGGGAAGCCAGTTACATAACATATTTAAAATTTGCATTGCGTCATTATTGTAAGAAATCAACTTTTTCCTCTCCTTTTTATTAATTCAAAATGTTGATAGGCCTACTTTATTCGGTTTGGTAAACTTTAGGTTTTTGTAAAAACCAGTACCCAAGTTTTCGCTTCGAATTTTTTTTTTTTATTTTTGCAGCATGGCAGAACATTTTGAAATTAAAAAGAATTGAAAAAAAATCTAATGTTATTTATAATTTCTAAGATTCCTATTAATAAATGATAAAAGTAATAATAACAACAATAATAGCAATGAAAAAATAACAATGATAATAATAATATGTACGTATATAAGATATCACTGAATATGTGTGTGCCGCAGTTATTTAAACGGCGTCTGTTCTTTCACCTTTAACATTACCGATATAGCTGATATTCCTATTTGACATTTAAAGAGTCTAAGGTACCTCTTACTTTAAAAATTTAGAACCATCTGTAAATTCAATTTTCTGCCTCATTTGCCAGAACAAAACAAAAATGTTTTCTAAATTTACACTTTCATGTACATGAAAGTAAAATATGTTCGTACTTATAATAGAGTGAGACATATTTTAAACTACATTCGTGGCTTGTGCGTTCCATATTTTATTCGTTTGAATATCTTAAATCATGCAAGCAGCGCCTCGCCTTATTCTAAGAGAAGTTAATCTTGGTTCTCTCTGGTATTTTGAACATCTCAATTTGGGTTTGGCAAATTTCCAAGGAGCTCCAAGAGTGGAAAACATTTTATTCAATTTAATTTTGGTTATTGTAGCATCCGCTTAACAACAAAACATCAAATTCTTTCTCTTTTCGTTCCTTTTTCTTTCTTTCCTAGGTTTTTTTTTTTTTTTAACTTCTTTAGTAAAGTTTTGTCCTAAGGAAAATAAACAGCCCTGAAGAAACAGATTTGCCTCTATTTACTTTTGCAGGGGATTTATCCCATCTTCAATTTGGCTTTAAAATAGAAAAATGCTTCAAGAAAAGTATATTGAATTCATAAATATATAAATATTTATATAAATTATGTATATACGTTCTAAATAAATATTTCATTTTAACTGGTACATATTTTTCTGTATTTTCAAGCCGTTTCTCTCCAGATAAAGCAAGTGGTAGGTAATCAAACACTGGCGAAAAGTCAAGACTTTTCTTTATAATCTATTTCAATCTATTTCTAATATTTCAATCACCAATGGAAAGAATTAGCAAAGAAAGTTGAAGGTGATCCATACTAAAGGTGTACTGAGTCATCCTGATTTACCTATTACGTTTTGTTGTAATGATGTACTTTAATACCCTTATGTAAAACCAATGACCCTATTTTTATATACTCATTCGTAGCTTAATGAGAAACTGTTGTATGAAAATCTCAAATGAACTGACGATGATAAAAATTCAAATTGGAAGGCAGTGACAGTTTAGAATCAGTTTTCGGTCAATCCTTCACTTTTCAATCCGTAAAAGAAACTAATCCTTAAATTTGATGGTTCAAATAAATATTCCTATGTTTTAGAAATCAAAGTTTTCAGTTTAAAATCAAAATCAATCTTCCGGCTTTTCATATACCGGATTTTAGTTTTTTTGCTGTAATAATTCATGTCATTTCTCAATGTAATTCCTTTACTGAAGTAGATTTCATTAATTTCCATCTGCTATTCTCAGCTTCAACATCTTATATTTTAAATATTTCAAGCATTCTAGATTCGTTTTGAGGTTTCTTATCTCTTTTACTTAGTTTACCTCAAAAGATTCGAAACTCACCCTGAGCTGTGATTGTTTTCGTAACCTTTCTGGCGCTTCGTACAATAGTTCTGATGGTTGTATAGAAAAATTCTCAATTTGAGTGAAATGTGAAGTACACGGCTCACAAAATTTAGGTGATATTGCGAAATGAATATAATACACCGAAAAACCAGAAGAATTGGAGTTTATTTATTAAAGAACATCATCAGAGAAATAAATGACACGAAAATGGAAGTAGTTTGAATATGCAAATGAGGTGCAGAATCCATTTATCGGGATTGAGCAGGATGTGAAACATGGACGAGGATTAACATTCGCATGTCAAATGTGAAAAATGTCGCACATTGACTATTCAGTAGGGTGTATGGTCACCTGAGACTGCTACAATACACTGATAGCGATGAGGCATGGAGAGCACTCGTGCACCAGGGCAACTTCCAGCTGAGGAAGTGTTATGGAGGTGATTGGTGACTGGCAACACGTCTTTCTAGTGCATCCCAAGTGTGTTCAATGGGATTCAGGTTTGGAGAACGTGAACAGTCCATGCGCTCGATTTCAGCCTCTTGCAGCATGTTGTTGAAGAGATGCACACTGTAGGGGCTTGCATTATCGTCCATAAAATGAAAGTTGGCCCCAACTGCTCCAGCGTTGGGTACCACTATAGGCTGTAGAATTTCATCCCAATATCTTACAACATTCAACGTTCCATTTCTAACAAAATGGAGGTCGGTACGACCACCAATGCTGATGCCTGCCCACACCATGATTCCACCTCCACCAAAGGAATGTCTTACTTGCATGAAACGTGGATTCTCCCGTGTTCCACGTTCACGCCAGATCAGGGCACGACGATTATCAGGCTGCAGGCTGAATCTTGACTCGTCACTGAAGAGAACCGTGGATCACTCTTCACGGGTCCAAGGAAGGACCCAGAACCTTCTGCGGGTTCTGCGATGTTCAGCAGTTAACGGAATCCATACAATTGGTCTCCGGGCATACAGTCAACCGTGACGGAATCGATTTCGCACGGTCTGAGTACACACCCATCGTCCAGTAGCAGCGAGAAACTGTCTCCGCAGCTCAATCGCATTGCTTCGCCGGTTCCTTCGTGCTATTAGCGTCAAGTAGCTATCATCTCTTGCAGTGCTGGCACGTGGGTGGCCGTGCCCTGGTCTTCTTCGTACTATGCCAGTCTCTCTGAAGCGATTCCAGAGTCTGCTAATTTGGGATGTTCTAACCGCTGCTGCTACTGTCATCTGTGTTTGGCCAGCTTCAAGACGCCCTATGACTCTCCATGCTTCAGATTCGGGTAAATCACATTGCAGGGGCATTTTCAGGTGACAGTCAACGATTCTACCATTTGTTGTTGCTCCAGGAAAGGGGAGATTACCCAGCACCGCCAGTTTCTTTATATAAACATGCAAATTAACGTTTTGCATCACATTTGCATATTCAGATAACTTCCATTTTCGTGTTATTTGCTTCTCTGATGATGTTCTTTAATAAATAAACTAAAGTGTCTCTGTTTTTTGGATGTATTATATTCATTTCGCAATATCCCCTAAATTTTGTGAGCAGTGTACTTACTGTGAAGAAGTGACTTCTGAATTAATAACGGAATTAATTTTATTTAAAAATTCCATATTATTAAATGAAAAAAATATTAATAAAGAAGCAAAACGTTTCAAATAAAAGACTGATTCATAGTTGAGAAACCTCTCCGAGAATTTCTGATAAATTAGTCTAATGAAGAAAAGATTTTTGTTTGTTTGTTACGGTTATAGAATATGAGAAAAGGAAAGCAAATTTACTTTATATTACAAACGACAGTCAACTTCTCTTATTTTATCTCTTCTTCAAAGCAATTCATACGAAATCAAATTCCGATATTTAGGAGAAAAAAACCGAAGAAAAACAAATTAATTATATATAAAAACCAGAAATTGGTATAAATTTTTTAGAGCAAATTAAATATTAAATATGAAATATTTCTTCCATTTTATTAATTAAACTTCAACTATTTCCCATAAAATTATTTAAAATGTAAATGAAACCTTTATTTATATTTTTAAAGCTTAGTCTCTTGCTTCCTGACAAAAGGAACATCAAAAATTTAACTTATTGTAATTAATACGGATCATTTTTATATAATGGATAAACAAAACTGTACTTTTTTTCATTTTTCAATGTACAGCAAATGGTGCATAAATGCGAATTTAAATCTAACATACTTAATGGACTGAAGAATACTCTGTTTCGAGATTTCTATTTCTCACCACATGCAACATTAGATTATACATTTTATCAGATACAATAAACAAGAGAAAAACAAATGATCTTTCAAATGCAAAACATTGAAAAAAAAAGTTTAATCTAAACAGCCCAAAATTAAATGATTTTATGTTTTAACTTTAAGTTTAATTAAATGATGATTTTTTTTTTTTACATACATACTATTTTGATAAAAGTATTGAGATATCACGATATTAAATTGCAAATACAATGTGATTAGCCACTTTCTCATGAATAACGTAGAATGTTAAAGGATTGACCACTACAGACCTCAGTGGCCCTTCAAGTAGCGGGAGATAAGGCTCCCGGCTTTTCCGCTACCTACTCTATAGAGGGCTGGTAGAAACCAGGATCAGGAAAAGAATTCAACTTAGAACACGGCTCCTCCAGGCCCCAGTCAAGCGCGTTACCACTTTGCTACCGGGCCCACCACGAATAACGTACATTACTCAAATATTCCAACAGCGTCTTTTTTTGTGAGCATATAAAGAAAGACAAAATTAAAACAGGTAATTCAATGGACTTTGGAGATCCTGGAAAAATTTACCATGATTAATAAACGAAAGTTTTATTGATCGTAAAATCATCATCACGTACAAAACTAATTGTAATTTAATTGTAAAAACGAAGATAACGTAGTGTTTCTGTAGATTGTAAGCATAACTTTAGATGATAACGAAAATTTGTAATGATCAATGTCTGAAAGGGATCCCACATTAAAGACAGAGGATAAGATATCCTCAGCCGGCAAACATTAATCTTCTTTCATCCCAGATTAAAGCTCAGCATAAATCCCATTGAGAGCAGATGAGATATCTGCAGCACGTCGCCATCTATCTGTAGTCGCCAGTTCTATTTGCGACCAGACTAATCGTCAATTTTATATCTGATGATTCACCACTTTTTCAAAGTTCGTAAACTTCGTATTATAGATATTGAGTGATAAAAAAAAGAAAATAATTTGCTGAAATAAGTTTAAAAGTTGTTAAAAATTAGAATATAAAAGAAATACTGGGAAAAAAAAACCTGCATTTATTTCACATTACTGCTGACTGCAAACAGTACAAACTATCGGTAACTGACTTATTTAAATCTCATTAATTACTTAAGTTATGTAAATAGGATTAATTTTAATTGTACAAAATTACTCGGAATTAAGGGATTAATAGCTATTCTTAAAATAGCTTTCCTAAAAGGATTAATAACCATTATTTAAGAAATCCATAGAAATTCATTGATTAGTTTCTAATGCTTTTCTGTGGGAATTTTTGTCGTCTTCTCGCGCTAAATTCTTGACAAGTATCCACTTGGATGTCCTTGAAATTTGAAATTTTCCAATTTCAAATATAACAGATAGATCATTCTAATCCTTATCCTAATTACGCTTATCATTTCCTATTCTAAACCTAATACGCTTATCAACTTTCAAGAATATCCATCCAAAAGTTCAGAAGTTATTACGAGGGGATATATAGGTATACACACGCACGCACACACACACACACACACACACACACACACAGACTCAACTGATTGATGAGCCTCAGTTTCCAAGGATAGGCTAAAAATAAAATAAAAAATCCTTTGTTTTGTAATTTTTTTGTTTGTCCTCATTTATGATGATGATGATGATGTTACAACTTACGCTTTATCATAATCCAGAAATGAATAAATGTTTTCCTACTTTCGCTACGATATTTACGCTACGATATTTTACAGATATATGCTAGGATATTTTACATATTTATTAAATAACTAGCAAACCTGTCAAGTAAACCTGCCATGTTTTCTTTTATATATACAGCAACCCGCACTTCCCTTCCACCCACTTGGCTTCCTGCTGACTGAAGAAAAATGATCTCGGAATCCAAGATCAAGTGCCTGTCGTGAGTCTGTGGTGAGAGTGTGTGTGGCAGGGGAGCCGACCAAAAATGAACGGTTTATCCTTTGATCTTACTTCACGTGACTACGGTTCACCCACGTCGATGAAAAATGAAATGTAGGCATCCTCAATAGTATACCTAATATTTCATACTTCATTTGCATTTCTGTGTCTTATGGTTTCGGAGGAATAGCGGGCAGAAAAAACCAATGGTTTCTTTTATAAATAAGGATACAATTGTTTAGTGATGCTTTTCTTTTATTGTCCACCTTAAAATATTAGCACGATTATTTCGGTTTCCATCCCCCCCCCCCTCCAATCCCCCTAATTGATGCCCAGCGGTGCCTAGTTAGTCCCCACTAAGCAACAAATAATGTATCTTATTATCATTTTTCCATCTACAAAGAGAGAAATTAATCCCGACAAAGCCTGCTTCCCATTTTCTGTGGAGCACTGTTAGGTGACTAAGAATGCCAATACGAATGCTTTCTTACATTAGTGTAACAATGTTTAGTTCTAATTAAAATTTATTGTTATGGTTTTCTAAAAGAAGTATATATTAATTAAAGTATATATAGATTTACCTAACAATGGTAAATCTAACATTAAAGAAAAATTTCAGAACAGCTGTAGGCTCTATTATCAATGTTAAAGTAAAGTAAGTCCCCTTGTTTTCTGAGATTTAACAAATTAAAGTATAAATTCGCAATTTATTTGAAATAGTCAAACCTTTTTTATTATAAGATTTTCTTTATTTAACCTGATTGAATTCATGTGAATTTTGGCGAGATGTGATTTAGTGTTAATCTTTAGTTTTCTTGTTCTTTCTGATTGGTTCAGCTTCAAGTCACTTTCAGGAAAAAAAAAATCGGTCTTTTTTTATCTCAAGTTTAAATCCACTACTTTTCACTTCTTTGTTTTCGTCCATACTTCTTTTACTTCACGATTCCTATAAATCAGTTTGGACAGCTTCATATTCACAACTCGTGACTTTTGTCAGTTCGGTAAACGAAAGAAGGTAAGAGAAATAATAAATCGATGTTTCCGAGTCGTTCTTTGCTTCTTCCTCAAAAATCTAAAGATTTAAAGAAGAAAAAAAGGGATAACGAAACGAAGACAAGTTTCAGACAGGCACCGTTTTGCGCTGTCGAATTCTTTGCCTGACCTTGAAAAACGAGTGAGGAAGAAAGAAAGGGTTAGAGACCTCGACTGGCGGTGGATTCATCCAGCAATTCCAAACACGATGCTTCAATTGTAGTCAACAACCGTTAGTTGAACTTATTAGGTGAAAACTAACGAAAGTAAGAATTTACATATCTCATAAATAATGGTTCGTCTCTGCTTTGCTGAACTCATATGTAAACTTGTCCAAATACGAATTCGAATCTGAATTATTTATTTATTCTTTAGTCGTTCAGATTACTCGAATTTCTTATTCATTCAGAATAGAAATATCAGGAAAGTAGAATGCAAGCATTGAATTCAAATATTTCTCGATGGTCTATGCAATTATGTAATTTTAGTGTTTTGTATTTTGTTTTTTACCCAGATGTGTATAACTTCCAATGCTTAGCTCTGATTTCTCTAACACTACTTCAAATATATCAAAATGAAGAAAAATGAATGCTGGGAAATAAATAAAAAGAAAACAGCTTTCAAAATATAATTTTCATCGGAAAAAGAGATCATTTACAATATGCTAACTCAAAAACTACATTTATCATTAATATAGTTTTGATAAAATGAAATGGAGCATTTTATTCAACAATTTGCAAAAGTTTGCCTTTACACTAAAATCAAAAATTGATATAATTTATTGACATTAATATATTTAAAGCCATATTGAATACTCAAGAACTATAAGAAAGCTGAACTATTAATAGAGATTAGAACAGTTTTTTTTTTTCTTTTTTTCTTTTAACTGAAATATTTAAATCTCATTCGAATTCAATTGTAAGTAATTATTGACCGATTTTACGTAATCCTAGAAGTTATCAAATGCGTTGAAGTTAATATTAAAAAAATAAGCAAATGTAGCATTGTTTTGATTAATACATTATTTTTGCTCTTTATTTTAATAAAATTAGAAAAAATTTCTCAAGTTTCTTAACAAGCCTTCTTTTAAAAATATTATGCATAAGATCAATTCAACAAAATAAACAAGTAACATATAACTGGAAGTTCTACAATTGATAATTAGAATAAAAGATAGGTAAATGGATACAGTTGGCTGCTTTGAATGATGAAGAGACAGTGTGATATGAATGGCATGCTATTCAGCAATTTTTATTCACCAACTACTTTCTGAACGAAGCCCCATGCAGAGCAGCAAAATGGCGAACTGACACAGCAGTTGCTCTGTATTGCCATTTCCTTAAGCTCACCCATTCTTAGGATCTTTCACTTCTAACATAAAAGCGCAGTATGCATTCAATCTTAAAGGGAATGAAACGTGGATATGAGATTTCTTCAGATTCCTGCTCGCCTCTTCTTCATGAGTACGTGGGCGGTGTTGGATCTTGCCCAAAAGCTGTCCAATAATCTATCACCTTTCCCGCGATGGTCAAGTGAAGGCTGGTCGGAGATCTCCATATCTGAGTTTCTCTCATAGTCAAGCGCTCTTCCTCTAAACTTAAGTGCTTCGATTGAAGATAACTGCACTCAAGATTGTCTGCCCAAATACAACTATCGCTACTATTACGCCTGCACTAAAGACCAACTGGACAAAATATACTGATAGGAAGTTCCGGAAAGAATTTGCTTGAGACAATTTTAATTCAAAATATAAAATACATGGCCTCAAATTATGTTTCTTGATATATCAACGACAAAAACTGTATAAATTTTGGATTTATAATCTCTATGAAGTCTTTATGAAAAAAAAAGCTGTTATTTAGAACTATATGTAGTCTACTGATATATTTAATAAATTTAACATTTTAATTTTTGTTAATTTTGCTCGGAAATTAAAATGAAATAGAATTTTGAAATTATATCTTTCCTAACAGTCCATAGTTACAAAAATATTAATTAGAATTATTTTTAAAATTTTCTAACAATAACTGCTAAAATCCTACTTATCTTAAACTCACACACTTCACTGAAAATAAATTGTTAAAGTTTAGATTCTATTTTTCTAGAAAAATTATGCACTTAAAATCGTCGTATCATCAGTAATCAATTGTATTCATAAAATCTAGAATTGAGAGTCAGAATCAGAATTACATTGTAAAAATTTTATATTATTAATGCATTGTTCTACAAATTTATATACCGGTACTTAATTTATATAACTTTCTTTTTTCAAACAATGAAATAACGTTGAAATAAATAAATAAATAAATGTGATTTAGATCCAGACTCCAGACTATCAGATTTTAGTGTAGATTCCAGAAACTGGACAACAACAACGAGGTTGAAAAACCACTATTCATCTCACATAAAATGTCCCTTGGTGTGTTTCCAATAGTATCTAATCAACAAAGAATCTGACGAGTTTTTTGCAGGGAATTTTTTTGCTCTTTTTTTTTTATTTTTTATTTTACTGATTATATCTTAAAATGTTTCGGACGATTAGGCGAACTTTTATTTTCTTGACACTTCCTTTTCCATCAGTATGATCTGCTTATCCCTTTCCTGTCATTCAACTCACTCCACTCCCATTTTCCATCCCGTATCTTCCTTTTCTTTTCATGCAGTGATGGCCTTTTCTTATATCCACAATAGGAGAAAGAAATCGCTCAAAGCGAAACCCATCATTATCTCCTTCCCTGCTTCAAATGTCCCCTAGAATCTCCCCTCCCTCCCAGGTCATGGTGGTAAACCCTTCCGTGGACACAGAAAGACATTCTGAGAAATCACAAAAACGAAGGTCAAAAGAAAAAAACGGAAAAAAAAAACGGGAAAAACATTTACGCTCTACAGAATCCTTGTTTATGTTTTCCATTTGTCGTGACAAACGTCGCCTTTAACGCGTTCTGCTGATGAGTTACAACAAAGTCAGTGCATTCTCTTTTGTATAAACCGTTTATAGATCAAATTTTAAGTCCTATTTGTTTATGTTCAATTTTGTTTCCTATTTATATACAAAAAATAAACAGAGGAAGTGGATGTCATTAAATGAAATACAGAAAAGTTTCTTTTTTTTAATTAAGAATGACATCTTATTTATCTTTAAATTTAACGATAATGGGCCTTTTTATCAGCTTCTTTTTTAGTAAGTTTCCTCTAAGCTTTTTATTCCATATTAATACTATATTGTAAAGATATACTTAATATATCAACAACAAAAAATATGCTGAATATCTGATAGTCTACCCGTCTTGTTAGTAGATGGGTAGATAAATTGACACTGAAAGAAACATAACAAGCTTTTTTGTTAAGATTAAAGGATTAACAGTAAAGTATAAAATTCAATTTACAAACTATTTTAAAAGCACTTACAAATATGTTTCTAATACAAATAAATATGTTTAGAAGAGAAATAACCTCTGTGCATACGGGAGTATTTTAGTCTTTCACATTAAATTACTCTTATTGCCTTGAAAGTAAAACTTTTGATTTCTTAAATGTACGGAAATGCTTCAATTTCCAAATTAGGAATTCAGCTTTAGAGCACAAGAAATGAAATAGGGTTAAACAATACAAATTTTCATATTCAGCTAAAAGAGAGGGGAAAAAAAGTGAAAAGTTACGACTATCATTACTGAGAAATTTGGCGGCTTTGTTTTGATCTTGAGGCTTTTTTTTTGAGACCTGGGGCTTTATAACACCTCCCTCCCAGTGTCAGGGTGTGAGATAGGCACGAAATATCGGAGCACTTGATGGGTCCTTTTCTCTGCAATTTAACTTTAATAGAACCCGCAACCCGTATCATGAGCCTAATAGAGAGTAGCTATGGTTTCTCGTCACGCCCGTCAACAGGAGCGATCAGACAGCTATAAAGAAGTCGCAGAGATAAAATAAGGATAGAAAAAAAAAGAGAGAGAAAGGAAGGATGAAAAATAAGAAAGCACGGGAGGGAACCAGTGCACGCCAAACGAAGAAGAATGGCAGTGATGTGTTTGAACACTTACGCCCCAAGCCAGTTGACAAAGCCAATCCCCTCGTGGCTATTGTAGCTATTTGAAGCGATAAGCGACATATCATGGCTCTTTCAAACTAATTACCTGCAGCTTATGAAAAATCGTTTCAAATTGTTATAAAAAATAGTAAAAGTTCTATTTATAGACTATGTAATAGTTTTTTTAAATGTTTGAAAAATAATTAATTTGGAAAAATTAGTAATCCGATAATAAACGATTTTTAACCAAACAAATGAGTTTACAAATCAGTAATGTTAAATAAAAATAAAATCTAAGATGTGTACAATTCTCTACTTGGAGTAAGCAACAAATCTCCATTCACAGCTGTAAAGCCAATTTATAGAAGGTAGACCATCACCCAAACAGATGCAACACAAAAGTTGTATAATTATAAAACCCTAATAGTATCAGGCTGGAACAATCGACTGTCGCGCAGCAATAGCGGAAGAATTGGTAACTATTAATTTTAAGCTCTGATTATAATTTGTTTTTAAATTTCTGAAACAATAATGCAACTAACCATTAAATAATCAATGTCATGAAACTAAAGTTTTATTTATTTCTGTTTTTAATTCATCATCTTTTGCTGAATGAAAATATTATTGTTGAGTATATTTTCGAGTCCTTTGCTGTAATAGTATTCGGGTGACGTCGACATCGAACAAAAAAACTGAAGCTTTATTATTGAGGGATTTGTAATCAATATTACAATATAATTTAGAATCGAATAATCATGTCTATTCATTATCGCAGAGCAAGATAAAGAACTATTTATTCTAGGAAGCTGAAACTTTGTAGGAAATAAATAATACTCTTAGCTTCAATATATTAAAGCAACAATCCCGATTGATTTGGTGTATTTTGATATAAAAGCTTAGGCAACCCCCCCCCCCCCGTCTATAATTCACTTTATGGAATTTTGGTTGTTAAAGACCCAACCAATTTATATAAAAAGGAGAAAGTTTTTTGATGTAATTACACTATTCGATATTAGTTGGAATAATTATTATTTTATTTTTCTGACAAAGAATAATTTACCAAATTGATTTTCAAAAGCAAATTCTTTTCTTAAGATCGACAATTTGAGTAGTATTTTCTTTTAGCTTTGCAGTATTATGATAAAGAAAGATCCTCAGTTGTAGCATTGACTATACATTTACTATTAAAACCATCGTCACATCAAAAAAGAAAGAAAGGAAAAAAGAAAAACAGTATCTGCAGACTAATCAGACATGTTTATCCAGCGGGATGGGAGAGAAGGAGGTACTGGTATATACGATTTCATTTAGGGGGAGGGCCAAGCGAAGAAGTCGACCTCCAATAACCAAAAAATACATCGACTTCAAAATTCCGACCCACCTCCTTTATACGCCCATGTTGTCTAATGTGATAGGTGCAAAAAAATTACAAAAACATATTTCATAAGATTTAAATCTTTGACTTTCTATTGCTCAAGTCCAGTCTTATCCGTTGAGTAACTATCCATTGCAGGGTAACTGTCAATACAATAATCCGTCAAGATATCTCCAAACGATGATGTTTGTAGTAAACAGAAAAAGAAAATCATTCTTATCTTGGGATAAAAAGCAAATGGGTACATTAAACAAATTATTGATATTGTACGATAATGAAATGCAATTAAACACTGAACATTAGAATTTTCAAAGAAATTTTCTGATATGACGACCTATAATCGCCTTAAAGGATTTTACTCTTGTTTTTCTTTTCTTTTATTTGAGAGCCTTTAGTTTAGATATTCATAGTTTCTTTTTGTTTACTATTCTGTTTTTGTTTTTGGAGATTTTCTATTTATTTTTTTACATAATACAAAAGAAAAGAAGGGAATATTTAAAAATACTAACAATACAACAATTATTGTGAATTTCAGTTTACTATAAATGTGAAATACTTTGTTTAGTTTATAATTAAAAAAAAAATACATTAATTCTTTTATAACCTAATTTTAAAATTAGAACAATAAAGTTCACAAATTTCAGAAAATTAAATCCATGTTTATTTAAAAAAAAGAATATAGATTTAATATTTAGTGATTGAATTAACGTATCCTTAAAGGATCTCTTAGTCTTTAAAAGTAAAATGATAGGAACATAGGTGGTAAACAAAATCCTTTTTATTTTTGAGACTGGGCACAGGTATTTAAAAAGGAAGAGTAAATTTTATTATGTTTGTTTCACCTGTAATAACAAAAGATTTAAGCTTTTTAAGAACGAAGATTTGTAAAGAAAAAGATTTAACATTCCTTTTTATGGAGCATAAAATTTGTGTTACCCTTCCATTCCCTTCAGAAATCCCTTTTTTATATTTATTTAAATAAATTGGCTTGCAGGGGATTTATACGTCAGCAATTTCAACTTCTGTGTTCTACAATCGTAGTACATATAGCGAAAGTAATCTGGAACTACCTTATAGTTCAAATGCCTTTTCACCAATCCCTGAATAGCTTCCACACAGCGTTCGGTCTCTTTGCCGCAGCCCGAGGCATCACGATGACAACGGGACTGTCAGGGTCGCAAAGAAGAGCTCTTAAAAAATGACACTGGACAACATTAAGATTTTTAAGTCTTTACATTACGGCCTGTCATTCTGACAAGTTAAGGACATTGGAAACATTAATACTGTTCGGATATCGCATAACGTCAATTGGATTTATCTATTGCGTTCTAGTTTAATGTTTGCTGTGAAGATACGGAGATGAATGACATCCTCCCTTCCTTGAAACACCGCATGGGAACACTACTTCTTACAGCTCTTTTTCTCCCGGAGGCACAAATGCGTGTGGTCCGTCATATTACAGCCATTGAATTATTAGGTAGTAACTGTCCTTCTACCTAATATACTTTTATGCATGTAACAAAAGTGTCTTAAAACTAGTAACAGTCATACTGAAAATAGGCATATAATATTCCTGTACATTATATTTAAACTGTTATTTGCTTGTAAACGTGAAAGGATACAACGCCATATCTGGTTTGGTTTGTTAGTTAAGTAAGTGTGAAGCATAATTTTAATGCTGAAATTATTTTGGAAAGAGTGTTTCTTATCAAATTAATAGACTTGATAGTTACATTTTGAAATATTTGAAAGTTAATGTATTTACACGCAAACGTTTACCAAATTGAGTTGATGTTTTGTGAATGCCTTTTGATAACGTCTCTGTCTACGTTACGAATTTTCACGTCTAACTCTATAAAATATACTTATTAATACCAGAACTTAATACATTTAATCTATCCTCAAATTTTATGATATATTTTGAATTCGGTATTTAAATCATTTCCTGTTGAATCTTACTGAAACCTAAATACAAAATCATAAACAAGCTGGTAAATAAAGTGGATTTAAACCTACCAAAATAAATCATTAACTTTAATAATAGATGCAGTAAAGGCAAGCAAAAAATTAATGTCAAAACATTTAGTCGAAATGTATTTAAGTGGAGTTGAATGTTGTAATATAACTCCTGTAATTTTGTTTTCATAAAGACATTTCCATCGCTGACATATTCAGAAATTAAAAACTGAATTTTCGGCTTCTACAAAACAAAGCCACACGTTTCATATCAGTTGTCCGTCGCTTTGTGGGGACTGACCATGCAACGCCGGGGTGTTCATTTCAAGAACTGTGGGATAGTAGAAGGTAAAAATCATAGTGCTTTATATTTTAAGTTGGGCTATAGTTAAACATCGTATCAAATTTTTAAGAAATCCATTTAAGTGAGGGATTTTACAAACTAATTTTGAGGGATGGAAGGAGTGGAGACCAAAACCAAAGGGTATAAATAATACCAAAGGGACCTATATTTTAAATTAGATCATAAATAAGATACGTATCAAATTTGATGGAAATCTGTCCCGCAGTTTTACCGTGTAATAGACGAACAGGCAAATGAACAAACAAATGTTCAAGTGGAAGAGTGAGACTTCACTTGCTCAAGAATTATCGATATAATCCTCCAAAACAAATGATGTAAAGGAGTCGGAATAATTAAAATACAAAGGTCCACCAGATATTTAAACTGTGTTATAAACATATATAATTGCAATCAGATTTTCAAGACAATAATCCAGGAATTCTCAAGACAGAATAAATGAAACTTATATCATTCTGAATGTCTTTGCATTTATTTCAAATTTTGAAGAAGATAGAATTGAATATCTAAGAGATGGACTGGTAGACTCATTTTTAAAATGTTTCCTTTGGTTGACTGGTGTTTGCATTCTGGAATGAGGGTGTCGAGAGGGAACATATACATAAAAGGAACATATTCTTTTTATAGATAAAAAGATTGAGAACCTCTGCTCTAAACTGTGAGGCGTGTTTGTTCTCTAGCACTTCCATTTTTCTTTGTAACCCGGGGAGAAATTTAATAGATAGTGGTACATGACAAGAAAATGATGGGATGCTCCATCTTTTCTCTGATACTATCTCCTTTTCCTACTTCTAACACAGGGAATAATAATAAATTAAACATTTTTACTAAAATGTTACTTTTTCTACAACACAAGAAAATAGAACAATAGAAAATTGTTCTGTTTTGTGTTTCTATTTTTACTGTCCGTAATTATGTAAATGCGAGATAAACTTTGAAAATTTGGAAAAATAATTTACCTGTCAAATGTATTTCCTGTCTTAGCCTAATTTTTTCAATAATGTCCTAAGTAGGGAAAAAATTTACATTTTTTAAATTAAAATCCCATATTCATAATTTTTGTAACATTAACAAATGCCTAACTAACAGAATAGCAATGTTTTCATCAATTTAATTTTTTTAAAGATATATTTCATATTTACAATCCTTGATTATGAAAACTTGAATGTTCATAATTTTATCAAAATTAAATTTTAATACGAGAATTAAACATAAATTTAATACTTAACTTATTATTATATCAAATACCGGTAGGCATAGAAAGTTTACAGTCAATATAATTATTAGTAAAATTAACTGGAGTCCTACTAAGTTTTTCTATTTAACTGATAAACTGGTTAAATATTAAAATTTGGAAATAAAAAAAAATGATAAGATTAAAGAAAAGTATTTTATTAACAAATATTACTTTTCATCTGATCTCTTAGCCGAAATGTTAGACTAAGTTGTTACACAGACAGCTCCCGGGTTACGAACGAGATACGTTCCTGAGTACGTTCATAATTCTGATTTGTATGTAACTCGGATCCCTGATGAACAGTGCATGTATGGTAATAATAATAATAATAATAATAATAATAATAATACTCCAGTACTGTCATAATAAGTTACAAAAACTATTGCACGATCATAAGGATATAGACTCACAAAATCGAATAAAAAAGTTCAGACGAAAGTGATGCTGTGCGTAAGCGATCGTATAACCATGAGACCAGCCGGTAGCGTAAAGCTGCTGCGCCAACGAACAGCTTACGCCATGCGGGTTTGTTTACATGCGCAGAAGAAACTAGTTCCCGAATTATTAATGTAATTATTTAATTATAAATTATCCTTATGGGGAGCGTTGGGAGCCCGTTCATAAGAATGGACGTTCGTAAGTCGGGTCGTTCGTAACGCGGGGACCACCTGTACTGTGCTTCATAAATACGACCTCAAATATTCTAATACTTCATGTGACATATATCATCTATCTTTCATATAACTTGAAAGCTGCATTTAGGTTGAATTTGTATTTAAGTTAAGCTTAAGCATGTTTCTGTTGATAGCTGCAATAGTCCGATCTATTGCGCGAAGTAACTCAGCAACTTCACGGAAAAGTTGTCTTCGTATATGGGCGCCTCCAATTTGGGAAACAGATCAAAGTCACAGGGACTCATGCCAGGGGAATAAGAAGGGTTCTCCAAGGTTTCCAAATGCCATCGTGCCAAAAGTTCCTTCACTGGTTGGGCAACATGACAACGAGCTTTATCATGAATGAGTAGTGATTGATTGCCTTTTTTGAAATGTAGGCATTTCAATCGTAATGCACGACGGAGATTTTTTCAAGAAATCACCGTTGATAATACTCGGTAGTTACAGTGTGATTCTCAAGAACAGTATGATGAAGGATGACACCATCCATTTCCTAGGCAACAATAGGCATTACTTTGAGTTTACAGGATTTCTGTCGTAACAACAGATCGCCTTCAAACAACAGTTACACTTTACGTGCTCCTTAAGGTACCTCTTCGTTCCAAACAAAACTAAATTATTGTCCACGTTGCGAAAAGCTTTCTTCTAATGTTTTGTGTTATCACCAGAGTGCGCCGCGATCGTCGTAGCTGCTACTAGTTTGTAGTACTACTTTTCAATCAACCCTCGAATATTAATTGTATTAATATATATTATATATATTATTCACGTATATTAATAATATTAATTACATTAATTAAATTTGCACAAAGTAAAAATTTGGAAAAGATTATTCCAAAAAAGCCTGACAGTAGTACAGTATAATTTGAGTAATTGTGTAATTTATTCCTTGAGGCACCACTGCCCTTCTTATAGTACAGTATAATGTTGTATATTTTTAGTGTATAATATTAGAGTATATATACTTTAAATTGCATGTATAGTATATGATGATAAGCATAGAAGTTGTGATGATGAACTTAATCTTAAAGTATTTTTGATAGTGCGTTATTTGTCTTCCGGTGAGCAATATTCTCCTCATAAAGATACAAATCGCTGACAGATATGTCCGCCAAATAGGGACACTCAAAAATGGATGTACGAAAATTATCAAGACAGATAATAATAATAATAAAAAAAATATCAAAGTCCTTAGTAAAGCTAGGTCATATTTTGTAAACCAATATAGATTCTTTTAGAAATTCAAGCTTTTTTTAAAAAAAAATCTCCACGTTTATTTTTATTATTTTTGTTTTTGTAAGCTAGGAATTTTTTTTTAAATAAATTCCTGAAAACAATGTGATTAATCTTCATATTTGTTTCCACAGCCATTGAACTATTCATAGACTCATTAAATCGCAGTTTTCTTAATTCGATGTTAATGCTTTTCAGTAATGAATTGCCTGGGTGAAGAACTATTCTTTTCACAATAACTTAATGATGGAAGAAAGAAAGAAAAATTGGGGGAAAAAGAAAGACCGCAAAACTTCCACTTTCCAAAGTTAATGGTTGAAGTAAAGATTTCATTAAAGCAATTGCTCTCTCTTGGGAGAAGGGTGTGCGGAATGTGCAAAGCAATCAATGCAAACCTAACATTTTTTGTAATTATCATTATTAATTCTCATGGAACTTTTATTATTCAAAAGGCACAGGCGAGAGACATCTAGTAAGTTCCGCGCATAATAAAACGAAATTAACATTTAAGAAGCTTCCTTTTGAAAAGAAGCGCAAGGACTGAATTTTTCATCAATTATCAGCATTGGCTTCTTTCTCCTCATGTATTCAGAAGGTTTTGATTCAGTATCTCATTTCTGTTTCATTTGTTCAAAATATTATTTCTTAAATAATCATCAACTTAAATTCCATCGTAGAAATAGAAACACAATGAGGAAATGAAAAATTTAAAATAATTTAAATTAAAATAAATCTTTTTATAAAATCGAAATAAAATTGAACTAATCTATGTAAATAAAAATTTAAATGTTAGTGTATTCAAAATCTTAAATCTCCGAAAGTTCTTCACCGATTGTTTTGAAATTTTGACACAATGTTGATTTCGAATACGCACGTGTTTTTATATACGGTACCTATTATATAGATGTCAGAACTAGATTTCGATTTATTTTCATTTTGATTTAATTATTTCGTGTGACATTGCATTGGAATTGAGCTGTGTCGTTTACTATAGCGTTCATTTCGTGAGTATAGTTTTTTTTTTCTTTTTTTTTCATTGTTTTTCATTTCGCTTTTTAAACTGTTTTTCTTATGTTTAAGTGCAATAGGCGGTGGAATTGAGCTGTGTCGATTGATTTTCATTTGAATTCAAATTTTATCGTGAAATTGACCTCTTCGGAGTGATTTGTTCGAGCCACAGCAACACTTGGCCGGGTACAGCTAGTATATTAGATTAGATTAGATTAATTGAAAGTGGGTGGCATGACTGCCGAGCACGTCGACCTGAAAGATCTTTTGTGTTATCCCACGGAAAGAAGGACAGACGGAGAGAAAGACTGAGAAAGGATGGCGTGAGAAATGCAGGGGAAATGGGAGTACCCCGGGAAAACCTGCCCAGCGCGGATCGCCACTATCAACGAAACCCACATGAGAACCGAACTTCGGTACTCATAGGTGTCTTAGCGACATCGCCAACCGCGCAGCCCAGCTAGTATATTAATAAAATCACTTAGAAACAAATAGTAAGAACAAATAAGGCCGCGCGGTTGGCGTTGTCGCTATGACATCGGCCTCTCACCTCTGAGTACCGGGGTTCGGTTCTCATGTGGGTTTCGTGATGGTGGACGATCCGCGCTGGGCAGGTTTTCTCGGGGTTCTCCCGTTTCCCCTGCACTTCTCCCACCATACTTTCTCAGTCTTTCTCTCCATCTGTCCTTCTTTCCGTGGGTTAGTACAATAGACCTCCGGTCGCAGTGCTTGGCTTCTCTGCCACCCACATTCACTACATAAACATAAACATAAAAGAACAAATAAAATAATGGTTAAATATTAAAACTGTCAGCATGTAATGTAACATCAGTAATCGAATGCCAAAAGAAAAAATTATAAATAATATAAAAGATAGAATAAAAATAAATACATTTCCCTAAAAAAAAAAAAAAAAGAAAAGAGAATGATAAATTAATATTTTGATTGGTTTTCAGATAGCACCACTTTGCAGTTTGTTTTGTATTGTACGGAAATTATTAATCTATTTTTAATAGTAGATGATTTACATTTAAAGAAAATAAGAAAGTAACACAATAAACTTTTACATATTATTAAGATGCTTTAAAAATAAAGAATTCCAATAAGTTAACTTTCAATAAATAAGACCCTACCACTTCGATTTTACTACTAATGATTTTGTAATGACTTTAATATTACTGAAAATAAAACAATCGTAAAGTCAAGATCTAGGCTTTGATACGTATTAATGACGGTCCGGTATTATCCTCTATCCGATCAACACGACCAAATCTTCAATACCCGAAATTACCTTCATTTGTAAGGGTTCCACGAGCAGTGTAAATAACCTTTGTGATCGCAATTTTTTTTCTTAGAAAATGAGATAATTAGAAGGTGATTCATTATTATTGTTTTGCAAATATCCTTATTCTCCATAGTTCAGTTACTAAGCCGGATACCTATAGTTACTAAGCCGCTATATTACTAGTATATGTAATGCGAATAAACAGATGAAATAAATTTTCATTATTCTTAATAATATTTTCTCCAGACCTACTGGATAATTCATATAAAAGTAAACAGTAACTTTTGTAAAACTGTAATATTTATTGAAAAGAAAGCAATCGCGTCCTTTTTTTTAAGGTTAGAATGTTTTTTTTTTTATCTAAGGATTATAAGTCTCCATAAATCCTATATCATCTTTATATTTAAAAAAAAATAATTGTTTAAATGATATAATGATATATACTTCCATCAATTAGACAATAAAAATTAGAACTAATAGTTGAGTTGGACTTGAAATCGTAGATAAAAATTTTAAATCCAAAATCTTATCATGGCCTAAATTTTCAGTACATTTGTTCTTAAGCAATTGACGCTTACTAAAATCCGTTTTAGATCTATCGACTTCTTCTTTTTTTGCTTGAGAAAACATCGTGTACAAGCTATCGTATTTCACGTGCTAAGGAAAACATCCTACAACTAATGGCTGCTATTAACGAAAGGATCTGTCTTGCATGATACATCTTCGCACTCTGAATTAAATGCAGAAACATCTTATCAAGAACGAAGATTTCCAACAAGAATAAAAAAAAAGAAAAATCCAGAACTTGCAGAACTGTTTGTCTTTGAGGAATGATATCTCCCTAATGTACTTAATTTTCGTTTCTCAACATTTGTCTTTACGTAAACAAGGTCCAACAATGTTGCTTTAGGAAAAAAAAAGGAAAGAAGAAAAAAAAAGGAAAAGAAAAATACAAAATAAAATAGATGTATTCTATTTTCTGTTGTTGTTTTTTTAACATTTTTTGTAAAATAGTTTTTCTAAATGTTTATAGATTTTTTTTTCTTATTTTTCATCTAAACGAAAACAAATGCTACGAAACAAGTTCGAGTTGCTTTAAAACTGAAATAGATTTTTTAAGTTGTGTTAATTTTCTTTTAATTTTTAATTTTAAGATCCAATATTTTTCAAAATTTAATATTATTTAAAAAAACTGCTGTTATATTTATTTTTTTGTTATTTCCCACATTTCATTGATATTTTATCGTAACGTTAATAATTTTTTACTTTCATTAAAATATTTAACGTATCAACAATTGTCAATTTTAATCAGGAAAATGTTAAAATAAAAACTGTTTGCCTGAAAAAAATATTGTCTGCAAGTAAAGCTTACTATGAGAAATTGTTTACGTTACTTAAAAAATTATTTTTTTCTCTATAAAGCAATGGATCCTAAACTTGTCTCAGGAAGTTTTGTAAAATATTCTATTTCTTCCTATGAAAATATATTTAAAGTAGATAGAGTTTAAGAAAGAAGTGTGCTGAGAAATGTACTGAGTAGATACTGAGATGCTTTTTTGTTAAAATTATAGGCACAATAGGAACAATTACAGGCATCAAATGCAATTGGCATTGAAACATTTTGACAGGTATTTTAATTGGGCTCATATAATACAACTACGAGTATGTGATGACGTGCATCTAATCATTTTTATTCCCATAAAATCAACCACGAAGCTTTATCTGCATTTAATGTTACAGTTCGTCTTCTTTTTTTTTTTAATTCAAGAGGAGCTTCTTAAGTATCTTCATACAAACATTAATTGAACACTTGATTTGTAGTTTATTGCTATTTCATCAGTGACAGAAAGTCTTGAGAAATATGCTATTTCAAATGGTGTTTAAAAAAATGAAAATACCCCAAAACTAAGCGCATCTTTATAACAGGATTTATGTTAAAAAAAAATCCTTGACACCTTTTTATTTTCTTTTTTTTTTCTGTTACTCGACTCTTCTTAATATCTTTTGTTGTCTATGGTTTTAATTCTGTTTAGCGTTCTTTGTAAGAACAGCTCACAGTTTATAAAGCATTAAAGAAAAAAAAATATTATCTTTTGATAAGTTGAGCCTACGTGTTTCTAGTTAATCTTTTTAATGTATCTTTTTTTTCTTATTATCTTGAAGAGCAGCTTTGATTTTATGTAGTTTTTAATCCTAAAAATCCTTGATTTAGTGGAGCTACATTCTTTCTCGTATGCTTGGATAAAGTCTACATTTATCTTGGTTGAAGAGCTTTATGTGAGATAAGAAAGGAATAAGACTAATTTAAGTGAAGGTCCGCGATATCATATGAGAATTCAAAGAATTTGTTTTCAATTATTCAATGGAAAGTTTTCAGTATTAATGGATGTAACTTTAGATTAATTTAATAAATAGCTTTTACTCCAGATCCAGATTGAAAGAAACGACAACATTTGTGATTTAAGTTATTAGCATACAAAAGAAAGTAGGAAAAATTTAGAGTGCTCGTTCTCTAGATTTTCAACTATTATTACAGTAATGTCTGACGGTTTCTGGTAAAATGGTTAATTGACAATTCTCAATTCATTTAGTTTCCTGGAAACCGTGACAGACGCAGTATATATACTTCTAGATATGTGTGAAATTGACAAAAGACAAAAATTGCGAGATTCTAATTGGATGTAGTCTGCGAATGCAAATTCTAAGCCATAGCGATTGATATTCATTCATTTCCGTACTTTATTTTTTTTGTAATTGCCCACTTAAAGTTGCTGATGATGTTTACATATATTACTGGAAAAAGTGCACGCAATTAGAAACCAAATTTTTAGAACTTTAAGGTTGTGTTACATTCATGATTGACACTAAACAATGGTTGTAACTTAAAAAACTTGCATTAATTTTTTTGGAAGGTTAAAAAAGAAATATCACAGTGAGAAACTCAAATGATTATTATCATTTCTCTATTTTTCCGACGTCGTATTTGAGATAGTGCTTTCAAACAGGGCTTTGGAGCAGACAAAATTTGTAATTGCTCCGCTCCGACATGAAATACTTGCTCCATGCTCTTCTCCGTGCTCCGCTCCGAGCTCCAAATACATTTTTTAATTCGTATTACCAAAGATCAAATGCTAAAAACAAGTAGTTTTTTTAACTAAACTTTATTAATCATCATAATTAATTCTGTAAAACAGAATAGCTGACAGTAAGTTATCTTTCATTGCCTGTCTTGTATCATTTAATACCAATTTTAAGGCAGAAAATAATCTCTCGACACTGGCTTGTGTAGTGGGCATACTCGACGCAACTCGACAGGCAGCTTGAATCGGTGTGGGTAACCGTCCATAGCTTCAAATGCTGATTTTACTTTGAGTCTACCCATACCCTCGATTGCATGACAATCTTGGTGAAAATTTCTCTCATAGTCTTCTTCATTCGAATGCTGCATTTCTGAAACTTTCTGACGTTTTTCCAGTTTGTCTAGCTCTTTTTCAAAATCATCTTCTGAAGAATTGTCTGCTGAAATCGAACTGTTTGTTTTTCCTTTCTGTGATTGTTGAAAACTTACTTTTCGATGAGGCTGCAGGGATTCAATTGTTGAGGATTTCGGCCTTTCGCCCTCTTGCCTCGTATCAAAGCGTTTAAAAATTTTTAGTTTTTCTAGTCGTCGGCGATATCCAAAAGTCCTTCTTTTGCTTTTGTCGTTTGCGACGAACTCAGTAAAATTTTATACCGAGGATCTACATAGACTCCAGCAAGAAAATGGGTGTTTTGGAAAAGATTTTCTTCACATTTACGCATGGAGGTCAAAATCCCCATAGCAATTTGTCCTCCTTTGTCTTGGAGAAATTTTGCAAGTTTTTGCCATTCCTTCTTGAAAACTCCCGGAGTTACGTCAGCTGCTTGAAGGGTTATTGTCGTAAAATTTGGCTTTGCCAGGAGATCTCTTATATTCTTAACTTCGTCCCATTCGGCTTTAGTTAATATCAATTCTCTGGCTCCAGCCGCAGCTACTTGTTCACAATAATGTTGAAAACAAGTAGACGATCAATCATTGCAAACGTTGAACCCCGACGAGTGACAGTATCCAAAGGTTGCGTTAGCCCATGTTTTTTTAGAAGAATACTGCGAATATTTGGGGTTCGTAATTTGATAACGACTTGCCGTATTTTCCCTAAAAATTCTTTGGCGGGTTCTTTCTTCAGTCCATCCCAGATTGCCAACTGAAGAGTGTGAATGTCACACCTCATCAATTGGACTTCTGAATTATCTTCAGATAGCCATGTTGGCAGTATAAGGCTGGGATCCTCAACCCATTGTGCAGAAACATCCATGTCGAGTTCTCGGCTATCATGCTCTTCAGTTTCTTCTTTCAATGAAATAATTTCGTTTTTGTTTATATTATCAGAATTAGAAACGGTTTCATTGTTGTTGAATTTTTTTACAGCACACGTCATGTTCGCTGCATTGTCAATACAGACACTCAATATTTGCATTTCACTGATTTCAAATTTTTCTAAAATGGCTTTCACCTGATTTTTTACATACAAAGTATCATGGCGTCCTTCAGTATCAACAATGTCCAATAGAAAAATACTCTTCTGAAAACAAAACAAGACTTAGTTGATTGAAGATTTTCAACATTCCTACTATAAACAATAAGTTTGGATTTAGAGTAAATGTATAAACTTACTCAAAAATATTTAGACAAATAAATCGGAGTAATTATAATTGTAATAATTATAGAGAAATCAAAAACCGATTAATATATCGAGGGCTCTATGACATAAAGGCCTAAGTGACAAAATCTCCATTCCGAGTTATTAAGGGTTTTATGTTTGTATTGCCTTGCAGTTCTATGGAAGTAGCTTTTTATGGAAGCAGAATTCTACCAGTTGCAATGAAATTTTCAGTTAGGTCTCTTTTTCATATGAAAGATATGGTTCTCGGATTTCACTTAAGACATGTAACTCAATTTTTACAAAAATGTCACTTAGGCCTTTATGTCATAGAGCCCTCGATATGATATAGTCACTGTATAGTAAAAAACTTCTAATCTATACTTTAACAGTAATTAAATTTTGTTTTTGAAAAGACACACATTAAACTTTCCAGCACCTACAAAACAGGAGTAATTCTGCGATTACACCCAACAGGACTGGTAAGCATTAAAAAAAAATCTAGAGCAGTGGAGCAGTCAAAAACTTGTGTGCTCCGGCTCCGCTCCAGCTCCGGGCAAAAACCCATTGCTCCACTGCTCCGGGCTCCAGCTCCGGGCTCCGCTCCAAAGCCCTGCTTTCAAATTCACAAAAACTCGAGTTCTAGTCAGTTGAAGTTAAAACTTTGAGTTTTTAGTTTTTCAGCCACACAGAAGAATACCGGTATATATATATATTTAAAGAATTTATTACTCTCGTTGATTATTTTCTATTATTTAACCAATAAAAAAAAAGCTTCACTTCAAGAAGTTTTTTTTTTTGCTCTACAAAGCTAATTGATTTTCAACAGCGTATAAATGAAAAGAAAAGAATATTTATTAGTTTATTGTATTGATGACTAAGTTTTATAACCAAAATGCCATGTATAAGACTGTCTATACATTTTTTGATTGACTTGAGCATTTTCACTTCTTGTCTAACACAACAACTATAAATATTATAGATGACTTAAAATAACCTATAGATGAACCTATAGATTAATTTGATTATCATAGATTATTTTAATTCTGTATAGCGATAGTGCTGTGATAGTTGAGTTTGGATAAAATAGCCTTTTCAAAGGTACTTTCTTTATTTCTTTGTATTAGCAGATTTTTTTCTTTTTTTGGACTGTTTTCTTACTTCTGTCAATTCACAGAATATCTGTTGTTTGTTTGTTTGTTTCTTTCTTTTTTCTTTCTTTTGCAGGGTGTTCTTTTTTATCTGGTTAATGTCTCTTTCAGTAAAGAACTTACTATCTGATGTAAATTGAACAATATCATTTATTGTAAGAATTTTTCTTTCACGAAAGGAATTTAAAACAGCATCACATAAAAAAAAGGAATAAAATTAAAAACAAGTTAAAGCCATTCTTTATTTCTACGAATACTGATATCATAGATGTTGAAATTACGAATCTTAAGAAGCTTCCTATCAGTTTTGACGATTAAATAGATCTACAGTAAAGATAAATCCAAATCTCCTAACTAAATATTCTTTAATAGCAATGAAAGCCCATCTTTGTAAAAATTTAAAATGCAATTATTTCTCATCCTGATTAAATAAACTTAGTAAAGATTAATATAATATAATTGAATTTTTTGGGAAAAAATTATACCTAAACAATACTTTTAATAAATACCACCAAACCCAATACAGACTAACCTTCATCTTTTTACACTATTAAATATTCTCTATAAAATCAATAGAAATGACGTCGTAGAACCATAATAATGAAACTCAAACATGCATTACTGTAGTACTAATTCTTAGACAAATTGTTAATTAATTTAAAGCTGTAGCTAAAAAAAATAACTGTTAATAGAAAGTAATTGAAATAGATAAAATTTGGCATCAGTGAATTTAATAAGAAAGCTAAGATTTTTTTTTAATTTTTTAAAGTTTTTTTTTTTTAATTTTCATTTTTTTTTTAAATTTCTTCATAAAATTTGCAAACGATTAATATAAAAGTCTTGGTATGTTTAATAAAAATAAAGTTTTCTTTTCTATATTTTAATATTTCTATATTAAATATTTCTATATTTTTACTTTTATGTGAATTTTGTTAATAGAAATCATATTTGAAAAATATCTTCTTTTAGTTTGGCTTTTTAATATTATTGCTCTATAGGACGACTAAACGAAAGTTAAATAAAAAGTTCCCCCCCCCCCCCCAAAAAAAAAATAAAGTTTACTTTCCTCACAATCTCACACAAAAAATCAGAGATCTGTTTTTTGTTTTTTGTTTTTTTTTTGTATTTTTTTAACCCAATCAGCAATTCTATTTATAAAATAATCACAATGTTTCTTTATTGGTAATGACATTACTTCCTTATTGACTAATCAAGCTACTACATTATTAAAAGAGTAAACTTATCCTTTATTATTTATTATTTCAGCCATTGCATGATTTCATTCCGCTACCTGACTTGTAGAGAAGATTTTTTTTTTTTTTCAAATGCAAACGAAAGATAAACGAAAGATCTCTTTTCTGTCATTACGCAATTCAAGTTTCAGGAAGATACGCTCATAGGTTCAAAGTTATTGGAGAGGGAATACAAATAGAGAAACACATGCACACCTAGGTAACACATGCACACCATAAGTATTTACCAATTCAATAAAGGCCACCTTTTTTAAGTTTATTTTCCATGGCTTTCTCTCCATGGAAAATAAACTTAAAAAAGGTGGCCTTTATTGAATTGGTAAATACTTATGGTCATCCTCTCTTGGAACATCATACACTAATTCCTATATAAAATGATATTGCATATTTATCAATGATATTGCTAAAGTGATATTGATTACAATGTCTGATTTGGCCCATTTTATAATATAACATCGATATTCCTCTGTAGATCATTAATTATTACTGTTTAATAAATTTCTTGATTACACCTTTAGCTATATTTGTACTTTCATACTAAGAAAAATAAATAAAATCGTTCTAATTAATATTTAATGCCATTTAGTTTTCAAAATATTGGGTTTCGAGTTAAAAGTACCTTTTAATATATAATAAGAAATAATAAAAAAAAAATAGATGTTATTTATTGCCTAACCTATAAAGAACAAGAAACAACACAAATTTATAGCTTTTTTTCCGACTCTTGTCTTTCTCTTTGTGTTTTGCATTCACTTTATTCTTTTCTTTCTTTTTTCAGTGTCACTTGCTGTTTTCCACAATTCCCTCCCCCTCCCCTTATTTCTTTTTTCCTCTTCTCTTTTTCTTTTCTTTCGTCCGTTCATTATCTCCTTTTTCGTCTGTTTCTCTCGCCTCAGCTTATGCAAACAAGTCACTCTTCTTTTGTCGCTCTCTTCGCAGCCATTAAGCAAATTCTGCCATAAATTACTGGAGGGAGTTTTGCTTAGACTCCCCTCCTGTTCCACCAGCTGATTTCGAGCCAGCAAATTACGCGACCTTGTTGATCACGCGGAACAGGGTTCTGGGGTCGACCTGGGAACTCAGCACCACCGGTAAGTAGCAACTAACGGTGAATCGTCAAAATACACCTACTTACAAGTAATACACAGGCAGAACACGAGGAAAAATTTGTTTGTTTTCTTGAGCTGAAATAAATTGGTTTCATCTAATGAGCAAATGCAGGTCGTAAATATTTGCAAATTTTAATCTTGCTTTCGAATTAAAAGGCAAAGCCAAATGTTATTTAATATTTTAAGTGTCACCAAAAAGAATTATTTCCTCATTTAATTTTCAGAAGCAAATGCGTTATTTGCAAACTTTTTTACCGAAAGAAAACCAAAACCCAGAAATACAGAGTTTATTTATTGCCTAACCACTAATTGTCCTAAATAACTCTAAATACTTGATTCTTTCTTTCTTTCTTTCTTTCTTTCTTTCTTTCTTTTTTTCTTTTTTTCTTGTAATTTACAAATTAAAACTTTTCTTTTCAAATAAAGTGTTTAAAAATTTACTTTAATTCTGTTTTTTCGAAGCAGTTAATTTATCAGTTATAAAATACTTGACTGAATTTTTAAACGACAACAAAAAAAAAAAAATGTAACCTGCAATTTTATTAGTTAATGAAAACTTAGCTTTGAATTTTAATGCAGATAAGAGTTTTATATATAATTAGAACATAGTTAAACATATGGTAAGTATGGAACAAAAGAAAAGACAGAAGTAAAAAAAAAATCAATTCTCTTGTAAATTAAAGAAATAATGGCGCTGCCAAGGTTTAGGTTATGGACAAACAGTATGAGTCCGCTTTTAATATGATTCTGATATATTATTTCGAAGAGAAAATATTCATAGTCAGTTTTTGCAAAAACTTTATTTCTTTTAATTGTTGGAATTTACATTACAGAAATTAGTAGCACGAAATTTATGTTAAGGTTGTCTTTTTAATACAATTTGTCGATAAAATTTCTTTCCAACTATATTCTATTTAGAAATTTAAGAAATTAATTTTTCTTAGTTTCTAATTTAAAAGTTTTTTTTTTTTTTTGAAAACTAAATTTATCAATTTATAAACAATAAGTTTATTTTTGTAATCTAGCTAAAAATTTATACTCAATATTTTTAATACTGAACTATCCAAAATTAAATCTACGAATATTCTGTACGTTTTATTTCTCAAATTTTATACCAAGAATGGTAATTTGGACCATTTTAATTTTTCGATCCTTAATATAAGGAACTCTGCATCATACTTTTATAATATTCAATATGAAATTAATTTTAATGCCACTGAAACAAAACAAAAACCGAATTTATATTTAATTTTTAAAGTGCATTTGCTTCATTTGTTTGTAAAACTGCATTGATAGATTGCATATCGTTATTTTATCTATATAAAAAAAAAGAAAAATAAGCCATACCACTCAAAACCTATCATGGTTTTTTCATTTACCATAACAAAATAGGCATTTTCCTTCTTTCTACAAGAATCAGATACAGTTTGATGTTTGACGCCACTAGATCCATCCATTTCATCAGAATCTCTGAACCAAACAACATTTGACAGGAGAAATTGCATAATATTTGTAGGAAAGATGGGGCTCCATCTCTTGCTTGTGCTCAGTCAGCACCCTTTAAGGAAACTAGATGGAAAACCACATTCGTGCCAAAAGAATATCAACGAAACAAAATCAGTGGTTTAAGCAAAGGATAAAATCTTCCTTTAGCGGTGCTTGCATGATTTCTACTCAACATGAAAAACTGCTGAATCCTTCGGTTACTTATTCAGTGAATGATTTTTTCATTGCTGTAGGCCTTCACGATTTTATAGAGAGATTAGTTTCTATTCCAAAGCCAACTCCAGCAGAATATAGAATTAATAGATAAATCTGAAAAACGTATTTTTATGAAAATAAACAATTACAAATGGTTCTAAATGTTCTAAAAGTTGATCATTTAATTTGGTTCTTCAATAAGTTAAGGTTTCTACCATATAAACATATTGGAAACAAACAGTAGCAGTAAAAAATCTACAGGAAAAATCGAAATGCATTAACTCTCTTAGAGAATTGTTTCCTGTTATTACGGCCATATGTATCTCCCATATAGTATTATATATTATTTTTTCCATAAGTATTATAGAAAGGAACTTCGTTCTAATCGATCGCTAATAAGGGCAACTCAGTTGCTGTGTCACAATCTGCCAACTCCAAAAGAGTTAATGTAAAATAAATTCAGTTATAGAAAAGTCCCTTACAGTGATAACCTCTTTTGGGCCAAGTCCACTTGGCCGTAAAGGCCAAAGATCGTAAGCCAAAAAACGTTAAGTTTCTAAGATGGTTAAAGTCCCAAAAAGAAAGAAAAAAAAATAGCACTTACAAATGAACTGCTGAAAGATTACATAATTAAAATACTTATTTATAAATTCTTGCATTATCGTTATAGTGTTCAGATATTCTAGAAATTTCAGAAACCATTTCACTGTAATTAAATTTGAGTCTTAAATAAGAGAAGCTTAAATTCCACATTCTATTACAGCTTAATATCATTATTTTATACGAAGGGGAAAATAATAGAATTAATTTAAATTCTTTTGAGAAAAAGTTTCAAATTTGCGTTTAAAAAATCCTCAACTATGGTCGAGTGTTAGAATCACCTGCACGAATCCAACAAGTTTCTAAACAATTTAGATTTAAATCTCAATTAAGGTATATATATTTCATTACTCCTCGTTTTTGAGATTATTTTCCCCCTATATTCTAAAAACATCTCCCTCTGTAGATATCGTTGTAAGACACAGCTGAAAATTACCTTTTATTCTTCCTACTTAAATGTTAACATGCATCTAAAAATTTAGTTCAAACTATATATATTATAAACGTTCACTTTTAAGTTAAAACTAAAAAAAAAATGATAAATGAATCTTTAAACCTTGAAACCCTGAAATATATTTATGTTGTTGTGTTCGCAGAATTCGAAAATGCATTCCATTTTTTCGTATCACGTGAGGTTTTTGTTCAGTGATGCAATCCCGCTTTCTGCCAATACTCGCCGGGTGGGCACTCCAGCCCGGTCTGATTGTAAACATAAGATAAAATTCCAGGATGTCCCCATCAATAAAACATGACATTCATCTGCATGGGCTTTTACTTTTTTTAATTGCTCATAACAGAGAAACTGTAGAATTTATTCGCAATTATAGAAAACGCTTTAAACCCAAGCACTAGGATGATTTTCATTGAAATGAAATCTTACATACAACCATAAAATTAAAAAAATTAAAAAGTAGATGTGGTAAAATGCCCGTTAAGACACAATCATGTTCCTTCTCTACATGAATGGCTAATCATCTCATTAAGGTAGCAATTTTAATACTTCGGCTTATTGATATTTTTATACATGCTTATGCAAAACAACATTTGGCAAATGTCGATAAGAGTTTGACAATCAAGAACGAACAGCCTAAACTTATTTTAATCATAAAAAAAAGAAACTAGAAAGGAGATTGAAAAGAAAAATTGAATGAATTTACTAAACTTCTAGTACGTTCTGCATTTCATTCAAAGAGGCGTTTAGTAAGTGGCATCGCTTATCTTTTTAATGCTAGATCAGATAATGCCTTTCCCATATTTGAGAAACCAATAATAATGATTGTTTAATTAGAAGCGAAATCTTCATTGCTTTGAATTTACTCTCCACTTTTGCAACGTAAAATTTCATTACTTACACAGTAGTAGACCACAGGTAAAGATCTGTTCACTGAAAAAAAAAAAAGAAAAATTAAGAGATTTATATTATGATTTTGCATTAAGAATGTAGGAAAGAAAGAAAACTTCTGAAGTACAAATTTAAGAAATAACGAAAATTCAACAAAATAATGAATTAAGATCCGGGCATTTCTTTTTAATATCAAATAAAAATAAAAGACTTGAATTAGAGTAAAACAAATTTAGCTATTTTATCTAAACTTGCTTAAACTTCTAAAGTAATATTTGTGGTATTTCTCAAACATCTTTATCAATTGTAATTACTTTTTAAGCTGTTTATATCTTATTTAGCAAACAAATCGCGCTTATTTCTGTAGATTGTTTCTATATTTTGATATCTTATTTGTTAATATGAAATTTAATGAACTTCTTTTTTAAATATTAAAATAAAGAAGGTTTTCTTTTTTAAATATTTCTATAATTTGTTTGGAATTAAATTCGCCGACAAGTATAATACTTCCAGTGAAAAACAATAACTAAATGAATTCATTATTGTGAAGAAAATTGTAATTTACTTCTAATTTCAAATAGAAGTTTTAGGGTGTATCTTTAAACTTATTCAATAAAATCAATTCCATTAATTTCACTTGTTTAGAATGAGAACTGAGCAAGTAAAAATGTAACCTAAATAAAATAGTAGATTTTTTTAAGGAAAAAAATCCAATTAAAAAAATGAGACAGACAACGATTCTCATGAAAACGAAAATAACTATTTGAATATAAGCTTAATGAAATCTACAGCCAAAAGGCAATTTTTTTCAATGCTACTAATGTAAAGATAACATCCAAGATAAGATCCTTGATTTTGTAATTTATGTAAGGTAAAAACTTGGGTTTAATTAAAGTTTATCAAATTTCACGTTTAAGCAAAATGTGTGTCGAACAAATTTCTTATCGATCCCAAGTGTCATGGACAAAAAAATAGAATATTTAGTTTTTGAGCAAGAGTTTTTACTGTGGTTCTTCTAATACTTTAGGACGTTATTTACAGATCATAATAAAAAGTAACAGCTTTTAAAAAGTAACAGTTCTATAAATCATTGTGTTTGTTTGCTGAGAAAAGCGACAGAATCACAGTCTCAATCTGTAAAAAAAGAAAAGAAAAACAACTTTTGAGAGACAGAAATGAAAAGTCAGCGTGATGTGTGACAATTAAATGAAATTGCGTTTTGGAACTGATTGGTTCCAGAGGCTGCAAAGTCTCGCACGACCCTTCGAGGTTTTGTGGCCCAGATTATAAAGGGATAAACCATTAGTGGATTTCAGGATCGATTTTCGCTAAGTACAACACATGAAAACTATGGAAAAAAAACCACCCTAAGACAAAACAGATTTAACTTGAACAAGAAGGCCTAAAAATGTTCCGAAGGAAAAAAACTTGTTTAATTTTTTTTTTCTTTTGTTCTTTTCTTTTTAGTTTTTTTTTCCTTCCAATAGATTCGAATTATAATAACTATTAGTAATGTAAGTAAAAGTAAATATCTATGAAATTCTAAATATAAGTAATAAAAAAGATAATTGAGGAGAATCACCATTTTATTAACCTTAGTAATTTTAGCTAAAATACATTTATTTTCTAATTTTGAATTATTTTTTTCTATTATCTATTTTAATATTTTTTATTTTATTATATTTATGTAATCATTTGCAGAATGTTTAACTGTATTAATAATTGGAATTTAATTGAATTTGAAATCATCTTTAAATAAAAAAAAGAAGAAGAAAAAGAAATAAATGAATGCTTAATTTTCTGTTTTCAATCGGATTCATGTTAAAGATGAAAAAGAATTAACTAAATATTTTTATCGTTCTTTATTTTTAACTTCAAGGTCAATTTTTGTTTTTGACTAACGAAAAATACTTCGCCAATTTTTTTGAATGGTTTGGAAGGAAGGGGTCGCTTTAAGTTCAGTAAATTGAAAAAAACATAAAAATAAATCAGAGTGTAAACGACTTTTACTGTATGCTCTTCTCTATCCTTGGTTCTTCTGCTGAAACAGCAGTGTGTAGCTTTGATGTCCAAAAAACTTGGAGATGGTGTTATTAACCCTATTCTTCTAAAGCTTTCTAAAGTTATTTTTGGAATGGATGGTGGCACTCTTCATCTGATAGATAAGAAGTCTCAATTAAGTAGACGCCACCAGCGTTGGTAAGAGGGCGACAAATCCCTCGTTTCCCCATTACACTTCGGATTGTATTGGGTGAGCAGCACCACCTAGGGACGATGCAAGGAGTCGAGGATTAGCGCTAAGCCAAAGAGATCAATCGTAATCGTTGCCGGTTACGGTTTAACAGGGTGTATATGGCTATTCCTCCTACAATCCCATTTCATCTCCTTATATGTCAGGCGTTAACATCTGATGAAATTTTATGATGGCTCTGTTCGTGGGAACAGACTTAACAAGATGGACCACCATCTTTTGACTGGTGGGCTTTCTTTCGAAAGATCAAATATCTGTCTTTAGGGTATTCTGCTAAGGAATCTTTTCTGGGAGTAAGTGCTATTCTTCTCCAGAAAGTAAATGCTTGTAAAACACTTTCATCCTTTGAATCGAAAGCAATTTTGCAGTAATCTAATATTTCTACTTAACTGACAGAAAATAATGGATGACATTTAACTTATAACTTTGGTCTCAGATGTTGTATTAACTTGATGGAATAAATAGAGACAAATCAAATGATAGAGAAATACTAGATAGGAAATAAGTTTTTTGAATATTAAAAAAAAAAAAAGAGATACGGTTTTAGTTTGCCTTTATGATAATTGAGAAATTTATTCAAATTACTTCTCCCTTTCTTTGTTAAACATATTGATGATGATTTGGCGACTAAAACGCAAAATGTATATAAAGTTTTAATATCATTCCAATTGCAGACAGTGTATATTTCTATTTACTAAATCAACGTTAAGTTTTTGGCATATATTAAAATAACAATCAATCTGAAACTATTTTTAAGTTATTAATTTTTATCATTCTACAAATTAGAGGTATCTAATAAAAAACATACTCTAAATAAATTAAACCTTATCTCTAATATGCTGCATGATCTCAGTCAGTGCAATACATGAACACAATTCGAATATAAATTAATTTTTCGCAAAACTTTAAATGGATACCTTTAATTTACTAATATGTTCTGCTTTATAAATAAAAAAGTATTTATAAGATTTTGGTCGATGATAGTTGATTGATCTCTTGCATCCTTGAATCCAATACCTGTATTATAGTTAAAATAATGGAAGATGAGATCTAGTTGAGAGGACTCTGTAATTTCTTCTTTTACCACTTTGCAAATGGCAATTATGGTCGTTCTATTGCGAATGACTTCTCATTTAGTGCCTATAAACTAGCCTGTTTGCAGCCAAATTTTTTATACAGAACTTAATTTTCCTGCCAAGTAAGCAGAACAATGTTTAGTAAAAATAATTATCTAAAATAAGATGCATGTTTTATTATTCAGGAAGTGTTCTTCCTTCTTGAAAGTTTTTATAATTAAAGAGTGTATGCAAAACAAACTTAACAGAGTTAAAGAAAAAAAAACAATATTTGTAGGGGGAAAAATGCAGTGATTAAAGGTTTTTGTTCTCATATAATGATTTCATTGTAATCTAACTTTTTGAATTGTTTTTTTTTTTTTTTTTTTCTTTTAATTTTTTTGAATAAAACTTAGGAAAAATACTTTGCCATCCTTCTATTCAAATTGAGCTCCTCTGCTTTTATTAGGAAATGAGAAAAAAAATAATTGACTGCTTAATGCTAGTGATACACGATCTACCATACCATACAAAGTTATTAATGAACTTAATCCCAAGTCAGGAGACAAAAGACAGGAGAGAGAAGTAAAATGTTTAAGTCTATGCCGAATCTCGAGCCAGTATGGGTGTTTTTTTCTTGTGATGGTCCTTCTCTGTATCCTTAATGTAGCCTACTGCCTTAATGTAGAACAGAACGTCAATTGTGATTCCACTATTTAAAGTAGTGGAAATTCATGAAGCTAAAAATAGCGAATAAGTAAAAATATTAAAATAAGTTTTTACAAAGCTTGTTTTAAAATAATGATTTAAAAATATAAAGAATTCATGGTTTCATTCTTTTTTGCTATTTTAAAATGAATAAAACAAACAAAACAAACAAAATAAAAAGACCCTGAATAGTTCTCAATTATGTTTAATTCGTAAATTACTTTTTTTTGTTACAACTTTAAAATTATGAGATTTTGTTTGAATTTCTACATTGCAATTTGTTTTGTATTACTAATCTTATAGAAGCAATTAAAATGACACTCTTGATTAATAAAAATAATTGGCTGAATGGGTAATCGCAATGATAAGTACAAAGTAAAGTACAGAACTTAGAAGGAACTTAGAATATTGACTGATATAATATGATTTATCTGGTTGCCAAGACGTGTCATCTAAACATATAGTTAACAAAAATATATAATGCTTATAAATATTTATTTCCAAGAAACTGCAATTGTACAATCGATAAATACTGTATGTAATCGATTTAATATATCATGATGAGCGATCAATTGACATACTTCAAAGCCTCATGTACATTATTAAAATTTAAGAAATAAAATAATGGTTTTTATAATGGCTTTATAGGAAAGTAGAACGAATACAAAACTAAAGTGAAATATAAACAACAAATCAATGTTTCATTTCAACTTCATTATTGAATGACTATTTGATTTTAATTTTTTTAAATTTCCTTTTATTTAATAAAACTAAACTGTATGTATGCTGAAAATTTGAAAAAAAATTTAGTATCGCCTCCATTTAAGTGCTTTTTTATTTCATTAAAAATGCATACAATTTCTTATTTAACGATAACTTTTTGAATTTCAGGAAAGGGTTAAAATTTCAGTTGGAGATCAAATCCCAAGGGCCAATTTGATATGAATTTTTAAGACTAATTCTGTACTTCGAAATCCTACAATATTTTCAGTCCGTTGTTATTCTCAGACTCATTAATTTGAGAGGTTTACCATATTTACTGGCGAGAATGATTCTCCTGTGAGTGTTTAAAATCGTCTTACAAAACCGCCATCAGGAGGCGACGACGAGTCCGCCAAGAATGGTTTCGTTCCTCTTTATAACCACTATTTGCACTAAGTTAATCGCGCAATTGTCACACCCGAAATGCAACCATTCGAATAATTAACCTCTTGACTCTGCTGTCGGCAACAAAGCCTTCGACTGGCTAACTACGCTGTTTGTCGGAGTCTGGGAGAAGATTTTTTGAATGTATCCAAGAAGAGAACTCGTTGTCAACATGATGGATGGTTATCTAACGAAATACTTAAAAATAATTTAACACTGTAGTATTGTATTTATTATTAAAGAAGATTTTAAAAATAAAATAGTTTCTCTTCTGAAATTTATGTTTCGTTTCATTCGTTCAAGTTTGAAATAATGAGAATGAAAAAAAAAACTCTGTATTCCTAACTGTGTACTTATAAAGAATTCAAAAATATTCATGTTAATGATTCGGTTCAGTTAGAAACAAAGATTATTAATTTTTTCTAAATTTCATTGAGCTTTAGAATATAATGTCATTGATCACGTAGAATAACTTCACTTTCTGGTAACATTTCAGCTTCTGATCTTATATTCTTATTTATCGATTTATTATCATACCCTTATTCTTGATGGAATCACGTTATAATATATTATATAAAGTAAACTTTCAATGTAGAATAAATTAAAAATCATTTTTATCGACATCTTTGCAAAATTCTATGAAGTTTTACAGGGCTTTCGTAAAGAGTTTAAAAAAAAATCAGCTGGGAAGGGCAAAGGGTCATCTAGGACATTTCTCTAAATATTGTTAGGGGGATGTCCTTGTACAACGGTTTTCAATTGACAAACAATTGCTGTCTTTCAAAAATTATATTTGTTTGTTTATGTAAAAATCAAGTTACCTTTTTTTCAATAATAAAACTTACTAATTGCTATTAACTGTTATTAATTACTTTCTAATTGTTATATTAAAATCGATAAAATTGGCGTTAATCATGAAAACGGTTTTAGAAATAGGAACGACAGCTTCAAAAGCAGAAATATTTTATAAGCGTTTGATTTGACGGAGCGATTTTACTGAAGGTGACGTTCTATGTAGGGTTGTTTATTTTTCATTACGTTATTTATATTAATGGCCGTTTGAACATTAATAAGTGTCATCCTGTGAATGAAACCGGAATCAATCGATTGCCAGGAAGCCATCAACCCTCAGAATGTCATCTGTCAGCTCAGTCTTATTGTTCGAAGGATTATTATTTTATTAAGACTTATAGAATGAAAATAACATTTCCTTTATTGAGGATATGTTTTATAATTTATTAAACAAACATACAGTATTTACTGCGGAGCGACGATAATATTTTTTCGATTTCAATAAAAATTAATGAATTAGGAAAGACTTCTGTTATTAGATGGAGCTGTAAATTTCAATTACGATTTTATTACTTCTACAATTTTTGTGAGGTTTTTTTTTTTTCGTGAAAAGTTGTCGAGAATATTTAACAGGTATTAGCGAACTTTATTACTTTTATAAAAAAAGCCAGATGTTCGTGTTTTCCTTTCATTTCGTCATTTCTATTCTATTGTGTCATCACAATACAGACTTAAAATTTATAATACTGCTTGTTAAGTGATATAATAAAACTTTGCATGTACAATATTGATAGAGACTGCTACATACCAGAACCTAATGATCTCCATAGCAATAGACTGCTCTGTTTTACAGACATGGTTGACCAGTACCACCAAATAACTAAATTCGAAATGAAATAAAATTAACATGAATTTCAGATTTATAATAATAAGCTTACTACTACTAATACTAATAATAATAATTATAGCAATAAATGCCATGCAAAATCTCATCAAGAACACAATAGATAAGTGATCCTTTCTATTCCAAAACTTTCATTTGAAGGCTGGATCAGCAAGATTGCTTAATGGACAGATTTTCGATCATTCTATTTCGTCAGTTCTTCGAAATATTTGCAACCGATTGTTCTACATTTATTTACTCTGATCAGCTGAGAAAAAAAAAATTGTTACAACGCTTATCTCAGTAAATAAAAACTTACTGCATTTATCTCATTTATCTTATTTTTGTTGTAACTATAAAATAAGCTTATCAAAGATTAAAAAATAAGTTAAGAAATAAAATAAAATTACCTATTGTAGTGCTTAATTCTTTTAAAACTATTAAGTTTGCAGTGTAATAATACAAAATATAAACAATAAGATAGAAAAATCTGCGCAATCTAATAGTTTGATTGTAATAAATTTCATTCCTGTTATTTCGATCACAATTGAAAGCAAATAATGAAGAACTTTGTGAAAAAGAATAGTGGTCATTAAGTTGCTTCATCGTAAAAATGTTGCATTAGATGAATATATTTTGTTCTATGTAATAAAAGTGGACACCTGCATCCCTTTCAGAATAAATAAACAGATTTTTTAATTATTTTCGATCCTAAAAGTAGTAATTACTACCAAAATTACAGCTTTGCTTCTGAAGACTCAGTTGACTTTTATACAAAAATGCTTTAAAGGGAAAGGATAAAAGAACGAACTGAATGCTAATACAGTATTTCTTAATAGACTGAAGAAGTTGGTGCTGAAAAAGAATAAATTAAAGCTCTTGCTCGAAAAACATAATAAGATGATAATAGTTCACTCTTTTCTCATTATGTTCCTTTTTTTACAAGATTTCGAGAAAAATTCTACCAGTTTAAAAAAAAAACCACCAATAATATAACAAAAGCAAAAATTATAATAAAATTTAAATCAAAATTTTGAAAAAGATTAAAAAAAAATCTTACACGAGATTTTTTTTAAACATGTTTATTTATTTATTTATTTATTTATTTATTTATTTATTTATTTATTTATTTATTAATATTTGGTTTTTCATATTGAATTGCTTAATAAAATAAATTAATTTTTTTCCAAAATTTCGGACAGCTTTTCAGAAAGAGAGGCTTTTTTTTATACCTTAAAGTGAAGAAATTAATGTTTGTTTTGTTTTTTAATTAAAAATTCTAATATCTTGTTCATTGTTGAAAACATATTTTACTTTAATTAACTTGTTTTATTGTTTTGCAAATTCATATCCATTAACAGATAACTGTAATTTAAGTTTTGTATTATCGAAAGTTTTATCTTTTAGTGCATTACTTTCATATTTGAACAAACTTTGAGATTCTTTTTAATTAATTCTTATCTGAAATCTGCAATTAGTAATTTAATGAGAGATTAATTAGTATCCTAAAAATTTCTTCACAATAAATATAATGAAACTGAACAGAATCGCACACGTTTAGACTATTCTGTTTTGTTCTTTCCTCTCGTCTCTCTCTTCTGTCGTTTTTCATCTCTTTTTTGGTGACAGATCCAGTTAGCGTCACATGTTGTCGAGCTCTTGAGTCCTTACGTCAGCATTCCAACGGAAAAGAAATGAAAAGGAAAGAGGGAATGTCCTGAGCAGTGAAAAGGACAGAAAAAGATGTCACTACACATCCCCGGAGCATAGCAGTGATTGCGGAAATTAGGCCTAATTATTTAGCCATCCTTCAAATCTAGTTTCATTTGTGGCCCACTCGGCTTGGAGGCAAACAGATAGATTTTTTTTTCTTTCTCAACTCCCTGTTCAAACATTTGTCCTAAGCACTGACGTTGGCAGCTACATTTGGAGAATTCTTTCTCAATGATAGATATAGAAGTTGATGTTTACTAATTCATCCTTTTTTTAAGTTTTTTTATTTTTTTTATCTTTAAATTTAAAAAAATAGTTTGGATTCACAACATGATGACCAATATACAGTTCTCGATTTAGAAGCGTTTAGTGCAAACGATAAACAGCATTATTTCGAAATAGGAATCTATCTTCTTTTTTTTTTTATAACAAAACGTCAAAGTAATGCTAATTAGAAATTACTATCACTTATAAGATATCCATTGTCCAATAGATCATAGATGACTTAATAAGCGAACATAATCGAACAAGTAAAAAAATTCTTAATACAAAACATTAAAAACAGAAAATAAATATCAAAAATTACGATTTTAAAATCCTCCCCACCCCCCAGAAAAAGGGGGGGGGGGAGTTAAAAGATGCGGAATTAGTTACTTGAATTCAGTTGTACGTCAGAACAAAGATAATGAATTTTGTTTTAATAAAGATGTGCAAAGGAAATTTTTGATATCCAAATAACTTTTTTTTGTAAATCGAAATAACTATTTATCCATACGATGCATTCAGTTTTCCGATGAACGGCTCTCATAAGTTTTCATTCAAACGTAGAAGATCGTATCCTAAATATTAATAAAACAATGTTCTAAAATGTTGTAAGTTTCTTTATCTGTCTTCGTTGATGAGTTATATTTAATAAGTTCGTCAGTGTGCAGCAAGAGGGAAATATGTCACTCTACGACTCGTTTTACGGCGCTTATGCTACCGTAAGAATATATATGTATAGACGTGGCGGCTTGGCCGAGCGGTCTAGACGGCGTGTGTGTGGCCAGTGTGCCGGCACCTGGGTTCGAATCCCGATCGTGGCATGGTTGTTTCTTTCTTCTTCTTCTTCTGTGTTTCGTCCGTTTCCCCCTGGGACTTATTCTCTCAGGTGTATCCTCGACGGGAAGTGAATTCTCGTCTCTGATTTCCTAGTCTTGTCTTGACGTTGTCAGGGGGGCTAGCACGTGGTCCGTTGGGGCCCATTCGCGAGTAGTAGTAGTATATATGCATTTTGAATAAAAAAATTAAAAAAAAATTCTTATTATTCGTGTTTTTCAGTCATCCGCATGTAGCCTCTCCTCAATTAGACCGGATAAACGATAATATATATAATATATGTATACTTACTAAAATTTTATATTAATAATGAAAAATTACTAAATTTTGATTATTATATTTAATTAACTATCTTTCAATAGTTTAAAACCTAGTAGTATCAATGTATTACTAACTCATTAATTACAATGTATTAACTTAATGATAAGTAATTATAAATCACAAAATAAGAGATAAACTTTAAATAATTTAAGTTTTTCAAAAAAAAGTTATTATATAACTAAACAATTACTACAAATGATTCTATGGACTTGTTAATTATAAAGATCCGTGGCCTTTTTAAATCTATTGTACAAGCCCTATTAATTTTTTTCAAATAAGAGAAATACAAATCGAAGAGAGAACGCAACATCCAAGCCCACGCCAGAATTCGAACCCACGTTCAGGCGTATCTGCCGCATGGTAAGCCATCGCTTTGATCTTTCGGCTGTGCCCGAGTGGCTATACAATAACGTAAGCAACGTTTGTAAATTTAAACATTTATCTAAATTCCTGCTCTAGATTTGGAATTTATTTAAACTTGGCAAATACAAATATATCGAAAACTTTCTTTTAAACAATCTTACGATTGTGACTCCAAATTAAACGTTATAGATAAATAAACATATAATTTACTAATACGTTGTTTTTAAGACATAATAAATATTGTAGATTTCCATATAGAATGGAGATAGTATTCTTAACTTTAGATTTAATAATTTAGAATCAGTAAACTTATTCTGGTTTCATTCTTTTACCTTGAACTTTCTTGTCAAACTCTGATATCAACATATTTCGTTTATTGCAAAGTAAATATTACAGGCAGAATAATATCCGAAATGTTAACAACATCGTTTGCTGTATTGGCGCCATCTTCACTTAAACTTGTGCCAATAAAATCTGCAAGCGAAATAGGTTGAAGAATGAATGGAGTAAATAGAGTTTCGAAGTTAGCATAGCTCGTGAAACATTTACCTGAACTCAATGCAAGGAGCCTTCGAGATAATTGGATAAAACCTTCCCTTCCATAAGCAACCGTTTTGTTCCAGAAAACACTTTCCATAATGACTATAGTCAAATATTCATCACCATCGAGCGAATATGATTTTATTACGCTGGAGATGTTGTGACATTGTTTACATGGAGTCTTTAACCTTCTAGACCTTACGTTTACATACGTTAATATTTTCAACATATGAGAACGTTGTAATGAGAAATAAATTGAAATACAATATGGGAGTTCTTAAAAATTAAATTTTAATGTATATCCTTAAGCTGTTTCCAACTCCAAATTTTATTAAAGAAATATTGTATTAAAGAAAGAGAATAAGATGTTCTTGCAGAAAAAGAAATAAACTTTTGTATTTTCTTAAAAGGCCCCCTTTCTATATACAAAAGGAAAATTTAACACATTCATTACTATTTTAAGATATTTAGATCTTTACCAGTGAAAGTCAGTATCTATTTGTAAAAATTCTAAAAGTCTGTCTGTCCATATGATTTCGTAGGAGTAAATAGATTCCCAAAAGTTTGATTTTACGTTTTATTTTGTATTTAAGCTCCGATTTGCACAGTTTTTAATGCAATATTTTTTTGCTTTTGGTTACAAAATTTTTTGTAAAGTAATGTGTTGAGAAAAATCAGTGTTAGAAATGTATTAATTCAATCTCCTTGGTTGATTTTTCTTAATAGTCCCGTTATTCGATTGTATATAATCAATAATCTAATTAGAAACGATAAGCATAGATCACGTTTACCATTCTGTTATTTTTATGATTTCTTTTTTGTGTTTTGTTAACGAAGAATAACCGTACTTCATAAATTTCATAAACTAATTTTCAGTAAGCAATTGAAAACGAAGTAATATATCTTGTTGAGATGCTTCCTGCCATTTTTATTTTTAAAAATCAAATGACATTTATGGAAAAAGGGGTCTAGGAATGTTTATGCTGTAAATTGCCGTTAGATGTCGCAGTGATCTAGATTATACAGTATATTGGCAGAAGTGTTAAACTAAGTTTTTACAATCTCATATAAACAAACACAAAGCAAAGCATCAGAGCATATAAAGTCTATCCGCATCCAGTATAATGTTGCTGCTTATTAATAACTAGAGGAAAGACCCGTTCTTCGCTCGGCTTACAAAAAACAAATGTCCTGAAGTAGATGATAAAGAAATTGCAAATGCGAGGTCACTTCCCGGTTGGTACCAAAAAAAAAACTCAAAAGGTCTGATCTCATTACAAATCTATACCTGTATGTATCCCGAAAACCCCGTAGAATTATCCTTCAAAAATGTTTGCCCATCCACTCACCATTCTCCTGTATACACCTATAGTTCCAGATTAGTCGAATTTTGTAACTCGAATTTTGTAAGGTCATAATCCTATCATTTCAAACCTTTCCCAGTTCGTTAAAAATCATCTGATGATTACAAATCTATATCTATTCCGAAAACTCCGTCGCTATTATGCACAACAATGTTTTATTTCCAATTGTTGTACCATAATATTTTTGTAGTTTCTATTGTCGCGATAAGATGCATATGTGGCGCTATTATGCACAACAATAGTTTAGTTCCAATTGTGGCCACCAGTTATTATGTGGCACTATCATGCACAACAATATTTGTGTAGTTCCCATTGTCGCCACGAGGTGCATATGTGGCGCTACTATGCACAACAATAGTTTAGTTCAACTTGTTGCACAACAATATTTGTGTATTTCCCATTGTTACCACCAGGTGCATGTGTGACACTAAGATGCACAACAATAATTTAGTTCCAGTTGTCGACACCAGGTTTCTATGCGGCGCTTTTTTGTGCACAACAATGTTTGTGTAGTTTTCATTGTCACCACCAGATCTATATATGGCGCTATTTCAGGGAATTCAACTCCTTTTCAACCCCTCGGGGTGGTGTATCCAGTTCCAAGATTGCCCGTTTTTTCCGCAGGGCCCTACAGAGTAATTCTGCAAAGTTTGGTCCAGATAGGTCAAATGGTCTAGGAGTGTATAGCGAACAAACAAACACAAACCAACAAACATCCTCCTTTTTATATATAAATGTATATTACAGATACGCTAATGACTCATTTAGAAGCCTACAATCTCAATCTCCCAGCATCATGAAAGTCGCGGCGCTGAGTCAATATACCCACACACCCACACAAATACAAATATAATTTGCTCTCAAAACTAATTAACTTTTATGCTCTTAAATTATAAATGCAATTTTTATTTCAAGGAAAACAAATTATTTTCTCATCAATTTACAAACAGGAAACGAACGAATAATAGTACATTGCAGATTTTAATTAAGTTGCTATTTTTTTTAATGTCCATGATATTATAATTTTTATTAAAAATTTAATATCATGACGAGCAATTTTATTTTTGTAACATTCATTCGCTAAGAACAGAAATGAACAAAATGCTGAAAAGAAATGATTAGTTGAGCGAGTTAAATGATTAGGCTTTTTAATTCATCTATATAAATAAAAATGTAAATGTTCTTTTGTTCAAAATCGTAAATCTCCGAAAGTTCTTCACCGATTGCTTTGAAATTTTGACACAACATTGCATTCGAATACGAGCGTGTTTTTTATATACCTATTATATAGATGTCACACATGGGACAGGTAAAAACATGCTTTTTATGAAAAACAGTGCCATCTGTTGGACGTAAAAGCCACACACGGAGCGAAAAGGAGTGAAATCCCCACAAATATTGTTATGCAACAATTGGAGCTTGGTGGCGACAATGGCAACTATACAAATATTGCTGTGCAACAATTGGAACTAAACTATTGTTGTGCATAATTGCGACGGGATTTTCGGGATAGATATAGATTTGTAATGGTCTTATGATTTTTTACGAACTTTGAAGTGATAGAGTTCTGACCTTCTACAAATTCGACTTACAAAATTGAAATAACCTGGAACTAGGAATGTAAACGGGAGAGAGAAGGGGAGAAAAGGTGGGAAGTCTTATATTCTGCGATCTTAATATAAATTTCATACCTAGGAATCTCAAGTTAGTAAATGCGAATAATGTGGAACTATGGATGTACGCGGGAGGGCGGTGAGTGGATGGAAAACAGTGCTGAAGGCTACTTCTGCGAGGTTTTCGGGATAGATATAGATATAGATTTGTAATGAGATCAGACCTTTTTGAGTTTTTATTTTTTTTTTTTACCAACCGGGAAAGTTTCGAAGTGATTTTATTTTGACAATTAATTATATATATATATATACCGTATATGCTCCAATAAACGCCGAGTCTCTTATTGTCGCCGGTCTCTAATAAGCGCCGGGCTGCAGAAGGGACACGGCCAAATAGTAGCCGGTCTCTAATAGTAGCCGGGTCTTTGATATTTGCCTACCGGTACTAGTGTAAGCATCCGTATCTTTATAGTCGTGCGTAATACTTTACGGTATATTGACTTACAAAATGCCGCCGAAACGGTCATTTGACATTGCCTTTATGATTCGCGCGGTGGAATACGCCAAAGAAACTTCCGGTGAGGCGGCCGCCCGTCATTGCGGATTCGGACGACGAATAGCAGCGAAAGGTACAGAAAGTCATTGCCATTTATCTTTAACAGTCTTATGTAGCAAGTGAAATTCACATAAAGTAGCTTTTGTAATATTAGCCGATATTTATGTATAAAAATATTGCGTTCTGAAGGATTTTGTTAATAATGGCCGGCCTCTAATAGCAGCCGGTCTCTATTAAGCGCCGGGAGCCGAGGCTAGTTTTGCAAATAAACGCCGGGGGCCTCTATTGGAGCATATACGGTATATATATATAAGATGGTAGCAGAGCGTGGAAATTGTTCTACGGAATTAGAGTATGCTTTACGACTAGTATAATAAAAAAGTTCAAGACTTATTCGATAAATTTAACAACAAAATTTAATCAATGTTCACCAAAGTAACTTCTTCTCTTTTACAAATACAATTGTAAATCTTTTTCACTGTTGAAATTATTCATGAAAGTTCTTCTATTACTAGTCTCATAGACTTTACTGCTTATCAAGTTCAAATATTCTTTAATCACTATAGTTCCTTACTTTTAGAATATTTGGATACACTAGTTGATTCAAATGTATTACTCTAAAATAAAACAACGGTCACTTTAGAATTCACTAAACGAGTCCCATATCTACTTGTCAAGTTGATTTGTCTTACGCTGTGTTTTTGAACTGTTCTTATATGTCCTTTGTATTATAAATCAAAAACACTTACTTCAACTCTTCTAACGCACGATAACCTGACCTTTGTATTTATATCTACTGTTGCAAACGTAGCACTTCAAAAAGATCCTTTGCAGTCCATGGTCTGAAGCTTCGTTTTTGTAGAATATATCATCTGTTATTTTTAATCTCCCGGAAAACGACAATTCCATCTGCTTTCTCATTTTCGACGCTTTCATTGTAGATCTATGCGGCTTCCAGCTATTCTATGGAAGAAAACTAAAACACACATTATAAGTAGAAATCCTTCCGGAAAGTTTACCATAATATCTTGTTTAAACGAAATTCAAAGATCGAAAAAACAATTATTCCTTATTCAGTATGTATACTTCCAAGTTATTTACATTCTTATATAGAATATATGTCCATTGAATAAGCGCCTTTTGACCAAAGCCTTGTCGTCGAATATTTTTATCGGACTCTATATTTTCCTTTTTGTTCCTTGTCGCCAAGCAACCACGACGAACCAAAACTTTTTTCATCCTTTTCCTTTGTTGCTATTTACGTGATTGTTTTCTTTTAAACAACAATCACTCCAGCAGTGATCATGAATTTAATAAGCAGTCATCTTTTGTTTCTTCAAACAATAAAAGGTGTGATCCAGATTACAATTGTTTTTCCAAAAGTCAGTTCATTATTGAATTACCATCACTTAGATATTATTGGGCACAATAATAACCGTACAGATTTCTTTATCATCCACATCAGAACATTTGTAAGCCGGGCGAAGAACGGGTCGTTCTGCTAGTCTTTAATGAAAATATAACAATGCCAATAATTTTGCAAATAATTACGATTTAAAAGGGGAATTAAATAACATATATGAAATAGAATGTAATTTGAATAAAAAATATTTATTAAAATGTTTAATAATCTGTTTTTAGAATAAATAAGGCAACATTCAGACAATATATTAAAAAACGTATTATGTACAAATGAGACTCCGAATAAACAATAAAAAGCAACTCTAGTGGCGTAGAATAGAAACAAATGTATGTAGTAGGATTCACCCTCTGGCGAAACAGAGATCGGATTGAGTGGAGGACGGTTTAAGCGAGACCTGATAATAGACAGTCTACTGCTTTTACTAAAGCTTTAATAAAGGGTTTATCAAAAATAATTAAGCAGTTATTAATGGTGAATGGTATCCAAACATGACAAAAAGATTAGTTTCTAACATTTTTTATCCCTTACATTTTGCATTAAATTATTATTTCAGAGTAAATAAGATCTTGCTTGTAGCAAATATCTTTTAAAATAGGAACTTTATATATGTTATTTGTTAAACAAGTTTAAGCTATTAAAATCGGGCTAATCACCATTATCTAATTTATTACAGAAGAAAATAAATCTAAAAAATCTGAATGATAACTGAATCCAGCTGTATTCATTGAAGATAATTACAGAAACTAAATATTGTTTCGTAATATGATTAACATGTGAAATTGATTCACGATGTTTAATTTTATTACATAGAGATAAAAACCAAATTTTATAGATAATTGTGATAAATGATTTAGAAAATTTTAAATAACATCATATTTGCATTTTAAATAAGCAATTTAGTACAAATTGAAAATTTAATTAGAATAGGGTATCAAAATATATATTTTATTTACATTAAGCTCCTTTCTTTTCTTCAAAAATGCGTCAGTATTAAAAAGAAATTATTTGTAATGTTTTTATCTGCATGGCTTATTTCTTTCTTTCTTTCTTTCTTTCTTTCTTTCTTTCTTTCTTTCTTTATTTTAGAAGCTTCTCTGTATAAATCGTGCTTTCTGCAGAGAAGTTTCAATCAAAAGCAACCCACAATTTGAAAAATCATTGTGTTCCGATAGGATATTCAGTTGAAACGAAATGAAGAATACAAAGTAATTTTGATTTTCAATACATATTGGTATAATTATTCAAATGTATTTTTAAGATCAATTTTATTTATATTTTGTTTTTTTTTTTCTAAAATGTTCACAATCTAGCAAAATTCACACTCACTCACTCATCCTTTTTATATGTCGGGTTGAGGCTTCCATGGAACTTGTCCATGAAAGACTATATATAACCATTTACAGTGCAGTCAGCTTGTCATTCCACTGCTGAACCTTTTATCTGTCGGAAGAGAAACAAACACTGAAAAAGAAAGAAACATCCAGGCCCGCGCTGAGATTCGAACACAGGTTCCGGCACATCTGCTTCGTGACTCTAGGCTATGCCGGAAGGCTAGTAAAATTAAATAAAACCAATTCATTAAACTAATGAGTTGTCTCAACTAAAATTAATAGATGATTTAATAAAGAAAAAAAAAAACCTATATTTTAATAAACTGAATTTAATAACAGCGTCATTAATTACTTTTTACTTGAGAATCGGGTAGAATGAGGCTAAATATCTTACTATGATCAGAATGAAATATTTTTAAGTAAATTTTGGTAAAATTAATAGTTTTTGTTACAGCTGATACTTTATCGAGGTCTCATTTGCGATTTGGATTGAAACGATATTTTGCATTTTTGATATGTCAAATACTATTTTTAATGAACTTTCAATGAATTCAGGAAGTGAGGTTAACTTTTTGACAATTAGTCATTTATAAATACCGATTTTGACATCAATGGAGAAATTCATGCATATTTAATGACTAGGTTATGCCTCTCTGACTTAAGGCTTAAGGTCTCCAGTAATAGAATTCCTTTGTTCGCAGCCACCGTATTTCAATATTTATTCACAGGACCATAGTGCATGTTTCTCTCCTGGATACGGAAATTGAGCCAAGGTGCTCGAACAGCATGTAACTTGTAAAAATGCAATATCTCTGAACTATACAGTATAACACTGTTTTACATAACACAGCGAATATTTGGAAATTGACCAAAGCTAATTTGCCATGATCTGTCGACGAACGGTATTGACTAATTGATGGGATGCTCACGTATCAAATTTAGGATATATAGGGTGATTGAAAAGTAACTCCCTATTATCAAATACATATAAATTATTTATTTATGTTAATTTTTGTCCGAAAATTGTTGTGTGTGATCTTTAATGTTTGAAAATGTATTCTGTAAATTCAATCGGTTTGTATCTGCGTTTCATATTGAGTATTTTGTTTGAAATCTGGAAGACCTACAAACCTGGCTGGACCTGAAAGTTGCTTAAAAAATATTTAATCTGTTAGGAGTTTGATAGATTCCAATGTGGTTTAACAATTTCTATGCAGTAATTTTTGTGCCAGCATGATTTTTATGAGTGTCATATGATGATAATGTCTCTGTCACAAAATAATCCCGAATTGTGCCTGGAAAACGAGAACTTTTCTAGATAGAGATTCACATTAAGAACCTTTCCTTAACAATAAATTAGGAACGGAGGGTGGGGAAGGATTTCTCAAAACAAAGTTAAGTTTTTATATTTGATCGTCTTTGTAATAAATTTTAAAAAAATGAAAATTATCACAGAGTTGTTCTGCTTTGATCTAGGTCAGTTAAAAATATGTTGAAGTGCAAAACGATGCAGGCATTGAAAATTAGATGGGCAATAAGAGTAGGAATGGTAATTTATTTTTGAATGTTAATTGGTTTTATTCTGTCAACGATTGCTTCCGCAGGTGTAAAATGTATCATTAAAAGCAGAATTTTTCTACAGTAATTCCTGGAGGATGTATTCGATTTCTATTTGCTTTTTCTAAAAACATTCCAAATAGGATTATTATCAATCTACTTATAATGAAAGCATTAAATTTAGCCGCTTATCAGTTGTTACACAATTCCGAAGGCCTGTTACAGCAGTATTCTTAACTTCAATAAGTTAGATTTATTTAATTTCAAGGTTATTACCTTTCTTCTGCTGGATTCACCCAATGTTTGCAGTTTTATTTAATGTTATTTGATTAATTCTGAATGATTAGCATACTAATTTAAATCTTAGTGAGATTAATGGTCCATCATTAAAGCTGACTATTCTTTGATGATGAGCATCACTAAGCACAAAACTGTTACTCAAATATTATTGGAAAACGTATTATTGAAGATTATTTTCTTTTGAATCATAAATCCATTTACATCTAAATTCGATTACACACATATTTTTTAAGATATAAAATTTACTGTGCGATAAAAATACTTCCGGTATTTTAAGATTTTTTTTATTAGCATAATTATATTTCAATTATTTACCTATAACTTTAAATTTATATTGGTAATAAGAGATATGAATTTTAAGCACTTCCGACTTTCTTACTTTTGGTTGTTAGAATTTTTTTTAAATTGTAAAGTTTCCATGAAGATCTATTTGTTTCTAAATCATCATTAAACGCTTTAATTCAGCTTTTCAGTCTTGAAGTTCAACGATTAGCCTGGATGATTCGATGAGGCGTCTAAATGGTGCGATCCAAGTCCTTTTACGGGACCCGTGTGAGTCATCGCTCTCTGCGGCATAGTAGCACCGCAGAAAGATAAGGACGCCCTGGGGAACCCCATGCAGGGCCACACGGTCGCGACACTGCTGCCTTCCAATGGGCACAAGGTCAGGAGCCTATTAGTAGAGCAATCCGTTAGTTCCTAACAAAGCGAGAATTGACAATGAAGGACTCCAGGAAAAACACCAGATAAATTTAGGATCTGATTAAAGCCTGATACTAAATTATTGTGCAGAAAATATCCTAATTACTTCAACAGTCGGCTAACTTCATCTATCCTCTTCAATTAATATATCATTAGAAAATAACAATTCACATTTTTAATCATGTGATTTTTGTTTACAAATAATGAAGTAAGCTAAATGTATTAGATACGATGTGGAAAAAGCACGTTAATGCGAATTTTAAGACGTCATGAAGATTTAATAAAATAAAGAAACGGCGAAATGATTAAATCGAATTAAGTTGATGAAACTGTTCTAGGTTTGGAATTAAAAAAAAAAATCAATACTAACTGGAAGAGAATCATGCAATGTAGCTTCAGTGTGCTTGCTATTGTATAATAAAACAAAGTAGTCGAATTTTCCGATGATAAGTTTCAAAAATAATTACTCAAAACGCCAGTGGTAAATGCGAACTTGGCAATTAACTTCAGATTTTCCACGTAATTTGTTATTATTGAGATAATATCGTTTTTAACTCTGAATGAGTGGTTTTAAGAGCCTAATTTTTAACACAGTCAATCTACTCGCAATTTTCTAAAGTAAACGTCGTTTGAGTTTTCTTTATTATTTAACGATGTTGAACTAACCACCTAATTCCGTAATTCCAATCTGCAGCAAAATCAATGTGAATATTCTTTTCATTAACTTAACCTCGTCACTACAGTTATCTTTCTAGATAAAAACATTCTGAATTATCTTGAATAAATACATGAGAATATATCGACTTAATATTGCATTGAATTGAAAGGGACTAAATTATTTCGATACTTCAATACAAAGTAAATAAAAAAACAATAACTGTAACACTTAAAAAGTAAGACTTAAACAAACAAAAAAATATTAATAATTATATGTTATCAAATTTAATTTTTCATTAAGTCATTGAATAAACTGACTAAAATCTTGCAGAAAGCTAGCGATTGAAGCCTTTATTTAAAAAAAAATATGTATTTTTAATTTATATCTACCAAATATTTTTGACCAGTGAATCAAAGTGGTGATTGCGAAGATCAATAGCATCCATGACTGTTATTCTTCATAAATAGATAAGAAAGAATCGATAATATCTGTATAAAAGAAAAAAATGTAAAAGTTTATAAATTGCTGGAAAATCATTTTTTTTTACTTGGAAATGGTTTTTATATATCAATCATTTTCAATCGAAATCTCAGTTAGAGATGTATTCTAGCATTGTCAGGAAACGTATGATAGATGAAGATAAAGTCATCGAAATTTTGTTCCAGTCAGGAACCTCACTATTATCCGCTTACCTGATACTTCAGATATATATTTTTTTCCCAGTATCCTTCTATCGCAGTGAAACAATTCTCAGGGGGAGGTTCATAAATTTCTCCGGCGAAGCTTTTGTGACAAATGGTTTCTGAACGCCAAAGCCAGATATGATTTTTTTTTTTTTTGCATTTGCAAGCCCATCATGGTAAATCTACTTCTAACACTGTCAAATTCATCTCTTTCCATGTTCGATGGTGTCTCTCAGCGATTGGTCTAAAATTGATTTTTTTTTCCCCCGTTATTGTTTTCTTCTTATAAGGTTTGCCGAAGACAAATATTAGTTAGGATTTACTTTCAGTGGAATAAAGTTTCTAAATGTAAGTTCTATAGAAATTAAATAGAAGTTAGATCAAGCATTAAATAAAAAAATAAAATTTTCATAAATTTCTTATTCATGCTGAGAAATAAGATGGTAGTAATATTTTATTAATTACTAGCAGCAAATGCTGTCGGACGACAGGCATAAACAAATCTGAAAAATCATTTTATTATCAGCTATCAAATATAAAGTAAATGTAATCTAAATACTGTGCTAACTTGTGAACGAAGCTTCTACGGCAAAGATGGTTTTGAGTTTCGAAATCAGCGTAAACAATGCATCGTTGAGTAAGTATGCGAAATTTCATTGAAATGGATGCAGTGGTAACAAAATTATTTGGTTTTGAACGTATGTTTTGTTGAAATTTCAGTTAAGATTTCATGGAAACAACATGGAATGACAAAATGAACTAATATTTCATCCAATTTGAGTACCCTTGATTCAATGGTACCATTGAGAACCTTGGGATCTACCTTAATAGCTTAATTATATCGAGTTACAGACAGACGGACAGACAGATAGACGAAATTAGCAAATTATATAAGTTGATTAATAGAATCAATTAATTATTAATAGAATTGTGAACTTTTGCTTTCTACTTCAAATTCTTCCTTGATTTTCGTTATGAAGAGAGCAATAAAGTTAACCTTAATTTAGCAGCTGCAGATTAGTAAATTATTCTGTTTATGATTATATTACCATATATACTAATGGTTATATAAACGGAATTGAAGTGCATCTTGACATGAACATTCTTGTGGAAGTCAGGGCTAATCACTTCGTAATATAAGTCTTAAAGATTCTAACTGGAGATCAAAGAAATTCCCTTTGCGACTTCTTTAATTGCGGATTGAAAGTGAAAAAGAAATTAAATAGCATGTCTTAACGGGATTTGAACCAATTACTGTGTCTATTTAAGAACACAAAAACTTATTAACAATTTAAAAGAAGCAGATTATCATGTAAATGTAATTAGATTAGTAATTACCTAAGAATTAATGAGTATTATACATAACGGGAAAATTTAACGTGCGTGGAACAATTCTTAAGGTATAAAAAGGAATAAAACGCACACAAATAAAAATCGCTGAGCTGCTTTTGGAATTTGGGATACTGGGAATTCAAGACAGACTGTTTCTGACTTATTAGCCATCATCAGCTTAACTGAGTATTATACATAATTTAGAAAAAAAAAGTATGTTCCAGTTGAATAACATCAAACCATTTTTAAGGTGTTTTATTTAATAGGACCATTATGTAACTAGTTAAATTATTAACATTTAACTAATTTATTAAGTAATGTATGATATTTTCATTGTTCTTAAACTATAAATTAATTTATTTGTATTTGCTTTTAATTAAAATTACAACTAATAAATGACTTTCTATTAATTTACCTATGTCTTTTAGTGCATCCCATGCATTGAAACCCTTAGACTATCCTGTTTTGTGAGAGAAGCCAAATAACATAGCATTAAATAAGTGATATGCTTGTTGGAAATAAGCCAACAAAGCCGTAAATAATCTTATTAGATAGGATTGTCTATACGAGGCTAATGTTTATTTAGAGAATAACTGATAAAAGTTCAAAAGTAAACATGTATTCAATTGCCTACATTTTAATTTTCAATTAAAAAAAAAATAATTCCTGTGACTTTAAACAAATCTTCATTTATCCAATTAGGATTATTATTTCACTCAAATTTATTTTTTGAAAAGTGCTAGGAGCTATTTGAGACAAAGCTTGAAACCCAAAATATCTAGATTTTTTTTTTCACTTTATTGTGAAGCTGCTGTTTGTGCTGTAGATTAAGATGGCTCACAGTTAAAAAGATTTGTCGTCATTGCATAAAGTAGATCTCAAAGAGTCCACAAAAAGGGTAAACAAAAAGATTTACTTTTGGTAGACTCTTTGAGATCTACTTTATCCCAGTTTACCTTAAAAAAAGGTTTCGGCATTTTATCCTACAGCAAAAGATGGATCAAATTACAGTATTGGGTCTTTCTTTTTAATCCCAAATAGATAAGTAGATTTCTACATATTGTGGAGTTGAAAAACAATATCCTTTTTTTGTTTGATGAAATCTCCTAAAATCTACAGACTTTTTAAAATTCAACAGAAGTGATATCCATTTATAGATGATTGAAAAGATAAAGAATTCTAAATTATATTTTTGAGCTAGAAGTAAATTTAAAGATGTTCAAAATAAAAATAAAAAGTTAAATTTTAATTTTAATAAAAGTAAATTTTGAATTTATTAAAGATGTTGAAAACATAAACTAGAATATTGTTGCATCCTTTTCCATTTTTTTTCTTCTGTCTGAATGAATGTTTTAAAAAAATGATTTTACTTTATGATGATTTCAGAGCAAATTCCTTCTAACAATCAAAAACTTTTCAAAACTTCAAGGATTTTTTTAAAAATTGAAATTAGTAATGAAATAATCTAATTCTTGCGTCTTGTCTGAAGCATACATGTTTGTCACTTATTCAAGAATATGGCTTTTCTAGTTCTCGATATTTTATCATCGTAACTAGTCGAAAATAAGAATTTCTTTATTTACGATTGTCATTCTCTTTGTTCACTTCGTACAGCATGTTTTTTTTTCCCTATTACTCGTTGAGCAACATTGGAGTTCGGATAAGACTTCTGGAGCCGAATTTCAAAATTATATTTTTGAAACAAGATGGGTGGAAGCCGTTATTCGACAGAGATTCTGTCATAATGGTCATCATAAAACCTTTTCTGGTTTTATGCCTTCTCTTCCTTGTCTCGAGCACCACTTCCAAAGATCGTTTCCCACAGTTTCCTATTCAACAGCAAGTTTGAAATTCTAACAGTGGCCTGGGAAACTTTTTTTTCCTCTGCTTAATAAATATTCATCAGTGAATAAATATTCATCAAAGTGTGACTCTATTGTCATATAATAATGAGCTTTGTATCGATATTTCAATACAACCTGCGATTGACTTTAAATGTAAGAAAAATTTATCAGTAATTCAAAAAACTTTATCAGCAATAAAGTAACCTTTATTATTGTAATCAACGCAAATCTTTTCAAATTATTTATTATTAAGAGTATATATTGTCAATTTATTACATTTAAACGTTGACATTTGAATAATTCGCTGGGGTTCAAGAAAAAGTCCCATGAAAACTTAAAGTAAAAGCAAATGTCTTTAAACATTTTATGCCTTGATAGAGTTTTATATATTGAAAATATTAAAACCTATTTTATTTTTGTCCCGGATTGCTTTCTTTTGTTTTCTTTTCTTTTTTGTAATTTTTATGAGAGCCATAGCTCTCATACAATTTTCTGTTGAGTTTTGTTAGACATGATTTAACTAATCAAGGTCATTTTTTTAAATTTTTACTTAAATAAAATTTTTATTTAATGATTGCATACATTCTTGGTAGTTTCTTGAAGTTATAAGTGTGTACACTGCAACTTTGTCTACATAGACTCAAATCAAATTATGGATCCTTTAATTTTAAACATTCAAAATAGATCATAGGATGTGTTAGTTTTTCAGTTTATTTTAATCGCTAGATAACCCCAATATTTGATCGTCTCCCATTTAATTTTATGAAAAATCCAACTTGATCCTTCTTAAAAAAGAAGAACTACTAATTAATCTGTTTCCAATAACCTATTTTAGGACTTGTGGTAGCCAAGTGGTAATGCGCTTGACTACGGCCTAGAGTTTGCGGGTTCAATCCGGCTGAGGACAGAGATTTTACCATGCTGATTCTCATTCAGATGGGTGCTAGAGTTCACTTCTTTAAATTGGATACAGGATTTCTTTACAGGGGGTTAAAAGCGGACGGGGGTCGGGCTGACCTTCCAATTTTAACTTAGTCCCGTTTGCTGCGAAATGCAGGGATCGAGACCCCAAGGACCTGCATAGACCTATAGTGGGATACTTTAACTTTATTTCAGGAATCGAGGAGTTCATTTAGCAATTCTAATTGAATCATAATGAAATATTAATTAATATTGAATATTAAAAATGAAATCAAAGTTGATGACATTAAACTTGTAAAAATTTAGTTTATACAGTATATTTGTACATTAACAGAGCTTAACTATAAACTATTTCATTCTAAAACTAAAACTCCATACCACACCATTTTAATTTCAATTTTTTTTTTAAACAAATTTTATAGGAACTTTGTATGAAAATGCTTTATGAATATAATCTGTTAAAAGTAACTCTATATTCAAAATTAGTATATATTTACAGTAGGTCTGAAGTTTTAGCCAATTTAAAACATATAACCTCATGATTTCAATTGACCTGAACGTTTAGGACCCATTATAAACGGCTTCTTTTTAATATATTTTCTAACAGTTATAAGGGAAAATATTTTTTTAATTTCTTTTAACAAAATTGCGAAATCACAAATATCACAACTAGCAGTGTACATACTCGTATATCCAACCAAAATAAAAAAATAAATAAAAATACATGTCATTGTTTATATGTAATACTAACTTTTCTCTTAACTTCTTATTATTTTGAAAAATAAATTTAACGTGTTTTTCTTTCTTTATTTATTCTTATTATTTTATTTCAAGTTTCTTATTCTGTAATAATTGTTGGAATTTTTCTTTTAATTTCCCAAAAATTCATTGTCCTTCTAGTTGTTCCATACATTGAGCTGTGATGACGACGATATTCTCAACCGAATGGCGGATGAAGTATCCGAAACCGAAAAAAACCAGGTAGGAAAATAAATTTTTTTCCAAACAATATTTCTTTAATATTTTTGTGACTATTAAAGTAAAAAATCAAAACTGGATGTTATTAAAATGATAAATACAAAATATAAACAAAATTTGTATTCTATCTAATGCTTTAAAATATTTGGATTCATAGCATATAATAAATGTTTTTGTACAGTTTTCCAAACTGTAATATAAATTGGTTGTTTTAATTTAATGATTTTTTTTTAATTTGAAAGTTAAATTTTATATTTACGTTGCAGGCAAATGCAAGAAATCCTGCATTTACTTCAATATCTAAGTTTTTTTAGAAAATTCCTGAAATTCCTATGAAAGTGTGAAATTGTCATTGTTTCATATTTTGCTATATGTATATGTGCAGTATTATTGGGT
>JAFIDM010009631.1:163050835-163146334 GCA_023159025.1 Thereuonema tuberculata | reverse complement strand
GCATATTTCATTGATGACATCATTCATAATTAAAATACTATGTAAAATTACTTAATATATCGACACGAAACGTTAACAATTAATTTGCGAGTTGCTATTATTTTTCCTATGATCTTTAAGAGTTTTAAACTGCCAGTTCATCTGGGTTTAAGAAGAATCGTATACCGTGTTCATTTCAATTTTCCCACTAGTGCAGCTACATGCGAAATCCATATTCAAATCGAATGCAAACCAATGCAACTTCATTCGAAATTCATTAGTAAGGTTATCAATTTTCCCAATGCAATGAAAAAAATTTTCAAGAAAAAAAATGTTGTAAACCAAATAGAAATCTCAAAAAAGCTCTTTTTAAGTTTCTGAACATTTATAAGAGAATTTCAAACTTGTTCAAAAATATTACTTACTATGATTTCAAAAGTTATTAAGACTCTAAAACATTTGAAAAACTGATATAGTTATTCTGTCGAATTGGTATTCAACTTACAATTCACTTAACTATCTAAGTTAACTTTGCTAACTAAGAGCATTTAATGAAATTTGATGTTCTAGAAGCTCTTAAATCTAAAGAGCTACTTGAAGTAACCTAGAATTTTCTGTAAGCATTCATTCGGAACACAAGATTATTACAGTCATTCAGTGAAGGAATTTATTAATGTTTCTCATTTAACCCCAATCACTAATGACTTGAACTTGTAGCTCATACAAAACCTAAGAATATCAGAAGTTCTATATACTGTTGAGAGAGTAAACCCAGCCTTTGAAAATTGTCGTTACGTCACTGAACAAAACTGCTTTATTGATTTGATAATTTTAATTTATAAAACTAGTCATACTATATTCAGAATAGAGTATTTCCCAGTCTTAAAAATGTACATAGATGCTGCACAGAGTGCCTCGACATAGTGTAAAGGAAGTTAAATCAGAGTTAGTTCTGAATGACAACTTTCATACGTCGCTAAAAACTAATGTAGGCCTATTTTATTCTTCAGTCATGAATGAAAAATTTAATTTGATGAATTTGAAGTGAAAAACGCAAATTAATTTGCAAAAGTTTCGAGAATTGTTTAACAAGTGATTGTTTCTATAAACTGAAATAATGGTGATATTTGCTATTTTTATTGAATGTGTTTACTTAACGTGACCCCATATTATTTGAAGAACAAAATAATATTTATAAAATTGATTGAATAATCAATTTTATAAATATTATTTTGTTCTTCAAATTAGTTAGAGCATTGCTGTTTTGTTTGCTATGAAACAACAACCTAAAGAAACAATTTCTTTCCTTAATTTTTGAATAGTTAAGAAAAGTCAAAAATTACAGTATTTATATTCTATAATATATAAATATTATCTTTTCTTTGGTGTCATGAGAATATTGTTAAATGTCTAAATGAGGGGCATTCAAACAAAGTCATTGAATTTACACATCATGCCTACATAAGTTTTAGTATGTATACATGCGATACCCTATATGGTCCCTGTATCTGCCTGCCTACTCATCACTTCACATCTTTATTTATGTCTAGCTTTTATTGCTATTATTATTATTATTATTATTATTAGTCTCATGCTGAAATCAAAAGTTTGCTTGAATTACAATCTATTACGAGGAAATATCTTAAGCTATAAATTTTTTCATTAATCGTATTGTTCTTCAATAACATCAACAGTTTATTGAAGTCATTCAGTAAAGTATAACAAAAAAGTGGGTCGCAAAAAGGGTATTAACGTAGACCGAGCCACTATCTTCAGATTTAAGGTTGTTTTTTTTTTGAAATTGCTAAATTATGAAATGAAACAGTGAAAGATTTATTACGTCTAATTTCATAAAATTTATATACATAAATATCTCAATACTTCTATAATTGAGTATGATTGTATTCCGATTATACTACAATAAGAAAATAACAACAACAAATAGGCTCTTAAAACTTCAAAACATGGACTATAAGATAACGTAACATTGTTACATTGTTTTTTAAAAAATAATATTAAAAAAGAAATTACACCACATTGTACTGAACTTTTTTGTAGGTTATTTTGGAAATGTATTGTTTACAGAAGGAACATCAAATATTTTATCAGAGATAAACAAAAATATCTCTAATAAACTTTATAACCAAAAATATTGAACATAATATTGAAGGTTTTTCTAGAAATAGTCTAGATAATTTGGTTTGAAGAAAATCCTATTTATCAGACAAATCGAAATAAAGTGTCGTGATCAGAAAAAAGTAAGAAATTGGAATTTCGTCATAAAATTCTCCGTTTGAAGATTAATCTTCACGATGCGTCTCTCTGTGCTTACAAAACAGAATAAGTTAAACTTTGAACTTACCGATAGTTTCTAGTTTATTAAAGCGGATGTTCCAAATTAATAATGTTTTAGTATTCTTTTAATAATAAGATCTAAAGGAGTGGGCATCCATTTGATTGAAATTTCAATATTTTATTATTTGTTGGTGTCTTTCAAGTAAACTAGTCTAAAGAGATTGTTATTGACTTTCTATCGATAATAAAGAAAATTCTTTTAAAGTTCATCGGAAGCGCAGTGGTGCCTCAAAGGAAAAAATACACAATGAAAAACTTACCAATGAAAAATTAGTGAGAAAATTCATGTGCCAGCAGTGCGCAGGCCTCAATGAATTTTATACAGCATAAAAATTCAATCTGCGAATTTGAATTATTAATAAATAACAATGGGTGAGACCAAATTATTTACAAGTGACATCCTGGAACAGCTGTTTCACGCTCGTTGACGATCATCAGCCAGGAGAAGTCACAATAAAGAACAAGGTCTCCGTTCTGAGGCTAGTATGAACAATTTGTTTCCTTTGAGGCACCACTGCGCTTCCGATGTATTGTTCATACCAGCCTCAGTACGGAGACCTTGTTGTTTACTGTGACTTCTGGCTGATGATCGCCAATGAGCGTGAAACATATGTTCCAGGATGTCACTGTAAATAATTTGGTCTCACCCATTGTTATTTCTGTTAAAGTTGTTAAAAAGCATTTCATATGACGTTAATTTAAACAAATTTATTCTTAAAAATCCATTCTATTGCCAAAGATAAAGAGCCATAAAAGGTTTTTAACGCTCATGTTTATTTAGTAACGCATAGTCAGGCTTAACTTATTTTGGCTTAAATTTTAACAATCTTAAAAAAATTGTAAAGTTGCTTTGAAGCTACGAAAGTTGTAAAAAATTTAATTTACACAGATTTTATAATGGCACTTAAAATAAAAATCATAGAATATTTGGGCAAAATGTAAAAGATATATTTTTTTAATCCCGAACAACAAATTTAATTGTAGTTAATGGACTCGCATTAGTAGCACATTTTAATATAGTACATTTAAAGTAGTAATAGCACATAAAAATACAGACCAAAAATGACAGACTGTTTGTTGCGTGTCTTTAATTTTAAAATACGAAAGCAGTGCTTGGGAATTTCCAATGCCTGCACTCAACAACTTTCGTTCAACCATACAATGTAAATCTGCCTACATATACTATATTACTATACTAAGCATCAACTTGATTATTTTACTGTTAATATTAATACTATTATTTGAATAACAATTACTTAAATTGCACTTATTTATTTTTATTTTATCGTATGTAGTTTAATTTAGAACATGTTTCCTATAAAAATTATAACAAATAAATAAAAAAAAGAAAGAATATAATTGAAACTAGGAGTCTATATTAGTATTATGCGTGAGCGTTTTATTTGCTCCGGTTGTCAAGCAATGGAGTGGATCCTAAATCCTTCACCCCAAATATGTATGTAGTTGGGCTCTGCAATGTAAAATAAAATTCATATTTTGTTTAATTTAAAACCCTTCAGTTATATTTGGATTTTGAAAAAAAATTGCACTACCTAAAAACTAAACTAATTTAAATTATTTTAGCTATAAAACGGAATGACAGTAATTTTCTTTGAGACAAACATATTGCTCTTTTAAATCAAAGGACATTTTACGTCTGTTTCGAATATTTATTTGAAATGTAGTTTTTATTTTGGTATTTTTTTAGTTATTTCTTCTTTCTGTGCTATACATTAATAAGAAAATCATCAGGTGAACAATATGTGTAATGAATACAGGATGGAGACAGTGACCCTTCAATAACTAAAAGCAAGAAAATAAAAAACAAGAACAAAAATGTGGAATCCAAATTCTTGGGCAGCACTCAGACTGCCACAAAAGGAATTTGACCACAAAAAGAGAAAAAAAGAAAAAAAAAACATGCATAAATAAACAAATAACAAACCCTCTGATGGGTAAAACAAAAGCAATTAATTGAAATAAGAATCTTATTTCAATATGTGTAATGTTTCGACTAAGTTTTATTTTTTCAAAATATTTGTATAACGTATTTACTTGTATACAATTGGAGTTATCAGAAAGATAGATTTACCATTTAAACATGATCTCTAATTCGCTTTCGAAAACATCTTTTGTGAAAATCAATTTTGCAAATACGAATTAATATAGCTAGTTCAAATTAGAATAAATTCCATAAATTTATGAAAGTAAACATTCTGAAATTTTGTTATTTTGATGTTTATTTCGTTAATGTTCGAAATTCACGTCCTTAAGTGATCAGTTACATCATATTCTGACTTCAAATAAAGGGATTCCGAATCGTTCGAATTTAGTACAGGGATGCTTATAATAATTAATATTCATAAAGGTACATAAACGTTTTACATTGATCCTTAATATTAAAGTGCTATATCTAAATCTTTGCACCAAAATTTTATTAGAATTTTGTGACAACTTTTTATCTATTTTATGTCGGTAAACAATTTTCATAGTTTTCGTGTTTTTCTAAGACTAATTTTGAAAATACTCTTTAATGGATTCTTCACTCTGTCTTACAGATGAAGGAATATGTCACTTCACACTTTAGTAGAGAACACCACCCATCTTCACATAAATGAATAGTTAGTAAACTACAGCTCATAGTGTAGGGAATAATATTTCTCATATTATTAATTTAGTAGACATACTCTTAGTACTTACCAGTACGTATGAATAACATTCAGAATTCTAAATTGAAACATGTATTAAACTAAAGGAAAAGGAGTATATGTTAAATTATAAAGGAATTATTTTGAACAGAGTCTTTTGCCTTTACATACGGACATACAACTATATTTTTTAAAAAAAATCAGAAAAAAACTATTTCAGCTAATGTAGATAAAATACATCATACAAAATCATATAACTCGTTCACCTATTTCTGCTGATAAAGCTAACGTTTTATATAATGTACGCTTTTACGTTTAATTTTTGTAAGTTGGAAAAAAAATGGTAAAAATACTGAACAGTAGTTTGTTAAAAAGTGGACAAAAACGTAAATAAAAAAAGTTAAAATAGCTTCGCATATTTTTCAGTTTAAATTAAAAAAAAAAGGTTTGTCTGGTATAGATCACAAAGCTAGCGTTGTGTAGCATGAAAACTCCCTATAAATTTTTGAAAAAACAAAACAAAGCAAAACAAGGCTTGGAATGATTTACAAATGGCAAATAATACAATTATCTATTCAAATTGACTTTACGTATAATGATACACCCATACAATGTTTCCAAATTCCTGCTTCTAAATATCGAAATGCTTTAATTTTATACAAATTCGAAATGCACACAGTAAACACATTTCAATAATCAGCATTAAGCAAACACTGCATTAATTCACTATTGTTCATCAAAATAATTAATTTGTTTGAAACTTAAAAGTTTCATTTCTAACACATGTGGTGATATTTGTTCCATTCACGTCAAATTTATTGCAGTAGTAAAACTCATTTCAATTTGTTACTTATCATACTTTTCATACACATTTTATATATAAAATTCTAAATTTTCTGACTTTCCAGAGTTAAATCAGAGTGGCCTTCTACTTAATATGTAGATTTTCGTTAGTATTCATTTACTCAAACACACATTAAAAACGTACGAAACATAATTATTTCACCCAACAAACACCCCCTCACCAACTATTACGAAACAACGCACAGAGCGACAAGAAAAAAAAAATCATTTCTATCCATCGATCACATAATCTTCACAAATGAGACCAAAAACATGAATGTGAATGTGTATTCATAGTATTCATTCAAATACCCGTGACACTAAATAGTAAAGTTATATTAAAAGTTAAAGCAATCCCACAAATAGGCCTTGCAGGCCCACGAGCGCACGGGAAGTAAGGCTCCCAGGGTTTCATGACCAACGGGACTAGATTGAGGTCGGGAGGTCAGCCCGACGCCCACCCGTCTTTAACTCCCGGGAAAAAAACCCTGTACTCATTCTATAGAAGGCTGGGTAGACCCTAGGACCCGTTTGGAGGAAAATGGAGCGTACAACAATTCCCGCCATCCGCTTACCCACTCGGCTACCGGGCCCACAGTAAAGTTATATTAGTTAAGTAAAATGGTGAATACATAATGCAGATAATAATCTCGGTTAAAATTACAGACGTAGCTTTATAGCAGGATATATTTCTTTCTAATCTCCATCTCTTTTTTAAATATTAATAAATTTTCGACATTCTCCTTTTATAGATACTTTAAATTGTTATTCATTACATCGTTTTTTATCCATTCAAGAAGAAATGCAGAAGTAATTAACAGAAATAACTTAAAAAGAAAATAACGTTTTTCATCATTTTCATAATGTCTTTTGATGTTTAATGGCAAAAATGTCAACCACATTTGAATTATCATGAAACTTAGGTGATGAAGATGATTTAGAGAGGCTGAGATGGAACAGCGCATTGGGATATGTCCATCTTAAGTCTTCCTTGCAAAGCAGAATTTTGTCCTATAATATCTTTCTACATCCATCTAGATCATTTCAATTTCTAATGTTATATTTATTTATGTTTTCATAGTTTATCATAGTTGTTGATATTTTTACGCAAAGAAATGTAAAATTACAAAATTCCGGTGTATCTTTCATTTTTTTTTTTTCATGTATAAACAGCGAAGAACTTTATAATGACGGAAGAGGATGACACTAACGTTTCAGTGGCCAATCACTAGCTGACATTTTACTTTTAGAAAAGAAATTTGATCCCTACGTATAGAATGTTAAGTAAATCTTAACAGCACACGAGAATTTACTCTTTGAACACTAGCTTCTTCACTCCATAGAAAAGCTCCATATATCAATTGTCATCAGACCCACAAATTTACTGAAGTATGACTGTTATTTTCATATTGAATATGAAAGTAGTATTCAATATTTAAGAAAGTAGATAGTATTTAAGATAGTATTCAGAAGTATTTAAGAAAGAATATACTTTCAACAAAAAGTAATGGTTAAAAATTGGACTTATATCTTCAAAGGAGGGTAGAAAAATATAAGTTATTACGTTATTAATTACCTTTCTTTTGTCAGTCCCATTTACAATATTCATATATTACATTCATCTAAAAAAAAATGTTGTCGCATAAACACTAATGAAAAATTATTTTGCTGCAAATTTTCATCTGTTAATGACTTCGGGACCTAAAGAATGTCCTAATAGACTCTTTATCATCTGATTAAGATTGCCAACGTGCAAGTTACACAGCTATTTCCTATTTTTTTCCTTATTAGAAGTAATAAACAAGGAAGCTGTATGGTGTTTTTTTTATTTTGTTTGGAACCTTGTTTATTTATTCTTTGTAAATCAAAGTAACCTAATAAACAAAGTGGAAATATGTTTTCAAAAAAAGATATCTATGAAAGTAGCCGAAATTGAATAAGTTGTAGCAATAATTGGTGATCATCTGTCAAATAGCTTTCAACTTTTATTACTGCAATAATTTAAGACGTTAATGCACTGTTGATTTCTTGCGAACCATTAGTGCTGAAGCCATTAAAGACGATTGTGTTCGTAGTAAATTTAGATAGAAAAAAAAGAAATAAAAGAACTTTCAAATAGCGATTCCAGGAAACTGTGAATAATATTTGAATTATAGAGCCGAGACGAATCATTGAATGTTCCTTTTAACATAGCCTTGGTAAAATTCATTTACTTAAAAAAGGTTTTTGTTGAAGCTTAAATATATTATTATGTATAATACTAATGAAATTGTTAAAGATATGTAAATTTGGTCTTGAATGAATTTTATGATTCACTGATTCAAAGTATATCCAAGGTCTCATCTCTCCAAAAAAAAAAAAACAAGAATGCTATTTCAAAAGAAACAACTAAATCCGTTAGTGGCAACATATTTTTTAAGTAACGCTGAAAATAATGTAATCATTTCTGAATTTTTAGCGGCCCCTAGGTTACAGCTTGCCTGTAAAACCGCTAGGGGACCGCTCTTGCTTTTATCCTATCTGGATGTCACACTCTGTAGCGGCTAGAGATATTCAAATGAAACCTTCACCATTGTGTTCAGCATCAAAAACTAGGAGACCACGTACAAAAAAATCAGACCTCTAGGACCCCTTCCTGACCTCCCAAGGCGTTTTCCGTCTTTTAAAGGCGTTTTTAAAAGAAAGAAAACGCCTGGGGGTGGGGGTGGGGGAGTGGTCATAGAGGTCTGATTTTTTTACACGTGGTCACCTACTTTTTGATGCTGAACACAATGGTTAAGGTTTCATTCGAATATCTCTAACCGTTTGGCCGCTACAGAGTGTGCCATCCAGACAGCATAACAGCAATGTTAGCGGCCCCTAGGTTACAGCTTGTCTGTAAAACATAAGAGACCGAAACCTTCACCATTGTGTTCAGCATCAGAACGTAGGTGACCACGTCCAAATAATCAGACCTCTAGGACCACTCCCTGACCGGAAGTTGGGGGGACAAAAGTGGTCACCTCCGATAAAGTTTTGTTTATAAAAGTTTGTTTATCAAATTGTGGATATTATGGGGCCGCTTTGCTTTTGACACTGTCTAAAAGCATTAATTATCTTGTTTTATCTTTTTTTTAATTCACATTTAAAAGGAACAAAATGTAAACGATTTAAAAAAATTATGCAAAAGATACCATATTACGCTTAATAAAAAAAAAAAAAGAAACTAAACTACATTTTGGTTTTTTTATTCAGTTACTATCAAAGTAAAGTTATTGTAGCGGCTGGGATGTACAGCATCGATATTTGTATTAAGAGAAGGAAATGGAAAATATTTAATTATAGACTATAAAACTTATTTCTTTCATATAGATATCTTATTATATCTTTCTATAGACTTATTTCTTTTTTTTTCTATTTTTACCGACTAAACTAAAATACTGTTCTTTAGATAGTTGCATTGAATGTTGCATCAAATCTTGTTTTCTTCTGCATTACATAAAAGTATATCAGCTGATGTTTATTACCGAATTAACTCTTTTAAAAAAATAGTTGACTTTCTCTAAAGTACATTGTCATTGAAACGCGGTTTTTCATTAATGAGCAGCACTAATCCTTAGCAAGTGGTCACTTAAGAAGAGATTTACATTCAAAGTTGTAAACCTGGGCTTAACTTCACAATGGCTAACAACAGAATACATTGACAAATTGAAACCGTAGCTTTCGGCGATGAAAGGGGGCGTCCATTAATTACGTGAGGCTTTTTAAAAAATTTGGAACCCCCCCTCCCCCTTGGTGAGATTTGGTAAGATGTGGTGGGACCCCTCCTCCCCCTCACGTGAGATTTCCCCACTAATTTTTAAATAATTAAATTTATTTGATATGTTCATGTATTTTGCTTCAAACCACTAAATACCTAAAGCGTTACTGATGTCTTCTATGAAATGCATTTTTTCTGTGAAAGAAGAGGAGAAAAATGATACTACGCTTAAAATGCACTATAACAAATTAAATTAATTTTAGTAAAATTAAAAAAAATAGGCTGCGACACCACCTTCCCTAATTCTTCACTCAGTCCATGGTCATTCATGTGCTTCCTCTATTGTAATGATTGGACACATGACGTCCATATCTTTTGGTGGTATAGGAAGACAGTCATTAGACGTATCTACATCCTCCTCCAGCCTATCGTCCACGGCGCACAGCAGCTCCTCAGCCAGACGGGTAACCATAGGTGCTGGCGGGGTTGCATGCAGCGCCGACCTGTGTTTCTGCAGCTTCACACGTGAAGCAAAGTATTAAGACAAGACAATATTACAAAATGTTATAATATGTATATTCTCTGAATTAAAAAGTTGACGTGAGATTTTCATTGACCCCCCTCTCCCTTTGAGATTTGGTGAGATTTTGCCGGACCCCCCCCCCCTTTTGAGCTCACGTAATTAATGGACGCCCCCACAGGAGGAAAATTTTTGTCACATTTCCAAGTAGAAACAATAACTAATCATTTCGTTATGGTGCTCTTTTCACAAGTTGTCAAAATATCCCCCAAATTGTACCATAAATCTGTAAAAAAATGAAAAGGTCTTAATTTTTTTAAAAATAAAAGAAGGTTTGTATCGCATAACGTAACAGAACGGCAAATTTCAGATAATTGCTCAAGTTTTGACAAAGGCATTTTAATAATTTTCGGAAGATTAGTCTTATTACAAACTAAAGGTATTTAATGTTTTTCAAATAAATTGAGAGTCTTTAATGTTCGACCAGAGAAACAGTCTTAAGAAGTCTCATTTACTAAAAGCTACAAAAAGAATTTCATCTAAAAGGCTGAATATACTGACGTGAAAATTAACTAAAATCAAGGCAAAAAATCCAAGATTAGCAAATGGTGAAAAACAAAGTTACTTTTCCCGACACTAGGGAAATATTAGATAATATGAATTAACTATCAACAATTTTAAGAATAGAATCATTGACTCGACTGTTTTCAAATTGATTTCAATGAAAGCTTTTGGTCAAAAATGATTACAACACAATAGAAGAGAACGATGGAACTGTACAAAATTTAAGTCTTTATGCTTCTAAGAGCACATTTCGTTTAGCTCGAAGTCAAAACTTTCACATTTAGTTAACAGGTAAGATGGCTGGCTGTTGATTGATGAAATAAAATTCGTTATTTCCTGATTAAAATTAATGGCAGAGAAAAGGAGAAAAGATTTGGAGAGAGGCAGCAACAAAACAAACGCCCTGGCTAATGGTCAATTGCGATTAGTCAAGAGAGGATCAATCATTTCACTGACAACCCTGATATTAAAGCCAGTGATCTCAGAGTCCTCAAATTAGTTAAAGAAAACTTTTCTAATTCTTTGGTATAAGATCGTCCCTTGAATAGTCGATTGTGATTGTATAGTTGTGAACTAGCTCACAAAAATAAGCTGAAATATAAATAAGCAATTAATAATTGAAAATAATAAAATTATGAATAAATAGAAGAATGAAGTGTCTAGAATATAGAAATAAACAGAATTTGATATTGCCCAGGTTCTCAATCTTTTGTAATATTACTGAATGAATTCTTGTCATCGAATACTGTAAATAGAAAAGTAGTTTTTTATTATTATTTCTGATTGTCTAAAGTAAGCCTATTTGAATAGGTTCATTTTTCTTTGAGTGAGAAAAGCATGTCTTAGATGAAAATTAAAAAAAAAAAATATGAATGCAACTTAGAAAGACTCTTTTGTTTTCAAGTGATGGAGAATCTAGTCTTAATTGAAATTTAAGCTCGGAAAGATCAATTTAAATTGAGTTCTAAGCGGATCGTTTCCAGATTTTTCTTTGAAACATGTTACAAGCTTTTTTATCTGCTGTTCCCAACTACCATGTTTCTCAACGATTGGCGAAGAGCTGCCCAGTCGTTAGAAAAAGCCACTCACAGACGACTTGACTGAGAAACGATCTTGTTCGCAACCTGGAGTGTCGTAGTCATATATCTCTACCAAAGTGACTAAAGACATCGCATACATCTTCTCTTCAAAGATTGGACAGAAGAAACTTGTTTACATGTACATGTTCGTGAATCAGAACAGAAAAAGAAAAGGAAAAAGAAATATTTTTCGAATTATTTAGATGATTTTTTTTATCTTGTTTTCTTGAACATGTAATCCTTCAATTCAGGTTGTTTTTAAACGGATTTACTTGGAATTTCTTAAACTTAAAGGCAAACTAGAAAGTTCGAATTAATTAAGTTAGATGTTTAAAAAAAACTTTTCTTTAAATTTATTATTTAAAATTTTTGATTAATTTTTCTTTTGAAAATTTTAATTAACTTTTTAAAATAAATTTAAAATTTTATTCAATTAAGTTTAAAGAAAAAACTTTAAAATCAAAGAGCATTAGTTAGGTCCCTTAATTCATTTCAGATTTAACTACTTAAATTTAATTAGTTATTTAATTAGAATTTCAGCTTCGTTGAGATAAAAAATTAAATAATAAATATAGAAGGACCTCTGAATTCCCGAGTTATGAACTCGCTCAAACCTTGAGCAATGAGCTTTTCAAGGTTTGTCGTTTTCTTTAAAGTTTTCATATCCGCAGTCTCTGAATTCGTTTATTTTTCTATATCTATACAATAACATTGTTTTTATATATTATTGCGCAGAACTTCAATTTCGCTTCAGAATATTTAGATTTCAGTTTGCAGTACATTTTCTAATGAGAAACTTAAGCCGTTCTAAAATAAAAATTACTGAGCAAATTAATAGTTAATTCATTAATGTAAAATATTATGAGGAATGCAAGAACACAAGTAAATTTTACATAAACGAACACATTAATATAAGAATAAACACGAAGATGATGGTACAAAGTAGTATAAATTCATAATAATTCTCTACATGTTTCGGATTTTATGTATATCAATTCTTACAGAGACTACAGAATTATAAAAAAGAAATAAATATTTAAAGGATTCTATTATTTTAAAAATTGTAAACTGGTAGTTTATTTTTTTTAATAATAGAATTCTTTAAATATGTATTTCCTTTTTATAACGTGAGAATGGATATACATAATTTCCGAAACATGTAGAGAATTAGTATTAAATTTATACTACTTTCTACCCATCATCTTCGTGTTTATTCGTTTCATATAATATTATTATTATAATATTATTTAACGAGCACATTAATTTTCTCAATAATTTTTGTTTTTGGTTGACTTATTTTTTCAAAGCAACTGTCATCCAATGGTTTGATCCAATTGGATCAGTTTTTGTCAGTTTTGTTTTTTTGCAATATTCATTAAAGTTAAATTAGTCTTAAAAACCAATTTATTTATCTGCAGTAAGAATGAAAGTGGGCCCGGTAGCCAAGTGGGAAGGCGCTTGACTGAGGCCTGGACGAACCAGGATCAGTTCCCAGCCCTGGCAAAGATCGGGAATTCTCCTCCAGACGGGTCCTAGAGTCCACCCAACCCTTGGTTAAATAAGTACCGATTTTCATTCCCGGAGGTTAAAGGCGGATGAGCGTCAGGCTAACCACACGATCTCAACTTAGTCCCGTCAGTTTATCGCCCCGATCTCAAGGGCCTTCATAGGCCTTTAATGGGGTACTTTTTAAAAGAATGGGGAAAAATGCAATTTAGAATGTTGATGTAAATAAAACGTATTTATTGTCTCGACGTAAATAACCATCTAACCAATCTGGAGAAACTAACCAATCTGGAATGTAGTTGTTTTCCTTTACGTTCCTTTACTTACCTAATGAATCTACAATTACTTAATTACATTAATTTGTAATGAATATTAGTAAAATGGTAGTAGACTTAATTTTAGATAAAACATATAAATAATATTTATTTATTCATAATATTCTAATATTAAATAATATCTAGATAAATAATATAATTGAATATTTTTATTTAAATTAATTTTGAATATAAATTTCTATTGAACTCAAAATAGATCAACAAATATTTATTTCTAATTCTATTTTTCATTTTCAATGTTAGATTTAATTTTTAATTTAACATTATACTTGCAGACTCGTTAAGCTTGTTTATTAAAAAGGAAATTAAATACAAGGAACTACAAACCATATTCTTTCCAGAAGAGATATTTTCCTTGATAACTCTGTCTACACTTGATTTCAGGTTTAAGAAAAAAACATTTGAGACCAAACTACGCCCTATCGTTTAAGTGTGATATCCTAGGAAAAGTTGATTTTGTAGCAGAATTTTTTTCGTTTAAATATTATGACATATTGGTATCATTGATTTCGCTTTAATACGTTATTTGTATTATGCGTTAGAGTTCATTTCTTGTTATTCTCTAAATGATTGGTTTCCAAACAGTAGTCCTCGAACCACTAAGAACAGTGACGAAGTTTTAAAAAATCCAAAATGACTTGACTAAAATATAATCAACCTAAGTTATTTTTTTTATATAATAAATTTTTATTATTATTTGTAACATTTGTGTAGTTGCTCATTTTGTAATAAAAAGTACGAAACCAAAAAATTTGGCGGTATCACAATATTTTTCTGAAAATGTTTAGTTATACATAAAATTTCAAAGGCTAGGCACCAAAAAAACTAAACTGAATAGATTAATAATTCCTAACTATTTGTTCGCTCGTGCTCAGTTATGATTACACAATGAAGTATGGCGTTAATATACGTCAGTTTATACTCGGTCTTAAATTAATTAACTAGATGAAATAAAACGGCCCAAAACTTTGACATTGATTAATGATAATGAAACAACTTCGAATAAATAATTCTATGTCCTTCTTTTCTTAACGAAAATGCAAGCAAAACAGATTCATATTCTACATCTTTAATTGAGATTGCCTACGAGTAGTCTTTAATCAAGTCTTATTTAAACCGATGTTTTAGTGTATCAGTTTTTCTTATTGCTTACTCTTCTTGGACTTGGCTGCCACCATACTTTTAATTTGTATGGCTACCAAGGAATTTAAGGAAAAACCTTTAGAACCCTTGTCCAGATGAATCCTAGCGTAGGGAATGAAAGGAATATTAATATCTTAGTCGTAACTGAATCCAGAAAGATGTTTTGGAATACTGAAAGATTTGAAATTGAAGACATTTCAATGGTGATAACCATAGAATGTAAATAGGAAATGTAATTTAAGTAATTTAAAAATTCATAAAAACCATTGCTGGAAGAGAGAAGTTTTAATTGTCGTAAATTAACTCTCTCTGAGTTTCAGATCTTTTGAGCTACCCAAAAGATTTCTTGCAATGAGACTTCTAGGTTGAGAAACATTTAATAAAATTATTAATTTACCCTAAGGTGACTGTTAAGGAATTAAGTTGATGATTAATTTATTTGGTAAAATAAAAATTAATTCGAAAGTTTACCACATTCCAAATAATATTGGCGAGAGAGTTTCAGATCTTTGAAACTATCCCACTAGTATGCTTGGGATATTAACAAGATTTTGAACTCTCATGAGAAACTCTGCTTTTGCAGAGAGAAAAACATTTTTCTTAGAGATATACCACAAATATGCTTCACATGCTAAAGAGATTTCAAACTCAAGTCTTTTTTTACATTAAGTAAATATATAATAATGTTCCAAATCAACTGAAGTGATGTAAGAATAATGAAGTAATTTAGTAAGAACCATTGGTGGGAGAGCCAAAAGAAGTTTTACAATAGAACAGAGAGATTCAAATCTTTTGAATGATCCCACAAATGTCCCTGGGGTATGAAAAGATTTGAAATTCTTGACACCTTTTTAATGAGAAGGACATAAAAGAATTCCAAATTTATCATAAAGTACGGGGGCGGGGGTAAAGAAATTTAGATAAGTTCATGAAATGACATAATTTATTTAAATCCATTAATGGAAGCTCAAGTGAATTTTATCGTAGATACAAAATGACATCAAGGAGAGTTTCCAATCTTTTTAGCTATCCGAAACGTAAATCTGAGGTGCTGAAAAGATTTCAAACTATGATGTTTCTATGTTGAATATAAAAGATAATCTCTTAATTACCCAAGGTAAATACCTTAAAGTAAATGAGGTATTTTCTTTTAGGTAAAGAAAGGTGATTGAGATGGTTAAAGCATCACCCTCCTTTTCTAATTCTCGGATGGACAGCATAGGAGATGTTTCTGTAACCACCAGTCAAACTGATTCAAAGTTTGGACTCGTAGAGTTACTCAAACATTCTTTCCTGTAACCTCGAGAAAGTAACCCGATACCATTTAATAGAGAAGTGGTTGAAGCCTAGGTTCTCTGAAGGAGAAATATCCAGGAAATCCCTGAAAAAAATCCCTGGAGGGGATCGAACCCGGTTACTCAAGTTCAATTCAGTTCTTTAACTCGTTCTACTACAAGATCCAGTGATTTAGTAAATAAGAAATTAATTTGATAAAAGTCTTTATTGCAAATCAGATATCTTCCACTACAGTAACAAATAACTTACATGTTTTAAGTCTTTTGAGTTTTCCTGTGGTGTGGATGTTAAAAATGATTTCTTACTGACTTAAGGAAAGTAAGAAAATTCCTAATTTACACTAAAGTAACTAGGTAAAGGAGGAATAGAAGTGAATGGATGCCTAACGAAATAGTTTGAAGAAAACTATTGCTGTATGACAGTCAGAAATGACATAGGGACAGAGCTTCAAATTTTTTAGCTATTCCAAAGATCGGTTTGGGATGCTACAAGATTTGAAACTTACTTTTCCTAGGCTTCTGCGTCTAAGAAATTAACTAGGTAAAGAAATGAAATCACTGACTTTCAGGAGTTGGTGACAAATCTGGTAAAAATAAATGTTGGTTTGGAGAAGTTAACAAAATACATCTGAGATTTTCAAATTTTTTCATCGTCACATCCGAAATTCTTGAAATTTATGGATAGAAAACGTACTTGAAAATTTCTTACTTATTCTAAGATGGTTTGTTGAAGAAGTTTAAACGAGCTGACGATTTCTATTATTAAAGAGAAGTTGGCTTTTATTGTGTTTACTAAAAGTAAGCCATAAGGCCAAACTTTCGGCGAACATTGTATGAATATGCTTAATCCTTTATGCAAATGGTTAACTTCTAACATTTTCCAGAGTTAAGGAAATATGTTTAATTGATCGAAAAAAATCCTTTGTCAATTTGTCAATCTCTGTTACTAAATAAATGAAAATTGTATTAGTACTAAACAATATAAACTCAGTAGTAAATAATAACTTGGAACATTAAAATACACCTACAATAAATCTACAACTGGTACGGAACTTGTTAAAAGATAAACTAATTAAGTTTTTGGCATTATACTATTCTTATTATTATTATGATTATTATTATTATTAAGCTATATAGAAAAGAGATCTTAGGACTATGTTAATGTAACTTTTAAAAAAAATAATAAAACAAACATATTAACTTTATTAAAAACAAAATAATAATTGATATATAAAACTACAACACACTTGAAATAATTATACAAACTTAAAAAAACTTTAAAAAAATCGTGACATGTTTCGATTAGCTTCCGCTAATCATCTTCAGACAGAATGAAGGAGAAGGATTTATTCAAAAAACCCCAAAAAACGAACACGATAATAATTATCGTTTTTTAAGTTATTAATACTCAAAACTTAGAGATTAAAGTTACGATATTTACACTGTTCATTGATGCCTAGAATTGTGATATTAATTTAATGATATTATGCGATTTGCATAATGAGTTATTGTTTTTCCTCGCGAAAATTAAAGTGAGTATAAGTGAGGTATGCTAAGTGCATCATTGGAGAAGCCTCCACTGTGTCAATGCAAAACGGTACCAATTTATTAATTATCCCATTAATGAATACCATAGAATCACTACGACATTGGTTTATTAATTTTATCAGTATGCCCGCAAATTTATAACAATTTACAAATTCTTGGTTTATGGTTCATTGTTCCTTTTCTGTAGAAATCAGGAGCAGCTTTTAATCTTGAGAGTTGAATAATTTTGTCAATTATTGGAAAGTCTAATAGCCTTATTGCTGTGTATTTGTTTTAAAAAAAAAGCTACTTTGAAACTGGTAAGGCTTGTAAAAATCGAGATAAAGAAAACTGAAATTAAATTTAAAATTGTTGGATTATCTAATTATCTAATGATGTATAATAGTAGAACTTATATTTCTGTAATTGAAACAGAGATAGTAATCTGATTATTAGATAAGTTCCTCTAGTCATAATAATGTGGCAAAATACATTTTTTTTCACCTTTTACCATCATCTAAGAAAGATAAGGTTTAGATGATTTATTCTAATTTTTAATTCAGTTTATTTTAAACATAAATTCACTGGTTAATCACATTTTACTTATGGTATTTACTACAAGACCAATTAAAATTCAGTGCTTTTGGATTAAATTTAAAAAATAGCTTTAGTCATTGATATAAAAAAGAAAATGACTCAATCTAGATTAGATAATTAATTATTTTATCTGTTACCTTTTTTTTATCGAAACTTTTTTTTTTAAATCGAATTAACTTTCAGAAAAATGTAAGCTTATTTTTAAGATAAAGTATTATTCTGACCTGCGCAATGAATTATTCACTAAGTAGATCCTTTCAATATTCTTTCCACAACAGTAAACCTTCAGTCAGTCAGCGGATATTTGACAATCCTAAAAAGATACGACAAAAACAAAATCCGAACTTCTTGGTCTACAAGATCACATCTTTCAAGAACGATAAGTCAGTATCATGCGATAAGAAGAATCCAATAGATGAAAATTTCAGTAGTAAAGAAATTTATAACTCTTCTATTAGCGTTATACAACATTTATATTATCAATAGCTTTTAAATTGCCATAGGTTAGATTTTCATTAAATGTTGGTTTGTTCTGTATGATAAATAATACAGTATCCTTGGGTAGGGAAATTGATGTGGATCGACAATAATTTCCGGATCAGACAATTACGCTGAATTAGTTATTGGAAATTCAAATAAATGGCATCCCTTGAGTAAATTTTTAATGTTTGTGAAGTCTCTTTGTGAAAGTAGTTACTCAGACAGTTTAGTTTTAGCTTTTATTAGCGTTTTCCAAACTGAACAGAGACCTAAGGAACTTTCTCAAGCAAAACACTGATATTATTTATAGCTATATCATTCCATTAGGTTTGGAATATGTATAAATACATTATTTCATTAAAAAAGTCAATGAGTTGTTTTATCAACTCTAAGCCTTCTCAGAAGTGGTATTATTTGATCATATTAGCTCATTGATTAAGTTAGTCGCAGTTAAAAATTGTGGCGATACATAATTGTACATTTTCAGCGAAAGTACGCCTTTCGTTGAGTACAGATCTGTAAATTTAACGTCTGGTTTTGTTTATTTATAACTTCTAAATATCTGGACTTTCTTCTTATAGATGACTACATTTCTCATCTGTCGAGAGAAACGTTGTTTCTGGAGAGGGAAAATAATGTTCATATTTCATATTTCATATTCTCTCTACAAAGATGTGTTACAGCTCTTAAATGCTAATTAAGAATGAAAATACTATTAAGGCTAAAAAAGAAAAGTAACAAAATAATTAGTCGAGCGTGGATATATGTTGTTGTGTTCCAGATGTTAAGCAACATTTTAGAAAGATTTGCAGGAAGCAAAAGCTAAACAATGGATCCGCCACAAATCTCAAGAGCCATCATTCATATTCCTTTCATACTGATGTAGATTAGATGATGCAAGTCGAAATTGTATGTATGTTCTTAATTGTTTTTCATTTTTTTTAAATAAAAAGCAAGCATTTTGTTAGAATTTATTTTCAGGATAATTAACTTAAAAAAAATTGTTTTGTAATATACATGGAGTGAGTTATGTTAAAAGTTTTTATTCAATTTTCTATAGCGTTTTCGTAAATATTTCAGGCAAATATATTTTGTACAAGAAAGCATTTAAATATAAAAACTAAGATTCCTTAAAATTGAATGGTTTTCATGTCGACTATCACTGATAACTAAATATGATCCTAATTAGGTGGAAGATTAATGTTAAGATATCCTTCATCTGTCTTCGGTCTTAAAATACTATTAGCATTTTTAATTTTTTTAACCTTGATTTTTAATAAAAATAATTTTAATCGTTAGCTAGAAACTGTTTGGAAGCGTTTTTCTAATCAGCATTTCAAATTCTTGAAAACTCAGTTTTAATTCTATATATTTTTAATAAAATTCTAGCAATGGTGCCTTTAATCTTGCCTCTTGTTTTGCCAGTCACCAAATCAAATAATTCTTTCCTAACCAGTGTGAAATGCGATACTGAAAGCGAGTCTGCCCTGATGATCACAAAAACCCTTTCTTCCCGCCTTTTCTATCATGCTGAAATTTATCGTGGGTTGGAAATTGTTGATCCAAACCTTACTGCTAACCCAACAGATTAATCATCATTTATACAACAAAAATTCATCGACGAAGACAGTAACAAACGGGCTTGGGTATTTTTCTTTCCCTTCTCAGCTTCCTTTCTTCCTCTTTCAAAGACTTTTTTTCTAAATCTTTCTCTGCCTTCACTGTTTCCTTTGAAAATGGTCCAGGTTTCAGTTCCAATCTACTTTTTTTTTATACATCTTCCACCCACCTATTGTTCTCTCCTTGGTCCCTTCTCTAGTTCCCTGTCGTCTCTTGCTTCTGTAAGAATCTTGTTATTCGTTCATCATGTTTTTCTGTTGGTCTTTTCTTTTCAAATATTGTCGTTTTCGTATCGTGTTAACAATCTTGTTTTTCTCCTTTCTCTTGCTTTCATCCAAAACACCAGATTTTATTTATTTTGTATTGATTTTATTATTTAAACATATATTTTGTAAAACTGTGATTCTACAATAAGACAAAATAGACTACAGAGATATCCACAGTAAACAAATTATCTGTTGATTCTACTTTATTTTGTTTTTAACCACATTTGGAACTACCACTTAAATTCATCTTTTACGAAGTCAGTTTTCTTTTTAATCACTGTCTATATCAGGACGATTGCCATCAGAATAATATTAAAACAAAAACAAATTTTGTGATATTTGTATTTAATACTGTATGTTTAGCATATTAGCAAACATGTTAGCTCTATTTATGTCTTACTGACTTTGGCGTTATGATGCTGAATCGAGAATTAAATAAGAAACTACAGCAGAAAAGCTCTTTAAATCATGGATTTTTATCCAAGTCGTTTTATGTTTGGAATTATAGTCATTAAAATTTATAAAAGTTCTGAGTTCGTTACACTGACTAAATGGAAAAATAATTTTACTAAAATGATACTGGAGAATTCGAAAGGTTTTCTTATGAAATTTAATAATAACTCGACAAATTTTCATAAGCCGTTCCACATTTTAGTTAAATATTTAATTGAATTTTGTTAGTAATAAAATTAGTAAGTTCTGAAACTAAATATTTTGATTTAAATTTATTATTTTCAGTATTAAAACTAGCATCTTTTTTTACTATTTATTTATTTATAATTTTCTATTTATGCGATTATCTTATTCGAAAAGCACAAGTTGAATTACATTTAGAATCCAGTTTTGATTAACAAATACAGATTCAGATAAGGAATAGTTTTTATATAATCCTTTCTTTTCTGGAGTTCATGCTGCCGGAATAATATTAGCTGTATGGGAATGGAAGGACCGCAGTATCTTCTCACCAAATAATAACTTACTAAATGGATTACAACCGTGACACTGGTGTTTTTTTTAACTCGAGAATAAAATAATCTTTAATAATTCTGTTAGAATTCCAAGATTATATAGTAACAGGTTCTTTCCTAAATATATTCTTCAGAGATACTTGTGAAAGAGTTGGTTCTCTAGTATTGGGGTTAAATGATCTTGTAACGATATTTTAATATTTAATTTAAACTGTTCATTAATATATTCTTTCTAAGGATAATTCAATGTTTCTCAGAATATTGCTATAATTAAAATAAACTGATTCATTTTTAAAAATGAAATTATCCTTCCTTTCAAATTATCGCTAATTATCCTTAATTAAAAAAATATCAAAATTATCCTTCCATATTAAAATTTATTCTTTAAAGAATTTCGCCCTACTGAAGTATGGTTTCACAATAGTTTGAAGAATCTAAAAAAAAAAATAGCTGAATTTATCGAATAGCTTAATTATGAAGACAAAACGGTATACTTTATATTTTGAGCTGTACTTTACATTTGATCTATACAAGATAAAAATAATTGAAAATAAGTTTAATTGCAATAATCCTGGAGGATAATAAAAAAATGACGCGCAGTTTGAAAACTATGTATTTATAATTTTTTTGAATTTTACAAAAATATAAAGAAATATACAGTGGGAGTTTAAAATTAGGTAAAATGACCTGCCTTGTCAATATTTCTACTGAAATTTCAGAAAATACAAATTTAAAAAAACGAAATTCACAAATATGAGAGTTTTTAAATGAGAACTGTTTTTTAACTGTAAAAATGTTCTAAATATGTTCGAACTGTTTGAAATATTCAGTAAAACGAAATAAGTTTTATCGTGATATGAAATTATTTCAAAATAATGAGTCTTGTTGGTGAGGTTTCTATGGACACTTCCACCGAAAGTAGGAGCTTTTTTGAGATTCCTGCTAGATAAGCCGCTGCTACAACATTTTGCCCAGTTTTTTTTTAGATTTAAACAATAGTTTTAGAATTTACATTCAAAGATTGTAACTAACTATCCTTGAAACTAACTAAATGTATTAAGGGGTTAGCGCACAAGAAAACTAAAGGTCAAAGGAAAAATAAGAGAAATTATCAAAGTATTTAACAAATGCTAATTTAGAAATACCTCTCCGTTTTACAGATATAAATAAATATTGTTTACTCCATGCCTTTTCCACAACAGTCCTGTAGCATTTGGTATGGGATTTCAATAAGGAAAGTAAAGTTTTGCATTCGTTCTAAAGCTTCCTGAACTATGAGAATACTTTCAAAGATTTTGTAATAGGTTGCCTATCATGATACTTCCTTAAATCTGTTTCAGTTATCTACATTTTTTTGTTCGGAGTGCACTTAATTCTAGCCAATCAATAATTCGATTTTTTTAAAAGGAATAGAACTAAAGAACAAATAATAAATTATAATACCACCTCGTACTCATCAATAATGATCTATCAGAAGAACTGTCCAAAAATACCTAACAACCCCCTAATTCTATTTTCGTTCTTAGGATAAAAAGGAAGAGTGCTAATTACAGAAAAAAAAATGAGTTCCAAAGAATTACTTTAGCAAACAACAACAGCAGATTGTAATGTAAAATAATAAATAATTCGTATAGCTGCAATGTTCAAATCAAGCGACAATACCAATAAAATGACTAATATCAAAAAACTAAAATAGTTTCCGCGTAAATTGAATAGTAATCTACAGCAAGTTGAAGGTTTCGGGCTTGTTGATACTTTGATTTCTTAACCGTTGTTAAAATATTAAATAAAAATCAAGCGACATATTTAAGTAACTATTTATGTATTCTCGAGTAAACCTTGGCCCAGTATTTCGTTGATGTTCTAGAAAAGTAATCTAAAATCGAACTTTCTGTTATTAATACTTGAGGACAATAACAATAATAATGAATATTTATAAATATTAAACATAAATGATAACTACAAATACTTAAACGCAAACTTATTTACTATTTCTGTTTTTTTTTAATATTTTATTTAATAGAAAACATATTAAATTTGGAAGTAGTTACATGAATTCTTCAAGGATTGCGTAAATGGAAAAAATCGTGTGTGGTTTGTCATTGATGCTTCTAATGATCAAGCTAATGACTGTCTTTCATTAATACAGTAGTTTGAAGTCTAGTTAGCTCACTTTGTCAAGTAGATTTCCTTCAAGCAATTTAAAAGGAATTCAAAGAAGTCCAAACAGTAATGAACGGGGAAAAACTACCATTTACTCATTCTCATTTATTATTGTGTAGTGGCAGAGAACTTCCCTTATCTCATGAACAATACAAAAGCCCTAATAATATGATTTCGATTACAGCCCTGCAGAATGAGAACGGAAACATTAAACTAGTTTCTTTCTTTATTGTTTCTTCCCTTGTGGTTTATAATCCTTCTCATTCTTTTTCTCCCTTAATCGTTCTTCTCGTAATGATTTTGATGGTCATCAGGTGATGGTGCTGTTGGAAGCCGCAATAACAATCACTCTGATTCGTACTCAGCAAATCATTCATTGTTCTAGGTTGTGGTTTGTTCCAGACGTGAAGATCTTCTAAGAATACGTTGGAGAACTGGTCTGCCATTTTGGTTGGCCAACTGCCAACATGAATTCCATCCAGTCTCATCACTTTCGGGAGGGAAGGTGCGGAGAAAGAAGAGGGATGAAGGACGAAGCAAGGGGAGGAGGAGAAAGAAAAGCAGAAGGAATGGAAGAGGGGTTTGGGCATTTATTTACTCTAAGGGTGTTGTAACTCCAACTGAATTCTATACCTATTTTGTAGAAACCTCCGAGTCAAATGGGCTCAAATACGATTCACGGTGCTTAAATGATATTTGTGTGCTCGGTTTCTCTTTGAAAGGAAACAAGTTTAAAATATTTAACTTATTCCCTAAAGCATACAGTATAAACGCCAACTTAGTAGTGAATCGTAAATATTTATTTAATCTTATATAGATGATGAAACAGAACTGTAGATATAAAATATGCTCTAATAGTATAATAGTAATTAATTCTATATAGTTCTGTAATTTCTATAAAATTTTCTAAAGGATTCTTAAATTACATATTATAGTATGGTATTGTTAGTGCATTTGTAAACTTTTCTATCATCTTCTGCTACGCTTTTGTATTATGGTGATTTCATTAAATTATTCATAACATTTCATTATTAATATCCTTTGTTATATCAAAATACAACAAAAAAAATTGATTCCAGCTACTTGTATTTTCTGGAATAATGTCATTAGGGGCATCGAAAGCTTTGATTAGATTTGTAGAGAACTTTAGTAGTTTTTATCATTAATAATGTATAATTAATAGTTAGTATAAATTTTAAATAGTTTAATGGTGTTAATATTTGCTTGGTATGCTATTTGTTCTTTATGATTTAATTAGTTTTTATGCAAGATTATTGTTCCATAAATAAATAATTTTTTATTAATTTGTTAATTATTAGTTCGGTTCAGTTGTTTTACAATTATCCATATTTCTGAAATATCGTTTTTAAACATTAGAAAGTTGGTTAAATTCTGGAAACTTGTCATGATAGATTTCTGAATCAGTAAATATATTTAGAAATATAGTTGTTTACAGAGATTTTCATTATTATACTTTGTGCATATTTATCGAGACTATTGATGATTTTATTTTTTAAATTGTTTATGCCGTTAAATATTTCAAATCCATTGCTTTAACAATTACAGTAGTACTTTTTAGACAAAATATATTGAGTGCCATTTTATTTCATATGCCTATGGATTTTAATATGAAGAATTGGTAGTATCCTAATAAACTCAATGCGTATGTAATCATTTTCAATTGCAAAAAATTGTTGGGGATTAAAGTGGATTGTTGATAAAGTGTGAGGAAAACAGATTTGGCGATTGTTTTTGACTGCACGGTGTTTTGTATCTTATTAATCTCTGCATTACTCTTTTGCATTTCTTTTTTATGTTTAATAATTTGTTTATTTCTTCCTACTGTTGTTTGATAAAGGTGCATTATTTGTTAAACTTGTTTTATAGTAATTATATTTATAATTTGCTTTTCATATTTAAGATGTTAAGTTGTTCTCTTAATTGTACTTCCTTAACTCCTTTAGAAATCAATGATTGCAGGGATATAATAAACAAATATGAGAACCCAACTACAAACTTATCGTTATATTTGGATTTTCACTTTTGTTTATTATATCCCTCTAATCATTGATTTCTAAAGCAGTTAAGTAATGATCAGCTGTTAGACTTTCAAATGATTCCCCTGTTCTATTCCTGATTATCAATATTTAGAGTGGTTTTATAGAATGTAGTGTGCTATTTTCTCGTCATACTATTTACATAATTTGATCATAAGATGAAGGCATCAGTATTTCTAAGTAAAATAAAGTGTACTTTTCTGATACATTGATAGCTACAATTCAGATCTACCACATTTAGACATAGTTCATATTTTCTGTTATCTAAGTTCAATCAATTCAGAAATGAACTTGACTTCACTTTCGATGCGTATCTCTATATTACAATAGTGTTAAACGTTTGCTTGGATCACGAATAGTCCAAAATGTATTGTCAAAAAGTTAACATGTTTATAACTTCACCATAAATTCTTCAATAAATTCTTTACTCCATACTAAACAATATTGACAATATTTCGAATAATCTATTTGATTATTCTTCTTCAGGTCGAAATAAAGAAAGGAAGAAATAAAACTATTTCTCTCCTTGAACATAAAACAAACAATGAATATACAAATTCCAAAATTACAATTGAATAGACAAATTCTAAAATTACAATTGAATATACAAATTCCAAATTACAACTGATATATTACATCTTTATGATATAATTCAATTATAAAATAATAACCAAAAAACATGAGATTACAATATTAAACGCTGTTATAATACCGACAATGATGTATTATAATAACAATAATATGTTAAATCTTTCTTAATATTATTTTTCAAATTTCTCTTGTTTAAATTTCTCTTGTTCAAATATTTTTTTAAAAAATTCTGAGTGACATATTAGAGACTTTCAGAGTTTTGTCTTTATTAAAACATATATTCGAATTTATATATGATTCAATAAGCAATCTATCTAATTCATCATTACATTTGTAGATCACTTTAGCAATGGGGCCCGGATTTTGACTAAATTTTATTGTATGATATGCCCAATCTGAAAAATTTGTTGTTTTTTTTAAAAGCTCTAATGTGTTCAGATAATCGCTCATTCAGTGTTATGGCGGAAATTCCATAATAAATTTCATTACAATCCCTACATTATAATTGGTAGATTAGATTAGATTAGTAGGTGGTGAATGTGGGCGGTAGGAAGCCAAGCATCGCGATCTGTAAATGTATTGTGCTAAAGCCACGGAAATGAGGACAGATGAGATAAAGACAGAAAGTATGGTGCTCGCAGGGGAAACGGGAAAACCCCGAGAAAACCTGCCAAGCGCGGCTCGTTCACCATCAGGAAACCCACATGAGAACCGAACCCGGGACTCAGAGGTGAGAGGCCAGTGTCTTAGCGACAACGCCAACTGCGCGGCCTTGTAATTAGTAAATGACATCCAATCTTTTAAGCATGGATATCATTTACCAATTACAATGTAGGGATTGTAATGAAATTTATTATGGAAGTTCCGCCAGAACACTGAAAGAACGATTATCTGAACACATTAGAGCTTTTAAAAATAAACAACCAAATTTGTCAGATTGGGCATATCATACGATAAAATTTAATCACAATCCGGACCCCATTGCTAAAGTGATCTACAAATGCAATGATGAATTAGATAGATTGCTTATTGAATCATGTTATATGTATTCCAATCAGGGGCGTATATAAGGGGGGGGGCCGAGGGGGCTCGGGCCCCTCCCGAAATAATGAAGGTATGTCCTCCAATGTTTTTTTTTTTGGTTGAAGAGATAGGTTTTCCTGTTTTTTTTTTTGTTGAATAAATTTTTTTGCCCGGGCCCGCCCCCCCCCCACAATGATGCTATGTTGTCCTCCCAACATTTTTTTTTGGTTGAACAGATAGGTTTCCATGGGGTGTCTACTTAAAATTACTTAACTTAACCTTACATTAATCTTGGGCCCCCCCCCCGAAAATATATTCTATATACGCCACTGATTCCAATAAATGTTTTAATAAAGACAAAACTCTTAAAGTCTCTAATATGTCACTCAGAATTTTTAAAAAATATTTGAACAAGAGAAATTTGAAAAAATAACATTAAGAAAGATTTAACATATTATTATTATTATAATACATCATTGTCGGTATTATATCAGCATTTAATATTGTAATCTCATGTTTTTTGGTTATTATTTAATAACTAAATTACATCATAAAGATGTAATATATCAGTTGTAATTTTGGAATTTGTATATTCATTGTTTGTTTTATGTTGAAGGAGAGAAATAGTTTTATTTCTTCCTTTCTTTATTTCGACCTGAAGAAGAATAATCGAATAGACTATTCGAAATATTGTCATTAGTATGGAGTAAAGAATTTATAGAAGAATTTATCGTGAAGTTATCTTTATCGTAACAGATAAGTATATATTTAACATGTTTATGTTTTTATTTCTAAACTTGTAAAACTTTTTTAATTGGAATATAATTATTTCTTCAACTTTTCTGTTAATTTCTGAGTTTAATAGAATCAGCCCTGAATTACTTTTCCTTTAATTTTCCTTTCTTGAAGTATTAATCTAAATAATCACGTAGATATAGGAGCATATAAACAAAGAGTTTTAATTACCACTAACAAAATTTACATTCTAATGCTTAATTCTTCATTTCTGCCACAGTAGTTGGTGTTTCAAAATATACAGATCAATATTCTTTTTCATAACATGGAGTAGCTTTTCTCTTCGGAATTTACCGTTATGTTTAATTTTGAGAAATTGTTTATTTTTTGTTTAAATATAATAGTATTTTCATTTCTTTAATTTAATGAACTCTTAAAATCTTCGTTTCCTTTTCCTATACAGTTCAGACGATAGTTATTTTCCGTTTGCCGTGATTTTGTTTTGCAAAATATTCTTTTACCACATTTTTAATAAAATTTCTTAATGAAAATGAAGTTCGAATCATTGACTTAATCAGTTCTAATTTTATATATTTTTCTTTTCACAGATTGTATTTTTGTTTGCATATTTTAAAATCTTTGTTAATTGGTTCCATTTATTGCTTCCATTTCTGAAGATATTCTGTTCACTATTTATTAAGTAGTGATTTTTTTTTTTTTTGATTTGAGAATTTCTTTCCTCGTCATTTGCATTTTCTTTGAATCTCCTAACAGATGTTGTTCAATTCTTATTTATTTATCTATTAATTCAGAGATTTTATATCTTTACAGTATTTAGTTGCTGTAGTTTAGTAACGGCCATTCCTTGGCTTGTTCTTCTTTTGTTTTTCAATTGTGGATTTAATTTATTTCCGGTTCTTAGTTTTAAATATAAATATAATGCTTTCTTACCTTGCTCTGAATTAATTCACTTGGTTTTGTGCATTTTGGGTTCACTTTTCATCAAGTTGGATAATTCCACTCTTTTTTTTTTCTCTTCAGACATTCTACTGTAAGTTGTTTCTTTCGCGGAAACACATTAAAATTGTAATTCAGTTTTACAGTTGTGACAGAAAATCTCCTGCTCGATCATTTCCTCCTGGCAGATATTGCAAAACATCTTCAGAAGGGATTTCGTCAAAACAGAGGGTGATTCAAGGGCAAAGTGGGGACTTCTCAATTGTTAAAAATAAGGTTACGTCAAAAGAGTTATTCAACCTTCGATGCTCTTGCAAAGTTACTTTGTACCAATATGAATAGCATGTAATATATCATGCATTCATCCTATCGTTGTACATTTAGACAGCCATATTGTTTTCTGGTTGCAAGTCAAGTCAGTTAGGCGATAAATACCTGTTAGTTTCTGATTGTCGTTTTTTTATTCTTTTGAAATTCTTTTGATTCACTTATGACTTTATATTATTCGGATAGCAGTTTTTACTTTATTTTAATGTAGAATTACTCTAATTTTGTAGTGAGATAGCCAGACATGTCCGCCTTTTTTAAAAGCTCCCACCTTAACTCTGATGAGGAATGTGAAAATCCAGTAGGAATGTGATAAGAGAATGAAAACTGTAATAAAGTTTAAAGAAATCATTTAATCTTCAGAAATAAGATCTAGCTTCGATCACACACAAAAAAACTTCACTTAAGACAACCTAATGCTTTATTTTTTTGAAATTTTGGATAATCTTTCGAACTAATTGGATTTCATTAACTTGATCTATTCACCATTTTATATTGTTATGATTAAGGAAAAGAAGAACTTTTACTGATGAAAAAATATTTTACGGGAAAAATATTTTTTTCTTATAAAAATAAAACTGATCTAATATTTGACAGTCTATTTTAATCGCAATATAAGAACTGATTACAAAGACAATAAAAAAAAAAACTTACTCTACCAACAAATTAAAGCATCCCTCTCAAACTGATTTCTTGTAAAAAAAAATAAACTTATTTTCATCTCTATGTTACAAACTGATGGTCGCCTTTGGATCCAACAAGAATTGGATCTCCGTCTGTGGATCTGATTTATCGAAGTCATCTGGTTTCTGTGAGCGAAACTCAACTTAATATTTCAGGGCGATACACGCGCACATATGCGTAGCTCTGAATTTGAATCAGAATTCTGGTTTTATAAATAAGGAAGAGTGATCACCGGATAGGTTCCTGAATTTGAAATCCTTTTTCCGACTTTTGTTCATATAAAACTTTCTCTTCAGACCCCGCTCTCGTTCTTAGATTCCCTTTCTGTCGGTATTTTTTGTACATTTATTCTCTTCCTTCTTCTACATTCTTTTTATTTTTTTTTCCATCGCATGGTTTACTGAGCTTGTGTCTTCATAAATTTAGCGATTCTACGTTGTCGCTCCAGTGGCCTTGATCCTCCAGCAAATTCTGTCTTCTCCTTTGTCTTAATTCAGCGTTTCATGGAAATCCTCACCAATTCCTCGCCTTTCTTCTTTGACTTCAAAAAAAGCTACATATAAAAAAAAAGACGGTCTTCATCTACGACTTCCATGACTGCTAACATATCTCACATATGTGCAACAGCGATTCTCTTTTATTGGAGAACAATTCTATTCAATTCGTAAATTATACGTCGTGAGCCGATTGTGCTACGTAAATTTTCAGACGGACATGATGTCAGACGTTGAAATGGAAGATGGGAAATACTGCCTATAGCTAACTTTTCCACAAGGTCGTAAATTCTATTTACACAATCTAAATTGTGATGTCTGTTTTCAATGCTCACAGATCTTTTTCTTGCTATGTTGTGATTTGCAATTAGTGCCTATACTACTCGAAGATAATAAATCATTTGTGCCTTATCAATAATAATAATAATAATAATAATAAATATCTTCTTAATTGCATTGATGTTAAAGAATTTTTGAAAGAAATCTCATTGAAGGATAATTGCAAGAAGTAGAAAAATACATTTTAAGAACCTTCAGTGAGAAATCCATAAAGAGTAAAACGAAATTGGTCGCATGCTGATTTATTCAATGATGCTAATGTGAATGATTCTGAAATTATACATCGGGAAAACAAAAAAGAAATATAATTTTTTTGGTATTTTTCGTTAATATTTTTATCATTTCTGTAATTGAAGTTATTTGCAGATTTTTTTTTCGATCGTTTGTCACATCTTCTTAAGTGTATCGAAACTAAAAAAAAAATAAAGAGAAAATTTAGATTGAAACTAAGCCGAAATACGTCCGTCCGTTCGTCCTCTGTGACCAATGTAAGGTTTTGCCTCTAGCGAGCTGAAGCTTGGTGGTGGTTGGATTTCAGTTATATTTCAGTATTGACTTTGATATAGATTTCACTCCATACCATTAACTAAATAACCGAAAATCACACATACACACACACCAAAATACGCCTTTATACGCTATTGTTGCAAGAGCCGAAATTCATTGATAACGAAACTTTCGTGATGCTAATAACAGCAGAATGTTGGAATTACAAGAAAGGAGGCGAGTCCAAACCCAAGATAAATTCTCTTTGAGATGCCATATTCACAATAGCTTATGTATTAATCATTTAATGTGAGGTTCTAATGATTCTGGTGCAAATTGGAAACGAAGGTGAGGATACTAGAACCAAAGAATCATGTTAATTGTCGCCATTAAACACTCTCATCACACTAAATAAAAACTAAGCATCTTGCGAGGCAGAAGATTAATGGTAAGTTTAGTCTGTAAATTGCTTTATCCCATTTCATTTTCGCATAAATTCATCTAAGATCAAGAATAAACAATGAAATTATACTCTGTCATATGGTTTTGTAAGATTATCAGGATAAATTGAAATTTTCTTGTTTTTTATTTATTTTATGTAGAGTTGCTGATTATTTAAATAAAAAAAAAGTCTAAAAATTAATATTCACCCATCAATTTTTCACTGAAAATTTGGAATGAATGACAAAAAATAAACTGCTGACTCAGATCTTATTTGCCTTTTGCTTATTAGTAGTTTTTAAGTCAAGGTCTCGGATTCTGATTCACTCGGTTTCAACCTTGAGGATTGAAGAAGTTATCGTTCCGCATAGCACCAATTAAAAGGTTCTTAAATTTCTCATTGGCCTAATAATTATAGGTTAATCCATATTCAAGGCTTGGCTATTACGTAATATCCATACATTTAAATCATTTGATAAGGAACTCAGTTCACCAAATTCCTGAATATATAATGAAGTAATTGCTGTATCGATAACACTAAAAATTAAAAAAAAAAAAAAATTACCTTAACACTTTACATTCAAAAATTAAATTTGCAGTTAAAATATTACGTTATTTAAATATTTGCTGAAATTTTGAATAAAACAATAACAGTCAGTAAAGAAATTGTATTTAAAAGTGAAATAAAAGTAAACGATGCGAAAATAATAGTTTAAATTTGAAGATAGTTTTCCCAAGTTCTTCCAGAACATTTTATAGACTTAAATTAAAAAAAAAGAATATGTAAATATTAAAGTTACTTGTAATAGTTTTGTTTTACTAAAGAGGGTTTTTAGAAAACTTTAGCTTCCTTCTGGAGAAGATAATGAAACATTTTACAAATATGTAAACATAATTCATTAATTATTATTTAGTAGTGTGAAGATTCTTGAGATATGAGTAAATTAATTTAATGTAATTTTGCTTGACGTGTAATAAAATACAAAGTTCTTTTTACATGTAAAAAAAAGATTGTTAAACGTTATTAATTAATGAAAATAAAAATGAATTTTTATAGAACTGAACGATTTGTGCGATGGGTTTACTGGATTTCTCCTCTTGATTCCTAATTATTGATAACATGTTGAAGCAAAAAAATAAAGAATAAAAATATCATTACAGTTTTAATGAAAATTAAATCTGGTAATTATTTTAAGAATTTTTGTTATTAAAATCAGAATAAAAAAATATCAAGCAAAATTGCTGAAATAAACGTTTTGCTAGCTGAAACATTTTAATTGCTTAATAACCATTATTTCTTAGGTTTCTCCTCTATCGAAAATTCATTCTATAAATGTCCAGCAATAAAGATTACTTGTTCAGAATCAGATGCATTGTTAATGTAGCTACCAATTGCAAATTCCTCCGAATATCCGATTTCGTTAGAAGTAGGTCAGAGCGCAGTAGTCCTATGATCACTTGTGTCTGAAGTGTCATCAATCGGAGGAGGTTCTTTTTGGAGATAACATTCCTCAACCCCGGGGTGCCTATCTAGGTCAAGAGTCTCTATCCATTGTGAAATGGCTCCCGCCCTAATGGATTTCTTCCAGCCGGTAAGCCTAGTCAACTTATTCTGAAAGCATTTGGTCAAGATGGTGCTAATAGACCAAACCAAAATAATGAATTGATTTCAGAAGCACGTTCTAATTTGTCATCTCAGGATCATTTGTCTCATCTCTTAAACTGACAGAAGAGTAATTAATGGACAAGTTAAATTAAATTTCTCACATTTTTCGCATAAAATGTATAGCTTTTTGATTATGTTAATTCCAGAATAATAATATATTTGGAATTTGTCAATGTGTTTCCTTATAAAACAAAGTTTTGCTCTCAAAATACTTTGATAATGATACGGAATGATATTTGTTAATGATACTTAACAAGCCAAATTTTATAATAAAGTTGATAGTACCTAATTATTTAATAATTGTAGTATAATTCAATTATGTCACAGGTCATTTTTTTCTTTACTTTAATTTTCAAACACTTCTTTTCAATTCTCCTCTGTATTTTTGAAATGCTCAATACCAATTAGAAAGTAACTCGAATTTGAATCATACGATGTAAAATTACAAATACAGCATCCAATGAAGTAGATGACGTGGGTCATTTGTTTTTCTAATCAGAAAAAAGAATGCTGAATTAATATAGTCAATAGTTTTTCAATTTTGTTTTGTCTTTCTCTCTCTTCACTCCATCTTTACATCAAAATGTTTTTATCTCAAAAGGAAAACTTTGAATCGGCGCCAATTGGCTCAATTATTGCCTTATTCGCATTTGTTCATTTATTTTGTTTTTCTTAAGGCATTGCTAATTCATGATAAATTTTTAAAAGATAAAAGTCTAATCTTTACTCATGTTCAACAAAATAGAAATACGGGAAGACGATAAAATATAACATTGAGAATAATATATAACTTGTATTGTTAATATTACTTTATGAAGATATTCAAGTATTCGGATTTCAGAAGTATGTTAACAATATCTCTTGAAAAAAATATCAGATAAAGAAAAGCATGAGGCACGATGTAAGTTGGCATAATTTTATTTGATAAAATTGATGGATTATTTCTTTCTTTTTTTTTAAGAAAAAGGAGTATATAAGGAGTATTTCACTTGGCATAGAAGAGTATGTGATGTAATATATACAGGGTGTTTCAAAAATACACGGCATAATTTCAGGTATGTATTTCCCACATGTAGACAATCAAAATAGTTCATTACAACATATGTCCGGAAATGCTTCATTTCCGAGTTATGGCCTTCACAACATTGAAAATCACCGGAACGTTTTTCGTTCCGCCGGTCGTTGCCATTACAGAAGATGTTCAAAATGACCACCTCCTGCTTGAATACAGACCTCACATCGATGTCTCATTGAACGTTTTTCTTTCCGCAGGTCGTTGCCGTCAAAGGACACATTAAGAGGGCACTCTGACAGATCATTCCGAGGCGAAGGTTAAATTCAGTGGTGTGTTTGGCGTTCGACTGTGTGTCATGTACACAAATCAGGAGCTGGCAGAGATGCACTTCATGTACGGTAAGGCAGACGGCAATGCTGCGCTGGCTCGTCGTTTGTACCAGGAGAGGTACCCACAGCGACAATGTCCAGATCGGAAGACATTTGTAAGTCTCCATCACCGTCTGTGCGAGTATGGAAAATTTCACTCTCCTGGATTGGGAAGGGGACGACCAAGGTCTACAACTCCAGAAGAACCAGGAGGAGATTCTGGAGACTGTGAACAGAACTCCTTCTGTCAGCACACGAAGGTTAGCGTTGCAAGTGAATGTTCCCCATACGACTGTCTGGAGACTGCTGAAAGAGCATCAATTGTATCCTTATCATTTGCAACGTGTACAGGCGCTGTCACCAACAGATTACCCTGCACGAGTTAGGTTCTGTCAGTGGTTCTTGCAGCAGTGTGCTGCAAATCCGAACTTTCCTGCCTTAGTATTATTTACAGATGAAGCACAGTTCACACGAGATGACATAACAAATTTCCACAATCAGCATGTATGGGCGTATGAAAACCCAAATGCAACTGTTGTATCTCATCACCAGGTGCGGTTCTCCCTCAACATGTGGGCCGGTATCATTGGTGATCGATTAGTTGGACCCCATGTACTTGTAAACAGAATTACGGGGCAGCCGTACACAAACTTCCTGGAAAACACCATACCTCATGTTTATGACGACACTCCACTGATCGATCGTCAGCACGCTCACTTCTTGCATGACGGCGCTCCTGCACACTTCAGTCGTACGGCTCGCCGGTACTTGGATCGAACGTTTCCTGATCGATGGATAGGTAGAGGTGGCCCAATTGCTTGGACTCCACGCTCACCTGATCTGAACCCTCTCGATTTCTACTTGTGGGGCCATTTAAAATCATTGGTTTATTCGTCTCCGGTGCCTGATTTGGAATCCCTTCGGAATCGAATTGTGGCACGTTCTGAGGACATACGCAACATTCCTGGAGTGTGGGATCGTGTTCGCAGGTCATTGAGACATCGATGTGAGGTCTGTATTCAAGCAGGAGGTGGTCATTTTGAACATCTTCTGTAATGGCAACGACCGGCGGAACGAAAAACGTTCCGGTGATTTTCAATGTTGTGAAGGCCATAACTCGGAAATGAAGCATTTCCGGACATATGTTGTAATGAACTATTTTGATTGTCTACATGTGGGAAATACATACCTGAAATTATGCCGTGTATTTTTGAAACACCCTGTATAGTATTATTATCAAATGTCTAGATAAAAGAAGTATTTGTTTTTATTGTTCTAGTCCTCTCCAATTCTCCATTTAGTGTTACAAGGAAACGAAAAGAATCAAAGTTAGTATCGAATAAAGTTAGTATAGAGACATAATCAGTAGATTTCGTTTTGATTGTCTTGAAAGCTTTAAGTAGTGAATCTGTAACCAGAAAGGTCACACACTTTTTTCAAAAGCTAACATTAGAGGCCGAGAAAACTCTTTCTCGAATATTTCAAAAATGTTATCGTATTTCCAAGACAAAGAAACAAGATATGAAAGGAAAAAAACTTCCTTTTAAAAAAACAGCATTGGTACAACTAACTGTTTTTCCATTGCTATTACATTTCTTTGACAGAAACGTTGCTATAGAGAAACGTCCCATGATTGCCAGTTGCCGCTGGAACAGATTCTGTTTAATGTCTGACACATTGGTATTGTTAAATTAAAGGAGACAGTAGCTCCCCAATCTTTAAAGAAGAATTCCGTTAATTCGAACTTAAACTTCCTCGCATTTTACGAGTCAAAGTTCGACTTTCCGCTACCGGCTTTTCGAGGCAGCGGACGTACTAACGACAGTTTCCTGTTCCTCTTCCGGTTTTTCGACTTTCCTGCTTGTGGCATTCTACCCTGTCCAAGAAAAGATAGAAAAAACTGACATTTACCCAAAATTATAACTTTCGTCTTATTTTTTGCCGTCATTATTAAAGCACTAGTGCTCAAATTTGCAAAGAAAACAAGTGAAAAAAATACTTTATAATTTAGTTTTTTAGAAAATGTTGGAAAACTTTTTAACTTTTAGGATTTTTAACATGTAAGTCTTGTGGAACTCAATAAATATCAAACTTTCTTATCAACTTGAGGGTTTCGTTTATTCAACTTAGCATATAAAACATAGCTTAATTAAATCCTTTGAAAGTAATACTCTTTTTCTTATATAAAAACATTTCAGATCAGTAAAAAGTTGTTGCGGATGCTTACAAATCTGTGTGAAAAATTCCTCAAAGTAGTAAGTAAGATATATTCTTACTGAATGTTACCATTGACATCATTTTTTTAGTCAATGCACACTCTGAAAAAAAATACACTTTCATTATTTTAATGCATTTCTAAATTAGACACTAACAATGCAAAGCACTTCTTTGATGACCACACGGATGATAAAAAGAGAAGATAGAAAGAAGTTTTCGCACTCATTTAGCACAGTGAAACTCTGGTTGAAGTTTTGTATCACGATATTCATACTTTTAAAATTTTAAATACTTACTTTTTGCATGACTTTCATAATTAGTAAGGAAGGGAGAAGAAGAAATTTTATTAGTAGTAAAATTTTAAATGTGTCGATGTAAATAGTTTGATAATTAAAATAGTTAAAATCACATTTAAAATAGTAAAGTGTGACTTTTGACAATGTCTATTTTTAGACCTTATGAAGCAGAGATCTGGATGGTTTTAATATACGAGTTTTTTATTCCTTAACACAGTATCTAGTTTTAAAAAATGTTTTATTTGTTTTCCTAGAATATTTTACTACATTAAGTTTTGTTATCGAATACAGAATATCTAACATAATTTGTCTTTTTATGATTTATTATGAATTACCGTTATATAGTACCTCTTATTTAAATATTTTCTATTTGACTGATATTGACATTATTCAACATTGATACATATTCCAATTTCAGTTTATAATTAATTTGATTCATTTGATGTAAATTGAAAGAGAATTTTATTGTTTTGTTTTTTTTATTTATTAGTTCTGATGTTTTTTTTCTCAATTTGCATGATTTTAAATAGAAGAAAAATAGTAAGTGTTTAAAAAAAATTAATTTAAAAACTCCAAGCAGCATATTATTCAGTTTTTTCAAGTTAATATGAAAAGCATCAAGTCAAGTAAAAGTCAAGTAAAAACAGTAACTTAAAATGATGTTCCTTTTTTTTTAATAATTTTGATTAAGTTGTAATTTTTTTCTAAGCTCAAATTTTGCATTTCTTTATTATTAAGATATAACTACAAAAAGCTCATTTTTGTGCACTTTAAAAGTTTATAAAATGCCCTATCTAAAACAACCTATACAAAATTAATGATCTTTTAAGAGCGAAGATTGCAGTGCATATCATTTCCTTACCATTCATCCTCATTTTCGAAATCATTTAAAAATCTTAGATGATAATTGATTGTTATTTAGCTTAATTTATAAACAGTAGATATTCCATTACTGTACTATAGGCTTTGATTCAGCAGTTAAACATAAATGCCTTTTAATGAAATAGAAATGGTTGATACGTCTGGAAATGGTTCAGACCATGAAACATGTTTTTTTTTATTCAAGGGGAGATGAGAAATAGCTACATATTATCCAAACACCCGGATCAGACCTTCTAACGGAGAAACGAGTCAGCCGTTAAGCAACGACGAGCAGACTTGTTCTGTAATTTCATTTGTAAGTTTAAACTACATTGCTTTCGACCCAGCGTCTATTTCGCCACGGTGATAATTCCATTTCTCAATGGCTAAAGTCTGGAAAATTTTGGAAGCTCTGTTGAAAAAGTACAGTTTAAGTTGCTTTGGCAAACTAAAGGATTTTTAAAAAAAAAAGGGAAGGGAAGATTCTGAATGTAAAAAATAAAAACAAAATGACTTTAAAAGGAACGATATTCTCTTGATAAAGTAACCATTCCTAAATTGTTTATTTGCTATTATTATTTACTACTTACTTATTTTAAATATTTTCAATTTCATTTCAATTAAACAATAAATAAATTGAAATAAACTTCCGATATTTAATTAAAAGAAATGAATATACAAAATTAAAAAAAAATTAAACACAATTTTAATGAATGTACGTTGTTTTACGTTCTTCGGTTGTGTAACTTCAATAGGTAAATAAAATATGATTAGGTTAGGTTGTCTGTTATTTTTAGTCAGTAATCTTGTCATGTGATTGTTAGATTTAATATGTTACACATTTGTATATAAGCATTAAATCATATAAAATTAAAATCATTTAAAATTTTGTCGTGGATTTGTGTTAATTGAATATATCAAGAGAATGAATCATATTCAAACATTACCAATTTAAATTTCATATATTTTTTTTTAATTTCATATATTTTATATTTTAAGCTAAATTTAAATAGATACTGTAATTTATTTATGACTAGTTTAAAAAAATGTTTAGCCCTTAAGTTGAGGATTCAATTAATTTATTTAAAAAGTATTCTAATGATTTTGCAGCAGATCTTTTGCAGTAAAATGCAGACGGAAGGCCAATTGAATAAGGAAAATAATATTCATTCGTAATTTTGTTTATGACAGTAAAGAGGCAGGAAAAAAACATACAGAAATATTTATTCAGACTATATATTATAGCCCTGGTTGTTGTTTTGAAAAAAACGATAAATCTCAATGCAAATTTTCCTTCCTATTTTGAAATCAACTTTTCTAGCTGAATCTTCTTAATCATAAGTCACTGTAAAGAACGTAAAAAATGATACAAAAAAAAAAATACAAAAACAAAAGTGTTGTGCTTATTTAAGTAAATTCTACATTGTTTTCATATATTGGAGATATATCTATTTTTTCATCCTTTTTTATTACTTTACACTTAAAAAATTATACTAAAGTAATCTTTGGATTGCATTAAAAAAAAAAAACAGAAAAATTCAAGCAGAATTACCAACCAATGATTAAGTACTTGTGTTGGTGTGTAACTCTAGTTACACAAGATCAAAATAACTGTCCAAGATTTAAAATAATAACAATTATAAAAAGATGTGAAGTAACTCATTTTTGTTATCTATGTTAATCTCTTGAGGATTATTTTCAATTCCATTTTCCCGCTTAAAAAGTAAACCTTTTTTTTAAATGGTTTTCCTAATAAAAATATGTGTTCTCTTAAATTAATACAAAAAGCTTCGTTCTAATTAGACAAGAAAAATAAGGGCTATCTGATAAATAAAGATCTGATAATTAATGTCGAAAGTCCAATCCTAAATAACTTTTTTTTTATTTCTGATCTTTTCTGACTGCTGTTTAAAGAAGCAAAAATAGTTTTTCGACTTCTCAAAAATAGTGAACAATCAAATCGATTCTCATAACTTGTTAAAAACGTTTCCCTTCTTATATCGACTTCGAAAATATTCTTTTTCATTAAGATGTCTTATTAATACAGTCAATTTTAAAGAAAATTAATGAAAAACTATAGTTTTACATTATTTTGTTGTTAAAATGATTCAGCTCTATTATTTTACTACTCCATTTTAAAATTAAACCTATAATTTAGAATGTTTTTAAAGTTTAAAAACTTACTAATTCGAGGCCCAATTCCAAAAAGATAAGTAGCATTATAAGTTCAGCAATTCAATTTACATTTATCACACAAAAAAATTACGAAGTTTTTTGAGGGATTTGATGCAGTAAATTAGTTTTAATTTGAAAGGAAATTCGCATTATTTTGCTTTCCATCGGATTTCGTTTTGAGCCATATTCCCGTTATCACCAAATTGCAGCACTCGGTAAGAAACTTAAATGAAATGAACTACAAACTCAAACGAATCTCATTACAAATTTAATGAAATTCTTTTGCATTTTTGGTCATCATCTCTCAGTACCTACTTGTCTTCTTTAATTATATATTAACTAAAAGCTTCCCGGAATTACTTCCCTGCAATACAGTACACCACTGTAAAGAAGCAAAATCACAAACATCAAAATCTCTCGAATAGAATAGATAACTATGAGTAAATCATGCGATGTAATCAATATAATCAGAATATTTTAACGATGGGAAGCATTTTTAGAAATTGTAAAATTGAATTACTGAGTTTTAATATTGCAACCTATGTTCCAATAGAAAGTTGCTTGAATTATCAAAATTGATATTATTGATTTTTCTTTTGATTATAATAACTATATTTTCTTTCGTGAGTTTCTTAATGTAATAAAATAATAAGAAAATTTTAAAATGTGTAATAAAACTAAGCTTCTTAACCCTCTTTACCAGTTTGAATTAAGGATGAGTAAGTATTAAAATACATATTCCTGAAGAACTGTAGCATGAGTCTTTTCTCCCAAATTTTTAATAGCAAGACGATCGCATAAATGTCAGAATTTAGTTATTATCTTTGGAATTACTTGATCAAATGGATCGTTTCCTTAAGATTTAAAGACCGATAACATAGGATATCGTCCAAACGCTTCAATAGACGTTTCATCAGTCACCTACTCAACTTGAAACGGTTGTTGTGTATTTGAGAATTGATGGTTCCAAAAGACCATCAGAAAACTCCATTTGCTATCACGCAAGCGATATCAATGTGAATTATGATATCGTTTCCTTACGCAGTCTACAATTTGAATAGTATTGATTTACATTACTTAGAGAGCGCCTTAATATGTTGGAATTTGCATTCTTATAGGCTTTCAAATGTTTCATTAAAATATAATACGGAACAGCTGTAATGGCTATTTAAGCCATTTTCCTTTTTTTTTTTTTTTCATTTTTCGAGAAATAAACAAAGTGCAAATATTTCTACTATAAACGTTGTGGCAGAAGTAAGTTCACTTTTAATTATTTTATTCAAATGACAATACAATTTGTTTATTTATTTTTTTTCTGAGTGATAAAATAATTTTTATAAAAAAATAAAAATGAAAAACTTAAATCTAGTTCTTTGATATGTCTATTTCTACTTTAATGTTACTACTTTGTTAATTTATTTTTTTCATTTAAAGGTCTTACAAGAAAAAGTCATGTGCAACCTCTGAATAAAAATGTTGAAATTATCAGGAAATTATTTTCTTCTCATTTATAATCAGAAAAAAATATTTTTTCTTTTCATTTGCTTCTAATTTTCAATTAAAGAATAAAAATTTGCAGTTTATTAACCGACATGAACATACTTTTATTTTTTTTAAATATGTGCTATTTACAATTTAAAATGTTTAAAATGTGTGTCCATGTTTGTTAATAATTCTAAATATAAATTTAATGCGCATGTTAATTACTTAAAATCTCTCACTTTATAGATAGAATTGAAAATTGGATAAAGAAGCTTGATTAAACTGTTTTGGAAAATTATTTGTGGAATTTCGGCTACTTTTCATCTTTGTAAATTTCTTAATATTCACGAAGTCATTTCGTGGTAAAATAGTTATTAAGAAAAAAAAAATTGTTTTAGTTTCTCAATGCTAATTCTGACACATTCATAAGTTTTCAGTCACCACGTATTTACTTCATCAAATTTGTTGATGAAATAAGAGTAAAGCATGTAAACATTTACATTGAATGTAAATATTTACATGTAAATATTTACATTCTTTCAAGAAAATAAAAGCATGTATCAATTTGATCCTTAAATATGATAGCAGAGAGCGTTTCTTCAATCATATTAAATTAAAGTTTTTGAACGCCGTAAACTCGTTTTTGAGCGTCCGACTTATATAGTTAATCGGAAAGGGGAATTTAGCGTAAAATATAAATTAAATAATATATTTAATTTATATTTTACGCTAAATTCCTATTTCCGATTAACTGTAAATAAATACCCTCCAGATATCCGCCTCTTTTTTATTCATAAAAGATCGTAATGATATGTTGAGAGAAGTTTGTAATCAATGGTAAGGACTACTTTCTGATGATTTCAAGACAACCCAGGAGGTCTAGATGCTTTTAAATAGATAATGTCCTCAAAATAAACTCTTTCTACAAGAAAAATGTAATTGTTTTTTATTTTCTTTTGTTTTTGAAAGTCAAGAAAATAATAGAAAGGATTCTTTTGCTAAAAATGTATAAAAAATGACAATTATTTATATAATTGATAGCTAGTGTGTTTTTTTAAAACATATCAGCTCGAATTGAATTGATCCGTAATTAGCACTTGCTACTAGTTTCATATTTTCAAACTTAGGAAATAAAAACACAAAATACTTTCATTACCTGATAGTATTTTTAGCAGCACAAATTGTTTTATGAGGTCTAAGTAGGAATCTTCTTTAATTATTATTCTATCAAATGTGTAAGTAACTGTTAATTTAATATTTAGTGTAGATAAAGAAGCTGTTATTTTCTTTCTAAATATATCATCGAGTAGATCAAAACTTTCCTTTAGCAATGATCGAGCTTCCCAAATTTAAATTTAGGTTTTATAACAAAAGGATTCTGAAATGTACAGCTATATCTGAGTATAGCGGATAAAAACAGAACAGATTTGATAAACATTGAGAAGTAATTATTTAAATAATATATCTTTTTTTTGTTTTGCAATTCTAATATAAATCTGAATCAGGCACTCATAAAATATTTTTTTAAGCAAAATCATAATTAACTAAATCTATATTTTAGTAATTAGAAACATTATCAAAAATTTCTATTACAGTTTCATAGATAACGTTGATACCAACAATTCATCAAATTACTACGATGCAATAAAGTATTTATTTCTCAAACGGGATTTGCTCTTAGTTAAATTCAAGTATTGTTTAACAACTACAAAAATTTATAATTACGGATTAGCTAAATATTCAGTTTGATTGTTTTTTTCATTAATGAATTGTTCACAAAGAAAAGTTTGTCTATTACATAATCTATTTAAAATTCGCTACTATAGTTTTTTGGAATCAATTTTTTAGTAATTTGTGATTCATTGTAAAATTCTGAAATACAATTTAGAATATGCTATGTTTACTAAATTGGGGAAATTATTATTTGTTATAAGTTGCAGATAGTAAAATAATTTATTGCTATTGAAGAAAGTAATGGATGACTTGTTCAAATATTCAAAATGCGTAACAGAACGAGAAAAATATAAGATATTAGAACGACAAAAAGCACAACCAATACTCATTCTGTCATCGACAAATGATATCTCTTCATCTTTAACCCTATTCTCAGAGCAGAAGTACTTAAAAATTCTACAGATGCTTTCCATTTATTGTAAAGCTGTTTGTGGGTCTGTTGTTGTTCAACTGGACGAAAGGGATCATTTTGTCTGGCGAGAGACGATTTAGCTATCCATCTCTGCTCTCAGAATAACAGTATCATCTTTGAAACAAGCAAAGAGAAGTTTCGGGTAGGAATCACGATTCTATGTAAATCAGTTACCCAATGGATGTATTTTGAACAACAGTAACAGAAAAAAAAAGAAAGATCTTTGCTGTTCGCTCGTATATTTGACTTGGTGCGGAATGATGATGTTACCCCGGAGGAAACATCGGGCTAACGGCAGCAAGAACGACGAGTTATGTGCGATACTGAAGTGAGTATTCCAATAATAAAACGCATTTATCTTGTAGTTTCCTTTCTTTTTCAGTAAATCGTTGTTTCTTCTAAATATATGACGTCGGGATTTTCAGTAAACATTGTATTAGTACATTTATCAACCTATTTACTTCAATTTTTCTTGTATGCACGTTTTTTTCTTATGATATTTCTGCATTTACTGATAAACCTTATGCATGATAATAAATGAAATTGAGTTTTATCTCCAGTAATTAAAGCATTCGAAATAAGGAAGAAATATTAAGTTATTACATCCAAACTAGCTTCGATGTTGCCGATGTTAAGCTGTATTGTTAAATTTGTACCTTAGTAAAAAATGAATATGAATAAAAATTTCAGAATAACAATTAAAGGAAAAATTAATTTTTCGGGACCTATTGTTATTACCAAATGCACTAACACGCAGAAAATATTTTCCGTACATCCTATTATGCAAAATAAAAAGTGGTTGGCTGTAAATAGTTACTAAGTCAATATATTTTTATATAAAGCAAATATATTAATAGTAAAAATTAACAACGTTCTATAGATGCAGATATAAAGCTTCTTGAATAATGATACAAAGGCGATTTTTAAAAATTTGATATCATTGTCCAAGAACTCGCTAAATTTATCCTGATTTTTAAATGTCTTGGTAAAAATGATCTTCTCTATTTTTAATGTAACTGTTCACATTACTCAGAGTATGAATTACGTATTCATTTTTGTAGTTTCTTTTTGTATTATATAACTTTGGTGAAGACTTATCTTGCTAAGATGTGAATTTACTTACAACCATTTCTGATTTCTTAGGACCATTGTAAAATTACTTTGATTAGATGACATTGACGTATGCTTACCTTCTGAATATTTATAATTACAGCCATTGGTATGATAATGTAACAGATAGAAAGCGATGTTATTCTTATCCATCTAACAATTAATAATAATAAATGTGAAATGGACTGTAACAATATTTATTGAATTTAATATTTATACGTAAATGCATTTTAAATATATTTAAAAAAACAACAACTGAAATATAGACTTACATATAAAGATTCCTTGATTAATGAGAAATTGCATTGGTTCTTCTTATTTAAATAAGAAATCAAAAACCACTTTATAACATTTATAATTTAATTATAACGACTATTATAATTATTATAATTATTTTACTAGAAAAAAATTTACTGTACATTAATCAAGTTTGACTCTGAATGATTTTTGTTCAAATATTTCAAAAGCATTTTTATTAGATATTCATTTGCTCCATAAATCTTTTTGATAGGAAATTAACTTATTAATTAACTATTCCGACAAATCGTTAGTATTTTAAATAAGCGTAAGCTGAGGCAAATACATATTATCTAAATTAGTAACTATCCATCTTGAAAAATATACGTTTCTATAATGTTAAATAAGAAATACTTTCTCAATTTTTTTTGTCTGAAGTACAGTAAAAGGATTAATCTTACAAATGCGATGATTTGGTTCTTTATAATTGAGCCTTTCAACTTTCTCAGACATCAAAACATTATTCCGATTTGTCGATAAGTCACATTTGATTGCGTAGTAAAAGGAAAAATGCTCTTCCCGGGCTTCCAAAATGACTCAATCTTCTAATGGATTGAGTATTAAATTTCACTAAGTTCAAGAGTAAGTTAGCTGATTTTTATGTTTCCCTAATTCATGAAACGCTGGAGTTGAAAAACCATTACTTCTATCGTTTTTAGATTTTCAATGAAATCACTTTTTCGACTATTTGTTGATGTGTGGAAATTTGCTTACTTTTTTTTTTTTTGTTGATTTCATCTTTTTACTAAAACTGTCAATATCCTGAAAAATGTATATTTTAGAATGTTTTCGTAAATTTGTTTTGACAGCCGATTAAAGAAATAGATTATCAAAATACTATAAAGTGAAATCTAAGACGTATACTATTATATTAGGGTCTCCGTAACTAATTAGATGAAGAAAATCTTGGATTTCTTGAAAGTTGCTTGTCAAAAATGAGCTTTTTTACGTTTTTAGCTACTGCTTATAACAATTAGAAGATATTTTTAATAAAAATATATTAGAAAGCAATTTATCTCATCAAAAATTAAGGATAAAAACATTAAAATGAATTAGAAATGATTATTGAAATGGCTGTAAAAAAATTAAAATTACTTCACTTCTTTTATTATTAAAAATATTAATATTAACATTTAGTTTAATTTGTTTTATTCATGTTACATTCATTACTCCTTTTCATATGGCTTAAAATTTATTTTCAATTGATTTTTTTTAATGCCTAAACCTCTATAAATTTTGAGTTAGAAATAATCATTTATAATATTTTTTTTGTAGTGTTAGTTGTACAAAAGGAAACTTTAGCATATTTTCCAAACTGTAAAGTATGTAGTTGTTATTCTACGCAAGTGGATAGAAGTTAATAATGAAACATGAATTACTTAATATTCCTTAGTAAGTTTATTCGTTAGAAGACAAATTTTCAGACAAAAAAGTTCAGCCTTGATAAGATATTCATGATAAAAAGAATTAGAAATTTAAACAAGTAACAGAGAATCTTAGCATTTTTTTTCAATTATCATAATTAAAAAGAAGTAATTCTCTGTAATTATTTGATTTCTTTTCCTTTTTTTTCTTTTTTTTTGTGGTTATGTTGTGACCGCATTGTAAAGCAGAAAAACCTATAAAAGAGAAAAAAAAATATATGAATCCACTTCTAGATAAAGCAATTAACAGTAATTATTTTTCAACTAAATTTACAATTTAATTACTTACAATAAAATAATTACAGGTCTTGAGTTAATGTCTGATTGTTAATTTCTGTATATTCAGTTTAGAAGCTTTCTTTGCGATTTCTTTTCTTAATTGCAGGAAGTAAAGTGATCACTGAATAGGGGTTTTATTTCCTTTCTGTGTCCACTTCTTGCGATCCCGTAAGGCCCTGTAGTGAGGAGTTAGTGACCCAAATCAGTATTAATCCATATTTACCAGTTTCATAAGTTAAATCAAATTAGTTTTTAGGCATTTCTTCCTCCTGCTCATCGTATCCATGGTAGAATCAGTTAATTTTAATATGTAGCTTTTATCATAATCAGTTTATTGCATTCAATCATGCATTTTAATTTTTTTCCTACTTATTATTATTATTATTATTATTTCTAAATACAAAATTTACAGTCTCGTTAGGAATGACAAATTCCTATCAACAGGTTCTGAATGTAGATATACTACAAATGTTTAATTAATTTTGAATACAGTGTTAAAAGAAACATTAAAAGACTTACATCACTTTTTTCAAGTGATTTTTTTGTCAAGTAGACCGCCAAGTGCTAATTTTATAAAATTTTATATTACGCAGTAACATAATTTAAAAGTTAAAATAATTTTCTGATTTAGTTCTATATATATTCGTAAATATATGTATTAAAGCTGCCTATGTTTAGCTTATTTTGGTCGAGTACAGTAAGAACTAGTAACAATAAATATTAAGGACATTGAAAGTAAATTGAACACAATAATTAAATGAGATATAACATACAGGATTTACAATAAGAATCAAAGCAACTGAACAATAAAAATTCATTCTAATTATATTATATCAGCCACTTTTTTAATAGTTTCTTCACAGTGGATATGCTTCCATTTTTTATATATATTTCTTTTTCGTCTATATTGTTGAATAAATTTTCAGTTATATAGTTAAAATGCCCCTTTCCATAGTCATTGTATATAAGAGGATAGGGAAAACGGATTTTTTTCTTGTTTCTTAGATTGTATGAGGATTTTTGTTTTTCTTCTTTCTTGTGCTCAAAGATGTTATAATAGTTTTTAAGTAGTATGTTGTATATGAATTTTGTTTGGGATTTAGTGTTCCATATTGAAGCTTTTTCTTTAATATTATACTTTTATTGTTTACATTTTGCGTGAAGAAAATTAACTTTAAAATTTTGTTTTGCAGATTAATTATAGGTTTTAAACAACTGTCATTGGTGTTGGTCCAAATTTTAGCAGCGTAATTTATGTTTGAATCAAATAAAGCATTATATAAGGTAGGTTGCCCAAATAAGGCCCACCTAACGTTTAAAGATTTTTTACATTTCTACTGCAAGAGTGAAAATTATGAAAACTGTCTTGAAAGATAGTTTAAGGTGTGCTGTTATGAAAAAGTGAATTTAGAATTAGTGGCATTTGAAATTCTTTCTGTAATAGCACAGTTTTGAAAATATAACTGAATGGCCTTATTTGGAGCCCCTGTTCCAAATAAGGCCCACTACTAGTCACAGGCAAACTCGTCCACAGGGAAAGAGCTTGGCAGTGAAAACAGCCAATTTCCAACATTTAGTTCTGACTAAATATTAAGCTACAAATTAATAATTAATTAGTTATTAATTTATAAAATTGTGAATTTAAAACTAGCTTTAATGATTTTTGTTATATTTTTTCTCATTAAATACAATTACTTTATGTTATACGATGGAGGGCCTTATTTGGAGCCCCCTATTAACCCATGCTTTCATGCATTTTTTACTAAAAAGTATTTAAATGCACGTCAACTGGAAAATATCAAATACAGTATCTTATTCTACTCATTACACACTTTAAAATGACATAAAACATGTTTATGTATATTAAGTTGCCAAAAAATGCAGTCGATTTATCAAATTAAGTTGAAATAGTAACGACAAAAGCTTCGGGCGACTTTTACTGTTCAACGGAAACAAACATGGTGAAATTATCCACTTCAACGGACCTAATTTTTGGTGTAGCCGCTAGAAGCCAGGACCTGTCTGAAACATAACTAATCTTGGTAAATTGTCAACGTTCTATTAATAAAACGAAGAATGGGCCTTATTTGAAACTGGGCCTTATTTGGGAAACCTACCTTAATAAAATTTTAATTCGCGTTGGAAGTATCTCTTTTATATGATAGAATATGTATGACAGTTTGTTTAGCTTTTTATGTAACATTTTAATGTGATTATTCCAACAAAATTTTTCATTTATTATTAAGCCCAGATACTTAATTGTTTTTGTATACTTTAGTTCTGAACAGCTATTACATTTATCAGGTGAATTATGAAGATTGTATGATAACCCTAAACTTGGGTCTAATTAGAACGTTAAAAAATCTATACAAAGTCAATTAAATCATCCTAAATCCAATCAAATAAATAATATAGCTATTAATCATTAGGAAAAATTCATTGTATTCAATCTTATTGCACTATGTCTGCTTATTTAACTGGTTCGATAGCAATTGGAGGCAAATCCCGTCTTAGTGTACTTATTCTTCCACATTGCCCTTTTCCTTCTTCCTCTTCTCGTCCGAATGCCATTAGAATAGTGTGGCGATTCTCAATTTCTTTCCCTTTGCCCAATGGAGGTAATCTGGAGGGTGGAAGTGCTCTTTACATGTGTAGACAAGTCAGCATCGTGCTTGAATCTAAATGGGCGAATTAGGAGTCGGGAAAGGGGAGCAGTCTGCTTATCTTTAGTGTTCCTCTGGGAAGAATGCCGAGCGGATCTTGAGCTAAATTGCTTCAACAACGTTTATCTCAAAGTTCACCTAATGAATCGGTGGGCTAACCGGACTGATTGGTACAACAGAAGGAGGATAAATCGTCTTTCCAATGGATGGCTGTTTGCTTCCCCTCTTTTTATATTTCCCCATTCGATTATCAGTTATAGGTTATCATTTCGATTTTTTTTTATTTCGCTTCGAATCTGAATGAATGGCTCAGATTTCTATCATCGATTTAGAATTTACCCTCGCAAAGAAAAAAAAACGGAATAAGATTTATTTTCATGTTGCGGTTATCAAAAAACAAAACAAAAACTTTAAACTGAACTAATTTGCTAACTTATTAGAAGACTAAGATTCTTATCAGGATAATTATCATAACTCTTTTTATCTAGATTATTATCAGGAAATGCTACGGATAAAGAGCGCTTTAGAATTAAAATTACAATTGAGATAGTGATTTGACGATTCTCTATCAGTATCTGGGACGTTTAAGGATGTTCACTTTAGTCAACTTCCGTTTCTCCAATCTATTTCCAAACATTTTTTTTTCCTCAAGCTCGGAATCAAAATTGGATTTCGAAAACTTCGGTAATTATGTAAAAATGTTTTCGAAAAATTAAAAAATATCAAATTTTACTCATTGAATTTTCAATTAAAGATAATGAAATCTTGGTTTTATAAATAATGGCGTCTATTATCGATCATTAACTTGAGTAAGCATTTAAGAGCCAGGAGGCCCTGATAGGTAAGAATCACTTTACATCTAGCTGCTAGAAAGCTTATAATTTGGTTGGCATTATCAAGCTGTCAATGTCAAAAAACAACGAGCTTGCATTTGCTATTTGAAAGAAAAAAAGTTTTCTTTTCAGTTTCTAATATACTTTATAATGTATTATTAAAATAAGGATAAATGTCTACCAAGGAATAAAATAATAAAAAAAATTAGTGACTTATAATTCAATGGATGTTTCAAAAGTAGAATTACATGATTTAGGCCCATTTTGGTTTCTGTGCGTCTGGATCTTGTTGTCAAGAAGGTTTTCATGGGCCAAGTTTCTGGGGCAAGGGAACATAGAGCAGCTCTTGTGGAGCTCTTGCTCCACATTCTTTTACAAAGTATTTAAGTCAGTTTATATTCAGATTAATCATTAATCACATTTCGAAAAAAAACCTACTCAATTATGTATTTGGAAACAGGGATATGTAAATTAAATTTATTATGTCTTCATGACGAGGCCCGGAAACAGAAATCTTCTGGAGAATCAATTAAACCAATCCTCATCTCCTAATACACCGGTTGGCAACCTTTTGTTGTAAGAGGGCCAAATATTTTACATGAGGATTAGTGCGGGCCGCACTTGGGCCGTATGTCATTACAGTATACTGAGTAAACCTACAGTATTTGTATACAAATATTTTAGTTTTAAAAATAAAGCGCTAATAATGTAATAATGCATATATATTATGTATTCTTATATATAAAGATACCTCGCGAGCCGCATCAAAACGCCTCGGGGGCCGCGGGTTGCCGACCGCTGAATTAAACTGATTGCAAAATCATTTGATTTGGAAGAATCTGAATTATTAAAAGGAGTAGAAAATGTATGATACATTGAAAAGACACTCAAATCATTTTTATCAGTAATCTGGCATCAGAGTGTAGAAGATCAGACTGAATTCAGTATGTTTATTGCAGAGTATGTTTATTGCAGGTCTGATAAATTGTGATTAAGTACATATTTTTAATTAAAATTAAAACGTTAAAATGTGAGGATATTGAATTGGCCCATTCCATTTTGTTTTTTATCATTATTTTTTAATATGTAATAATTACTTGAATGTGTATGTATAATAAAAAATAATGTATATAAGTTTTTGACATTATTACAGAAATTTCTGTTTAGTGTTTTAGTACTGTAATGTCTAAATTACAAATTTAAAAAAAACATGTAAATCAATAATTTTTCTGTAATGTAGATTGGACTTCTTTTATTTAGATAGCTCTTTAATATATATATATATATATTAGTATAAGGTTTAAGGTGTCCTGACCAATAAGATTCTAAAGGTTTTATATTAACATGTATTTAAATATATTTTTTTTATGCGATCTACTGAAAGTTCGATATGAAATATATATGAGAAACATTAACTTGAGATTTTAACTGAATCTAATTTAAAGCTTTAAAGAATTTCATTTCTATAAACCTATTTCTATACATCTGCTTTTATAAAAATCCTGAATGTGTGAACAGATCGGAATAAAGATTGAGACAGAATTAGGCAGAATTAGAGGAAATTTCTGGAATAAAATTGATCAGTTTACATGATATAAAAGTAGTAGCTATCAAAAATGAGAATATTATAGATATACTGTATTTATACTAATATTATTATACTATTAAAAGTAATAACAGTATTTCTTTTTTTGTTGCATTTGCTTTGCATGAATTGAGTAAATCAAATTTGTTATGACAGCCTAATAAAAGGAGATCATAACCTTTTTTTTAATTAATCATAATTTTAAATTTGACAAATCTGTAATTATTTGACTATCAAAAGTTAAGTTATAAGTTGATTAAAAACCCTGCTACAATGCAGGGTTTAGATTAAAAAGGTACTTGGTATTTCTAAACAGGTTTCTTTCGTGAAGTTAAAAATACTTTATGCATTTGATGCTAACTTACAAACAATTTCAGATAATTTTCGTCAGTTATTCTTGAGAAACCTCTTTTAATAAAGAGCTACGGGATAAAAACAAGTTAACACAAGAGAAACTGCAATTTGTACCCGATATTTGAAGATTAGGAAATTGAAATATATTGAAAAAGTAGCATTCTGTATTTAACTACTTTTTTAATTTATTCACTTTATTACTAATTAAGTTATAAGCTATGAGATTTTCATTAATTGGTTCTTCAGAATTTTGAAAAATTTCTTGATAGACTTTAACAGTACATTGCTTTCAAATATTTCTTAATTTCTGTGATTTTTGTGTAAGTTAAGAATTTCAGTAATTTCGTTAAATGTTACAAATTAACATGAAATAATTACACTGGTCAAATTTTTAATCTTAATAGATAATCTTAATATGCAAATTGTTACTTTTTAATTTTGAATGCAAAGAAAACGTTGTGTGAACTGTAATTCTCGAGTGAGTACAAAAAAACAGTTAGACCAATTCATTAGTGTCAGTAGCAATAAAAAAAATGTTTTCAGCGTGCATGAGAGTAAGGTATTATTACGATGGAAAGTCAAATCTGCAGAAATGAATATTTCGTTAAAGTTCGTTTTCTCAAATTTCTCTTTCTTCATCCGCTGAGAATTATTTAAAAAAAGTAAAATGATTATATTTGTTGTTTACTTCTGATTTGGTTAATATATATCTCATTGGAAATAGTAATTTATATTATTTGGAAGTGTTTCTAATTTGCTGTTTCTTTTCAAAATAAAATAAAAAAATACATTCTCTCTTATTTTCTTTTGTAGAATGCAAAAAAAGCTGAGATAGAAATGGGCTGGTCCACTTGGAGCGAATGGAGTACGTGTTCTCGCACTTGTGATGGTGGTGCGTCCTATCAGCTACGTAGATGCAACACACGGGATGGTTGTAGTGGGGATAGTATTCACTATCGCATTTGCAGTATGCAGGTAATTTCTATATCATTATCATTTACCAAATAACCCTAAGTAAATTACTTCGTCAAGACAGGTTTAAAATATCAACTAGATCCCTGAATTGAATAAAGTACACCATCGCTCTTCCGGAATTCCAATTGCTAAACTATGCCTCTTATGCTAGATGTCGTTAAAGTTAATCTCCATTTTCAATAAAGATAGAATTATTAATTGGAGTTTGTTTTTAATGCAATACAATATATATTTACTGCAATATATAAAACTCAACTATTAAAGTAAAATAAAATAAAGTAAAGAACAACAACAAATATTTACGAGTATATCACCAGCATCTATTAATGTAAAAACAAACGCACAACATAGGATAGAAGTATATAAAAAGATGTTTACTAATTCCAAAAATTTGTAAAAAATGAATAATTAACAATGATATCCAATTATTTACCTTTTTTAACAATATGTTAAAAAGAAGTCAGATTCAGCCAAAAAGAAAAAAGAAATGAACGTCGGAATCGCAGTGATGCCTCAAAAAGAAAAAATGAACAATAAAAAATTCACTAATGAAAAATTAGTGAGAAAATTCGTTGTTGTTTAAAAAAAAGTAATATTTTAAAAAAAATGGAAAAATTTGTTAACATTGGGTAATTTTAATTATTAATTTATCTATTTTTCCACAGGAAAAAAAATCACAAAAAAGTTCCTCGAAAACTTTCTTTTTAAATCTTCATCACTTTTGGAAGGGTCGTAGATTATCTGGGATTCAGTATTGACTTTAGGATCAGTAAATATGATCTCATCAACGAGGTGGGTTGTAATAGGGAAATATTTATAACATGAAAGAGCGGAGGTCATACATCGGCCTCTACTATAAATGGAATGAATGCGAAACTGTTATACCAATTTAAGACTTAATCACCACAGATTAAAACCGTTCCAATCTTTTAATTGGCATAAATACAATTATAATATTTAAATAACTTACTTAACTTCCGTGAACTTTTCAAAATCAAAAAAGAAAGCTTATTAATCCCAAAAAAATCATAGAAAGAAGGGAAAAAAAGGACAAAATTTAAATATATATATATATTAATTTAAACAAAATTTTCTTATCATATTTTTTATTAGAAGACACTTTCATTGATTCTTTTTTGTTCAAGCATTTGGAAAAAGAATTAAATCATTTAAATATTGGATATTATCCTCGATTTTTTCGACATTTTAATAGTAGAAAGGGGTAAAAAAATCAATTTTAATAATTAGGATCAGTTAAAAATTAGTCGATGATATAATTTTAAAAAAATTATATCAGTTTTTACTTTTAGACAGTACATCAGTAACTTTTCTTCATTTCTTTTGTTCCTAGCCTTGCCCTGAGCAGAGCGATTTCCGTGCCCAGCAATGTGTAGCTTATAATACAGTTCCATATCAAGGCCGGCTTTATGAGTGGGAGCCTCACTATGATTCACAGGACCCTTGTGCCCTTACCTGTAGGGCCAAAGGAGATAATCTCGTAACTCAGTTGTCTCCAAAGGTTTTTGATGGCACAAGATGCCGTATTGGATCTCTTGATATGTGCATCAATGGCAAGTGTCAGGTAAGTTCAACATTTCACAATATACATAAATTATGCCAACATATATTAAAAATTTTCTTATGTAAGAAATTTTGCCTATTTGCTAAATTTTGTTATATACATTAGAAAGATTTCTGAGAATTTATTTATTTATTTATTTATTTTAGATGGAATTTTACAAATTCGTCCCAAATAGTTAAAAGGAAAAAATTGTCCTTAGGAGCTGGAATTTTTATTACCTAATCATAAATCATAAGGAGCATAAGTGTTGTGTTCGAAGTCCATAATATATAAATGGATGTCTTCAAATATCCCATTCAGAAATGTGTGTGCTACAGAGATGAAGTGAACAAATTCTATAATTACTTATTACGATAAAAACGATAATAATTGTTCTCTGAACAATCAGATATGTACTTTTCAGAATCCAAACGATGCAAAGCATTATGCCTGTTTTCATAAATGCTGTTTGTGTGTGTAATTTTTTTTTTCCTTTTAAAACTATTAGTATACAATTATTTGTCGGGGAAAGAGGATATTAAAAGTTAAATTTTACATTTTTTTTTAATTGCAATATTTTGCAATTTTTAATTGCAATTTTTAATTGCTTAAATCTCATCGTATTTATTTTGTGAAATAACTTTAGTTTAGATTTCAATATTATCATCACATTACATTCCTAGAAAAATCATTTTTCATTGTTATGTTAATTTTACATTCTTAAGTGATGTAATTTCCTGTGTTGTCAGCCTCTTCTTTACTTTCTCTTCGGTCTGACGTCATTCCGTAATGGCGTCCTGGAGAAGGCAACGGGAAACCACTCCAGTATCTGTTCCCTTGTATGGCTACGGCTTCTCCTAGGGGTCTCCCTTCGGGGCTCACTAGGGTTCGGAAGACTTGAACCAATCTACGGATTGACCTACCATGGTTTGGTTTGGTAATTAAATGAATTACTTCATAAAATATTTTTTTGAAGAGCAAATGGAAATACAGTAAATCATTGTTTTCAGTTCAATCATAATAATGTTGTTTCCAGAACTTGTTAATGTTTAAAAAAAAAACTGCCATAATTAATTGTCTGTCGATTTGTGCAACAATTCAAAATACAGACACCGGGATTTTTATAAAATAAAAGCTAATAAAATAATACAGAATTTTAGTTTATATATAAAATCTTCTTAGGAACTTGAGATCATTAACAATTTAGGAAATTTAGTTTTAGAGCCTTTCAGGATTTCTTTTAATCTGAGTTTTATAAATTATTTACAATTTAATTATTTACGATATTGGATTCTGTGGTCATTTTCTCAGTCATGTCACCTTCGATCGTGACCGGACTACCTTTAAAAAGTTCATCTCAATGAGAAGAACAATCTGTCTTTCATTTTGGTCATCTGAAATGAACGATTTAGAAGTTGACCTTATGTCACGTGACTTTCGGTTGACCCACGTCCTCAATAGTATACCTAAAATTTTACATCTTATTTGTATTTCTGTGTCTTATGGCTTCGAAGGAGTAGCGGGCAGAAAAAAAACCCCAATGTTTTATATATATTAGAATTTCAGCTGAAAATATTTATTAAATTCTTTAAATTTAAATATTTAAATATTTGCCAATTTGTTTGGTGTTTTTATATCAACTAAACAAGGTCCTAATTTATATATTATAATAGGACATATTTGTATCTATTAAATGTAATTAAATTTTAAAGACTTTTACACTTCAGTTCCTTCTGATTTTAAAATGAGTCTTTAGTTAAATGTAATTTTTGGAAACTAATGTCTAAATCCATAATGTCTTAACTAATCTTATCTTTCCTCAGTATTTATAAAAACTTTTTTTATTAGGTTTTTATATCTTTACAGTTTTTACACTCTTTGAATAAATATCTGTTCGTAAAGAATAACGAATGGCATAAAACTTGGTAGTTTATGTATGCAAATGAACAAATTTTCAAGTCCGTCCAAACAGCGATCGTTGTCAGAGGGTATTACATCCTGCCCATCCATAAAAAAAAATAGTTCAGCGATAGATTGATGTATCCTGTGAAGCTTTGATGATTGTATTTCGCTCGTCAATTTTAAGATGAGGATCTGTTAGAATCAGACACGTAATATCACGTGATATTTAACAAGTACGAATATCTCAAGCATGTCCTCCTTTAAGACTGTGTGCATTGCCCTACAGCTAGATTAATTAGCACTCCATTAATCGTTCATTCCGAGATATATTCGAATAATGCTTGTGCATTGGTGTCACACCTTGCAGACTGGATGCTACGTCAAATGGAGTGGGATCATCTTTAGTAAAGAAGACAATATGTACCTTCGAAGAGATGATCACCGTATTTATTTTTGGAAACAATGTGGCAACAGTCCATCATTCTTGAACAGCGCAATGTCAAAGTAAGGATTGACCAGCGCCTTTCGATACCCGTCGTATTTTGCAAATGTGTAAAGGAAGTTTGGAAGTGCATCGATACGGAGTTGTGCTATCTCGTTCTTGGTGCCTTAATCTAATAGAAAAATGCCCACTCATAACCTCAGGTGACACCTGTTATACTGGGCTAACAGTGTCTCCGTGTATCAGTCTCTATATATTTAGGAGATACCTGGACCAATTACAGAAGATCGGAAAGAAAAACAAAACGCTTGGTTTTAGAAAACCACAAATCTTTATGACTTTATACTAATGCACAGGTGCTTAAATGGCCAGCTGAGGGATTCATTTCCTACTAAGTTCCATCTGTTAGCACCCCTCTTAATTTTGTAAATTGTTCTTATGCTATGGTTTTGGTATCTTTAACCTTCTTTTTATCATATTTTCACACATCAAGTTTCATGCTGCTGAAACAACTGTTCTTAGATCCAAATTACTTTTATTTTAATCAAATAATGTAATATCAAACATTAATTATTGTTTTATTGGTTTAACTTACTAGAAGAAAATAGTGGAGTTAATTTCAGTTCCGCCCAAACTTTTTGCTTAAAATTTCTATTATTTTCAAAGATTGTAAATAATTTTTTATGCTTGGTGAGCATAAATTTTTATACTGTTGTTGTTAATAAGTCTCAATGCGAAGAATTCAGAAGAAGTTAACTTTAATAATAAGATATATTTTAGAACAATATAGTTAGGGAGATTTGTTTAAGTGTTTAAATTGGATTCTCCTCTTACTTTTTGTGCGGGACCCAAACAAATTTTTATTAAAGAAATTTTGGATTATTGTGAAAGTACTTCCAAGGTCATTATGAAGTTTTACTCTCTTAAAGAATATTGTATTTTAAAGTTTTATTCTTAGAATATAATTTGACTTTCGATTCATGTATAGTCTGAAGTACTTTCTTTATCACTTGCAAAAGACCAAGCAAATAAAATGGGAAAATAAACTGATTCGTATTGTGCCTTTCCTTTCAAGAGGAGAATTTGCTTATCTAGATAATGGACCGTACATGAAAGCTCAGTATGTTCAATTAAGAGGTGATATAATTAAATGGGGTAGTTAGACTTACAAATGGGGAAAGGCTGTTAGATTATATGCTAAATTACTTTCATTCTTTGTGAAGAGAAAAAGAAAAAAAAAAAGAAAGAAAACTTCGCAGCAATTAAGAGAAGAAAGGCTGTATGTGTGAGTTTTCCATTCCCATGCAGAACTCAGTCAAATCTTCTGGGTTTTTTTTCTTTCGTTTTCGCAGTCCCACAAAAGCCACTTAAGATTATTGAAGGGGACAAATCCTGCTAATCTTAAAAGCAATTCCCTTCTTGGCGGCGAACTTAAGGTTTGGCGCAGTAACTTGGATTTTAGTCTCATTAAATTTAACCAATCATTTATCACTTAGCAGTTAAATCAAAGCATTCATTTACCTTTTTTCTTTTTTCTTTCGCTAATTTAAATTCCTTATAGTTTTTCACTTATTTATTTTTTGTTATTGATTAAATTGTACCTTAATAATATAGAATGTTGAAGAAATACATTTGATAAGATGTACTCATCTTAAAAAAATTGGCATCAATTATTCTTTCAGCTCAGAGAAGATAATATGATGAACTTTCTTAGATTATTTTTGTCTTTTCGGACATGGAGAACTTTTCGCATTATCAGGAATCGTATCCTGAAAGCATCGGCAAAAGCAATTTATTAACATTATAGTAACGGAAACGAAAAATATAAGCCAAAACATATATAACATTCAGTTGCATTTGTTTCTGGATCAAAACACTTACACTCATAGCAAGATTTTTTAATATTATTCCATGCAAATATTTATATATTTGTTAAGATTGAAAATTGAAAAAAGTATTTTCAGTATTCAGTGAGAGGGTTAATTCTGAAAATCCGGATACAGATCCAGCATTAATTAAGAATTATTTTTGTTTTCAAGGTGTTTTTTTAAGTCTAGTACTTAGGAAAGTGAGTTCTATCAATCAGTCAGTTTGTCTGTGTCCATTCCTAGAAACTTCCAAACGCTGGATGGAAACTTCTTGAAACTTGGTTTGCATATTTAAGGACCAGAGACGATCCAACTTTTACATTAAATCTTTTTGAAATCGGTCTTTGTCGAGAATATTTAAAATAATATATATATTGAAACCTAAACAATGGATTTAGACCTAATTGTCGTTAGCTAAAAGGATTAATTTTCATTGTTTAATGTCGATATCTTAAACAATGTAGATTAATCATTGTAGCTAAGGAAAATTTGCTGTTTGATACGCGATTTAAAATTAATCCGATTTTGACAAAATAAATAAGGCGGGTTTAATTATTTTTTTTCACTAAATGGAAAATATATTCTCTGTATTCAGGAGATATTAGGATTCGAAAATAAATGTAAGCTTTTCACGACTTTAGTAAAACAAAGAAAAATAATAAAGAAATTTTAAAAAATAAATATTTATAGAAAGTTCTTTTATGAACTTTTTTTCTAATAAAAAAACTTGGATGTTAATACACTTTCGGCAATTTTATGTTTTCCTAAGATCTGCCTTTATGGATGTTAATGTTTTTGATGTCTTGATTCCAATGAATGATAAAGAACATATCCACACTTGAAAAACTGGAAAAACAATTGTGCTTCCACCATTCTAAAGAAGTATTCCATCATCTACATGCAATAATTATTGAATGTTTTCTTTTTCTTTCTTTCTTTTTTATTGGTTGTGTTCCTGAAGAGCAAGATAACATTCGAAATCTAGTATCTAGGTTACAAGAATATCATAAACATATCTATGGGAAAAGTTCGTTGGAAGATGCTATTTAGATTTCTATATTGAACACACATTTTCTTCACTTTATGATTTTCAAGAACCGGCTCTTATCTGAGATTTTGTTCTTGCAAGAAAAAGAGCACAATATCATGTTTTGTTTCATTTAAAATTTATTGTTGTAATGTTTTCTGTAAGAAAAGCCAATACCGTTGAAAATAAACAAACGAAATGCCTAAACTCTAATCCTTTAATTTTTAAAAGAGAAATACTTCTCAGATAGAGTAAAAATCATTTTAAATATCTTTTAGAAGATAATAACCATATCAGTGCATTTTCCAACCTACAATATTTACGTAGGAAACTCAGGAAAAACACTGGAATTAGTAATAAATAAAACACATTAAAAACACCTTAAAAATTGTGATCAGTTTCGGAAACCTTACGGCTTCCTGCTCCAAACAATGAACCAAAGGAGATTTCTTCAAAGCGGAAAGTTGAAAGGGTAAGGAAGCAAAGAAAAAATAATAATATATAATTTTAACTATGTACATCATTAACGCCAGCATATTCTATAGAAAATTTGCCTTTGTAAGGGCTATTGAGGAGGATAAGAAGTGATTCTTTAAATTTGCGGAGATAGGATCGCATTCGTTGCTCAACACAATGGATTTCTTAAAATCGAATTCGTGTCCTTCTTTGTATGTATGTAATGCTGTATTATAGTTCATATTTCCAGTTTTTATGACTTTAATATGTTCCTTGTTAATGTCCTGGCATCGTTGTGTTGTGTCCCCCATTGTTTTGCTGATAATCTGCATTATGGTGTTTTGAAATAACACCTATGTTGAAGGATATGAGAATAAGTTTCATATGTGCGGAAAGGTCCGCATTATATAATATGGATATGCTTGGTTTATTTTCGAGTTATTCACATTGGCATTGTATAGTGCTTGTAAAGTCTTTTTAATGGGATATCTATTCATTGTAATTATGTTGGTGATGATGTTTATTTCTTGTTCAAAGGTACTGTATCTTTGCTGGACGAAATATCAAAGGTTCTTTTGACTGCCGCTTGTATAATATTTCTCTTATGTGCTGTTAGGACAAGGGAGTGAAAATTAAGCATGATGCCTGCGTGGGAGGGTTACCTGTATACTGATGTTACGAACTGCTTCCCGTTGTTTTTTATTATTACGCCCTGGAATGTCAGCTCGTTGTTTGTTTCTTTTTCGGCAGAGAATTCAATTTCTTTGGTGACGTCGTTAAATGCTTTGTATATATTATTGTAGCTGTAATTGCTAATAATTAGAAATACGTCATCGACATATCGTCTGAAGAAAAACACCTCTCTTTGAATATCCAGGTTGGCCATAGCTTTCTCTTCAATGAACACATTGCAATTTAGGCTTGAGTCGCTGAAGTGACTAGACTAAAAATACCTATCTGTTGTCTGTAGCCATTACTACAATTTGGAATATTTGTAGTTGGTATAGGGTATGAATAGCTTCATATTTATGTGGTATTTATTTGGTATGCGTCATTATCATTTGGGAAAATTGCAAAATACCAATTTACTTTTCACATGTGGTATTCCTATCACTAAACTTTTTAATTTCAAAATTTTATTTTCCTAGTTTATAGAAAAACATTCCGTTATAAATTTTTGGTGTGAACACTTTATATAACATGTCATCAGTAATTAATAACTGATTAGAACTGTTTAGAACTTAAAATATTGAAAAAATAAACAGAATGATTTGGAACTTAAGATATAGACATAATTCCAAAAGAGCTTTTAAAATAAGATCTTCTGATATGTTTCAATGATTTTTTTAAATATTATTTAAAAATAGATTAAAAAAATAAATAGATAAAATTGCTTTTATAATGTATTGATTATTTTATTATTCAGTATCACAGTGGATGTTAATCAGATATTTTCTGTAATTTCATTTTTTTATTATGTTTTCTTTAAATCCAGCTATGTTGATGAAAGTTCGTCTTCATTTAGGAAAGTGATTTTAACATTGATTATTGTTAGAGATTTTTAGATTTAGTAATTTCAATTGTCTTCGTTTTAATAATAATTTATAAACATAAAGCAATTTTGTTTATAAATTATTTAAACTTCGAAAAAGAGCTCTCATATTCGTACTGCTTGGTTTACTTTCAGTTAACGGAATAACAAACGTTCTAAATAAAAGTACATTATCTAGTCCTAATATTAAAGATGTATAAAGAATAACTAATTTGCTCAGGTGTGAATTCCGTCATGAGAACTGACATGCATAGATGGGGAGAGGGATTCAGACCAAAAGAATCGTGCTCCTGTTTTACTTTAGACCTTAAATAAGCAGTTTACCAATTTTTAAGGAAATCTGTTCAGCCGTTTGAGCTTGATGCACGAACAAACTAACAAACAAACAGGGAACGAAAAATATTCAAACCAACTAGTAGGTTTTGACAAAAATTTTATGTTTTTGCAATAAGAAAAGTAAATTAATGCCTCCGTTCTTTGCTTTTAAAAAAAATTCATGTTTTTAAATATAGTCATCCCATGACTCACGTCCCTTCGAAATAAGTCCGTGATCCTATAAGGGAATAAATAACATTTTCGATCATTCTTTCGAACAAGACGAAACGAGCGTGAAGTAAAAAGGTTTCTATATAGTAACAATATATCATGCGCAATTGCTACAGAGTATTCAGCGGCAACTTCCCTCGGCAGTCGTCAATCGGCAAGTGTCTTCAGAAGTTCCTCTGATGATGTGTTTGAGAACTAGGTTGTCTGTGTATTTATTGCTAAATATTTTGCGATATTTTGTGCAACATGGCCCCCTATACACACAATCAAAAAACCTAGTGAAGAATCACAGAAAAAGAGGCGAGCAATTGATCTTGAAACGAAGTTGCAAGTTATAAAGGAACATGAATCTGGTAAGCCCGTCAATGTGATCGCACATGACTTCGGATGGTCTCATTCTACAGTGACGACCATTTTGAAAAATAAGAATAAAATCGTAGAGGTTGTGAAAGGATGCTTCCTTTAAATCGACGTTAGTAACGAAGCAACGAAAAAGTTCTTTTCTAATCTAAAGCTACAAAGTTCAGCAAAAGTCTTTGTGACTATTAGGGGTCTTTTATTTGTTCATTTATGAACTTTTTTTCCTAATGAGTTTTAGTAAGTTTTATTTACTTTCAGCAATATTACGTTTTTCTAATCATTACTATTCTTCTTGTTTTTTATCAATAACAATTGCTAACAATCTAATATCAGTGAAATGTACAGTGTTTGGGACAGTATACTAATTAAGTCCGTAACCTCTATAACTCTTGGTTTAATGTATCGACTTACGTCCTGTCATTCGACTTTCGTCCTGCCGGATGGAACGGAACCCCGACGAAGTCGTGGGATGACTTTAGCCTATTTGAAAATGTGTAAAAAATAACTTCGTAGAGGAAGGTAACCATATTTCGGATACCATTTTGTTTTTAATGTAAAGAATTTAAAATATTGAAGTTTTGGTTAAGAATTTTACTTTGTTTTCTTTTATAAATAACATAATTTTAGAACCCGAACTGATAATTATCCATTATAAAAAATAGATAGTGTAATTATTTTTTTTGCAAAACATTGCTGTTTTTGTTGTGAAGCAAATGGGGTCTTAATTTCGGATACATAAGAATTTCATGGTAATAATTATGATAATATAATTAAATGAAACATACAATGCAAATACAGTAAGTTATTGATTTGAGTAATGACTTAATGACATTCTAATAAAAATAACGACATTATACATTAAAAATAATTAAAGGAATACAAAAATAAAAATATCAAAAGGATTCTTCAAGGGCCACTTTGTACGGAGACCCAGTGTTTTTTCGCTGCGTTCTCACAGTCAACGTTTCTTGACCTTAAAAAAATTGAAAAACGTTAAACCGATTTTTCAAATCAAAGAAAAACACAAATTCCAATCAAAACAAAACCTATTTTCATGTTGCACCATTGACTATCCGAAATTAGGGCGTTATGACAATTATTTTTGAATCAACATTTGAAACTAAGCTGAAAATCATACACAATGATGCGACTTATCACTTAAACTACGTTTTACGAACTTCATTATACACTTTAAAACAAATTATTAGAACTTACCACTTGCGCTCCAGCTGTGTTCGAAGTTGACATCTTCAAAAAGTCACTTTTTGGAATATTTTTAAATTATTTATTGTTGCGTACATGCAGATCAAAGGCTCACGACGACAAGACAGATTACATATGGTGACCAGAGCTTCCGCTCATGGTAGATACTAATGCAATCTGCTGACCGGTATGCGATTTATCACGCTATCCGAAATTAAGGCACCATCCGAAATATGGCCACCTTCCTCTATGCATTGAACGTTGTAGACTATCCTGCAATTTTCTTGGCGCCATTAATTTTATGATAATTTCCGAATAAGTATTTTATGTTAAGAAAGAAAATTGCTTTTCGAAACTTCGGAGTTTATATAATTCTTTCATTATTTTTCATAAAATGTTTTAAGACTAGCAGATTAATCTGAAAACTTAATCAATAACTTTATGATTGTTGTTGTTATTATGAACTATCTGCAATTGTAGTCTAAAGATTAAACCTGGTGAAATTACAATTTTTGTAAAAAAAAAGTAAGTGCTTTCAAAATCTTGTTAAATCCAAACAAAATAAAAGACAATTGAACAAAATTAAATTAGCAATTCAAATCAACCTTAAATTAGGACAAAAATAATATAATATAATCCAACTTGAATCCGAAAAATCCATTCCTCGAAATTTGTTTTTTTTTTTTTTGAACAATTAATATTATTAGAAATTTCAATTTAGCATAAATTGTCAGGAGTAATTATGAGCATTTCCAGCTTCGGCCTAATTGTCCGATTTACTTCCACAACTTTTAAATAAGAGAGATTTAAATAGTGATGACAGAGCAGAACTACCTTAAAAAAGAAATTTGAATTTAATTACGAGACATTCTTTAGCTTTAGATTTTAAGAATGTCAAAAAAGACTTTATCATACTGTATCTTGATTACCTTTACATGATATAAAAATGCTTTACCTATATTTTATCGCAGTTACTCAAAATTAAAAAAAAAAAGATAAATGCTTTATTTGTAATTCAATCATTTGAAATATTAAATTAGGTTGCTGCTTTTTTTTTTTTTTTTTGTAATTTCGTCAAAAAAAGTTAGCGTTTTCATGAATATGTGAATTCGGTAGAAGTGTTTTTGATTTCTGTAGCACTTAGCTCCATCTAACGCAATTCCTTTTTATTGTAAGTAAATAAAAAAAAGCCTTATTGCTAAACAATACATCTTTTTGCTTTATTTATTACTCCTGACATTTTAAAGAAAGACAACAATAACTCTTTTTTAACAGATATGAAAAGAGCGAAATAAAAAAAAAAGAATGTCCAACTTAAGACAACTTCTTAGAAGTTAAAGTTCTCTTCGTCCATTTTTTTGGTATGATTTGGCGTCGAATTTCTTTGCTATCTTTTCGTCGAGAGATTTGGCGAAGCGTGCCTATGTTGAAGTGTCTACTATATCCCAGGAGAACAGCCATTCCGTTGGTATCAGTGAAATATTAGTTGATAGCCAGCAGCTTCCTTCTCTTTTTCTTTCTCTTTTCTCTTCACTGAATCTCTTCACTAACAAGTGTTGACCAAGGATAAAGTATTGCTTCAATTGAAACTGGGATTTCTTTCTCGTCAAATAAAATAATGAATTTCAAGTTGTTGGTTTTTTCTATCTAATCAATCAAAATCTCTTTTCAATCAGGCTCAAAATCCACATAATAAGCTTCTTTTAATTTTTCATTTCTTTTTATTATCTTTTTTAAAAAATCTTAAGTTCTGTGAATTTTTGCAGTTTTGATTACTGACAATAGATAAACGAATATTGTAATATTTCTAAAATAAAAGATTTTTCTTTTTTTTAATTTTTTACTTTATTTACGTTTTTTAGAGAAGAGAACAAAATCTAAACTGAAGCCAATCAGTCAAAAGGAAATTTCTACATTTTTAATTTTTTTTCTTTATATTTAATTTTGTGCATGCCTTTGACAATACTCATTTTTTATCGTGTGGTTCTTCTCTCTTGCGGATACGTTTACTGTTTCAATATTTTATGGGAGAACTATTCAAAAAAAATTGCTCTTGATTACTTAAAGAGGATTTTTCACTAGAATTTTTTTATTTCGCTATATTTCCAAGTTTCAATCTTCTATTTGAGAAAAAACATTTTTCCAAATACGTAGATCGGAGACGAAAGAAAGGTTCATTAATAACAACTTATATAAGTACTAAAGTACCACCAGGGCGAATTGTTTCTTCACAAGAACTCATAATGCCACCAGGACAACCCATGATCTCCCATCATCCCTTACGGTGCCACAAGGACATAACTCCTCCCATTTGGACAATTGACTCTATTTAAATCACTTGTTGTAAATTATCCTCACTTTTGATAAGGTCCCCTCTCGGGGTCGAAACCCAGGTCATGTATCTGTAATCAAGTTTTTTAAAATTTTAAATGTTTTTAATTAGAATTAAAAAATTTTTAAATGTAACGATTTTTTAAATGTGTTAATTATTCCAGTCAAGTGTACAGGCGTGAACGAACTCAATTAATATAAGTATTTAAATATATATATATATATATATTTTGACAACTGGAGAAAAAAAAATATTCTGATCTCAAAATCGCCTCCATAAATTGCTTTGTTTTAAGAGGAATATTAAACCCTTCTTCTTTCATAAGAATCATTTAACTAGAGAGTTATTTCCTAGACTTAGATTCAAAATAGAAATAATAATAGCGTGATATTCTTTCAACAGTTGATGGTATGCTATGTATACAGTAACTTTAAATTTAAACTATGATGACAATTGTATTAGCTTTGTTTTAACATTATTTCATTAATAATCTATAATAAAGTAAGATATCAATTTTATTTATTGTGCCAAATTTTAAGAAATAAAAAAAAAAGCAATAATGAATAAATTACAACTTATTGTTTATCAACTTATTTAGAAATTTATAATTTACACTTTATTTATTACTAATAGAAATTTTAAACACGGGACTTTAATAGATGTGGGAACAAAAATTTTTTCGAGTTAAGTTTTAATTTAATTTTTATCAACATTTGAGTTGTACTATTACTCTGCAGGAATAGGGGGTAAGGTCAGAATAACAATAAAAAAGAGGTCACCATCAGAAGATAAAAGGCTTCCGAATAGGGTGGACATTTGCTTCAGGTTCGGTTTATAAATCTGGCTTGTGCATTTCCCATTCTTTTCTGTGTGTCTGTCTTTTTCTAGAGTATGAAGTAGACTGCCTACTAAGTTATAGATGAGACAAGGTTTATTCAGCGAAACAATCTAAACTTACTGTCGTTTCGATGTATCTATCTATATCGCCCGTAACACCCAATACTGGGTATGGACGCTCTCCTACCAGAGGAGTTTAGGCTAGATACCGCAAGGGGGCGCCAACCCAAGGGAAGAAACGGACAACACAGAAGAAAGGAAAGTGAAACACCCATGCCACTACCGGGATTCGAACCCAGGAACTGGCGCATGGGACGCCACGGCTGGCCGCCGCCGAGACCGCACGACCACGCCAGCACGGCAACTGTCGTTTAGTTAGATTGAAAGCTTAAAATCAAGGATCTGGACATTGATTAAAAAAAAAGAACAAAAAGGAAAGAATGAAACTAGTGGTTTTAGACAGATGATAGCGAAAACAAACCAACAGATAAAGGGAGGAAAGTATCAACAGTTTTCGTTCAATAGTGACTGAAAATGACTATTCAAGACTTTAGTAGTTTTAAATGTTTCCATAATTGTAAAATAATAAAACACAAATTAATTTGAATTTGATTCACTGAAATTAATTAGTGGAAGCTTATTACAGTAAAGTTCTTCGTTATATATTAAAATAAAAATATATTTCTTCCATTTCATCAATCTGTTCAAAATTTCGCAAATAAAAATAACAATAATATGTACTAATAATAATGTCAATAATGTGTCTGCAATGGCTATTTCACTGTTTCACTTTGTTGATGCATGTTTTTTTGATAACCATTATTTAAATTTCTCATCTTTATTTAAATTTTTCTTCTTTGTACCGCATTATATTCTGGAAATGAGATAAAGTATTGTATTCACTAAGGAACCTCTATCATTGTTGATACATGGGTAGCTTATAATAGTACAGGCTTCTATCATATACCTTGTGTGTTTGTCTTTAATTTTGAATTAAATCTCTACAATTGGGTCCGGATTATGGTTTTCATTGCAGTGTTCCGCCCATTCCGACGCTTTTGATTTGTTGTTCCTGTATTCTCTCTTTTAGCAGTTCCATCTCAGGAGTGCTAAGCAACATATACATGAACAATTTTGAAAAGAAGAATATATTTAATTGGGACAAAAGCAAATTTAAATGTGTGAGATAAGTTGACGACATTTTTATAATATGGTATGGAACCAAAAGACAATTCATATATTTTAAATAATTTAAACACAATAGACAAGTATATAAAATGTACAATGGAAGAAGAAAATAACAACAAAATAACTTTCTAAATCAACATAATAATACTAACAAACTTATAAAATTCTCTTTATTACATCTTAATCTTCTTCATACAGCAATATTTCGAATGCGTAATCGGCCATTCTTTTACAAGCTTTTTTTATATTACAAAGGGAAAAAGAAATCTCCTTTCTTCTTTCCCATATTAAACAATCAAGATTTTAAATTCTAAAAATAACAATATAAACAAAACGAAACGTGACATGCTCCGATGCATGAAGCATGAAGCATTATTACTGAAATAAATAATAAAATTAAAATTAAACGTGAGCATGTCACATTTTGTTTTGTTTATATCGCTATTTGTAGAACTTAAAATCTTGATTGTTTAATATGGGAAAGAAGAAAGGAGATTTCTTTTTTCATTTGTAATATAAAAAAAGCTCGTAAAACAATGGCCGATTAGGCATTCGAAATATTGCTGTATGAAGAAGATTAAGATGTAATAAAGGGAACAAAATAAATTATTTGGATTTTTCATTGAAGATCGAAGACATGAAAAGTTATTATGAACACTATGAAAAGTCATTCAAAAGCAAACATACAATTAATTATCAATCAGCGCACCCTATAAAAATTAAAAAAGAAGTGATAATGAATATAGAATAACGGAAAGCATCATGATAAAAGAAGAATGGGATAACAAGATTCAAATTTTTAAAAAGAACTTAATTTTAAATGAATATCCGAAAAATTTTTGTCAATAACTGCATTAAAGATTTTTTTCCAGGAAAGGAAGAAAAACTAGAAACTCAAACAAAATATCATATACAGTAGACACTCGCTAATCCGGCACGTTCGGGACTTCGGCAGTGCCGGATTACCGAAAATGTCGGATTACTGAGCGCCGTCTAAAACTAGCCGTTATTGCGAGGATAGCGAAAATACCGCTAAAATAGAGTCAAAAGGGCTATTAATAGGTATCAGGCCATTTTTCCGTGTTCTATTGTGATTACTCTGATTTCGGTAGTGATGGAAAATGTTAAAAACAAAACAACAAAATATATTTTTATGTAGTATTATATTTTAATACAGTACATACAGGATAGTTACTTTATTAGATTTATCATCACTGCCGAGTACGCCCGACCTCAGCCGATTGCCCGCGAACTCTGCCGAACGCGCCCGGAAGGCTTATTCAGTGTAAAAAAAAAAACCTTAGACCGATGCCGGATTATTGAATGTGCCGGATTAGCGGGGTTTTACTGTAATAAGATACTAAAATTACCTGACGAAGCAGAAATTCACAAAGAAATAAAAAAAGATTTGCAGAGAAAATGAAATCAAGATAGTGAACACAAGGGGCAAAAGTTTAAAATCATTATTAAAAAAAAAAACGAAAAGTGAAAACGAAAATAAAATTTGGAATACAATGGATACTGTTTAGAAATTAAAATGTAGAACTTGTCAAAAAATTTATTTTGGAAATTCAGGAAGAACCTTAAAAGACAGAATACAGGAACATACTCCTACTTTCAGGAACAACAAACCAAAAGTGTCGGAATGGGCGGAACACTGCAATGAAAACCATAATCCATAAACCATAATTGGACCCAATTGTAGAGATTTTATTCAAAATCAAAGACAAACACACAAGGTATATGATAGATCCCTATACTATAAAAAGCTACCCATGTATCAACAAAGATAGAGGTTACACAGTGAATAGCAATACATTATCTCATTTCCAGAATATAATGCGGCACAAAGAAGAGAAATTTAAATAATGGATATCAAAAAAATATGCGTCAACAAAGATAAAGGTTACACAGTGAAACAGCCATTGCAGACACATTGTTGACATTATTATTAGTATAAAGTATTGTTATTTTCATCTGCAAAAAACTTGACAAAGCGGAACGATAGTTTCCGCGAAATATCGTTGTACAATTTGAACAGATTGATGATAGTGGAAGCTTATGTTTTATGTTTATGTAGTGAATGTGGGTGGCAGAGAAGCCAAGCACTGCGACCGGAGGTCTATTGTACTAACCCACGGAAAGAAGGACAGATGGATAGAAAGACTGAGAAAGTATGGTGGGAGAAGTGCAGGGGAAACGGGAGAACCCCGAGAAAACCTGCCCAGCGCGGATCGTCCACCATCACGAAACCCACATGAGAACCGAACCCCGGTACTCAGAGGTGAGAGGCCGATGTCATACCGACAACGCCAACCGCGCGGCCATAGTGGAAGCTTACTAATCATTTATCTTCATCATTTGAGAAAATGATATTGGATCATTATATTTTATTACATATTTATTTTAATATTTTATAAGTAATAAAATCCTTAAATTTTTTAATAATAAGAATTCATGAAACTAATAATTTTTATAATCTAAATGGCCAGATTAATAATGCTAGAACAGCTTAGGGTTTCTCAAAAGCATAAAAAACACGACTTTTAGCTTGTGAGATGTAATATTTATTTTTCATTAAGAGATTAAATCAAAATACGATCCATTAATTCCATTAACTCGAATTTTAAGAGTATGAAGCTTTCAGAATATGAACTTAAATTTACATTTCATTTGTGCCCAAGTTTTTCATTTTAAAAAACTAGATGGGAAAAAATGTGATGGCATTTTGAAAAATGAAGTCTTCATTTTTGCACATTGGAAAAGCACTCAATGGAGGCCAGAAGTCTACTAAGAAAACTTCCGTTAATTTCTTTCGAAGGGAAAATGTCGTTATAATAGCCACGATGGAATTCCAATCGAGACGTTATTTGATCGTTAAGAAGTTTACTCATTTCCTTCCATCAAAGCATGAATTGAATGTTGAAAAACTCCAAAAAAGAAAAGGAAAAAAAAGAAAAAAAAGAAACCACTTTCTTTAATGGAGTCGACGATATAACCAAAACTTAGAAAGTGAGCACTCGAACACTTACTCACTTCGAAACTTTTTTTAAGAAAATTTGTTGATTTTCACTTTTTATTTCTCTCTCTTTTCTTCATACTTATCGATTGTGGTTGAAGAATAGAGAAATCCAAAATGTCTTTCTAAAAAAGTTGTATAGATTTCGTAATAATATTGAAAACAGATTATTTTATAATTTTTTGATTTCCTGTGGAAAATTTGTAATCAAATCAAGAGACGCGTGCGATGAGTATTTTTTAATTAAATTCACGTACTGGTTTCAGAATTTTACTCTTTTTTCTAGAAAAATAATATATGAGTAGACATGTTTTTATTTTCGTCATTAATTTGACTATATAGTCTAAGTGGTGATCTTAACCAATCCCATTCTGTGTTGCAGAGAATTTCCCTATAAACGTTATTTATTATGTAATCTTATCTTCATTTTGTTATTATCAGAAGTTTAATTTAATTGTAATTGGATTGAATTCAAAAAGCTAGATTTTCTCATAATTAACACATTATTAATGTGATGCCGAATCTGAAAATATTTTTCTGCACGGTGAGAGAATTCTTTATTTAATGGTAATTTTATTTTTGTGTCATGTAATGGTAAATGAGCAATGAGTAATTAAATCTTTATTTTGACTTAAAAGAATTGAATTGATTATTACTGCATTTTCAAGAAAATTAAATTATCACAGAACTAAAAGTTTGTTTGGTTTTATAATTTCGTAACTAATAGTATTGTAACCTGATCAATATATTTCTCAGATCAAATAAAATACAAACTTAGTTGGAATGGTTAAATGGTACATTCTGCAACATGAAGTCGCCCAATATTCCTTCAGGATTGACTTCTTTTGAGGATAGAGAAGGAAACAAAACACACACACACACACAAAGCAAACCAAAGTAGCTTTAATCTCTAATCGAACTCTGACCTGAGATGCTTGACAAGCGGCGTAGATCATTCGGCACGTCTTATGACGCATTCAAGAGAATTTTCTAGTAATTTTTTTTATTTTTTTATTTCGGTATATCCAAAATTTTGAACCATTATTGTAGAGCACGATTGGAAACGAAAGAAAGACTGGTTAAAATCATTTTTTTTTTAGATTGAAACAAGTCTACATTTTAAACCCTGCTCATTAATATTTAGAACTTTCATTATACGTTTTATCAGTTCTTTCATTCGTGTTCTTTATCCAGGCGGTCAAAGTTTCTTGCTCTTTTCTAAGTGGAACATGGGAGTCATGGGCGCATCGACAGTTGAGGTGATGGATGAGCCTGCATCGACTTTCTGATTCCCCAACGAGGACTCTAATTGATGAGTTCAAGTATGTGGATTTTGGAAATCGAGGGTCTTAAGAGGTAATTAGGTGGTGTAGGAGTAGGCCGAGACATCTGCAACCCGACAAACATTTTTATTGCAGTTTTTCTTTTCTTCGTTATCTTTTTTTTTTTTTTTTTTTTTTTTGTAATTGCTACGACTTCGTTCCTTTGAAAATAGTTTACTAGATAAATACTTGAGTCAGAAAGGCAAATGAATAGTAACTGAAAACCTTGCCTCTCTTCATCCCCTCAAAAAAAAAATTAAGCTATCTAAGTTACTGTAATTTGTTTAAAATTTTAAATCGTTTTCCACATCTAGCTATACTAAAGCACAATCAAATATTTAATCACATATAAAATACAGATTAAGAAAATATCTAAAATGCTTATTTTTCCTTCAATCTCATCACATTACATTAAATAGCCATTATAATCTATTTTTCTTAACATTCAACTACATAACTTTTAAACATATTATAAAATCTAGGTTCAAAATACAAGATTCCATAATTAGGTGATTAGAAAATAACTTTAAGCTACAAATAACAGATATAAAACGAAAAGATGTTTAAAATAATTGGAAAAAGAATCAAATTAATTTCTTCAGATTGATAAATTGTTTTTCTGTTTTATAAATTTAGATTTAATAAAATGAAATATATGTAATCCTAACTTGAAATTTCAAACCCAAAAAATATTGATTTCAAATTTGATATGACAAATTTCATGTCAAATAAACATCCACGTAACGAAGTTCTTGCAGAAGTTATAGTTGGCGAAATAATATACCATGAATATCTCAAATTAATAATTTTGAAATGTTTTGTTGGGTTATTTGAAGAATATTAAGTGCCAGTAAGTGCCAGTGAAATAAGGTAACTCATTAATAAAACAAAAACGAAATATTACATAAAACGTTTCTAAGTGATAATTGGAATCCAAAATCTAAGTACAAATGGCAAATCTCGATAATACAAAAGTAATTTCATTCAATTTGTCTTCACCTGGACCGCCCTTAATATTCTTGCGAAATATAGTCACTTTTAAGAAACTACGTAAAACAGAAAAATTGGAATAAAATGAATAAACTATTTGCTTTTCAGTCACCGTAAAAATAATTTAAAATGAAAAATTAAAAAAAAATTAAAAATAAAATGACAAACCATATACATTTTAAATATAATTTCTCTGTATAAGTGTAAACCTAAAAAAAAAGCAAATTAAATGTACCAGAGGAGTAAAGGCTAGGAACCCTTGTCTCCCCGAAGCAAACTAGTATGTTTTTGTGATGATGAAAATTCGTAATGAAGACGGATATTAAGAGAAAGTCTCATATACAGTAAGGTGCAATGTACTAGAATGAAATTATGATTTCAAAATAATAAGGGCGTTCCGGCGTGGCCTAATGTATTGGGTGGCGTCGGAGCCTGGGTTCGAATCCCGGTATCGGCTTGGGATTCAAGGATCCTTCAAGGATAAAAGTATACGTCGGGTATTCCCACGGCCCTAATAAGAGTGAAGGAAATGAACGTGAGATGTGGAAACAATACTGAGCAATAAAAAATAAAAGTTTGTTTTGTTTTGTTTTTTTATAAACAAATAAAAGCAATAATTTGCAGTTTGTCACAACCGGGTACTCTTAGAATCAGAAAAATGAAATTTCAAATTCTTATAAAACTTATCAGCAGATCACAGCAGATAGACAGGTAAACAAATAAACTGATGTACGACCAAAAATACAACACCTTTTTGGAAAACTCCAAAATCCCATGCATGTAATTTTGATATTTTTTCGGCTTTTAATAAATGACAGAGATTACAATTAGACTGAAACTTCTTGAATTAAGTTTTGTTAATTCCAACTTCTATACGTAGATGGCGCTGTATATCAGTATCATTATAAGCGCTAATTTGAGGACGAAAATGAAAACATGAATTCCTTATTCATGATTATGATTATCTCTACGAAACTGCAGGCGCAGTGGAGGGTTTGTCACCAGCAGTTGTGGAGGGTTGAATCAAATAAAATATATATATATATATATATATATATACAGTATTTAAAATATATATAGTAGAACCTCATTATAGTAGACTAATAGGGGCTGAAGGTTGTCCGTTTTAATGAAAGTCCGGTTTATTACAAATAATTCTTATAGGGGTGTAATGCAGCAGGGTGTACATCAATGAAAGTACAATAGTTAGCTATAAAAAGTGTTATTATATATCAAATAAAAAACAGCCTTCAACGTAGTAGGTTGAATTGAAAAAGATGTGTACATATACACTGCATTAATCTTTAGAACAAGAAGGTCCTGGTTCATGTTGATTGCTTACATTCATTGGTTTGAAAAAATAATTTATTTTCTGCTGGGTTTGTTTGCTGCTTATTTCTTCAGTTAAAAAGTGACGGAGGTGCCGTAAGTGTTCATAATATGCAAACACATTTTCACTTGCCGATTGTTCAACATATTGAATAATAAAATTTAAATGGTCTTTGACTTCGCTCACCTTAATTGTAGGCTGAGTAGTGTCTCCTACCTCTTCTTCCTCGTCCTCCAAAGATTCTGCTTCTTCAGAGTCATGCAGCGCATCCATGTTTACGCAAAACAACCCAACGATTGATGTTTAATCGCTTGCTTGGAAATGTAAAACTCGTCAGATAAAAATAAGCATCCTTTGTTATTACTAATATTTTTTTTTTAAACTGTCCGTTATAAGCGACGTCTGTTATAATAGGGTCCGTTATAATGAGATTCTACTGTATATATAAATATATATATTGCGGAATAACAGCAGATAAGTGATTAATGATTGGGCTAGAGATGATAAAGGAATGATAAAGCATTTTTTGAAGATATTAATGTGTCTTTTCATACTTCATGTACCTATCCAAATTGAGCTACCTGATTATAACCTCCTTATCAATAGAAAAGGCACCTTGTGCTGCGATTTAAGATGAGGGCGCAAACAAAAATTCGATTTTATAACGTCAACAAGCTTACTTGGAAAGTAGTGAAACCTACTAAACTTTTAGAAACGTGCAAATATGTGTTCGAGAAAATTCCATATGGAGGCTTAGACTACGACGATGCAGCTTTATCACTGATTCTTCAATAACTGCTAGCATATCTTGGTTGGCTAATGGCTCTCCAACGCCATCTACATTCAAACGCGGTTTACAATATGGGTTTGCAATATGCCTACATTCAGATATTAGAGAAATGCTGAATAGCTGCATTATTTCCATTCTTTTTTAAAATTACGTCCATTGAAAATAATACACTTTTTGTGAAAGATGCTTTCACTTCTGGAAGAAAAGATTGATTACTTGTTTATCGATAAAGTTCAAAATTAACATTATGTGCAGACATTCAGCCAGGACCCCCACATCAAATTCAGGGCCCAGGTACCGAATGAAGTAGCAGGCATTCTCCCACGTTATGGTCAAAATCATAGATTATTAGCCAAAAATATCACAAAAAGAGCACACGATTTCGTATTTCCCCCTTTTAAACATGCCACACAATTAATTATTATCAGTATTTTTAGAGTAAATTAATTTAACACCAACATCTACTTTTTCCGGCTGTAACCAAAAGTTTAGAAAAAATTTGATCTAAGCAAACATTGTAATACAGAACAGCTCTATACAGATGATTAAAGCAGAAAAATAGTTTAAAAAAAATGTAGACTTGATTATTAAAAAAATATAGAAGTGATAGGCAAATTCATATATTTTTTTTCGATTAAGACCTCAGCCGGGCCCCTTTGACGTCCGGGGCTCCGGGGCTGAGGGAACAACTGACACCTACCCCCCCCCCCCTTGTGGGGCCCTGCATTCAGCTAGATATTAAAATGACTTATCCCCTGTTTTCATGTTAGTTCTAATTAAATGTAAGGATTTACCTTGTGGAATAAAAAAAAATGCATAAAAATGGGAAGTAAGATCTCACATAGCTATAAAAAATTGGATTTTTTTTTTTTTTTACTGTGAGGGATAGCCCTTACGGCCCTGATCAGCTGAAAATCCTGTTTCCTCACAGTGTATATATTTTTTTTTTTGCTTTGTTTTATTAATTTTCCATTTGTACCAACATGTAATATCACTTTCTTTTTTTTTATTTCTAACTAGCCGGGTACCGTCGCTTCGCTCCGGAACTCTTGCATATACAGCATTAAAAACACAAACTTTGTTTATTTTGCAAATTAATATCGAGAACGGAGAATATACGACTTTCCAGCCCGTTGTAGCTTTCTCCGCTTAACTCAGGTGTATTGCGGGTTGGCGCTACACACCTGGGATTGTCAAAAAAAGCATGTTTTACCTGTCACAGGTACGACATCTATGTAATAGATATATAAAAACATGCGCGTATTCGAATGCAACATTGTGTCAAAATTTCAAAGCCATCGGTGAAGAACTTTCGGAGATTTAAGATTTTAAACAAACGAACATTTACATTTTTATTTATATAGATTGACATTTTTCAGTTTAGTTTACTTTTTTGTAAACTAAATTTCATTTTCTACATGCAATATTGTTAAATCAGACAGCAACAATGATGACGTTTATATTGAAGTGCATAATAAAATACTCGTATATCGATTATGGTTGCAATAGATTAGTCCCCATTTCATACTTGCAAAACTGTCAGTTTAGATAGAGGTAACATCATTAAATCAAACTTGGTTCTTCCTATTAGCTCAGTTATTGGGATTAAATTCAAATTAAATAGCGATAGTGTAGCGGCAATTAATAGACTTTATCTATGAAAGCTAATCAAAGTAAAAGCTGCCCAATTTGCATAATTTGATTAGATGCAGTGTGGTAAATTATCATGCATAAATCATTGAAATACTTTTTTCAGTTAATTATTAAATTTATTTAGACAGCCATAACATAACTGTAAATCATGATAAAAATCGTTTCTAATATATTTATAAAAACTTATTTGACGGCTACTAAAAATAGAACAACATTATTCATCTGAACCCTTGGTAGACAGTCCACTGAAGAGATTCGAGTAATTAAGATTAAAACAAGTAATTCAATGACATAAAGAGAAGGTTCTCATTTTTTATAATTAATATATTCTTCGTTTTAATCCCTAGAACTGAAGCTATTTAAGGTCAACTAATGTTTATCACTAATATTTAGGCAACGTGCTCTGTATATAGTATTAACTTTCCATGCATGTAATGAACAGCATTTAGCACATCAGGTTAGCTATTAGTATTAAAATGGCAACTGAAAAACACACATAGATATGTATAATATATATAGATAGATAGATCTATATAATATATATATTATATATTACATATTATCTACATATATAGATTACTTACCCTGGAGCCAGAAATCCTAGCTAAGTCACCGTGTTTACGAAAGCTGTAGTATACATGATCTTACTTACGTTAACCCAATTTCATCAATACAGGTAGATCAATGGCAATAGGCATTACAGGCAAGGGGAGCACATTTCTTTTCTCCTACTTCGGTAGTATGGTAAGAGATTTAATAGCAGTGACAACAAGTAGGCTATAACTCTTCGAGGAAACAAAAAGTATTCGGACAAATTGCTAGTATTGATATAGAAAAATATCAAGTTAATGAAATTAAAAATATCCATCTAATTACTGTACTTTTTTAAATGCCTTATTTATTTTGAAGTATTACTATTGGTAAAACTAAGCATCATAACTCCTATATGAAAATTTCTTGCATTAAAAAAAATCTCATCGCAACCGACTGTTGACTGGGGACAATCTACTTCATAATCAAAAGAAATTTTCCGTAATTTAAAGCTGCGACCTCTTAAGACAGAAATTTGTCTTGATGATAGGCTGACTAATAGCATATCTACTAAAGAATACGTTTGATCTGAAGTTATCAGGGCTCCTTAATATGCATCGGAGAACAAAAAGGATTAGAACAAAAAAGTCTTATTATGAAATTTTATGGCGAAATATGCCTGTCTGTATGTCTACTGTGATCCAGACAATTCAAAAACTTTTTATTCTAAGAACCTTGTTATATTGGAATATTGTAGAAGGAAATTCTCCATTCATTTTGGTACTTATCAGTCATTTTTGTAAAAAGTTGCGGCCCCCAAAAATACATTAATTTTATAGCTCCCCAAAATCTATACAAAAGAACTGTTTATACTAGGAAGCTTTATTAGCTATTTATGCTAGTGTTTTTTAGATTCTCTGCCAAAACGCTATAGCGCATAATAAATCTACAGGTAAGGAGTTCTGGACCAATAATCGTCTAAATAACAATAATTCAAACAAACAAAAATAGAAAACTAAAAACTTGAATGGTAATTAGATTTTATTCAATGTGAGCTTCCAATTGATTTCGTTGAAAATTAGGTGAAGATGTGAGAAATCAAAAATCAAATGTGATTTTCTTTAAGGAACTGTTACTATTAATAAACAATTCTTTTGTCTGTAAAAACAGAAGGTTTAGATTATTAACGTGTACATTGTAGTAACCATGTTTAATCTTACCATTCGAAAGTTGCCTCGCCACCCATAATGTTCTTTTTTTTTTATTCAAAGTTTGTAAAGCCAACCTGAAAGGTGGTCATATTCATCATATTAAATGCATGAATTTGTAAGTAATAATTTTTTTACGATCTATTAGATGGATTGTAGTTACGCTGGGGACAGCTTTTGAAGTTATAAACCTGAATCTGTCTCATCAACTGCAAGCTAATGTATCCTGATGCTTCGATAATTTATGCTGTTGAAAGTTGTGTAGTGAATCAAGACTTAAAACAAACTACACAAACAAACAGTATAAAGGCAAAGATGATCGGTGCCTGAAATTTATTCTAAAAGCTCCCCATAATTTTTTACTGCTTAGTAACTAAAAAACAAATTTTCATGTAACTGACATTTTCTTTACAGAATCATTACAGAAAAATAAAAAGTATCGATTTAAAAATAAAGCAATGCAGAAAAAAAAAAAATATTTGATCATGGTTTACAATTTTATAAGTTATTAATGTTTACATAAATCTTTACATAAATATTGTAATGCAATATTTATATTTGCTATGTTTATAAATTAGACATTATGCATTTATGAATTCAATAAAATTCGAGAAAATGTGAATGTCCTTGAATCAAAACATGCGAAAAAAGAAATACCGGTACTCGAAAGTCACTTTGGCGACCTGATTGTCCTCCAGCGTCGTGGATGTGCTAGCAAATACGGCCTCAATGAAAAAATTCAAATCTATTTTCATGACAGCTAATGAAAATATTTTAGAAATTGCAGACATGTAATATAGTTATTCATCTCTTGTAAGAAAGGAGTCGTTAACTAAATACAGTGTTATCTCCGAATAACGGACAGTCACGGGACCAGAAGTTTTGTCCGTTATCGGGAGGTGTCCGCTATTCGGGAGGACTGTCTTTTTTTCATTTTTTAGCTTATAGCATGTCATTTAATGAAAAATTACGTACAATCTTAATTAAATTTCTACAATTATCATTGCGATATGAGAGAATATGAACAATTGCAAATTATTTACTATATTCCTTTTTAAATGAGTGCTAATCCTTTTGTCTTACTTAAAATAATGATAAAATTAATTACAGTATATAGAAAATTAATTTCTAGCCATCCATTTGCTGCCTTAAACGTGTCCAATCCTAAAGTTTGACCGACTTCTGTGGCTTTTTCTTGAAAGAAAACACCGCTTATAGGAATGTTCTTTGCACGAGCAAAGCGGAACCATTTTATCACCATTTCGTCGATTTTGCTTGTTACAGTTTTACGAAACTTCAAATTCTTCGAATTTTCGTTTGAATTCACCATCCACATTTTCTATTCTCATCTTTGTCCTTCAAAAGTTCACTTATCTGAGTTTTTCCAACTTTAAAACGTTCAGCAAGACAACGCACACTCAGCTTTTCTTTTTCAGCAACTTCAACATCAATTTTTCCTTTCAGTGCCAATCTCTTCCTTTTTGACGCCATTTTAATTCGCACTAAATTTAATCAACACGTTTATAGGATAGCTTTACGAGGGATTGATATTTACAAAGCAACTGCAGTGAAAAAAAGGGCCTCAGATTCGTGCATTGAATGATGGGACACCGATACAATGTATCAATGTATGGGACACCGATGTAAATACAACCATGATGTGTTTGTCGAAATGTTAATCGAAATTTTTTTTTTTTTTACAGTTAAAATAACTGTCCGCTATTCAGAGTGTCCGCTATTCGGAGTGGATAACATGGAATGTCCTATTTTAAGGGACTGGGATCCGCAATAATGTCCGCTAATTAGAGGTGTCCGCTATTCGGAGTGTCCGTTAAAGGAGGTTACACTGTAGTTATACCGATGAATGTTATGTTATTGCTAAGACTTTATTTTATAATTCGATATGAAAGCGATATAACATCATCATACAATTTATTTATGATAGCATTTCTGACAATACCAGGAAAGAATTCATTCGGTGGATCAGTATGGTTTCATATTCTCCTGCGCAATTGTTTCGCTGTCTTGGCAAATATTGTCTGAAATTGTCAATCGAAACTAGTTGTATTGAATTTTATTGAAACTTATCTAAGAAGATAATTCTTCTTAGTCGATTCAAGCTATTGTTGAATTGGCAAGTGCATTTACTGTTCATCAAATTCCTCAGACTGCAGAACGAAGCAAAAAACGGCGGGCCGTTCTCCTATCCGCTGCCGGCCAAATACTGGTCCACAGTAAGGTTATGGAATTTGTAGAAGTTTGATAGTTTTGATTTATCTTTTATTCGATGGAAATATATTAGTTTTATTTCAAAAATGAAATCCCTTTAGCTTCAGATGAGGATGAGCTACCAAATTTCACTTTGACATGAATATATTGCAGAACGACATCGGTTTTAGTATTGCAGATGTCACCATGATTCTATATGGATTGAACCGTTCAGCAGTTCTTTTTAATCCTAAATTGCTATAAAATAAACGATATTTAAAAATAAAAATTCAGCTATATTAAAAACTATATTTAAAATATTTTTCACATCTAAATTTATTCATTTATTTAATTAATTAATAATCAGTTAATAATGAAAATGATCAAAATTAAACTACAAAACAAAAAAAGAAGCTTAAAAAAACCGCACACATACACACACACAAAAACAAACACAAAATATTTAATTATATGTTAATTGAACCTTAAAATGCATACATTAAAAATTTTGAAAATAAATTCAGAATTAATTTTTATGTACTTTTGCAATTAAAAATTAGAAATTCTAAAATATACAGACTTTCTATAGGAAACGTCAGGATGAATACACGTATTTCATCTTCCAGTAGTAATGGAATAAATCACTCGTTGATTCAAGAATATAGGCTCTCCTTATTCGAATGATCCGATCACTAAATTTCCCAATGCTGTATTCCTGAACTGTTGCGGATTGTAGTCATAGCATTCAGGGACGGCAAAGAATTTCCATAAGGTCCCGTCAGTCCTCTTGGCTCCTCAATATCTTGAAATAGTAATTAGGTATCACGGAAGTAATTCGAATTAGTTTAGCAAATCCTGGACGCCCAATTTTCACTTAGAGACATGTTTTTCTGTTAAGTCGTAGGATTTTGATGAATTTATCTTGCTCCTACTATGTATCATTCTACTAGTATCCTTACTACCACTCAGATGGAACATTTAAAAACTTATGTATTAAAACATTCACTTCTATATTTGCTTTGAAGGTAGAAATATTATCTGATATCTTTCATAGACAGGACAGCCTTAGGCCGCGCGTTGACTGAAGTCTCATAATTTTTATATCTTTAAAAAGACATAAAACCTAAAAATTGGAGAAAATAATAAAAATATTTTAAAAAAGAGAGAGTCTTTGGGGGGGAGGGGCATCAAATCATAAGCTAAGGATGGCCCTGTTAATAGATCAGTACCTATCGGCAGACACCTTCTTTATAGCTACTTGGGATGAATTGTAGTTTTTTATGACGACTAGGCCTAATATTTTAATAAAGGAGACAAATTTAACGTGATCATATTGTGAATCTATCTACTGTAATAAAATCCAAATAATTCAAGTAGTACACGGCATGAAAAGCAAATCATTTTCCGGGCAGCTGGCATCGCTCTAGAACTTTTATTTCTGGTGTTGCATTTTCAATAAACAGTGGTATATTTGTACTACTTTCATTTACATTCTTATTTGAATGATTAAAAAACTAAACTATATTTTATTTTCTATCTTTAGCCTGTTGGTTGTGACTTGAAACTTGGCTCCACTAAGAAAGTAGACGCATGCGGTATTTGTGGAGGCGATGGATCCACTTGCGCTAAGCCGAATTACTTCTGGGAGGAGACAGCTGAGACACCATGCTCAGCAACATGTGGCGGAGGTAAGTCTTTTTTTATGTATTCAAAAACTTTCAGATTCGTTATTAATACATATATAATATACTTCAATGCATTGTATTACTACAATTAACATTATACATTAGTTGTATAATGAAAATATCAGAAAATTTTACTTTACGATGTTATTATTTCCAATTGTTTAATACACTCATTGATGAAAATATTTGGGCACCAAGAAAAAATTCATTCTATAAAAGCGAAAGTAAGTAAATAGCTACTGTGATGTAGATATGCAAATTAATAATGTTTGGTGCTGCTCGTCTACAGGCACACGCAGTGGAGTCTACATACACTCTAAAATGATCAGACGAGGTCTTTGAGCAATCATCATCTGCGAAGACGCCTTAGACGTCAGTACGAACAACTCAGGGAGATTCAGAGAGGCGATATCTTCAAACTGCGAGAGGCGGCCTGGCGGCGCGACGAATTGCTCTCCATTTAGGCCGTTCTGAATTTACAGTCTATCGTGTTGAAAGCAATGGGCACGTGAAGGCACCTCTACATGGCGGACCGGCTCTGGATAACCCAGACAGACCATCAGGAGAGAGATCGTTTAATCGTCAGAGAGGCACGAATAGAGCCAATGGCTGCCTTGTCCACTATCCAGCGACACGTGGCAAGGTAACAAGGGAACCCTGTCTCTACCAGAACCATTTCCAGATGCCTAGCAGAGGCGAATCTGCTTCTAGATGCCCCTTCCGTTTTGTGCCTTTAAAATCTCAACATCGTTGGCTGCGTTTGCAGTGGTGTCAGCAAAGAGCAACGTGAGGTGGTGGTACAACGGGGTACTAAATGTGATAACGTTGATAACTTTGATAAAAGTTTTATTTTGATAACTTTTTTGTGTACCGCAGCTCCGCAGGACATCGTCGAACTGCTGTGATATTGTAATGACTCCTGTCCTTTGTTTCTAGCATCACACTAATGAAATTTCATTTGAATTCAACTCTTCCTTCGTGGTGCGCACATTTTTTTGTCAATGAGTATATTTGCAATTATTTGTAGGTTATGTAATAAAATTTCAAAGATTTTTTAATGTTTTCTCAGTTTTTATATTACAATCAAAATTTTCGTATTTGATTACATTAAATTAAAAATATATAAATAATATTTTTATTTTGATAATTTTTATTAATTATTAATAAAATTATTATTGCTTTTCAATATACAGAGTGGGCGAAAAGTCCGTATATCCCTATCAGTAAACTGAATTTGAAATGAATTGATGTGCCGATTAGGATCCAGAATATCTGTAGGCACTCTTCCATGGTCTATGCACAAACGGAAGTGTCTTCAGAAAATGTATAATCATTTTCCGTAGCATTTGTGGCGTTATAGTCGTGAAGGCATTGCGCACAGCAATCTGCCAATCAGCGTTGCTGACTCGCAAGCGTACTGCCGAATTCCCCGGTCAGCCATGAGAGACCACAAGCATAAGGATTTGAAAGTGAAATCTTTTCACCCGTTGTCAGTGAATAAGCTATCAGATGCGGATTTAACACTACGCGAAGCAGCATGCAACATTTTTCCAACATTTGCCAACGAGAAAAGATCAGCGAAGAGTTCTGTTTAGTGATGAATGTGCTATCTATCGAAGTTCAAAAAATCAGAACGCTTATTTTTGGTCAAAGAAAAATCCAAATTTCTTTCAAGAACTCGAATAAAATCCACAGCAATTTATGATTAACAGAAGAACATCTGCTTTAGCCAAGTTCTTCAATGGCCCAGTGAATCAGATGACTTATCTGCGTGTGATTAACGAATGGTTCCTGCCTGAACTCCAGTTGAAAGGCATGGCTTTGTGTGGTTTCAACGAGTTCATTTCGATATTAGAGTGCGATTCGCCTTGATGAGCTTTTCCCAAACAGATGGATTGGCGGGGGATCCGAGAACTTTCCTGCACCTTTGCCATGGCCACCACGCAGCCCAGATCTCACCACGGCAGACAAATCTTTGTGGGGAATCATTAAACAGGAAGTCCTCAAACAGCGGAACGTTTCCAACACTGAGTTGCAGATTGCTGTGAGCAATGGCTTCATACTGTGACGCCACAAATGCCATGGAAAATGTCGTACGGACCTGGAGACTCATTCGTCTGTGCAGAGACCTTGGAGGAGGCATTCAGATGTTTTGGATCCATAATAGGCACATCAATTCATTTCAAATCCAGTTTACTGACATGGATGTACGGAGTTTTCGACGACTCTTTAGTGCAATACTTTACTTGTAATTTGATTGACATTCTTTATCTTGACCAATACGCATGCTAACTTAAACTACTGGGTTTGTACAATCAGTCTCTCACTCTGATTGTACAGCAATGCAATGAAGTGAAATCATCATTAATAAACAGACATAAATTTATAGACAACTTACAAATATTATAAATTTTCCTAAAAAACAATTAATGATAAAAATATAAAAACCAACAAACACACATCTGAAATTATAAAAAGGTAATATTGAAAGTACATACATGGAACCGGTTTCAAGCATTTGCCTTTTCATCAGCCTGAGTAATTCAAATTTACAATGGAGCTTATATACGTAAATCAATTTACAATATTTACAAATCAACCAATCTATTAAAATATTCAAAATTATCCTTGACATATCAAGCGTCAACGACGACAAAAGTGGTGGAAAGGAAAATTAAATATGATCACTGTGGCTCTGTCGGTAATGATGTCATCTGCCGTTAAGCTTCATTATACCTAATAAACAATTAAGAAAGTATTTTGCATTTGCTCTTTGCCATAGTAATACAAAATACGTAGCATATCCAATATACCTGCAATCGGATTACAACAACGAAAATGATGATATTCTCATTATTCTTTATGAGAAACATTTTCAAACAAATTTGTTATGAACATATTAGAAAACAGTTGTTTCTAAAGTTATCGTTTTTAGGATTGCTATAAGCATCTGATCCATTCTGAATATTTCTGGTAGGATGCAAAATTTTCAATATGAAACCAATGCAATTACTGTGATATTAAGTTTATCTACTCAGCTAATCATTTGTGAAGATAATTATTAAAGACATGTACAGATGAGCATCAAAAATTATTGGAGTCTATTTTCTTAAAACATGGGGAAAAAAATTAAACATTGTAAACTAAGGCTTTGTCTTATGAAAGATAATGTCAAATTCGTTATTCCATAAAAATCTATCTATTTTCTTTCAAAAATGAAATGGCTCAATAGGGATTAATACAAAAACATGATTCTATTCATTTATGAAATCTTTTAATAGTACAAATGTAATATGTTGAAATGGAAACTACAGTAAAAATAAAAGAAATTGAATCGTAATTATATATATTAGCTTATAAAAAAAGTTTAAATTCATAATGCTTATTTCGTTCCAGTTGACGGTAGTAGCCAGGCTAAAAGTTTTATTATTTAAAATTTACTTTGTATACTTTAAGAGATTTTGTTTATAAACAAAATAATTAGTTTAAAAATTTGTTGCTTCTCGTTCTTTTTAAAAATGAAAGCTTTTTTAACCAAATTCATTGTGAAATACATTTTTTTTACAGGTACTCAACGAGTGAAACCGGTTTGTAAGAACAAGAAGAGCGGGGGAGAGGTGGACGAAAGATATTGTGATCTGTCTCGAAAACCAGCGTCCCGAACTCGAGAATGCAATTCCGATAGATGTCCTGCATCGTAAGTTAATTAATTGTTCTGTTAGTTCATTTATTCCGGAAATTGCACGATTAGAATTATAGCTGATTAATTATTAATCTGCTATCTCTGATAATACCCTAATTTAAAGAGTTTTATAAATATCAATTGCTTAAAAATATGAGATGTTTTTACAATTAGAAAATAACGAAATATCTTTCGAAGAAAATTAAAGTTAAAAAAATAAAACACCTAGCTAAAGTTTTTGATAAGGAAAATATTTCAAATATTACACTATACGATGACTGATAAATTAACATCTGCAATTTATATATGAAATATTTCAGTTCATAGCAAAGTAGAACAATTTCAACTTGTATAATTTTTAAATATTTAATAAATATTGAAAATTACAAAAAAAAAATTAAATTGTGCTATTTTACCAGAGTTTAAAATTCATTAATATTTTTAACATATTACCCTTCTAAGTTTTTCTACGTTGATTCGCTTATGAATACATTATGATAGCTTTATATTGCAGATATCTTACTGTAAAGGTTGTACTTTAAAAAAAAAAAAAAACAAAGATGCAGAAATCGAGATGCAATCTTAAACAAAGGAAGCAATATGTAGTTATGCCAGGAAAAGCCTTCTGTTAGATTAATATTCCTTAATAATATAAAATCTCTTTTTTAGCCGTTCCGCCATGGCCGAGCGGTCTAGACGGTGGTCTGCTGTGTGGCCGATGTGTCGGAACGCGTGGGCATGGCTGTTTCTTCCGTTTCTCCATGGGACTTATTATCTCAGGGTTATTCCTGGACGAGATGTGAATCTTGTCCCCTTGAAATTCCTAGTCTCACCCTGACGTTGTCAGGTAGGGCTAGCCAGTGGTCCAAAGTTGACCGATGTCGATGAAAGGAAGGAAAATCTTTTTTTTTTTTTTTTGTAAACTATGAATAAGATTTTGGAAAGCAGCCAATTATCAATTGCTACTTAAACTTTAATAAAGCCTTATAAAGATCTTGGTTGTTGTTTAATTTACAAGTTATAAATAGTAGAAATTCTTTGATGCTCTTTAATCAAATGGATCACCACTAAATCGACTTATGAGTCGTCGTTTAAGTGCTGCTTAAAATATTTTATTATCAACTGTATTGATCTACATAAGAAAATTAAATATAAAGTCATATTAAATTTGAATATTATTACGTAGTTTTAGTTTATTTTTATATTTTTTTAATTTATAAAATTATTGCAACAACATTTTTTTTTTAGTGATGCAGTATTTTTGTGAACTAAGTCTCTATCAACTTTAATCTTATATAGAGGCCAGCTTATTCTTTATCTCCTTTCAGTCTGTAATGAGTCGCCTGATATCCTTTCCTGCGCTTTTTCTTCTTTTTTGCTATTGCCATCCGCAAGAATGATAGATGAGCGGATGTTGTTTTCTCTACCTGTAGATCTACGCTTTAGCCGATGAATGCCACGTCTGGGACACATGAAAAGAGTCTGCGTCTGATAACTTGAAATCAACGGTTCTTTAGACATCTTAATGGAAGCAAATGGATGTTCTCCTACTCTGGGGAGGTTTCTAAAAATTCTATAAGATAAGAATCAGGTTACATTGATAGCCAAGAAAGACGAAAAGAAATAGGAAATAAAACTTCTTAATTACTGTTATTTTCCAATTTTTAAGGCAAATATTATGATTGTCAAGAGATAAGAAATCGATAAGCGCTGATTCCAAAAGTTTAGGAAATCTTGGTCATAAGAGGGCTATTTTAACTTTAAGAAAGCAATATACCAACCAATGCTACTGGATATTTAGAAAAAGAGAAATCTTTTTGAAAGATTTATTGTATTGGTGATTCTAGTACCTTAAAGCAGCAATATTATATTCCATTGAATATAAATTTGTTGTTTGACTTGTACATAGTAATTTCCCATAACTTTAAAAGCAGCCACTCGCTGTGTGTAAGAACTTGAGAATATCCTATTGGTGTAACTACAATAACATGTTGTTTATGTTGTCGTGCTTTCATATTAAATTAAATTTGCTTCGTCAATCATGCGATAGCTATGGACTGATATAATTTTTGAAAAATCATTTAAAATAGTCATTTGCATGACTAAAATGCTAAGGTGTTTCATCAGAGACTTTATGAAAATCCTTTGTCAGAGAATAGGGAAGATGAGAATGCTTTTGCATGTATAATATCTGGTCACCTAAACCATTACAAATAGTGTACTACGATAATTTATTTGTGTCTGTGTGGTTTTAATTGTTTACAAAGAAGGTATTTAACAACTTGCTATCGTTGACTTAGTTTTTGTGGGTTTTTTTTTGGTATTAATATTATTCGTTTATTACAAAAATTGTAATAATTTGTTTATTACAAAATTATTAATTATATTTCAAGTTTCATCATTTAAAAAAGTTCGTTAAGATTGCTATTGTCACACAAGTAGAACGCCGATAATTCTAACTTGGTTGGTTTGGTTGCGTTTGTTAGAATATTTGAAACTGAGGGTTGTGTCTTCTTGATATTTTAGCGGTGAACGAAACTTACTCATTTCTCGCTTCAACCAGTCATTATGCTATTTCAATTAAAAGTGTGAACTGCCATGACTTCATTCATTCTTAACTTTTTTTTAAATGAATATTAGAATAAATGAATTCTACAAACTTTCGAGTTAAAATAATGTAAATCTATTAAGTTAGAAAATGTTTTGAAATGCGATAGCCCTCCTACTACACTACGGCCAACCTCTTATGAAGAAATTGATAACTGTTCACAATTTGGAAATTGATTTACAATTTACTATTTACAATTTGCAATTTGCAAATAATTCCAAAAAAGGAATTACCTCAAGATTCTTAACCTGACAATTACAAACCTAAATAAAGCTAAACGGGCTCCGAACCTATTGCGATGATGTCGACTCAAAGCAACTTCCCAATTTGAACGTATACAATCTAATCAAGATCGAAATCTACTGTAATTTCGGCATTCTATTCCTCCATGATTGTAATCGCTCTGTCAATCTTATTTACGACAGTCGGTTGTCTCTGCATTCTCCTGGCCAACATATTCAAACTTCTTTAATCATTGAGACTGTTCGTTGTGGTCTACTTTTTCTAGACTTTTTTTTTAGTGATTCGCGTTTTGGGCGATCTCAAGGAAGTCACTAATGTATGGGATCAAGAATTACTTTATTGTTTTCTGTCTGTCACAATTCCCCTGAAAAAAAACTCATCAAAACTTCAATCGATGATAAATACATAATCTAATCGTAAAATAATTTTAAGAATTAACTTGAAAGATTTTAAATAAAGACCCAAAACCTATGCTTTGCTTTCATTCAAAGAGCAATGCACTGATGAATACAAATTTCGGTGTTCAAAGTTTACATATACTGCCTAGATATACACTGCTGGCATATTAAAAATGCAACACTAAGAAAGACAAGAGCTCCATATTTATTTTACATATAACTTATGGTACAAGGGTGAAATGATTACAATTACAGCTCGATGAGACGTTTGATGTGCGTTTGGAGTACATCAGTCCATGCGGTTTCAACACGGTGCCAAAATTCATCTGCTGTAGCCACGGATGGTCTGTGGCGTGCCAGTCGTAGTGCGATCATGGACCAGACGTGTTCACTAGGTGAACGCGCAGGCCACGGAAGAAGTTGAATATGGGTCATCCAGGAATTGTTGGACGTTGCATGCCACGTGCCGTACTCATTGTCCTGTTGGTAAGTGGCCCCGTGAAGGCCCTCAAGATAAGGGACAAGAACAGGTTCCAACACTTCAGAGATGTAACGATGGCTATTCAATGTACCTGGAATATGTACTAGGCGCGAGCGGGACTGGAATACAATGACACCCCATACCATAACGCCAGGTGCCGGACAGGTATGGCGATGCATAATGCAGGACTCACTCAGTCTTTCACCGCGGTGCCGCCAGACACAGATGCGACCGTCATGTGCTGCAGACAGAAGATGGATTTGTCGGAAAAAAAAATGATGTCCTGCCGTTCGTCCCTCCATACGCAACGTTCTAGACACTATTGCAGCCGCAATCGCCTGTGGTATACCTCAAAGGTAGCCGAAGCAATGGGTGCCTTGCAAAAGTTCCCTGATGCTGCAGATGACGTCAACCGTACCTGCGGAGAATGGTTGCTAAGTAATATATGCTAATTCTTGAGCTAGTGTTTGTGATCCGTAATAGCCATGCTCACAAGATGTCCTTTCGTTCGCTGATATGGCGAGACCGTTGGGATCCTTCACGTCGGTGAGTTCGTTCCTCCTCGACTCACTGATTCCAAATTCGCCTTACTGTGGCCGCGTTTCGTCCAATTTCTCGGAAGAATAATCCGCGATCAACTGCTGGTATGGCTGCCGTATCTCTGGACTAGGCATATTGAAGACATCTGTGCACCAGAACGGCGAGCAAACACAATTCCAATACTGCACAGCGGCTCTCTGTTCTCCTCTCTTATATTGCTTCCAGGAGGCATTACTGGCTCACATTATTTGCATAAGTGTTCCGATGATTTGCACCATACAAATTTCGGTCGATATGATGCGTCCTTTCTGGTGTTGCACTTTTAATGGCCTGCAGTGTAAGTTATATTAAATTTTGAAATTTTTATTAGTGTAAAACTACATCTCTATCATATTCAGGTAACATCATTAAACTGAGATGTAATTCTTTCCGACATTTAATTAAAAAGAAAATTAAAAATTCTAATTGAAGATCTAGTCGATTTGTCTAACAGCATTTCGTATTCTTGTATCCGTTCATCTTTTCTTTGATATTCGTATGCACCTTTTGTTTTAGCAATTTCAATTTCCAACGTTCTTGGCTATTTTAATTATATAATACACAAATCACTCTTATCTTCAGTTCAAAGTAATTATTTGTTTAAAGTTGTCTTTTACGTAGTTCTGTAACCCCTTGCTTAACTTATCAAATTAAATTTTTATTGAGTATTTGTCTTAATATGTTTATTCTGCCAAGTTACTCAGTTATTTAGTTTCAGTTGTTTAGACTTTTGTTTCTCTTGATGTCACGAATAGAGAATTAATGTCATGTATTTTAAATCTGAATTTCTATTCTAGGTGGGTTTTTTTTCATTAATTTAAATCAAAATGCGGAACGAATGTGATGACTGCTGTAATTATTTCAGCGTCTTGCACCTTTCAAAACAACGGTCCTTTTATCAAATTATAATTTAGGGAAAAATGTTTCAATTAAAGAAGTAATGTTAAAACTTAGCTCAGTTTTTGTATATTTTGCTTGATATCCTGAAGTTCTTTGAAAGAAAATTGAGTGATTGAAGCATTCTTTCATCGTATTCTAAGTTCACAATGAGTCTGAATTCCAAATATTACTATTACTTTATCATTATTTCTCTTACTTAATTAATTGAAGTAAATCAATTAAAAATCATTGGGTTTGAATCTATTTCAATTGATTAATATTCGATTCATAATCAACAGTCTACATTTTCTCAAGTTGACTCTAGATAAAAGCTTGCCTTTATCCTAATTGGTAATACTTAACAGTGACTTCAACATAATTGAGACATTAGTTACAAGTTTTATTTTCATTTACCAAATAGCGAACCTAATTTTTTTAAATATTTATTGTTGTGAAACAATCTTTCTTACCTCTTTCCTTTCAGAGTTTCCTTCCTGTTCTGTAGTGAAGCAAATGCACAAAAATGAATTGTGAGCGAGCAGTTTGTCGCTTTTGCGCATTACACAGTCCATCGGGTGCTAATTCGCTCCTCTCACGTCCTTGTTTACGGAAACCCCGCGCCATCTTCGGGAGAATATTTCTTCGACTTAATGAGCTTTTTGTCGTGGAATGGGGCACAGTGGCAACAATAGAAAATAACAGTCTCTCTCTCTCTTTCTCATCTCGGAAGACTCACAGAATAGGAAAATTCCAGAAGTGCTGATAAAACATACTTCGGACAGCTTTCCGGCTCTTCACTTGGGCTCCTGAATTATCAGCTTCAAAATTAGCTTAAAAGCTTCAGGGCAATAAAATTTATCTTTTGATTCTTCTTTCATGCATTTCACCACTTAATATTTTCAATTAACAACGTCCAAATGAAGACGTCGATAGTTTTGTTTAGCGAAAGTGTGGCTTACAATAGAAAAAGAATTAATTTCAATTTAATAGTAGAATAATTATAATAATAGTAAAAGAAGAGTTATTAAAGTAATGATTGAAATATATAAGATTTTGAAATTTTCGAACAAATCAAATATTTGCGTTATTTCGTTTCAAAAAAGCAAATGGACACTTGGAAATGGATTAATCAAATTCTATTTAAGGCCGAGATTTTCTTCTGGACCTTTATATTTAACTATTCTGAAACCAGGCTTTGCTTGGACTTCCTTTCTAAATATTGACTATTACGTTTTATTATTATGAGCAGGATTTCAGACTTCATGAAAAATAATTTTTATTAATACAGAATGGATAATTAATAAAGAAAATAATTTTGACATAATAGTTTTTAAAAAGCTGATGGCGGAGCCGGTTTCATTGTCGACGGAGGTCGGGAATTTTTGCACTCTGAATTCTCCTCCAGTCCTAGGGTTACCCATTCCTTTTAGAATAACTACCGGGTTTCTTTCCAGGGAGTTAAAGGCGGGGGGGGGGGGGGCGTCGGGCTGACCACCCAACTCAACTTAATGCCTTAGGTCAGGGAACGCCGGGAGCCTACCTTCCTCATCCCTCAGCGGAACATAGGCCTGTAGTGGAATACTGTAACTTTGAAAAATGCTCATTTTCGGATGATATTTCTTGCTACTTTCGTTAAGTCTATTCGGTTTACATAAATTGTTCCTAAACGGGCTAGATTTGGAGTTATATATAAATACTGCGTAGATAAAAAAGAAAAAAAATAAGGAACCGCGGGAAAAATTTTAAAAAATGTCATCAATCCTATTTTTTGAAGTACTTTAAAAAACTTAAAAAAGAAAAGCAAATAAGGCCTCACTTCTCTAAATCAAATTCTATTGCATTTTAAGCTATATGGTGGTAACATCAGGCTCTAATATTGGAGCCTACGGTGCATCCTACAAATATCTTACAGCATTATTCTCAATCACATTCTACATCGTGCTATCGATTTACCGATCCTACACAATAGCAACGATATCCATGTTTCCTTATTATATCATGAGGAAGGATAGCGGGCTCATCTAGCACAAATATTCCTTTTTAAAATGTCATTAACACATAGAAAATCACAACTGCTTGAAATATTTAATGCGTCATTAAAATAAACTTACAATTACAGTTACGGTTCCAAACCGTCATCAAGTATTTTTTGTGCTGGGCTTGACCATTCCTTGTTTTAGTTCAATACAGCTATCAGATTCTTTGCCATTGTTGATACGGCACATAGCAAAATAAAGAATGTAGTTAGTCTTCTAATTGCTCGAATCGGCCTGTAACGGTGCATCAATAATTATCTTAAGCAAATCATTTGGCTATTGTCCGCGGAATCAGTGTTGACCTGCCAAATATGGAAAATTCTGAACACTTAGTTGACTTGTAGTTCATTGCTGCAGAGTAATAGGGAGGCCTAGAAATGAGGAAATTTACATTGACAGGACTGACGTTGTAGCCCATCCACACAGATACTTAAGGCAAACGTTGGGAAAGGAAGATGCTTGAGTATCTCTGAGACTTGGGTGAATGCTCACACAGGCAACGAAAAACATGGCACAGTGACGAATGCGGTATTTGCGGCCGGCCAGCGGCCATGTGGAAGTAACAGTGGATTTGTGCCGTACTTTTATCCCGTTCTCATTGGCAGGGCCGGCCTTCTCCAAAAATGGGGCCCGGGTGCTATTAGAATTGGGAATTGAAAGTGACTCTATAGCACTTTCACTAACAATTTATAAACAACTGACCGGCCTACTCCATAAGAAGGGCCCGAGTGCAAATACTTTGGGCCCTAAAAAATCTTAATAAAAATAATAATAAAGAACATAAATAAAATAAACAAAATATTGTATTCGTCGGTTGAGCTTCGTTCAATAATTTGTGAAGAGCCGTGATATATAAACGCCAACATTAAATAAAAACTGTATCGCAATTTTGTCACAGTTTTAATAATAAAAAAGAATACATGACAGAAAATTGGCACACATTAATGTCATAAATACCCGCACACATAACATATTGTAATTATAAATAATAAATAAATCATATCCAATAATTAATGTTAACTTAACATTTATATATATATATATATATATATATATATATATATATATATATATAT
>JAFIDM010009631.1:162971558-163050825 GCA_023159025.1 Thereuonema tuberculata | reverse complement strand
TATATATATATATATATATATATATATATATATATATATATATATATGACTTTTTTATTGATATATCGTTAATTCTTAATAATACTAGAAAAATCACAATCTTTAACAACGTCTTCCCGATACTTAATATAGCAAGTGCGTTTAATCGTTCTGCACACATTGTTGAACGGAGGTAATTATTTTTAATGAGTTTTGATTTGCTAAAAGAACGTTCTGAATCCAATCTATACATCTCCATTTCTCTCACCAGACTACAGCGGAAGAGCAGCAAAGCAAAATTCTTCGCCCGTGACGAATATATTTAACTTAATTTTAACCAATTAACTTCTTTAATTTTTTTTTTTTTTAATTTTCCTTTTTTTCTATTTTTTTTCGTTTCAGTTTTCTGGGGCCCCATGCTTAAATCGGGGCTTGAATGCCTAGCATCCGCTGCACCCCCTTGTGGCCGGCCCTGTCATTTGGAATAACATAAAATTTTAAAAAATATGTGAATAATATAAAATAATAATAATACTAAATGGGTAGATTTAAGATAAAAAGAATTAAAAAAAAATCGAAAATCTTGTTATTTTCTACTTAAATTTGTAGACTATGGAAAATACTTATAAGTTATAGTTAAGATGCTTTGCAATAGATGTCGCTGAGATTCCTGGAAGTCATAATCCATCGCCAATTAGCCCCGCCCTTTTGCGAGAATTACAATGCAGAACGGCCTGGAATCATTTACAATAGAAATAAGTATATTTCGAAAGTATGCATTGTAAGGGCTTAGCAATATTCGCAACGTTTTTTATTTTATTTTTCTTTTATTTATTAAAAATAAAGGAATATTAGGGTTATTGAACTAATTTCTTACGGCTTATCTGATAAAAAATTTGTTTAAACGTTATTAGAAAACTTCCCATTCTAAATCATGAGAAATAATGGAGACGAAAACAAATTACATATGATAAGTAAGTTAATTTTACTTCAATTACAGTATTGTAACCAGTATTTATTGAATTTTTACCGGATAGCAAACAATTATTTTTAAAAACCATTTTAAGCGTACTTATAATAATTGTTACAGTTCTTAATATTTTATTTGAAGATTTGAAGATTTATGGAATTCACAATGCTAATAAATTACAATGTACTGAAAACGTAGATCACTAATATATCGAGGGAAAAAGCATTATTTTCTCAAAGTAATTTCTGTTTAATGTCTAGTTTAAATTCATACTTTTTTTAAATTACATTTTTATGTTGTAAAAAAAAAAAGAAGCAGTAAAGTTAATTTTGAAAAATCCAAAAAAAAAAAAGGAGATTTTCTTTTATGTAAAAACGACTTCAAGCACTTAGCTTCGGTAAAACATTTTTTTTCCTTCTCATTTTTCTTGGAGATGTTTCATTTACAACACCGTAGTCATAATGTGACTTTCAATTAAATTGTTCAATTAACAATTACAGCTATGTTGATGAATAGTATTTGTTGATATATTGCTTTTTACTCTTTTCCTTGTAATAGGGCGTTGCCATTAACGTCTCAAGACGATCGAATTTCAAAACATTATCGAAATTGAGTGCCGACATACATTTCCAAATGCTTTTATTCTTTTGATCTCAACGAGAATTTTTTTTTCCCATTTCCTAATTTCATTCTTTCGATTCTCTGCAGTCCTGTTTAATTTGCATTCAAAGCAAGAGCATCGGTCCCTCTTCCAAATCGCAGTGAATTACTGCAATAATGCGACTCACACAAATGCACAATGGCTAAATCACCCGTTTGGTTCTGGAAGGGATTTATGAACCCTGCGGGCATGTCAAAATATTAGAATTGAAGAAGAGAACAATTTCAGCAGCTCTTTAGCTTAATTTCTCCGAAGCTGAAAAAGAAAACTGTATTAAACTATTCCAACTAACTGTTTTTGAAGCACAGAAACAATCTAATACATTTCGATGGAAAAGAATTTCAATGAAAAAAAAATTGAATATTCAGTATCAATTTGTTTTAGTATTTGAAGAAGGGTTTTATAGTAATTAAAGGATAAAGTAAAGAGAATAAAAATACCTGTTATTTAAGAAAGTTTATAAATATCTTTCTAAAAGCGATTTTCGTGTATATTTTTTCTACTTATTCATAAAGGTTGAATTAAATACATTGCCGATAAAAGGCAAGAAATCAATTAGGATTAGGCTTGTTCTTCTGTTCAAATCTTCTTTCAATTTGAGAACATGCTAATTAACAAGAAGACATGCTAATTAGCATTAATGGACCTACCCCCAACTTACTAAGACCCGTATGGTAAGAATCAAAACAATGATTTAGACCAGGGTTTCTCAACCTTTTTTTACCCATGGATCCCTTTCCCCTTCTTTTTTTTTTTGGTGGACCCCCCCTCATAGCTATTCGATGAAAGAAAAAGTAAAGGGATTATATTAATAATCAACGAAATAGTAAATGATTATGCTTTTATTTTGAATAAAAACTAATTTAATAAAATTCTATGGAGCATTTATGCACACTGGTAAATAATTCATAATAAACCATTTTCAAATAAGTGTGATTCAATGAGATCCCTTTGGACCCCGAAGAATATTACATGAACCCCCAGGGTCCATGTGGACCCCGGTTGAGAACCACTGATTTAGACAGACGAGCATAGTCTAAAACTATCTTTAAACGTTAACCTTTTCCAAATAATTAGTTATTGTTTTGGAATAACACTGTTTTGAAGTGAAATGTTGGTTTTTGGTTTTAAACCTGAAAGCTTTGGATCTAATTTGTACTAAAATCAGTAGGGAGCGAAATCCATCTATACACAGACACACCCAATTGGAATGGAAGACTATATTTTTGGAATGGAGGCGTTTTGATTGCAGTAGCCTTAGCCTTTAACTAATAAAAAAAGGGTCGTGTCCTTTTCCGACTGAGGGAGGGAGGGAGGGAGGGGGAGGATGAACTTTCCAACCAAAAAAAAAGGTCTAAAATCCTAGATTTTTTACCAACCTCCCCTTCTCGGTACGCTCATGTATCTACTAGTGAAGTCTGAAATTCGTCAGGTAAATCGCAGTTTTTGATTCCAAACAGATTTATCGAAAGGATCCATTATTTAACAAATTTTATGTATCTGGGAAAGAAATCCGTATTCCATTTTACAAAGGCTGGGTGAACCCTAGAATCCAGCCAAAGGAGAAATAACTTGGGAAAAATCCCGACCCTCCTTGGAGATTATTTTTAAATCAATGGTCATTAAAAAATAACAGAAGCAATTATTATTCATTATCCTGTACACTTAAATTAAGTTTCATTCATTTAACAACTTTAACAAACTGTTTTTAATTGAAATCGATTAATACGGTATTGGGCAAAACAAACAGTAGTGAAAAGTTCCACATCTTCACGCGATAATAGGTCGTATCCGAAAGTCACAGTCTATTTGAAAATAAACTGTATAGTAACTGGTTTTAGGTTTTGAATCAGTCGTGGCAATAATGGTTCTGAGCATAGAAGAAAAGGTATTTTAGTCCAATATTACAATCGATCATACGGTCTAGGAAGAAAAGACGGACCCAGCCTTACATATGTGAAGGAGAGGTTTCAGCTTACATTGTCCCAAGTGGCAGTGTACTTCTTGGCCTTCATCCAGAAATTCCGACGGATAGGTAGAGTGCTATCATAGCGGACAGGGTGCACGGGACGGCTACGAAATGTAACAAACGAGAATCACTGCTTCTCTTCGAACAGGTGCGACCTGTTAAACAGCAGTGGCATGCAGTTAGCTTCTTCCTGAAAACTTTCCTGACCGTGTCATCTCAAGGTAGACAATTTGCAGGAACGGTATGAACTGTGTCCGCAGCAACAGCGAACATTAGAATATATTTACATATCTTGGATGGATAATGCTGCTAAGTTAGGGTATTTCTGTACTATGTAAATGATATTTAATTATATTTACGGCTCCCACTCCTGGTTTCTGTCTTTTACTACTGTTTGTTTTGCCCAATAATATATTTATCTTTATTTAACCTAAAGAAAATATGGAACGCAATTTAATTTTATAGGAATTTTCTAATAGATAGGAATAAAACATTAAATGATTTCTTTTTAAATTCCAATAACTTACACCTTATTTCAAACAAATAACTTAATATGCATCGATGAGAAATATTGTTAATTCTAAATGTTTTAGAATGAAATTTGAAACAGAGAAATGTATATTCATCCATGTATTATCAAATAATATAAAGCTGTAACTGAAGCGATAAATTTGGATTACTGCTAGGAATATCACAATTGAGTTTGGTACATATTGGGAGTAGGGATAAGAAAGAATAAGGTCAAGAACCTTCTGAATAAATTAGCAAACTGAAAAGAAAACATATATTAACTAAAAAAGCTTTAAGATGAGGTTATTAAAAAGTTATCACGACCACTATAATTTTCATGTTTTCCTTTGGAACTTGTAGTAGAGTTTAAGTCTGTTATAAACTATCTAGTCGCAAAAACCAATTAAATTTTTCCTCATTTTCAACAGAAGATAAATACTTGAGACTAAAATTCCCTTTAAACTTTTCGATTTTGCAGAAAGGAAGTTACAGATGCTTGACACGTTCAATTGCTTTTCTTTTCTTAAAAATAATCCTCCCAAGAATGTCAAAGAGAACACTGTGGTTTCTGGAATCCTATATTCCATTTCGAGATCCCCTGACATGCATTCGAATGGTTGACTAAGGCAGAAAACTGTATATACTGTGGCGAACTTCATTATGGATAGCTTTTTTGGATCTGCATTCATCCTGTATGAATTCAATTTCCATATAATAAACGAAGATTCAACTTCTCTTCGTAATCCAACAAGACAAGAGCACTTTTAACGCAGATATTTTTTCTTCCCTTTCTTAAGGTTATTGGACAGAGTGCTGTCTGTTTCTTCTAAGTTTTATTTCAAAATAGGAAGTCTCTCTTATTAATGGTATTTGTCTTCCTTTCTCTGGAAATTTTGTTTAAAACTAAAAGCTTTCAGTATTAAAGTGAAATCCTGAGCGCAATGAAAATTGGAAATTCTTAACTTTCTTGAGCAATTTAAAAGGCTCATGTTTACTTCACTTAAAAGTAGAGCTTCCAAATTAAATAATCTTCCGTCTGTTTTTCTAAATCTTGACAATCAACATGACATTTATAAACAAACAAATGGAAGGATTAAAAAAAGGAGCTGGTTGGCTTTTGTGATTGGATCAAATTTTTATCTTAAATGAAATAAATAAAACAATCACCTTATTATTTAGATGGGACACTACATTCAAGGATTATTGAATAGGATTATTACATTGAAAGATCTATTTAAGGAAAACCTCAATAATAAAGGTATTACATTGTATATGTAATAATGGAATCAAGTGAAAGCATTTTATGTGGCATGACGAAAAATAGTTGAAGATGATAATGAATTGTTGTCTGTTAATTGAAAATTCACACATGGCAATTACTTCTACTCGAAATAGTGAATGGATCTTAGGAAAGCCCCCTTACATAAAGAATGTCGAATGCCGACATACTTCGGAAATCCCGACATCAGCCAATGATAATGACAAAGCAAATAACAAGAAGACATTCATAATGTAGTGAAAATTCAGAAAATGGTGTTACACAATGTCAGACAGCAAGTAATTCGAAATATAAATATGCTATTGAATCGAGAAAAATTCGTTTGTTCAGCGTTCTGTAGAAAACCCTTATGTACTAAGATAGATCTAGGAACTATATTAATTCAAATAAATTTAGAGAAAATAAGTATTCTCTAGATGAATCTCAAATTATGTAGATATGGTGCATCGCATGTTCATTAAAAAAATCTTTGTTCCAACTTATGTGTTGCTATAAATCGACGAAGAATAGAAATGCAATACAACTGGAATTAATATTAGATGAAGAACTTCTCATTGTCATAAACACCCAGAAACTAATAAGAATACCTCTATGAAGTTAATAGAATACCTCAATGAGCCTTACTGCTTTGATAATTAATAAATGGAAGTGAAAAAGAAAGCTAGTTATACAGATTGATCCACAACATCACCAAAATGTTCTTCAATATGGAAATTGGATTTTTTTTTCAGAAATTTCAAGTTAGGAATACTTTTCAACGCTTTTTCGGCATAATGTCTTTAATTTAATGACGAATTGAACAGAATATTACAAAAGACAGAGAAGGAGTGAAAATAATTCACTCTCGTACATTTTTATTATATTTTGTACTTTTTAATTATTTCATTAAAAAAATTGCAAATTGGTAAATATTTTGTAGCGAAGTATAAAATAAAGATATCAGTCTTTTTCAATAAAAATAATTTATAGATATTTTTCGGTTTTTTTTTTCAGTTGTTTCCATTCAAATAAAACGGTGTTTTAATACTATATTGTTTCTAAATTATCAAAGAAAATGTTGAATTTTTATCTTGTCATACTTGTTTTTGCAGCGAATGAGTTTCTTGTTTCCATCTTACAGATGGAAGCTATATACATTTCTTCGATGGAGTGAAGGTGTTTTACGGTAGCAATCCATTTCTTCCTTTGGAGAGAAAAAACTTCAAGACGTTTTTACTGTTTTCTGGAGAATGGTAAAAACAAACCACAATTTTTCACGGTCTGTGAAGGTCTTCGTATAAAAAAAAAAAAAAGCACTTCGATTTTATTGTGTTTTATCCAGTCACAGTTTGAGATTGGTTCATATCCACTTCGCAAGTTAAAAAAGAACATCGAATAAAAAAACAAGAAAGCAAAACAAGCAAAGATAATCCTTCACATGTCAGATCCCTATGGAATTTGCTGACATAGTATCTTGAGTGCTGCAGTTCTTCTTGACGTAGGAAAGGTGAATTAAGCTTCGCGTTTATGGCTTTATCATGATGCATCGCTCACTTTATTTATAGGTTATTCGGATATCTATTCGTATGTTCAACTCCACCACAAATGTGAATTTCGTCAGTCATTCGATGATGTAAGAATGGAAATGATGTTTTCTCAATAAAAATAAAAATAATGTAGACTGTAAAAATAAGTTTTGATGTTTCTTTGAAACGTACTTCTTTATGGAGTACATTATGGATTACTCTTCATTATGAGTAACTTTTGTAAGCGAAACAGAGCAATGATTATTACAAGAAATACAAAAGCTTCTTTTATAAATAATGAAATCTAAATTTCTTTTATTTGCAATATTACACATATATATACACATATTAGAATTATGAGTGCATATTTATATATATATATACAGTAAAACCTCGTTAAGTCGTCACTCAAGGGACCGAACATTTTTGATGACTTAAGCGGAGTGGGCATTTTTGAAAGAAAAAAAAAACACTTAAATACAATATTATTGTGAATTGCTGTAGGATTCGGTGAGAAAAACAAGATTTTCAGAAATCAATACATGCAAATGAATGAGTGGAAAATAAAAAAAATAAAAAAAACAAACACATTTTATACTTACCACATTTTATTTTCTTTTACTGGCATTAAAATAATCCAACAGTGTTGATTGATGAAGGTGCTGATTACTGGTAACAATTCGAAACACTTTGTAATGAAATGGAACTCCAACTTTTGTGCACATAGTTAATCGTATCTAAAACCGAAACTTCTAGCTTTTCGTTCCTATCCAAGGCTTTTATCATGTCCTTTACAAGCATTTTTTTTGTACTTTCGTTTAAAGTCAAGAATTATCCCTTGATCTAAAGGCTGAAGAAGTGCAGTTACATTTGGAGGAAGAAAAACAATTTCGATCGCTTTTAAATTTTCGGGGCTTACTCGCTATGAAATAAAATCACACTCAGTAGCGGTCAAGAAAAACGTCGGCTACTCTTGATAAGAGTCGCAGCGAGAAGTGTGTAATTTCCCAAGTGAATTTCCCACGTGAAAATTCCCCGTAAAGGCTAGGCTTTCTTAGAGTGAAGGGGCGGGGCTGAAAAGATAGCAGGCTGAAAATTGAGAATAAAGATGCTTTACGCCATTTTTGAGTTATCCAGAGTAGAATTAAATTTGGTTACGAGTAAAAGAGGGTTATTTTACATTATTGTCTATGAGACCTTGTCGGGACCAAAGGAAAACGACGACTTAAGCGGAGTGACGACTTATCCGGGTGACGACTTAACGAGGTTTTACTGTATAAATATATATATATATATTTATTACATACTTATTTTATAGTTTGTAATAGTACAAAAACAACAAAAATTGGAAAAAAAACTAAACGATTAATGAAAGTATGCCTTTTTTATAATACAGAAGTAACAGTATCATTTAATTAGGGAAGAATTGGCCCGCTAGGATTTTGTTAAAAATATTGGTAGGTCGATGATTGGTTTGCCAAGTGGTGTTATCTCCAAAGGATTAATATGTAATTTATTAGGCCGATTTGCGGTTATTTACTCGGACATTTAATACACCCACTAGGCCTGTGGTATTTAGCTCCAAAGAAAAGTAAAAAGTATAAAAATCATAAATAAAGATAGTATTTAGTATCTGGTATTTTATATTACTGTGGCTTCAGTATATTTTAAAAGTCAATTAATATATTTATATATTTACAATTTAATTAAAATGAAATAAAAACGAAAGAAATATTTTTAATTCGAAGATTTAATCAATATCCTCTTTGGTAAGGCTTTGTTTGATAACCTTAAATACAGTAAATTTTGTTGTAAATATAAGTACGGTTCATTAATGTTTGTTGATTCATCTTTGGTAATATTAAGTTACATTATTAAGTAATTTGAAAATACAGTACATTGAAACTTTGAATAGGTCAAAGTCTAATAAAGCTATCATTCTTTACTGGCTTCTTAAATTGACAGTTTGTTTGAGTAATGTTTATGGGAAAGATTTTGCTTTACCATTTCTTTTTTAATTATAATTTATATTTTTTCATTTAATAAATTATACTTTAATACACATTAATTAGTGTTTCATAGTGTTTTATCTTTCAGCTTACGATTTGTAAGAAATCAGAGTTAATACATTAATATACAGAAATAATATTAAACTCAGAATTGTTTCATTGCTATAAAGCCATTCCATTCGGAAATTGAATTATTTTCCAGAAATTCAAATAAATATTTAAGTTAAAATGTTTGTAAAATTATTTAAAGAATTCTCTAAGAATTCAATACAATACTTATTCTATAAGACATAATTTTAAAAATATACGATTTCCTTTATAGATGGTTTACAGAAGACTGGGGCCCTTGTTCAGCATCTTGTGACTCCGGTTGGCAAGAACGTCATGTATATTGCACAGAAGCACGGGCCAATGGAAGCCGTATTCCGGTTGAAGATTCCCGATGCCCTCAAAGACGCCGCCCAAAGCATAAGCAAGCTTGTAACACTGATCAATGTCCCAAATGGTATGAAGGACCATGGTCAGGAGTAAGTATTATTTTTTATTCAATGTAGATTTCAAATTTACTGATTGGATCAGTGCTGTTACCACTTAAAATTGGGATGTGTAGAAGTGAATCACAGTTCTGTTTAGCAACGAATTTCGAATCTCTTTTAGAAAGGCAAGTTTTAAAGGTTTCTTTTAGATGGGAAGGAGGTAAATTCGAAGATCTAAACTATAGTTAGTGAAATGGTTACTTAGAAAGGGGTAGTAATATAATAGGTTTTACTCATTCACTCTAATATATTAAAAATTAATTAAATGTTGAAAAGAAATCAGTAAGTAAATATCCAGGCTTTTTTTGTTGAAGATGTAATAAATTTGACTGTGGTATAGAATGCAGAAGCAAGCAACGGTGAAGATAAAAAGCATTTTGCTGTTTGTGTTCATTTTTAATTTGAAGGAATTTGCATCAATGCAATAAGTGTTACAATTCATCCTTATTATTATTACGCATTTCATAGAGAAAATCCGCATTGTATTTGTAATTGAGACTGTTTCAGTATTGTTTATGACATGTTGTTGGTGAATATATGGGTTGAACGCTCTGAACCAAATTTGAACCTTATTTTTGTTTTTTTATGCAACTGCAAAACTAACTGATATGTCTTCTGTTAAAGTGTTTACTTAAATAATGGAATAATTCAAAATAACAAAATACTGTATTGCAGGTTGAAACTTCAGCATTCAAATCGTTACTTTCCAACTTTAGTAAGATAGTGAGCTTACGAATCACACCACTTATTATAAATGCTTATTTTGAAATTCCTTTTTGAATGCTATTAATTGAATTAACTAATTAATTTCAGTTAACTAAGCGTTTGCGCAAAAATGAAAAAGCATGATTTAGTTTACTTTCATTTATACTGTAGAACGTCGATTATCCGAACTGACTAGGACCAAGGTTGGTTCGGTTAATGAAAGAAGTATGAGAATATCCAAAATGTAAATATATCAACAATTAAATTATTAAACGCAAGATTATTACTACTGTATTTTGAAGTATTACAAAAAAAAATTATTTAGGAAATGATGTAATGTATCGCGACGACAAATTAAAATTATTCTACACTGCAGATGCTTGTCTTTTCGAATTTGGCGGTGGATCAAATAATTGACGTTCTACTGTATTTAAGATTTCAGCTGAAATCTTTCCTTGTCAACAGTAATGGTCATATACTAATCTGCCAATCAACAATGAAAGCAAGGCTGTATAATACCGATGTCGTAGGCATTACAAGTCACAGATTTAACGAGTTATATACATCACAGTGATTTAGCATCCCATGACTGTTTTGCATAAGGTGCAACTTTTCATTCTCTCTATGATCGGCGTTTTTTTCAAGCCGATCTCACAACTTTTTGGCCGTTTAGAATTGGTAGCAACAACTATTGAATGTTCTAAAAGGGCGCTGAAAATATTGAGTTAAATCGTGTAAATTATAGTGTTTAAAATGAATTTCTATTATACTGTGATTGATGTTGACAATATTCACAAATTACCAATATTTGACGATAATACCATGAATGTACGTCATTCTATTCAACTATAATAGAGTATTAAAAACAATTTTACAAATACGTGAATTCAATCGAAGCTATTTTACATTTTATTGATTTGCAAAATATCAATATAGACAACGAAATACAAAATAAATATCAATATTTTTAGATACAATGGTAACTATCTAACCAATAATAAATAATAATCTAAAGCACTATAATTTCTAGGCAATATTAAAAGAAATATCTAGCCAATATCAGAAAAATAGAAGATGTCGTAACAGTCTGTGTCAGAAGAACTGAATTCCGTTATTGAATTACTGGAAATAACCATCAAATTAAGATTTGATAGAATAGTAATCAAATAAAGAAACACCCTTAAGGCGTAAGACCTTTCCTTGAAACTGGATAAAGAGGAGAAAACTTAATCGATCTTTTCTAACAGAGGACGATTGGAAAGTACTTACAGGCTTTATAAAACGTATCTCGTAGCTCCAAGGAGAACTAAGCAAAAATATAATATGTGGGGGGGGGGGGAGTTTACTCCTTTAATGCTGTGAATTTTGAGGATATTTCCGTTACCCCGTTTTCAAGTTCGAATAACAAAAATAAATCGGTAATGCATTAAATCAATAAAGGAACAATTGTTAAACGAATTTAAAAGGTTAAAGGTAAATCTCATCAGATGTCTGTCGTCGTCAGAGGGTAGGCAGTGCAGATTTGCAGTCATTTAACCGAGAACATAGTTCTAAAGACCAGGCTGCCGCTCACTCGCCATCCTCCTCCAATTAAGAATCCGATATCCCTTTCACAAAGTGAAGCTGGATCCATTTAGAGGAGAAAAATTCCCAACCTCCAATAAAAAGTGAAACCGTTTCTTCTAGCCTAAGCGTTAAACAAACACCAGGTCCACATAAACGAATTTAAGATAGTTAATAAGGAATCTATGCCTACATTTACAATATTAGCTGAGCTTTAATATTTTATTTTTGAAATTTCTACTTGTCTCCTTACGCGTACAACAACAGTTTTATCTTAAAATTGGTAGCATTGTAATATAAATATTGTAAATAAAGGATTTCACAGAAGTTCATTTATGTGTGAAAGAGACTTTAAACTAATATAGGATAAATTGAAAAAATGTAGAAAAATTGCTAAGGCTTTACTTTGATGCTGATTGGTTGGAAAGTAACGGAATGTAAAGGGTCAAAATAAATTATTTCAATCGCTGAGTATTATTTTCTCCATTTGGAAAACCAAATATTTTTGTGACTTCCTCTTCTTCAAATATACCAAACAACGCCTCGAAATTAATTAGAAATTTCGCAATTCAATAATTTTAAATTTGAATTTGATAAACAATTTATTAAATCTTTGGTATTTAGATGAGTTTACCTACTGTCTTAACATTATTATATTTTCTTACTTTCTTTTTACTTACTCATATCATATATAAACGTTTATATATATATATATAGGCCTGTATAGAGTCGCTAAAAAGAATGTATACACACTTTAAAAAATGTACATTTTTTGGGCGGAATCTGTACAAAAACTGTATCTTAATATTAACTATGCCTTAATTGACTGAAATTTATTATATTTGTTTTTATAACATTTGTGATGTATAAAGGTAGCCTACATCTGTAATTTAAGTTTCATATGCTGTATTTCTCATTGTTCTTACGATTTTGGAAAAGAACATGAATACTGCTTCATCTTCAGAACTTTAATGGCCAATAAATAATTTATTTCCTCAGACTGAATATCTTTATATAATTTAGCAAGTGACTGACGTGGAAAACTGTTTTCAAAGTTATACTTGAAAATTAGCTTTTGTAATAATGAAGTTTAATTATACTATTTGTATATACAACACTAAATAATATATTTATATACAAAATAATTAAATAGTGATTTTTGTTTCAAAATATCATTGGCATCATTTAAGTTACATAAGGACAGAAATGACTACAGTAAAATAATCAGAAAAGAAAATGTCGGGAGAGGGGTAAATTGAAACATCGGTGGATAATGTATGTTTTCCTTATAGGACATCCTATGTTTTCATGAGAAACCATTATATTATCAAGCTATTAAACATTTAAGTTTAAAATTAGGTAAGTTAATTATTATCAGTAATTTTGATTGGTGAAAACAATAATATAACAAGCATATTCAAAACCACGAAAAACGAATCAATAACGGTCAAATTATTTGTTAAATTGAGTTTCATTCTATCAGTTTACATATTTTTTTATGAATAAACTGAAAAAAACAATTTTTTTGAACTTTTAAAGAAAAAAAATGAAAATAATTAATGATCTACTTTGCTTATAAGTTTAAGATTGTTGCTTTCAGTCGTTAAGTGTCGTCTTAATTATCTTCGAATACCTATTTACACATGCAACCTACCTTTATATTGTATCTTAAATCTTTAATCAACATTCTTTATGATTGAAATAGTTTGCTTTTATATCTCTTAATTTTAATAGCAGCGATCTCTTCTTAAAATATTGTTTATATTATTAATTTATGCAACTTAAAAATTATTTGATTTTTTATATATATTTCCAGTGTTCTGTAACTTGTGGCCAAGGTTATCAAACAAGGAACGTTATTTGTCGTGAAGCCCGAGGTCACGTGACAAATATATGCGATCAAAGAACAAAACCTCCCAGCACACAGCCTTGTACTTCAGGCTTGGCATGTCACAAGCCTAAGCCAGATGGTCAGTTAGTCAGACAAAATACCTTTCATTATAAAATTTACCATTAAATAATTTATTAAATAGTGTTAATTAATTTCGTAAGTAATCTACATAGATTTAAAGAAATGAAGATTTAAGAATTGTTTAGTGTTAGTTTTTGAGGTATATTATCTTTATTTTTATTACACAAACAATTGCAGAAAATTGTAGCGAATTTTGAAGAATGGTTATTACAAAACATTTTTTTTTCCTCCATGGAAGTTATAAATGTTCTACAGTCAAGCAGTCCTAATTTCTTCAGTTTTATTTATATTATAACTTTTATGATTCGGCATCTATTAAATGCTTTTGTAATTACCTATGAAGTAATTCACACCCTAACATCATTATGTTCCTAGAAACATTTACATCTGCTCACATAAGATTCTTTACACTGGGTTCATTTGGCAATTAGTCACCATGTCAACATATTCTGGGTATGAAACCATCAACTGACTCTCTGCTTTTCTTACTTTCTTACATCTCACTGAAATAGGCATCACTTGCTCGTCACAGATACAATATCATTGGCATCATAAATGCTTCTGCTGATGAAACGAGGTCATTACAAAGTGTCCGAAAAAGAATTTCGGGGTTTCTATCACAAGTATTTTCTATTTGGACCATCATACGATGGTGTTTTGAGCATATTCGTGAAACGACAATATTCAAGTTGTAGTTCAAATGTTATCCACCAGATAGCGCCGTGCTGTAGCCACAAGAGAAAGCACAGTGAGTGTTATGGTTCGCAGAAACGAAGTCAGTGACAACTCTGCAAAGGAATTTCAAAAAAATGGTAGGAATGCTCAGAGTGACAAAAGCATCCATAAGTGGCATCAACAGTTCTTGGAAACAGGAAATGTTTTAAAACGATATTCACCATGTAGGCTTACAACAACTGAGGAAAACGTGGAACGAATTCGACTGTCTTTGTAGAAAAGTTTGAAACGTTTGGTTCATAGTGTGAGTCGTCAATTAAATATTCCGAAAAGCACTGTGCATGACGTTGTGCACAAGAGATTGAAACTTCTTGCTTATAAACTGCAGCTTGTTCATCACATCCAGCCTACTGATAGGCCACAAAGAATTCAGTTAATGTCAACCAAGTTAGACCTCATTGCTGAACATGACAGCTACCTCCAGAGAGCGTTCTTTTTTAATGAGACAATGTTTCGTGTGCATAGAGTTGTAAATCGGCAAAATTGTCAGATATGGGATCAGAAAATCATGAGCTGGTCCTTAACAGTTCGAAAGTCAATGTCTGGTGCGACATCACGCATAATCGCATTGCTTTTCCATGAGCAGAGAATTATGCGTCTCGCATACCTGGATATGTGTTTTTCCCAGACTGAGACTGTGGAGGGTCTCATTTTCCAACAGGATGGAGTCTAGCCACATTATGCAGCAATTGTGCGGACTGTGCTCAACATGCGATTTCCAGGAACATGAATAGGCAGATGAAGTCCCATTGCTTGGCATCACGCAGTCCCGATTTGACTCCAATGGATTTCTTCTTTTGGAGCTATGTAAAAGACATTGTGTATTACGAAAACATCCAGTCCCTTGCCCACCTGCATCATAGAATAACACCAACCATTTATTCCTATGGATCTCCTTTCCCGAGTGTGGTCTACGGTGGAATTCTGTTTTAATCTCTGTAGAGCTGTAATGGTGCACACATTGAGTTACATTAATAGGTAATCAAACGTGTGACATTATACTTTGATCAAACAGTATATGCTACATACATTTCTGTTTCAAACTATCATAAAATAAATTTCATTAAAAATCCCGGAGTTCTGTTTCGGACATTCTGTAGGAACCTATATAAATCTATAAAATGATATAACTATAAAATACTCTGATAAACCCCCTCCCTTTCCATAAGGCTTTTTGATAATGATTTAATATCGGAGCACACAATAGATCTATATATGAGGTGTAAAATGATTAATGGTAAATGCCTACTTTCCTTTATTCTTTATCCTTACACTTAAAGATTAATTTAAATAATAATAATAATAATAATAATAATTAAAATTTAGTCTTGAAATGCTTTATGAATTGAAGAACAGATTTTTATTTTTTCTTTCTTTAATATTTTTAATAAAAAGTAAAACCTGTAAGGAAATTTGTAAGAATTTAGAACAAAAGTTTCTATTGCTATTTGTTAGCAATCGAGCAAAACTGTTTTATCCATCACCAACATATCAGGCAGGAAATTTCAACCTACGTAAACGAAATTTTGGAGATCGAAAGTAAAAAAAAAAAGAAAGCAATATAATAATAAGAAAGCAAGCCGTGCCGGCATGATCGTGCGCGTCGATCTGCCGTGCGGCCTGTGTGCCTTTACCCGAGTTCAAATCCCGGTCGAGAGCATGGATGTTTCATCTTTCTTCTTCTGTGTTTCGTCCGTTTTTCCCCTGGGACTTACTATCTCAGGGTTATTTCTGGACGGGATGTGAATCTCGTCCCCTTTCTGGAATTTCCTAGCCTCACCCTGACGTTGTCAGGTAGGGCTAGCCCATGGTCCATAGCTGGCCAAAGTCGATGAAAGGAAAGGAATAAGAAAGCAAAAAAAAATCTTACTTAATCGAATCAATATTATCATCATAGTGTTTCTATTTTATACATGTTATCTATTCAGATTGCCTGGGTTCAAAGCAATAGTGGTATTATAAAATATCAGACATCATATGGTACATCTTATATCGGTAATTGGATACTGCTGTTTTCGTGACTTCTCTAATTAAAACAAAATTGCTTTTGTAAGTTACAAGATTGGAACTTTAAAAAAGAAATTTCATTTGAATAACATTTCTTTTCTTTTTTTATATTTCTTTGTTTTATAGATGTTGCACAGTATGCACGAGAGCATGCTGCTCCTATTGTTCAACCATATCCACCACCACAAGCCCAAAGATATACAGGAACTCACATTGTTTCATCAGAACCTAGGTAAGTGATGTGCCTGAATTATAAAGGACTAATTTTCTGATGAAAATTATAAAGGACTAATAAATGCCTTACAAAATATTATGATTTCACTTTATTAAGATTAAACTTCGGAATAGGATTTTTTCAATTTAAAATACTAAAGTAACTAAAATTTCATTAAATTTTTTTGATGGCTTCAGAATTTAAAAATTAAAAAGCAAAAACATCTTATGAAATTATTTTTCATATTTCGTGATTTTGATTAATTCTTTGTAACCTCGAACATGAAAATTATAAAAGTTTTAATTTAAATAACATTTTAATAAAAGCACTGCGATAGTAAAATAATCGGTTAAAAAAAAAAAACAACGATTTAAAAATAAAATATGAAAACTTTAGTATCCTTTCAAATATTTCAATCTAAATAAATATTTGCATTCATGATAATAATTTAAATAATGTTTTTTTAAAATATTTTGTTCTATAGCTGACAATATAATTTTTCATAACCCCAAATTTCAAACCCCCAAACTTAAAAACAAAATTCTGTTTCCTGAGAAACTGTTTATTTTAGTAAATTAGTTCAGGTTGACAGAAAAACGATAGGCGTTTCCTTTCATTATTCTTCATTCTATTTTGTCAAAAATGATTTGGATTGTATCTTGAACATCATATTGTTCCCATTCCTAAAGCAATTGCAAAGTCTTAGCCCAAATCTGTGGACAACGTTTTTTTTCTCTGTGGTTTCCTTCCCTTACCATTAGTGTATTTCATGTTTCTAACTGTATTATAATCATAATAAGACAGATTTTATAATATCAAAAATTTAGTCTAAATAGAACTGATACTCTTTTAATATTACTTCTAAAATTTTATAAAAAATTCAGAAAGTTTTCAATAACTTGAATTCAAACAAAATCTTCTCATTGCTACATAATGGCATCTATGATTTGGATTTCTAATCTCCGCTTTCTTTCTTTTATGTCCTTTTCATTTCTCTATTCTCTTTCTTAATCCTAGTGAATACAGAATAGTAATTTCTTATCGTATTCCTATAAAAAGAAATCCACTTATCGTAATGTAGTATAATTTCGAAAATTTGCACTTTGAGAAGTTCATGTTTGAAGAATAACGTTAAAATAGGCTTTTCTTTCAGCTTATTTAGAAAACGAAGTATTAACAGATGCAGAAGATTTAAAGGAAATAAATAATGCTTTGAAAATGAACTCCAGCTCGTAAATATATGACTACCTACTGAAACTTTAGTTACGGCAGCTTGCTTGAAGTTTTGAAGAATTTACCAGTAAATTCTTCAATAATCCACTTCCTTTCCATCTCAAGATTGATAGATAAAAATAAAGACTTCAACTCATTACTGAAGTATTTAAAAAGATTTATTTAAATAATAAAGGGAAGAAATACAAGGCTGCACCTGAGTAAACAAAAGGTTCTCGCACCCTGAGCTATCATGTCGGGAATCTGGGACAGCTGTTTCAGCCTTATCAGGCTTCTTCGACCAGATATACCCTTGATGGTAGCTCATAGTGCGATAAAAATACGCGAAAACCATTTCAGCTCCCCGAAATGGCCCTCGAGCAAAGTCAACGCAACAATGATAGTGCAAGAACCTTTTGTTTACTCAGGTGCAGCCTCGTATTTCTTCACTTTATTATATATATATATATATATATATATATATATATATATATATATTTTATATATCTGCACGTTAAACTTTAAAAATTTATTTAAATACTGAAAAACAGCAAATTTTCGAGAAACGTACATTTCTCTTTATCAAGCCAAAAAATAATGATTAGAATAAAATTAACAAACAACAAAAAGGGAGATGAACATAACAAAATTTAAAAATATGAAATGTTAATAAATTATTGTTTTTTACAAAGGCAAGCTATCTCAAATAAGTAACAATTGTTTTTTACAAAGGCAAGCTATCTCAAATAAGTAACAATTGTTTTTTACAAAGGAAAGCTAACACAAACACATACCAATAGTTATAATAAAAAATAACATCAATTTCTAATTATTAAATTTCCAATTATTCTAATATGTGACATTGTTAATAAATTAATGCATCAAAAGTGGCTATTTTTTTGTTATCAATATTTATAAATTCTTTAATTAACATAATCGTATTTGGATCTACTGAGGCTCCTTCATATCTATTGAAATTTTTACTTTTAGTATTTTTAATAATGCAGCTTTCCAAAATTTTCCTTAATTTCCAGTCAGTTTCTTTATAAAGAATTTTTACTTCCTTATCCATGATATGTCCTTTTTGCAAACAATGGTAAGCAATGTCAGAAATATCCAAATAGCCCTAAAAAAATAAGAATTTGGATATTTCTGACATTGCTTACCATTGTTTGCAAAAAGGACGTGTCATGGATAAGGAAGTAAAAATTCTTTATAAAGAAACTGACTTGAAATTAAGGAAAATTTTGGAAAGCTGCATTATTAAAAATACTAAAAGTAAAAATTTCAATAGATATGAAGGAGCCTCAGTAAATCGAAATACGATTAAAGAATGTTAATTAAAGAATTTATAAATATTGATAACAAAAAAATAGCCACTTTTGATGCATTAATTTTTTTATAATGTCACGTAATAGAATAATTGGAAATTTAACAATTAGAAATTGATGTTATTTTTTGTTATAACTATTGGTATGTGTTTGTGTTAGCTTTCCTTTCTAAAAAACAATAGTTGTTTTTATTTGAGTTGTTGCTTATTTGAGATAGCTTGCCTTTGTACAAAACAATTATTTATTGACATTTCATGCTGTTAAATTTTGTTATGTTCATATCCCTTTTTGTTGTTTGTTAATTTTATTCTAATCATTATTTTCTGGCTTGAGAAAGAGAAGATGTACGCTTCTCGAAAATTTGCTGTTTTTCAGTATTTAAATTAATCTTTTTAAATACTTGAGTACTGAGTTGAAGTCTTTATTTTTATCTATCAATTCACCAGTAAATACAATACCATCCAGTGAAGAGCCCTCTACCGTGTTTCAAAAATTGAAGAAACTTGTTGCATATTTATTGATAAATTCACAAAAAATGAGTTTTATAAAAAAAAAATATATATATAAATCCGTAATCATCATATTAACAATTAACCCCATTTATGTTGAATCTTATCTGATTAATAACTCTTCATTAATTTAGATTTTAAGTTAGTTCTTCTAAAATTCTACAAATTTATGATTTGGATATTAGATGTGGTTTCGTCGATAGTAGAAGGAAGAAGTCAGTAAGAATTCTCGTGCAATACTTTACGATCACCATCTTGAAAATCATATTTGAAGTAATTTTGGTTTTATTACCCATTTCTTTGTAAATGAAGAAAACAAAACGAAAACAAAAAGCTCTTCCATGATTATTCCATGATTATTATTATTATTATTCCATGATTGCTAAAATTCAAAATTCAGAAGACTTTCCTCAAATTACTGTCCATTTCGCTATTAACATTGGAAATCGTAAGTAATATTAATAATATGATAATATAATTTTTTATTTATATTAGAGATATTTTTCACAACATTTGGAATCCTGGGGTTAGATCAGGAAAGTCTCCAGAAAATCGAATTTATAATTCTTCGCTCTTTTAAAAACACCAAACGCAGTATCTTTCAAAACTATATTTTATTTATATTGCCGACCGTTCACTACAGAAGAAATTTTTTATGTATAAAATAAAACAGATAAAAAAAAAATAGGAAGAAGAATTAGGAAGACAAATTATGAATTCATTTTCGGATTAATTATATTAGCTTACCAAATTAATTTTAAATTTGTTATCTCATTTATATAAAGTTACATTCTATTAGTTATAAACCTAAGACTATGTAGGTTTAGTTTTTATAGTTTTATTATAGTTTTTCGTATTATAGTAAACTTTTGGAATAAAATGAAGATGGTATGTCAATTTCTCATAATGCATATATATTCAAGGTCTAAATAATGAGTTATTCACTACAAACTTATAACTTCTTTTATTCCGGGTTGTTGTTGTTTTTTTTTTTTTTTATTTTCAATTGTCTTACCAAATCTCGAATGTTAGATATCATGTTCGACAAAAAAAAAGGTTACCCTAAAATAACCTGAGATAACATGATATTTTTAAAGAATATATGGTGCTGGAATATTTATTTCATCATCTCTTCCAAACAAACGTAATTAAAATGACATACAAAGCAGCGTAAATAATTTGTATGACATACAAAGGATCTACTTGTACTCAAGATATCTAACACGGAAAGGAATTCAAACTTCGTCATACGAATTTTACGAAAGTAGAATAAATCGAAAATAAATCGAAAGAAAAGGAAAATAAGAAACCATTTGACCATTAGGCGGGTGTGTGTTTTATTTCGTTTCCTTGAAATATTAATAATCAAAGAATGAAATATTAATAAAGATATGAAATAGGGGCAATAAAGTCATATCTTTGATAGGGTACATTAATTTCTTTTAAAACTTCACTGCCACCTCTGAATGATTCTAAACAACGAGTTTTTCACTACAAATGTGAAACTTCTCTCATTATTATCAACAACATTGACATATAAATATATCTATATATATATATATATATATATATATCGTAAAAGCTATCAAAGCATCAGCCATTTCCACACCAACAGTGAATAAAAACCTTCGCCTTAATTTTCTCGATTTCATTCACACTAAAGTTGATTGTAAATAAAATCATGTGACATCACGAACCGAACATCAATGAGTTGGCAGTCTTACTATCTTCAGCAATATCGGATTCAAAATCAAAGGTACGTAGAGGTTGAATACATAGAGATTGAACAGAAAGGAGGACGTTTATATATCTACAGATTGATATTTCCTAATTTCTAAAGATTTGCAAGTACCTATATTTAATTGCTTTGCAGCACAATAACGAAGTTTAACGAATAGCTCTGCAATTTCGGAAATCTAAAATTACACCGAATTAATGAATTTCAATATTACTAGACAATGCAACATATATCAGCAGTCTGTAAATAGAGAGAGATCAATAAAATAATGTATTTACTAATTCTGTAACTGCTCCTTTTATTAATCTTATGGCGTTATCTAGTTTTTCATACGACATCTTCTTTTAGAATGATTATTATTATTATTATTATTATTATTATTATTATTATTATTATTATTATTATTATTATCAACCAAGAACATCATAATTTGGAATAAATATTTGAAGTCAAATTTTCCATTTTTTAACATATGTTCTGAAACCACTGCAAATTTTTTCATTCAGCTAAAATCCTTAAACTGCGACTAGTAATCAGTCAGTCTTCACTCTTCTATACAATATTATTGTGTTTAAGTAATTTTTTATATCCTTTTTGAAAAATAAGTTTTAGTCTCTTTAGCACTTTAATCAGTATTTAGCATAATCTTAATGATATTTAATAGATATTTCAGTAGCACAAAAGACATGAAATACAAGCAATTTAGGAATGTAAGATATTTAATTTCTCGAGCTCTTTAAAGATTCTTTTCGCAAAAATGACGAATGTGATGATGTAAGTTATGAATTGACAGCATTTGTTCGTAGTTAATCTATATGGGACAACTTCCGTAGCATATTAAATAAACGATTACATCAGCATTTCAATTCAAACATACATACAGTAAAATGAGCTTGAATTGCTGCCAACTCTTTGAAAGATGTAAATTTCTTTCAGTTTTTCAAAATTCATTTAATGTAACTGTAAGAGGGAGCTCCGCTCCCTGGCATTAATTTATGAATATTTTGTTTATTCACCATATTGCTGCTGCAGATTAAGTTCTCATTTTTGTTATTAAATTCGTTTTTGCTTTACCTGAACAATTATTAATCTCAGCCAGATTAATCTTGTCATGTTGTGTGATTTTTTTTTTTTTTCATTTGTCAACATTTTTTCTACTGAAGGGTTCTGTAAGTTCTTTGTTACTTCTACAAGCTGCGAAATTTTTAATGCTGAATAATTTCAAAATATTTTACATATCGTACATAGTGTGGTCGGTTCGCACCGAAGTGCGAGCTTCGTTGCCGAAGCATCCGTGCTCCAGGGATGCTAGTGTTGCTAGTGTTCCCAAGACGGCGAACCCCTAGCAGACTCCCTAGAATTACAAGGGAAAGATACTGGGGTGGTTTCCCGTGGCCTTCCCCAGGACGCCATTAAGGAATGACGTCAGACCGAAGAGAAAGTGAAGAAGAGGCTACAACACAGGAAAGGAAATTTTTGAAACATCCATGCTCGCTACCGGGATTTGAACCCGGGCGCTGGCAGATTGATCTCACAACAGACCGACGCCTGAGACCGCTCGACCACACCAGCGCGGCATATCGTACATAGTCCAGTTTATATTTTGCAAGATTCTAAAGTTTAGCATACTGTTTAATGTTCTGATGTTTCCTAGTCGTAAATTCATTCAATTTCACTTTGTTCAGGTATAATATCACACCAAATACATTAATTTCTATTCATATACATGACATAACAAAGCTAAAGTATCATTGAAATATATTGCCTTTTTCACTATTATTCCATCTAAAGACACGATGACGACAAAAGCTATATATACAGGGTGACTGGTATGTTGACGTATTCCTTTCAGGACGTGATAGTAGAACTAATTTGCAATTGATTTAGCCATAATATCCATTTTGCAAAACTCAATAGTTTTGAGATATGTTAATTTTTGTGGGTTTTTTTTAGAAATATACTTCGAAGTAATATAATAGCAAAAACAAAAACAAAAAAGAATCAAGCATCTTTTTTTTCTAATATTTCCGTTTCCCTCTTTAGTTCGCACAGTAATACAATTAATGTAGCAAACAGTATGTTAAATAGAATCACAAGAACAGAAACATGAAAACGGTCTCGTGCTTGCATACGAAATAGATACTCATTTTGAAAAATCAATTGTAAACCATATTTGAATTATTTATGGAAGTAAAATATATTTCTTAAACCTTTATACCTCATTCGAAACGTAATAAAGCAGGGAAGTTTCTAAAGTCTTTTGTAAGTTTATTGTATTAGCAAATTTCAGAATTAAATGCACTTTAATGTATAATTGGGTTGAAGGTTTTTACAACGAGTGTAGGTTTTAGCTCTTGTATTTTTATCATACTGAAGTTTTTAACTGTTTGCTACATTTACTGTATTACTGTGTAAACTAACGACGGAAAAGGAAATATTACAAGGTTTGATTTTTTTTTTGCTATTATCCTACTTGGGAGTACATTTCTAAAATTTAATATGTCAAAAATTATTGAGTTTTACATAATGAATATTTTGGTTAAATCAATTGCAAAATTATCACTACTATCACTATCACTACTACTGAAAGGAACATGTCGACTTACCAGTCAATCTATATATATACCGATTTCTATTAACTCCTTATTAAAACAGCTCTGTAGTATCACATTTCATCATTCACTACAGCAGCAGTTTATGATGTTTCTAAATACATATTCTCGCACATTCTAACCTAAACTTATTCTTCTATAACTTTCTATAAAGAAAATAACATGATAACTTTATCCTTTCATAAATTATTATCTACCCTTTCAGATTCACATTTTCTCTTTTAGATTTGATGTCATTTTTATTTCGAAAATAAATTGAACAAAATTTAAATTCCATACCTATTTTATTAACTTCTTGAAAAATAAATTTCATTCAAATGTTTTTTAATAATTTAATTATGATCACAATAATGAGCCTATTTTAAATTCCATCTTATACTTTTCTTATAAATTAGAATTATTTACTCCTTTTACGGTAAATTTTTCTTCAATATACAATAACGTTCTTTGTAACTAAACTTCAGGATTTCCAAGATCCTTACATAGTACAAATCGTTAAAAATGAATCGCTTCAGTAACGTTTTGCTACCTTAACGTTTAACATTAGATATTATAACACTATAATATCTCATTGAATTTTTTATTTCAGATTCATTAACTAATTACTTAATTGCCTTTTGACTAAGCTAATACTTTAATAAAAATAAAATATTATATTTTAAATCGATGATTTAAAATTCTATAAAGGATTTAGAATCTTAAAATAATTTTATTAGTTAATTCGTTGTTTTTGATAAACAAATAGTGTTAAATATAGATATTATTCCTTTCTAAAATAAAATTTGAAGCTAAATACGTCACTGCAACATCAACTAAATGTATAATTAAATAATAATTAATTTCTAATTTGTATTAGAATCTATGAATTTATTGTTCGATTTTTTTATTATATATTTCTACATTTCCCTAATGTAAAAAATATTATTAAAACTCCTTTTAATGGATTCTAAAATATAAACTATTATCCTAATAATCTTCATAGATCTTAATTTTTTCGTGGCATCTTTGTCCAGTAGAAATATCTACCTGTAAATGTTGAATATTCATGCGTAACTGTTAAGTTATCATGAATTATTTTTTTAAAAAATGCAGTTAATAAATATTTGATCAAAAATTACTGATCAATTTATTGCCATTAATAAATCGGCTTACAAAAATTTTAGAATTAGAATAATTTACCAAAAATATTCTTTTGAATTACAGGAGATTTAATATCTGAACCTATGAAAATATGCTATCTGTTTATTAACATTTAGCATTTTTTGGCAAAAAAAAAAAAAAAAAGACAGATTTTTCTACAAGTTTCAAATCTCTTCATTGGCCTGGGACAGAATTTATGACGGTTAATAGAATAAGTTTTAGAATGAATAAATTTGAATTGCTTTCTCTCTCAACTGTAGGGACTGTCCTAAAATTATCAATATCGTCAATTTTTCAGCGATTACCTTATGTACTTTGCGTGTGGATGGGTTACTGTGAGGTATGTCCACCTTTGAGTTGATCTTACTTGCACCGGCTTATAAGCAGCACCACCAGTGCACATGTTTACACATTACGTCACTTGCACAAATCACTTGGTCACTATTTTCTTCTTTCTTCATCTATCCTATCACCTTTTTATTTTATTTTTATTTTTTTATTTGTTTTCTTTTTATGTTTTTATTTTTTCTTTTATTATCTTTTCTTTCCTGCTCAGCTTCGTCGTATTGATAATATCGGACAGTCCCTTTATGAAATTGTAGCGAATTGTTTTAGAAGTATTCTTCTCCCTTTTTTTCAGTTTTAGTCACTCCTTTTACCTTTCTTCACTTTCCTCTCCTATTTCTTATATTATCTTCAATTAAAAGCAATTTGGACTCAAGATTTCTGTTTATTAACAAAATTCAAACTATTATATGTATGACAGTTACGTTTTGTTATCTTTTAGAATTTTGCTTTTTATCTATTAGCTTAATACAGCTCTTTTTGAATTTATTAATCAAGTAAATTTAACTCCTTTCTTTCACTGTTGCACTTAAATTTTATCTCTTCTTTTCAAATTCTTTACACATAAAACTAAATTTCATCTCCTACGTAGGGATACTGAAAATTTTATAGTAGAGTCAAAATTCCAAATTAAAAGGTTATTATTTTTCAGTGTTTCAAAACAATTCGCTAATGCCTATATTTTTAGAAAATTTAGTTTTCTAAATTTGTTTTTTCAATTCACTACGCACTCTTTATTTATTATCTCTGCACTTTATCACATTGGCTTCTCTTACACCACAGCTTGTTTGAATTTTTTTTTTACTGAAATGTTTTTTTTTCCCTTTCTCTATCTGTTGTAACACACTCCACACATATTCCCTATGTTACGTAAATTTATACACCTACATGCTGATCTGTATTGATTTGATCGCATTGGATGAAGTAAAATGTAACTTGATCTTTTATGGAGGCTGTGACATGAATTTGAAACGGTTTACTGTTTGTAATCCCTTTCCCGTTTATTATTTCATATATTTCACTACACTTTTTTCCCTATCACACCCAATATATTAAGCTCTGCTGTTATTGAATTCAGAAGGAATGGGAATGTTGTTGAATTTCTGAAGTTTGGTTAAGACGTTTTGAAAAAAAAAAAAGATTTCTCAAGTGTTAACCAGTTCCTGCTTGCATTTGTAAAGCTGTTTGATCAAACCACAGTGCATTTTTGTTTGTTGCCCACCACACCTTCACACACTGCTACGACTTAATATGATTCATGTTATGTTCCACTTTGCCGATTGTTTGTTATTTATCTAAAGTCAAAATGAACAAACACTGATTGCCTCATTTTCGTTTGAACCTCCTAGAAGTTGTGGCCACTGACAAAGACCTGTAAGTGATCGTATTATAATGCAATCATTTTCTGTTCTACAATCTTCGCATGTATATTATAAACATATGTGTATTATTTTTATATAGACGTTCTATCTTGGCAATTTAAGAAAGCTAACTACAAAGCTTTAATGGTTTAATATTATTTAGACAAAATGCAAAATGTTTGAAGAGATCTACATTTTTTCTTCTCAATTTTAATGAATGAAACAATACACATTCGTTAATGAATTGAATTGACTTACGTTAAATAATTTGACTTCGAAATTTTGTATTCTATATAATAATGAACGACTAAAAATAAAATGAAAGTAAAGTTTGAATCTAAATTATTAACTATTCTTAACTAATCTATCTTAAATAAAAAAAAAAATGGCTTAAATAGGAATTTTAAAGTTGAGCTAATTAGGTCTCTCAAACATTTTTCTAGAATTAGCATGTAATCTATTTTTATTTATGTATAAGATTCTTTAACGAATCCATTAATGTTTTCCCAACGGTGACTTTTCTTATAAAATGTAGATTTACCATTTTGTACATATAACCTCATCTTAAAAAGTATCAGAAAGGTGGAAATTTAAATAAATAAATTCCTTAAAGGTTGAAAATCCCTTTAAGGAATTTAAGGAATCAAAATTTTAATTCAGAGTTGACGTTTTTAGCTGCAAAAATGCAACATATCCTTATTTTAAAACGTTTTTGAATTAAAAGATAGAACGTCTTAACTTTAAATTTATTTTCACTTAATATTTTATTTATGTAAAATCATAACTGTTGTTTGAAATGTTGCTTGTTTAAAATTTTAAAAAATTGAATATTATTGTATGTTTTAAATTAATGTGTTCGATGTTTACTTTTTCTTATTTACTTCTTGTTTCAACTCTCTTGGTTGAAATTAGATAAATATCAATTTTACATTATATTTTTATCGTTATATATTTACTTTTATTAATATTTGTATCATTATTTATTTACTTATCAAAACTAAGTAATAAATATATTTTTTATAAATTAATTTAGTTCATTTCAATTTTATTATTTCTTTTATTAATTTAGTAAATTATAAATGATATGATAAGACTTTATACATTTAAGTCAATGAAATCTTTCTTATAAGTTTAATTTCATACTTAAGAGATTACATAAGAGCTTTAACTTAATTGACAGAATGTAATTACATTTTTAATTAATGGTTTGACATAGACTTAATCCTGAAAAGATGAGAAAAATCCGTTGCGTTTGTGAATGAACAGTGAACTTAGAAACTTATAATGAAATTCAACCAAGAGAGTTAAAATATTTGGTTCATATTGTTTGATTAATGAAATGATCAATATGGTATTTTTTGCAAGATTACAGTTACTGCAAAGAACAGTTTCTGATTTGAAATTACAAGAATTGTTTTAAATCAAAATTGGAAGCAGCTTAGATTAAATCATTAGAAACTACGTGAAAGAAATTGTTTAACATCTGCAAAATGTTTTTTTCGGCTTAATAATGATTGGTTATGAGTAAAGGAATGTCTATAGCACTGGATCATAATTCCTAACCATCTGATGGAAAGAACTCCTTTTAAGTCACTTTTCCTTCTGGATCTATGTGATCCTTATGATCTAAAATAATATTCAGAAATGAAATAGCTATTGCAAGCCTTTACTGTAAGACCTAACGAACTTACTTTTTCATCGTAAGTGAACTAAAAGTTAGGAAGTAAATGTAAGGAAAGCTAATTTAAGACTAAGATTTCAACATACCTGCGCCCTTTATAATCCACTGAACTTAAAAATGATCAATGCGAAGGTTCCTACTTTCTTATACTGCTTAGCCAGACGAAAGAGACTGGTCACGTGATTTAGTGGTCGCTCCTACTTCTTTCTCGGCGTGAAAATAGGGGAGATGCGTATGTGACGACAAGAACAGAAATAAACGATGTGTAAAGGAGAGATACATAAAGTGAAAAATTACTGATATGACGATCATACGATAGAAACAAGCGCAAAAGGGAGAAGCGTATTCAAGCGTAAATTCCAAGCGTATTTTTCCGTCCCTCCAGAACTTCCTTTCGTCCCTTCGGCGTGTTCCATTGTCTTGGCAGTGTGCCAAACCCAGTCTTTATCGCTGGGCAAGCAGTAACTACTCTTTAATCTGAACTCGGATAGGAATGCAAATTCCTTGAAAAAATTAGTTAATAATCTGGCAACTTTTTAAGATGCCCAAATATGAAAAAAATAGATTATGGTCCTTGATTTGGCTTCATAGTTATTTTCAATTGTTCTATCTTATTGAAGCAACAGCATTTTATTGTTGATTATTTTACGTATGGTGTACAATTTGCAAATTTACAAAAAGGCATAAAAATTCTCCTAATTAGAAGATTGCTTCCATACCGTTGGCGAGTATCCTTTAACTAGAGTAACTATTTTGACAGGGAATTTACCAAGATTTTATTGAACGATAAAAACACTTTGAGGTTTACTTATTTTTTTTTTCAGTTTCTTGTTTATCTGCAGATGCTTTTTCTTTAAAAAATATTTGAAAATCAAACATTATGAATCGATTTTATTCAGGGATTTGAACTAAATGAAAAACTGGAACATGTTTTACCTTTTATGTTTTCAATCATACCAGGTGTCCAAGAAATAAAGTGAGTTGTTTAAAGCATCATAAGTTAATAAATATTAAGCGCATCGATCTCAAACTTTAGATTGTAGGCTTATGCAACATGGGAAGTGCAATCATCAGAAAAAAAAAATCTTAGTTCCTAGTCACCATTAGGGGGCATGTGGCGCTGCCGTCGGCTATGCAAATGAAGCTCTCTAAAAAGGCTAGCACACGATGACTCATGCACTAGTCTTCAACTAGAGCACAGCATTACTTTAACACTTGTTGACCGCGCATTACTCGTGAAGCTTTGTGATCAGTTGCATTCGAATGCCACTAGGGCATTACGTGAATACATGCGTATCAGAATCATCAGAAGGGGTCGAGGACCACTTTCGATAACAAATTACGAAATATGGTTCACCTGCAGCGTTTCAGAGGCTCGTTACGCATCTGTATTGCGAAACCAAGTGTTTCCATTCTGCAGCAGCATGGTGCCCTAAACACAGTAGTCTTCATGCGAGTTGGAGCTACACTGCACACATCATGTGTTTTTAGGAATGCGATTGCAAAGTGCGTCTCTAATGATCGTGTAATAAGCAATCATTATTCTTATGCATGGCCCGCACGATCCCCTGACATCAATCCTTGTGACTTTTCGCTCTGGGATTATCTCAAGAATAGGTACGGTGCATACGCTTCAGGACTTGAAAATCGCCATAAGATGTGAATGTGGACGTCTGCATGATGTATTGCTCCGACATGTTATAGAGCACTGTAAGCATAAGATGCAAATGGTCTCTGAGGATGGAGGACACATTGAACATCTTCTGTGACCAACCTTTCTGTTCCACACTTCCGAATTCGAACGAAGAAGGGGAAAATATTGCATAGCCGACATCAGCGACATATGCCCCCTGTTGGTGACTATGTGAACTAAAAACTTTTTTCTGATGATTGCACTCTCCATGATCCATAAGCCTATAATCCAAAGTTTGAGACCGATGCGTATAATATTTATCAACTTATGGCGCTTCAAACACCTCACGTTATTTCTTGGACACCTGGTATCTTAAGAAAAAATGTTTGATAAGAGACACCATTTTTCAGATTTAATAATTTACGTATGGCAAGGGATTTTAAAAATCTTTTCTGAAAAGATTCAAAAGTAATAGGATCGAAAAAATTATTCAATACTTATAGTTGATAATAAAAATATCTAATTTATAGATAACGAAATAAAAGACAGTATTTTTAAATCAAGCCAATATCCAATCTTAATTGCAGTCTTAATCTTAATTAAAATTGTAGTTAAGATAACGTTTTATTAGATAGTTAATATTTGAAAATAATAAGCATCATTACAAATGTAAAGGCGTATAAAGTGCTTAAAACAGAATTGCTTTAAAGTAAATAATATGGGTGCTACGAATAGGAAAAAAAAGGAAAAAGAAATATGTTTTCTCTTTTGTTTTTGGTGATGTACCCATTTTACAGTTTTTCAAATGATATATTTTCGTCATTGTATACATATTTTGTATATATATTTTGGAGTAATACTTATTAAGTAATAACGTACTCTTCTACTGCTAAGCCCGTCTGTAATATGGATGATGATTTGTATATCTCGAATTTCCATCCTATTAGAAACTATTTTTTGTCTATTTAATATCTTCCTCTTAATATCTTCCGCAACCTTTCTTATCAACGAATTGTTTTCTCTGACGTATCTGGTGCTGCCGATAATCTGAAGCATCAGTTTGAGTAAAATGCTTAATAGATGAGTGTTTCTGAGATTCTAGAACGGCTTGACCATACAGATTAAATTCACTTGGATCATTCGATTTATCAAAACGTAAAGCACTCCTGCGATGCCTAAATGCCTATTTTAAATATCAAGGCACAATCAAATACTTCTCTTTCTAAAGGAGGAATCAATTCCCTTGAATTGGACAGTATACCTGGTAAAATGGGCAATGATTCTTTATATATAAGTGTAGGCATCGTGTACACATACAAGCAATTGTCCGTAACTCAGTTATATGTAAGTTATTTGTGATCAGTTTGCTTCTTTTTAATAATATTCTGATTTAGCATCGAATTGCAGATCAAGTCACAATTACAAGCAATTACGAGAAGAATGATGCTTTAAGAAACTGAACCATTGATTCGTTCGTGTTTTGTTTTTTTCATTTTTTCATCAGATCAAGTCCCTGAATTTCTTATATATTTATTATTATTTTTCATCTATTTAATTGTCTTTTAAGTTTCAGAAATATAAACAAATGTCTACTGCTATTCTATTTCTAATTAATTTTAATACTTCTTCAGCTACAGCTCGAAAATTAATTCAAAATATTCCCAAAATCAGTAGAAAATTAAATTTAAAGTTTTAAATCTAGTTGATTTAATAATAAAATAACTTGGAAAGCAAGTCTTTATACTGAAACTCTAAATTCCCTCTTGATTTTAATAATTTGATGTAATTAATACTTTTTTATGCTTTTTTCGTACTTTAAATTCATCCTTTATTCGTACAGTTTCGTCCCGGAAGCATGGGGTCACTGTAGTGTTTCATGCGGTACCGGGGTCCGAAGACGAAAAGTTGAGTGCAAGATCTTTCTAGAATTTTCCCGAACTATAGCAAAACTCCCAGACAAGGAATGTCCAGGTAGGAAACGTTCTATTAGTATCTTCGGTAGTAAACTCAACCTTAATCAAAGTATCTTTGTATGTAGAGTGTAAGTGAGGAGGTAAAACAAGACGTACATGTTGGAAAGTCTGTTTGTTTATCCGTAGATTTCAAAACTGTTAAAGCTACGACAATGAAAGTTTTACAGAGGTGTTTATTGGTTTTGATAAGTGTGTTTGGATGAGCTCAATCCATTTTTTGATAACCTTAAATAGAATGAAGAAATCAAATATGGAATCTTATGAAATGCTTTTTGTTCGACCAGAGATGTTAAGTTGGGTTCTTCACGAATTGAATCAATTATTGACATTAAAATGCACACGAAATGTTTTTAAAAAGTATGTATTTCTTCATCTTTCTTTGAAATGTACTTTCTTGTATTTTATGGTTTTGATTTATATTATTAACATTTGAACCAGAATTATGTTCCCTTTTTAATATCAAAGCTAAAATACACGGTACAAGCTTTTTTTATTGTGGTATTGGTTTATAAATTAAAATTAATATTTGTATCTAAAATACAATTAGCTATCCATTACGTTATTTATATCATATAAAGTTCCCTTTTATTTGAAAAAAAAAATTCTTGTTTATTCAATAAACAAAGATATATGCATTTTGTTTTATGAAAATAACATTATTTTCTGTTCTACAATTTGTATCGAAATCGTTATGGTTTGGTACAAGTTATACCAAACTTACAATAACTCTGCTCAACTTGAAAGTTATAATTTACTAAATACGCAAATCAAGTTTCTTCAGTTATTGAAAAAAATATGAACAAAAATTGAATCCTTATTACTTTTCAGTTCATATTCGCACTTATTTCATAAAATTATGGTTTAGACGGGACCATAGCTCAAGTGAAACAGACACTTGGTTTATGTTGTGGAGCAACTGGGTTTGATCCCCGGCGAGGGTCGGGGATTTCTCCTGGTTACTGATACCTGGGTTCACCCATATGTCGCTCAAATGAATATCGGGTGATTTCCCGTGAGTACAGTTTTATAAACGCCACTGTGTCCCGTTTGGCCATGTGTTTGGAGAGTAATAGCTACAATACCCTTATAGGTTGAAAGACCTATAACAAGACTTGCGTTTTAGAAATTGGAACGTAACGTAACGTAAAGATTCCGATTTACGTTACATTACATGTATTAGTGAGAATGCAAATTTCTAATACGAAAGCATTTTATTATATCTAAAGGTTAAACTTCTAGATTCATTAATCTAAGCTGGAAAAATGAATCAGATGAAAAGAAAAAATAAGATACCTTAATTATGACCACATGGTAGTCACTGACAAATCATGCTTTCTAAATTACTTTCATAAATACATAAAATAAGCCAGATAGATTGTAATTTCGTAAATTCTGTCAATTCTTTAATACAATTTTCAATGATTTTTCTCACTTAATTAAGCTCTTACAATCTGTAGTCTAGCAAAAGTTGGGTCGTTTTATTCATCAGTTCAACTATTCATACTTAATCCAATGGCCACAGAAAGGATAAGCTGGAAACAATTGTATCAGATATTCCATTTGAAAAGGTCTTACATGTTTAATCGAAATTATTCTAATTTGCCAGAATTTGATTATGTATTCAATGGCATAGATAGATATTTATCTTGGGTAATGCTGTCCAAAGAGTGGAAAATATTTTACCTAAAATTTTTAACTACCGCTCATATTGTTTTATCCCCAAATTAATAAAATTCTTGAAAAAAAAAATAAAACTAATTTATAGAAAACTATCTATGTCACTGTGTATATCTATAAATTTACTTGAACTTAAGAAGATTAATATGAATGAATTATCCTACAGATTCTAAGTTTAATATTTCATATGATTGCCTTAACAACTTATTATAAGCTTTTTATTACTTAATTTGTTAATAATTTTTAAAAAGAAAACTGACTTTTTTGTTTTGTTATCAATAATTGTATTGATTTTAAGTCGTTTCTGGGAAAATGATACGGATAGTAGTATTAATTTTGTTGATCAAAACTGGTGAATCTAACACTTACGACCTATTAAAGAAATGGTAAGAAAAATAAAATACCTTTTACCCAAAGTTAGATACGAAACAGGTCTTATTGTGAAATTCTTTTCTCTTCCTCTGTGTGTTAGTGTCTACTTAGAAAAGAAACTTCTTTTATTCTTCAAGGAAATAATAAAAAAAAAAATCTTTCTTCCATTTTATAGAAAGATCCTCCAATGTAAGTAGTTTCGCTGTTTTTCTCAGTTATCGACTCTCTCATGAACCCGAAAGTGGCAATGTGGCAAAGAAAAGGAAGTATTTGCGCTTCTTTACTGAGAATATTACCGCAAAACTGCTTATTCACAAAGGCACTATGTTTAGTAAAATATTCAAGAAAAAGCAGCCAAAAGAAAAAAAAGGAGAGGATGATTGTAAATGCTGAATATATATTTGCCTTTTGCCGTAAACATGTAGACAAGCTCTACTGGTCTGGCATCAGCCCAATGCCGGTTGACATTGGAAGATGTAATCGAGGCTCGAAGGGGTGATGAGGAACAGTATTATCGCCATGTTGGAACCGATCAGCGTTCTCCCTCAAGGCTACTGGGTTGGTAACCAGGTTGTTCTTTCGAATTACGCTGACACTAATGTCGAGTGAGTCCTCAAAGTTTTTAGCCAGATGGGAAATTTTGTCCTTCTCAGTCTTTGCAAATTAGTAATCATGCGTCGTAACATACAAGACACTTTGAGCTTTAAACGAGGCATTTGGAGACGGAATGACATGTTAGAGCAAATGTCTGGATAAAAAAAATCACGCTTTCAATTTAGGATTAAATGATATGTCTTTTAAAACTAAATATCCTTCTTCCATCATTTAAATAGGTTTTATCCTACCTTCCAAAACCCTGCCATTAGCTTCCTTTATTGTTTCATTTAATGCATTTCAGCTTTTATGTATAGAAAGCATTTCAACGTTTCCTTGATGAAATACAGCCTTCAGGTCGTTACCTTTTATAGGATGTGAAGAAGGGGAAAATGAATTTTCTCCGTATTATTACAGAATGAAAAGTTGAAGAAACTTCTGAATGTATTGCAATTGTATTATAAAATCAATTTGCTTGACAATTTTGTTCTTGAATTTAACACAGGTTTTTATTTATCTGTTTAATTGTTTTAAACTTTATCACTGACATTTTAGACTGAACAACGATTTTATTTATGCCGTTTCTTTGTTGTTTCACCGAAGTTGTTGTAATCTCATATAAAAAAACCATCATTATGCTTGTATTAATATAAAATTAATGTTTTCAAACATTAGGTCTTTCTTCAGTTTTTAGAGCAAGAAAACACTTTCATTGATTATTTTCACATGTCATAGTAATGATGAATTTCATGACCAAACATGTAATGTTATGATAATGTCATAGTAATGTCATAGTGTCATGTCATAGTAATGATGAATTTCATGACCAAAAATGTAATGTTATGAAATACATTTTTTGGTATTCGGATAATTTAAATTAATATACACAGAGCAATCGTTAGGGAAGTTGTAAGGCATTAACAAATCATGCGTAACACATAAGTAGTAAAGAATAAATACAGGACCATTATCAATTTATCAGTTGCACTGGTCTATCAAATTGCTTCAGAAACCAAAGTAGCTGACTTTTACATTTTGAGGGGTATTGATCACGTATCTGATAAAAAAAAATACTACTAGTGTTGTTTTCAAAAGCTCTTGACACCCTTACCTTAAAACTAAAGATGCCCTGAAGAATAACATCAAAAAACGTTCAATCCATTTGCTGTTCTCTTGTGTGAAGATAACCAAAAAAAAACATGTAAGTCACTGATACATGGGATGGTTCTGCAGTTTTTTCCAGGTATTCTAAAAAGAAAAACTGGATCCTAACGAATCCAAATGTTCCATATGCAATAAGAACGGTAAAAGACTTCAATGATGAAAAATTCCAGTCCTTGAACTATCAGATTTTATTAAATTGATTCTATGGAGGAAGAATTTGTAGAATATGATCAAAATACTTAAACTGATTTGTAGATTCATATTTCTCGTCTACTATGAAATCTCCAGAAGTCTCTGACATTAACTCAGAGCGAACTCGATGACTTCATGAATACTGGATTAGTCAAAATAAAGTTAAGCTACTAGGATAGAGACTACAGGAGTGTAATCTGCTAGAAAAAGATTATGTCTTCAACATTAAGCTTCATTCTTAAATATGGATAGGAATCTTGTCTGCAGTGAATTGGATTGAAGATGAGGTTTTCAGTGATATTTACAACCCAGCTGAAAGAACAATTTTCAACAACTGCTATATGTCTTTAAAGTTGTTTTGCTGCATAATCTTCTTCCTATGAATATATGATTATCTGAAATTACGACTAACAGCAATGACAGCTCTGTGGTGATTTAAAAAATCACACTCTCTTACTTGGGCTTCAACAAGGGTACACTAAGTTATATTTATTGTTATATTTGTAAAAGGAACACATCCTTTTTTGCTAAAATCCAAATTGTTTGCGTAATAGGCGTCTTCTCGTCTTCAGTGGAGTTATCTCATTTTGATCGAATAAAATGTTACTTCCTCCTTTGCACATAAACGAGTCTGAATAAACCGGAATGAAGCTGCAACATTTTATTCTAAAGAGAAAACTTTAATGATTAAAAATTCGCACTTTTAAACAGGTCATATTGGGTTGTCCTCAAAGATTCTTGACCTAATTAAAGATAGAAATTTTGATGAACTGCTAAGCACAGTTGGATAAGCAGCATGAGATGCTTTTCTTTTGTTATATCCAACTTTTTGTAAACGAGAGCAAAGAATTGCAAACCGCTAATGGTGGATCTGAGGAAAAGGGATGTGTCCTTGAAAATATTCCCTTCATTCCCTTCATTCTCACCTGGAATTTCCTTTCTTGAAAGTTGTGGCTGAGTTACTGACAATCATGAGAACGTTTCTATGAAGAAAATACGACTTCTATGAAGAAAGGGTATCAAGGACAGTGAACTTCAGAGAAGCCAGCAGATTGTTACTGGACAGTTAAAGCGAAACTTCAGAAGACTCGTAAAGTATTAAAGAAGTATTAATATCATATCATATATTATATTACAATATGATATTTCAGGTAATATATCGTGGCTAATATATCTTGTTGAAAACGAAATCAATTGGCAAACTGTTAATTGTTCGAGTAGTGTATTTTCTAATGATATAGTTTGTATTATATGCTTATAATGTATATTTTAAATATGTTTACAGTGTATATCTTAATATGTTTATTTATGGCTTTTAAATTTATATATAGTTTATTTTACATATTAAGGTGCATATTTTTAGTATATATTTATATCGACAATTCTATATATTGTTTGTATAAGGTATAACGGTAAGCTTTTTAATTAAGTTGAACTTTCTGGAAAATCATAGCCAACTTAACAAATTTTTAGGTATGTTTTGCATTCAGAACAACAAAGTTAGTCTAAGATTTCTCATCTGGTTTCTGAAGCAAACAAAATTTAGAGTTTGTAGACCAGTATAATTTTAAAATCTTTTGCAAATGCTTATTTAATACTCGATTGTCAGTTGATGTTTAGCTGTATGCCTACACAACATAGGCGACAATTACAATAAATGTGACCATTTGAGCATGGTCATAAACCAGCCTGCCATCAGTAAGTATGCCAACTGTGATGTCAAGAGCTGAGAGCTAAGTGTGAAAAATGTCAGGATAGTACGTCCTCTTATGACTTGCTTCATCCTCAGTGATGTCAGCAACTCATTATGGTCAACCATGTCCCAGCTTTGTCTCCTATTGAGCATATCTCGGGTGACCTGGACGTAGTCTCTGAGAACTTAAGTTCCAGCACAGATATTCGATTCAGCGTGTCCTGTTGCACTACAATGATGGAATGTGCTTCAGGTCACGATTGATACATTCTACATGAAAGTAACATTGATAGGGACCTACTGAGAGGCCCGAAATCTTATTATAGCATGCACATTAGTGTTTTTATTCTTATTATGCCACCATTATTCTGTATCAAGTTTGAATAATTTTGAGATGGCATTCAAGTTTATATGTCCATCCTTATATTTATAACATTATATTTCAATGATAGTTTAAAATAAATATGTAAAGTAAAAAGTATCTTTCGTTCATAATAAAATACAAAACTATCGAAGATGAACAGAAGGATCTTTACTTTTCCTATTTGAATCTGCTTATTTTCAACGAAACAAAACAATCAATATCTAATTGTATCAGAAGTAATAAAAATGTTGTAGAAAAACAAATAATCTTTGCAACTCCAAAAAACTCTAACAGCATCTCTAAAATAAATGTAAAAACAAAACCACTTTGCTCTTTCTTGTCGTTACTTCTTTCCTACGATATCAAACAATGTGATAACTTTCCGAATCTGCCAAATGGCATCCCTTCAAAAATATGCTCTACTTTCTACTATCTAAAAAATCATCAATACCAATTAAAATAGGCAATAAATAAATGAAAAAAATCCTCTTCGTTTAGAAGAACCATCACCCAGGGCATTATTACTTTGAAAATCTTGTCAAATGCAGTAATAGAAGTAAAAAAACTAGGTCTATAATTCTAAAAACATTTATAAATGAACTTTTCAATTTTTTCTTATATTTTAAATTAACGGCTTAAAAACTATGCAAGTTTTTGCCTGAAGTTTGTTTTATACCCAAACTATCTTCAAGAAGGTGTTTCCATAATTTCGTCTTTGAGATCAGTAAGTCCTCTTCGTATTCCAACAATAGTTGTCTAATTCTGACCCTCATTTTCAGGCAACAAACCACCCGAAGTCGAGAGATGTTCAGCTCGTCCTTGTGCGATGAATCAACTTGATAGCAGCACGAACAGTGTAGAGGGAGCTAAAGGCAAGACCGTTACCATGACGTATTCCTGGAAGCAGACCGGATTTACCCCATGCAGTGCTTCCTGTCTCGGAGGTAAAAGTACACCCGTGATTTACTGGCGTGAAGTGATAGGGTGAAGTGAAGCGTTGATAAATAAATTATTGTATAGAACGAGCAGAAGGAGAAAAGAGGATTCTAAATGCATTGCATTTCATGTAATTCCGAGTTGTAGTTTAGCATTGAAGTGTGTTACTAACCAATAAAGGTATTTTATTACTTGCTGTTATGGCCATTTCAAGGCCTCCTCTTTGGCAGAATGAGAGTTATTACAATTCGAATCTTCAAATCCATTTTTAAAAATATTATGTTTTCGTTCTTTTTTATTGTCGTTCACGTTGTTGTTTGGTTTTAATAGTATGCATCATCTTTTTTCTCTGTTGTTATTAAAATGTAGAATATTTCAAAGAAGAATCGCAGAATGGAACTTAAATTTGTATCTATCATAGTTATGTCATCATTATATATATAATTTTTTTTCGTAAAATCAATAATATACTAACTACTGAATTGGTAGGTAAATCATTTTTATTTAATGTTTTTCGAAATATGTAAATGTTCGCGTGAAATGTAAATTTCTAAATCTCAAATTGTCAATTTTTTCACTTAATTAACAATATAATACAGTGCAACTTGGATAATTCGAAGCTGAAGGGACCACTACAAAGCTTCGAATTATTCAAGACTTCGAATTAAACAAGTTACATCTTTTAACTTTAATTTCAGGTCCATTGAATGCTTGAAAAAATTATTCTGTCAATAAGTAAATATTTATTCAGAAAGATCATGGTATGAAAGACTATATGTATGTAAACAAAATAAGATTTATATTAGGTAAGTTACAGTACATATTACATTCAATACAGAAAATTATAGTTTTTCAAAAAATTGTGCAATGTCTGATTGTTTTGTAGAATTCAGTCGCTTAAGGTTAGCAAAATCATCAAGCATGTTTAGTGAACGGAAAACACCTTCACTTATGTTGGTTTGTCCTTCAATGTACCGACGAAATTCGCCGCTATCCCGTACTCGTTGGCAATTTGGCATTTCTTCTTCACACCCTTTTCCACCTCGCGAATGACGGCGACCTTTTCAGCGAACGTTAAATTCTTGTACATGCGTGGTTTAATGAAAGACATGGTGACACTGACAGCAGGAAGCTCGAATGGCGTCTGAAGCGTCACGTGTCGAACGGTGGCGGGAAGGGGATTTCAGTTGTCACGTGTCGAATTTCTTAACGATAAAACGCCTAAAAGTCGTTATGGTTCGAAATTTTTTATAAAAAACTTCGAATTAAGGAAGTTGAACTTCGAATTATCCACGATTTTTTAACATTGATTTAATAAGAAATTCAAGGGACTAAGAGAAATCTTCGAATTAACCACGATTTCGAATTAAAGACGTTCGAATTATCCAAGTTGCACTGTACTAGGAAGATATTAAAATTACTAATGGAAATTTTAAGAAAATACAATAATTTCGGTAAATCTCATGACAATTTGCTTTTATTTACTTAATTTATTATCGTTTGTGTTTTTTGTTCTTTTTTAGTTATTAATGCGATTTTTAATTACCTTTTCGGTAAAATTATTGCAATTCAGGCAATATAGACTACATATTTAGTATATTATTTATCGCTTTTTCATTATGGTTTTGTATGTATATATCTGAATTGTGTTCTTTAATATTTGATAATTAACATTTTTCAGCAAGTTAATCCTAGTCTTGTGTTAATTTTCAGTTATTTTATAAATTGCTACTTAATTCGTTTTCTGTTTTTTATTTTATTGACAGCATGCTTTCTTAGGTTGTCTTGCTGATTTTCGCAAAGCCAGTACTTTTTTCTTTCGTTATTTTAAATTAACGGAGTGACAGTTTTTATTTTTGTGTTTTCAATTTCTTTCAGGCGTGCGTGAATCAATCATCCAGTGCGTCAGAGACCACGACCAGGCGGTGGTAAGCCCCTATTTGTGTGACCTTAGTAAGAAGCCTGACGTTATTACTCAGACGTGTAATGATCAGCCCTGCCCTCCGAGGTAAACTGCTTATAAATTTGCAAAAAAATAAATATATATATATATATATATATATATATATATATATATATATATATGTGTGTGTGTGTGTGTGTGTGTGTGTGTGTGTGTGTGTGTGTGTGTGAGCAAAGCTCCAGTGGTGTTTGTTTTAAGAAACAAGCTGGAAGTTCCATATAGAAACAAGCTGATAATATTTCAATAACTTCATTTTCAAACATTTTGGACTATTTTTGATGCTACTTACATTCCTTCATAAACCAATATTCTAAAATGCAGACTGTTTATCTTCTAGATTTCATAATGTATTATTATAGTCAGAAATATATTACTTCAGGTCATATGCGTAAAAAAATGTAAACAAATCCTTGTAAAAATAAAAAATGTATGATTACATATTTACTTAGCATTGATGAAATTGTAAAAGTGTTCAGAAGAACAATCCATTTTTTTATCATTTGGTAAAGAACAAAATTGGTTCATCATTTTGAAATATTCTTTATTGCAACCAACTAATGATAACTGCATTTATGAAATTGAAATTTTTAATTCAATTGAAATTGGGATATTTTTTTCACTATTGAAAAGAAATTTTAAATTGTATATTTTTTATTTTTATATTTGTACTAAATTTTTGTCCATTACCAATATGAAATTTATATTTTTGGTTTTAAATATAAAAAAAAATCTGCATTCATATCAGAGTTGTTCAGGTTTCGAATACCTTCTCGATATGAGGCTGGAAACTTGAGACAAAGATATATCCATTTGTGTTTCATCTTTTGAATTTAAAGATGTCTTCAAAATTAAAAATAAATGATTTACACGATATAAGTGAGTAATAATTGTTTGTTGGATCTGCATAGCAACTGATTCACATTAATATTTCATCATTAATATTCTTCTGTTTTAGAAAGGTAAAAGAATGGCCACAATATTATGTTTTATAAGAGATTTAGAAATAATATGTAAAAATTATTTTTTAAAAAATTTAATTACTTTAAGCCTTCGTAAAAATGAAAACCTTATATAGCCGAAACTATTACGTTGAACTAAGAAAAAAATTCTAATTTTGAGTGTACTATACTATTATTATTTCTTCAAAATCTATTCTTTCAATATATTTCATTTTCAAAGTTTTTTTTTTTTTTTTAATAATGAAAAGTAATTAGGATTTTTTTTTAAATAAAATAAACCTTTTTGCTTTAAAAAAGATATTGAAATATCGCAGATTAATATTTCAATATCTTTTTTCTCAATAGCATCAAGATGCCTTAGAAATTGGGTGAAAAAAAATGGATTTTTCGTGAACCATTGAATGCGGGTCCAGGATCCGTAAGTTCGATTGGACCAAACTTTAATAGATTTTATAGTCACCGGAGTTTGGATTTGTGTGCCAACTTTAAGAATTCTTGGTGTATTTGAAGTAGGTGAAAAAGAAAATGGCAGATTTCGGAATATATATATTTGTGGAAAGAGTCTAAGTGAAATTAATGCAAGGTTTATAATTTAACTAAAGCTTACAAACAAATATGATTTCATAGAGTAACTTTGATGCGAATGATTCATATCTAATAAAAGATTTGTGATATTTATTAAGTAAAAAAATTAACTATGAACTTTATATTTTCAGTCAATAAGAACTTTTCTCTTAATGATTTCATACCGTTTAGATTTCACCAAATCCATTGTCAAGTCTGTTCCCTTTTTTTATATTGCTGTCTTTTTTTCGATAGCAGTATAAAATAGATTTAATTTTTTTCTCAATATATTTTACGATGACCTAACGGTCAAAATAGCCTGGGTTGATAATCAGAAGGTATAGGCTGGTATTGCTTCTTTGTATATTCTCGTCTTTCATTCGTTCAGACCTTGCAGAAATATCGACATGTTTACATCCATGTGTTTATGAATGTAGGAAGAGATTTAAAAAAAATCATTCCGGGAATCATGAATTACTTATAGATTTAATGCATCAATATTTTCTAAATTTTAATTTAATAGTATAATGGTGATACTATCATCATGCTATCAACATCATACTATGATTTACATAAAAGTATGATTGCTATCACTCGAATATGACTAATAAAATAGAACTAAATTCTGATTGATTAGTTTCTTTCATTAATTTCTGCCATTCTTTATAGGTGGAATGTGTCTGAGTTTTCGGCCTGCTCCAAACCGTGTGGCGGCGGTCTACAGACGCGCGAGGTGCACTGTGTTCACGAAGTAACTAGAGGAGGCAATACGCTTGTAGTACCTAATAGCGTGTGCACGCAGCCTCCGCCTCGCGCCCAACAATTCTGCAACGTGTTCGACTGCGCGCCTAAGTGGGAACCTGGTCCCTGGACTAAGGTAATTATCAAGTTATTTCGACTGCTGCCTTCAATTTGGCCAATGCCAAGAGATAAGCATCATATTTTACATTTATATTCTATTTAAAATTGATTTTAAACACATTTTTTTAATGCTTTTCAATTAGACCAAACATAAATCATACAATTGCCATTTTTATAAAACGATTATTAAATGCAAAATTTCAAGCCCAAATAAAGACATTTCATTTTATATGTTTTGCTGTTGTATTATCAAAGTTATTTTTTTAGACATTAATGTAATAATAATAATAATAATAATAATCGCAAACTAATATATTGTCTTTGCTGGGGAATCCAAGGTTTGAATCTTTTACATAATAATAATAATAATAATAATAATAATAATGGGAATGTTGATTCGTTGTAGTGTTCTAAAACTTGTGGCACTGGAGTCAAACAGCGGAAGCTGCAGTGTTCGCAAGTGTTGGCTTTAGGGCAGGTTGTGGACAAAAATCCTTCCCACTGCCCAGCTAATCGTCCGAGCACCTCGAAAGAATGCAACACGCAAGAATGCAAAAACGACGAATTTCCGAAGATCTACTTTACCAACCAAACGTACATCCAGAGCGACCCCAAGCGGAAAGTTTCCCTTAAGGTAAGATAACCTTAAATCGTGTTTTGTTATTTCTTTTATATTTATATAAAAAGTGTAAACGTAAGCACTGTAAACGTATTTCTTTTGCACGTATGAGAATAATATTTTGTTATAACTACTTTTTATTGTAAATTAGCTTAAAGTACCTGACGTTGCCCGGGGAGGGGGTGGGGATGGGGAGTCCTGGTTCACCCCTTCTCCACAACCCTATCACATCAAACCCTCCCCAATTATTCCAGAACAATATTTGTATACTTCCCATTGTCACCACCAGATCCATAAGTGGCGCTGTTTCAGAGATTTCATCCCTTTTCACTCCCTTAGTGGTGATAAACCGGGTTCCAAGATTCCAAATTTTCCGCAGGGTAGTAGAATATTTATAATTTGGTTCCGATCAGTTGAACGGTGTAAAATTGTATAGAAAACATACAAACATACTACGGTACATTTAACTATTTTTTTTTTCCAGAATCTTTCGATTTACTAATTTTTGATATCAAATATTTGCTAGAAATCGTTAACATGTTAATTATTTCGTCTCCTTCTTCCTCAGCCTCTCTTGTCCGTCCTAAATTAAAATTGTTCTCCCTAAAATAGACCCGGCGGAAAACAAGGAAAACAAAATTAACCATAATTCACGAAATCAAACTGACCAAAAACAATGGAAGGCAATATCACAATCGAAATTGGCAAAAAAAAAAGCTGGTGACAAAAAAAAAAAAAAAGAAATTAAATATTTGCATAAACTTTTAAAATTATAAATAACTTTTTAATCTTATATGAGTACCATTAAAAAATACTATGCTTAAAGAGGTCATGTTATAATTAATAATGTTATCAAGTTGTTATGTAATCAAATAACTCAGTAAGGAATGGATGCTTACTTTTCAGCAGTAAAATTTAAAATATATAGAAAACTTTTGAATTAAAGGTAAAAACAATATACAAATTAAAGGTAAAATATTGAATAAAAATTAATAGGAATGTAAATGTTGATATACTTCGCCAAACATTGAAACATCCCATTATAAGCATCCAAAAACGTCTAAAAATAATATAGGCCTAAAGCTGACATCTTTATAGTCCTGCATCTTTCCCAAATTTCTATCAAATCATCTTAATTTTTATTCAATATGTTCTGTAATACCATTTTTAGAATGGCTTTTAGAAGATAATTTAAGCTTCAAAACAAAGTAATTTCATCAAAACAGAAGCTTAAAGAACACACCCGGCTACATCGAAAAACTTAGCGCTTCTGATTTGTATCATTTTATCTCAATAATGCTGGGCGAACACGTACCAATATGCGGCAATATTGGTGGACAATATTGGTCATTTTTATTGGTACCAACTGTTTCCAGCAATAAAAATGAACAATATTGCCCAATATTGCCCATTGGCGATTGTCGGAAAAAAAGTACCAATTTTAGTTGGCGAGAAATATTGCTGGTGAGCGAGCGAATCACATGAACGGATGAAATCACGTGACAATGGTGACGTAGAAGGAAGGTGGGACTTTGAAAATCGGAAAATCACTCACTCACGCCGGCCATTTTGTTTGAGAAACAAGGCTTAAAATCAGCAAAATGGGTCGGCCCAAAACAGATAATTCAAACAACAACATTTTGTCAATTGATAATGAAAGAATCTTAATTGATTTCTACAGAGGGACGGCGTTTAATACTATAGCAATTCTGAACAGAAACACGCTCTCTCTAGCTCTCCCTAGTGAGCAACGCCGTAACCAGGCCAATACTCGTAAGGGAAAACCTGTGTGTTCGCGCACAATACCAACTACCAATATCAATAAAGACCAATATTGTCCACCAATATTGCCGCATATTGGTACGTGTTCGCCCAGCATAAGGCACTGAAGCTCCCTACAAATCATGTGAAATCAATTTAAAATATGACTTACGATTATTGTTCAGCGTATGAGACAAGCACATTGATAAACATACAGAGATTTTTTTTTTGAAAATGATTTAATTGTACTGCAATTTTAAAAGCAACATACATCTCTTGTACTGATTTTAATCCCAATTCGTTATACCAACTATTTTATTTAATTATGAATACATTTATTTACCATACTCTTCTATACTTATATTACCATCTTTAATCATCTTTATTTTTTAATTCTCTTAAATTACAAAAAAAAAATAATAAATACACATACATAATAAAATGTATTATTTTTTATTCAAATTTAACTTCTTACAGATAAAAGATAATAATTATTACTTCAGGGACTTTGATATTTTATTTAAAAACAGAAAGAAAGATCAAATTGTGATTATTTAATCTCCAAACTTAGTAATTAGTTTATTTTCGTTTATTAGGTCGGAGGCAAGGCGTATATTTTCCGAGGCACACACCTAAAAGTGAAATGCCCCGTTGGGAACTTTAATCGTTCGGAGATCGCCTGGACCAAGAACCTTGTTCCTCTCAAAGCAACCAAGCGGCTCAAGGTGTCTAAAAATGGTGCCCTGAGGATCCGCTCCATCCAGTATGGGGACAATGGAGTTTATACTTGTATCGCGGGAAAATCACGCGCCAACATCAGCATTATGGTGAAACCGAAACAACAGCAGCAGCCCAAGTGGCAGGGTTCAAGGCCAGGACACAACTCGGTAGAAACAACAGCCAACAGACCTATCACTCGTAAGTACAATTCAAATTATTCGCTTATTACTTCATAGCTGCAATTTTTTTTCTCTTAAAACTTCAGAAATGAAAAAAACTAATCCTTGCAATGCAATCTTCAAGCAAGGATTAAATTGGATATGTATTCAATTTAAATAATATAAATATACTTCTCTACTTAAAACTATTTTTCATTAAAACATTATTAAAACTTACATACTTATTTCCGTGGGATAGTACAAAAGATCTTTCAGGTCGACGTGCTCGGCAGTCATGCCACCCACTTTCAATTAATCTAATCAAATCTAATCTACATACTTATTATTATTTTTTCTATCCAGGAAATTCATCTAATGATTTTTTACCAGACTAATTTTATTCTTTTACTTTTATTTTATAACAGCTTCGATATTCTACTATTAACAGTTTCCCTAAATTTGTCCAGTAATCTTTATTATTACTTCATTGCAATCTTTTACTTAGTCAAGTTTCCAAAGACATTCAGATTGGGCTAGAAAGAAAAGTATTATTAATTTTTAAAAATATACTCTTCTTGATTTTTTAATCGTTATTTTTTATTTCTGCAATCGGTTGGATCATATAACAATATCATATTTTTTTTGAAATTTGAATGTTTCCTACTGTAAAAATTCCGTCTAAAATATCTTTCAATTATTGTTAGATAGCAAACAAAGCAGTTAATATAAGCTTTTTAATATTTGATCAGTAAAGTAATGGATAGTCAATTCATATTATTAATGTAATTAATTAATATAATTTATAAAATGTATTGAATGTATTAAATGCGGTAAACAAAGATTTATATTTACTGTATTGTTAAATATCATTGATAATTGCGTTGCAATGGCAGGAGAAATTCTCTTGGAGAATGTTTCTAAAGATAGAGAAAACTCTAGGGGAAATTATTCTTTTTAACAAATATTTCTTAAATATTTCTTAAATATTTCTTAAATATACTATTTCTTATTTACTTGACATACAGAAAATAATTATAGAATAATTAAATTACTTATTCCTTCATGAATTGTTTTGATTTTAAACGTTTGACTTAGAACACATGATTGCAGCAGAATAGTTTCAACAAAAAAAAAATAGTTGATCAAACACTTCTAAAAATAATTTCAGGAAATTAAAGAGAAAAATTCCCTATTTACAACACGCTTCTTACTTCAGATCGCTTAATACGAGGAACAAACAAATATATTTCTATTTCAATCACTTATTGCGATCACATGACATTTTTACAGACAATTACATATAGTTGTTTTATCAAGGCAATTTTAATTTTGTAATTCAATGTTACACTGCCAACATTAGAAACAATTATGCATCACTACGCAATGTTGTTTGTGTCTTAAAAAAAAATACTGTAATTAGAAGGCAAGCTGAAACGAGATTGAATAGCGTAATATCAATTTTGGTAAGCTTTTTTCTTGTTTTCTGAGCTAAGGTGGGTTTTCTTTATCTTTATTCTTAAAGGATTTTTCTAGATATTTTTGGAAAGGGAAAAAAGGGAACTAACTATGTTAAATTCTTATTAAGAAAACCCTTAGAAATATTGTTAACTTAAAATGCTTTTATTAGCCTCTTCTGGGCCTATTTAATCGTGCTCAACATTTATCATTTATTCAACTGAAGACGAGACTTTAAAACTGTCTCCTTTTTATAAATTGGTGAATTTCAACATAAAAAGAATTGAAGTTATTAATTGAAAATGTTCTGTGTCATTCTACTTTGATTCTTTTTTTTTCAATTCAAATTTAAACGCAACCCAAAAGTGAATTTCTCTGTAAATCAAATTGTCGTACAGGAAAGCAACAAGGAAACTATCTGGGATAAACTACAATGAAGAAAATTTTGTTAAGATCTGAAGTATACCTAATTGATAAAAATTATATGTAAATCAATTGCATATTAAAACCATTGCTTGATTTACAACGTACTGTAAATATAGTTCGCATATAATGTGTTAAGTATGAACAAATATGGGAAATAAATAAATGTTTAGTATTAGTAATAAAAATTTTATGATTACTTACTTTGAATAGGGATATCAATTTCGTACTTCTTTACATAAAAAAATTCTTCATTTATCGTTCTATTATATCAGAATTTAAAGATAAATTTGCAGCTTTACAGTAAATTTACACAGACATTTTGAATTTTCTATTAGTAAAACATAGTACAACTGGACATAATACAACATGATACAGTTTTGCTATAATTGGAATTTTAAGATAACAACTTTAACCTGTGTAAAAACAAAAATTAAATATTTACAATTAAAGCACACATGGAGACTAAAAATACAAACAATTAAAAATCGTTACATATTTCGATTGCCATTTCGGTAATCGTTCTCAGGCTTAGTGGGAAAGATAGGCCTCCCGTTACATGGATGTTGTCTGAACGCCGTTGTTAACGGCGGTATATGGATGTTCTGATAACATACATATAACGGGTGACTACTGCCGGTAAAAAAAAAAACAAATTTGACGATTTGCAGTTTTTTTCAATATGTAAATTTTTTTTAAGTGTCTTCATTCTATACATCATCATTTTATACTAACGTTTTCTTTTTCATTTTAGCATAACTTTTTTATGTTATTTTTTTCAGGTCCAAAGCCTACTAAAAATCCTAAGCCTAAACCAAAGGATGAGGATGATGAAGATGACTACAATTTAAATCACCCATGGGTTTTGAAACCAAAGCCAAGACCGACAACTCAGTCCAAATACACACCTCCGAAGCCAATTCCCAAGCCTACTGAGAAAGACGACAAAAATTCCATTGAGGTATGAAGTCATTTCTTACGAATAAAAGAATTCTGCATACAGAAGTATTTTGCTTTCTCAATAAAATAGAAGTAAAACATACGTATTTTTATTAACAAGATAATAGATCAAGTTACTAATAACCTACATCTTTTTATCAGAAAACAGAACTTATTAATTAAAATTGAGCCATAAATGTTCTTTTTCGTTGAGATGACAAGTGACGCTTAACTTTTTCTTAGTTTTTAGGCAGTTAACTATTAATAAATTTTTAAGTGGAAAAACATATTCTTATTTCATTCGTAATTAGTATGCAGTTGAAAGTTTAAAATTATTGATAAGAAGAGTTTATAGACAATAATTAAGTAAACGAATTTAGTAACCACCGAAGAACTGTAGGGAACTATTAAAAAATCTTTAACTTGAAAATTGCTTTTCTTAACATCAAAACAAAATTTTTGCACAAGTTCTAATCATGAAAACTTAACTAAAAGCAAGTAAAAGTTTCACAAAATCTTAATTATCAATGTTATTTTTAGCTTTACCTGATTTCCTGTTCATTTTGCAAACATGATAATTCTAAAAAAAAAATATGTCTTCCTAAATAAAAGATACTAAAATAAACTGAAAGAATTCTGCTCTTTTTGGATGACTTTTGATGTTAGTTTCTTCATAATTTTTTGCTTGTCTTTCTGGTTTTTTTTTTGGTTTTTTTTTTTTACTTTGTAGCAACATATTTTTGTATGAGTTTGACGTTAACGTTTCCCTTTTTTATTCTTTTATTTTATCCTCCTACTGGAACTGGAATTGGAGAGACTTTCTTGAATATTCATAAAAGTCTGTTTCATTTCAAAGTATAGGTGCAGCATCTGTCTGCATTAATACAATCAATGTATTCATATTCGTTTCATCTACAGGATAATATAAGAAACTGATGTTTTCGGGCTGTGCTCACATACTCAGTTGAGAAGAAATTATTTTAAATTAAAAGCTGCATCAAGAACTTCAGTCAACAGACTGATAAGACATGATAAAATATGATCCGTCTAAAGATCTAAAGATCAGGAAACAAAAAAGAATTTTCAGTTTTCCTGAACTACTCACAAACTCGAGAGACTTTCCCTACTCGAAAGAGATTTTTAAACAGTCAATGGTCGTCATACATTATTTTTAATGACAATAAATTTTCATAAAAAATACTTGATTTATATAAGACAGCAACAAAATTCAGAAACTCTTAATTCAATCGATGTCTTAGTATATATATAAACAGTTTAATTTCTTACCAAGAAGGTTCCTGAAGCTACCAGATGTAAGAAAATCTAAGCAGAAAATCTCTAGAAAAGCTGCTAGGATATATTCAATTAATGGTAGCCTTAAAACATTTTATCTTCTTGACTTATTATGTAAACTTGGAAGTATTCACAAATCTGTACAAAACTCGATTACTCTACAAAAAAATGAAAGCGTTTTAAAAGGGCCTAGTTCTTAAGAAATTCAGAAATTAAGAAAATAAATTTATTGACGCTATTTAATAGGAAATCCATCGTTTACGGATCCTCGATTTCGCTTGAGTGACTCTTAATTTCAATATAAAAAAACACTCTAATCTCGAATAGCGATGAGATAGTAATTTAAGAAAAGCAAATGAGATTTTTTATTGATTTAATTTGTTTTAGCCTAACAGTGGAGGAAAAAATCTCATGCAATAGTTAAGAAAAGTGCAACGAGAAAAAAGTTAAGTCTGTGTACTTCAATTTTAAAGTTGATTGTTTAAGGATTGATATGACTAATTCTTAATTACTTTATTATAATAAGATTAAATCTTAACTTAAGAATGTTCGGAACTTCCAAATAAATTGTGAACTTACATTTTAGGTTTCCGATCTTTCAAAACTTCTTATTACTTGCTTCACTGGACAAGTCGTCTGCTTAAAGATGCTCTGACTTAAAGTAATCCAAAAAAAATTCTCTCCGATTACCTGAAAAAGTTAACAAGTTAAGAGACTTTTTTTTTTATATCTGACTTAATATACAACATTTGCTTTTAGCTTTGCGTACAAATGAACTGATTTTTTGTTTTTTGTTTTTATGCAGCAGAAGAATATAGTTTCCTTTTCTCTGTAGAATTATGCGTTTTTCAATATTAATACATGTTTAAAAGCTGATGACCACTTAAACAACAACATAAAATAACATTGGTAATTTATAGACTTGTTCATCTTTTCTTCTCCTAGGTATGTTTACATTAAAAATATATTAGGTCTGATTCCAATGCACCCAGTAGTTATGTTATTATTGTTCCCTTTATCCTTTAACTGTTAAAGTCATCCATGTACAGCGGCAAAGCTCTTTATTTTATCCTTAACCTGAGATTCTGATGGTGTCCCTCGGCATTAGTCCGCTAGGGACATGGTGCAGTTTTACGATGAAAGCCAGGATTTTATGAGTCATACCCGAACTAATGGTCAGATCTGACATTTGAGGCTAACGGCAAGGGCAGATCGTATAAAAGCGGTGAGTAAATTTTCATACGTGCAACCGTTTTACGCTTTGTGGGCACCGTGAAAGGCTAAAAAATAAGGAAATATATTAAAGATAATCGACCATTGAACTAAAAAAAAAGTGAGGAAAAAAAAACACCGGAGGAAAGGAAAACAAAAATCATGCAATCCTTGAAGAAGAATCATTTTTAAAGATTATGTTTGAAATTAAACGTTAGGTAATTAGTTTTCAAATAAAATTAACAATAGATTTGTTTGTTTGTTTTTTTAAGAAAACTAACTTTATGATGAATTAGCATCAGTAATAGCAAGAATAACAAGAACTGCTTACATTTTTTTCGCGATAATCAGTTAGGGCTCCCATTTGATTAAAATACAGGTTCTCTCACGGAAATCATTGTCATTACTATATTGTAATCTTCAAAATTAAATGAGATACTAAAATTCACGAGAACAATGAAATAACTTTGCGCTAAGCCTCCAACGATATAAATTGAAATATTAAAAGTGAAAAAACTATTTCTAAAATATGTTCAAGAAAATGATAATGTAGCATCTTTGTCGTTTTTTGAAGATACTATATTTATTGAAATCACATCAGATCTAAGTTAAATTTTTAACATTTAAAAAAAAATGTATTGCAATTAGAATATAGGAATGCTTGCAAAAAAAAAACATCATTGGACGTTGGAAAGGGCAACCATTCCCATTGTATTTAGAGTTTGTTTAAAAATCTAATTACTTGATTCGTGAAAAATCTAATTACTTGATTCGTGAAAATTTATTTGAAAATTTCAAATAAATGTTCCAATTAAACACATCTAATATAGGTCACTGAATCATTAATGACTTTATAAGGAAAAGATTTAGAATTAAACGACTTTTAGAATAATTTTTCCGTTTTATTTTGAAATATAAATCTACAGAAAGTCAGCGGATTAAATTACGACTACCAATCAAATTTATAATTAATCATTATAAATTTGATAATGATTAATGTTCCACCCATGCTTTTCATCCTTTTTAAACTTTAGCATTTATTTTTACAAAGTTTTAGGTTTTCTTTTAATATTTTTCTATTCATTTAGAAAAAATATATTAATTAATCAAAAATGTGTCCACACTGTAAGCGGCACAAAAGAACATCACAAGAATGTTATTATATAGGCTATATCACTCTTTCGCTGTACCTTTTCCAAACATTCCCTCATTGTACCCTTTCCAAACATCCACTGATTTTTTGCAAACATTCCTATATTCTAATTGTAATATATATTTTTTAAAATGTAACATTTTAAAAAATTTATATACAGGGTGATTCAAAATTCCCTGTACAAACTTTAAAGGTTGGTCAGGAATACAAAAACAAACCGTATTCTTAGCGGAACGTATATCCGCAAACAAAAATCGAATGTGCTACAGGGCGCTGTTTGGCAGTACATTAGTGGGCAATGTGGGCCTTCATCATTTAAGACGTTGACTTTGTACGAGCAAGATATATCGCTTCACTAACGCTGAGAAGGCAGATATGCACCTAAACTGTGGGGCAGTGAACGGAAAAGGATTGTATCGTGAACGGTTCCCCAACAGACGTGTGCCCAAACGTTTGGGAGTTTGCTCCAGAGATTGTAGATGGAAGTAATTTTGAGAACAGACTGTGAACCTGTTAGTTTACACCTTACTGTCATATTGTAAACTTAGGTCTAATAAACGTTGTCTACTTACTTGTTATCTTTTATTTCTGAACCTTCGTGTACCTTCTATCACATTCGGATGACGTTTGCGGATATACGTTCCACTATGAATACGGTTTGTTTTTGTATTCTGACCTACCTTTAAAGTTTGTACAGGGAATTTTGTATTACCCTGTATATACTACTGAATTCAGGATAACATCCTGTTATACAGGGGGTGAGGTCACATACAATAATTTTACAATGATAATGTTATTATATTTTGTAACTTAATTTTTTATATAAATTAATTAACGAGTGCTTTGTGTTAGTTAATTTTTACCACAAAAAAGGACGTTATAGAATTCTTTTCAACTTCGTCAACAGGATGTCGCCAAGTATTTCAATACTATATTCTCAGCTTTTAGAATTTTTTTTCATTACGTTTCCGTTAAAAAGGATCACTTAAAAATGTCACTTCTCTCCCTAAATATGTTTTAAAAAATCACCATTGGATGAGTTGCTTCCATCCAATGTTTCTTTTTATCCAGTAACGGAAATTGTTCATTTACTTGACCATTGACCTGATACTCATTTCAGGACTAAACTGTTTTGCTGGAGATTTCTCAAAAATTGCACTTGATCAGAGTCATCGAAGAAGCCTGATAATAAAGGCGGCTGAATTGTCTGGAATATTAGTTTTTCGCTTAACCAGTGTTTTTATTTTGCCATGCATGTGATGTAGACTCTGGACAACGATTGATTTGACATTACAGTCTACAGTTTCCGCTCTTTGTGAATGCGAGAATGACACAATGCCAACAGGTCTGGATTGTGTAACCAAACTTTTTAAGCCTAAAACTAATATATTCAAATTCATGTTAATAAAAACTCAATTTTAAGTTCAATTACACGATTGCTTTTAATCTCAATTCCCTTCTGTCAACAAAGTTTTTTAAGAATTTTACAGAAAGTCAAAATAATGGCGTTGTTACATAACATTCAGGAAACTATTGGAAATTCTAGAACAGAAGAGGAAAAACCTCTTTCTTCTTCTGTTTAAACCAGAGCTTCTTAGTATGACACTCTGCCCATGATGGACCGTAAAAAAAAATTTGAAAAACATAACAAACGCTGTAATCTAGACTAGATATCCGAAAGGATGAAAACAGAAATTTAAATTATTTACTGTTTCGTTCTAACAATGAAGGTTAAGAAACAAATCAGATTAAAAAAATGTTTCATGGTATTTTTAAATGCTTAAAAAAGACTAATCTTCTTTAAAAGGATTCTCGCTGCACTTAGAGATTGAAAAAAATTTGTCGTGAGATTTTAGCAAACCTATGTTGCTCCGTGAGGCGAAAAAGCTTAAGAATAACCCTTTGAAATTAATTCGTGGTTGCTCTGCTACAAAAAAAAATGGAAAACCTTTTTTCTTTACTTTTCTTTAATGATTGCTGATTTTAAACCTTGATTTACTTCTTTGAAGATTTTTGGAACCAAAAAAATTACCATAATGAGATGCAGAAAATTTTATTTGAAGATATTTTAATAATAAAACTCACTCTTTCAAATGAAAAAAAAAAAAGTCAAGTTGTCCAATATATCAGAATTCTTTTATTTCTTGAAATTTTGTAGACTGGATGAAAAATTTCCACTCAGTATTTTTTCGAAACCATAGAATGATTCATATTGCGTAAAATACTTTCATGTGCACCAACTGGAATTTGTTCTTTAGATAATTGCTAACAAAATTAAGTATAATTTCTAATCAAAAATTGTGACATATATTAGTATCTGCGAACTTGATGCTAATTCTGCAATGAAACTAAAAAATGGATAAAAATTGCTAGAAAGCAATGATCCTTATTCCAAATTAAAATTAAAATTCGGTCTTTAAATTCGAATGAAAACCTTATAATGGAGCACTATTTCAATTTCACTAATATATCAGCAAAACATAATAGTCACAGAATGTACATCTCAATTTTCATCTTATTCAAATATTACGCCTATTATTGCAGAACTAGCGTACACGTCTCCTCAACAACGACGGGATAACAATATAACGGCTTTTAGTTGAGATAGAGTATTTGCCCGTCATTTGTAATTTCTTCATTCATTTTGAGATATGTCTGTAACGTCTTCAGTTCGTCACTGAAGGCGAGCTTCTGCATCTAATGCTCGTCTTGGCACTGCGCTTGTAGTAGGCTAAAAACAATGAACATTGAAATTAAAATTTTAATCTAATCGGCTAAAATTAATGAGTTATCTTTTTTCTCTGGCTCTTCTCTCATTGCGTCACACACACACAGGAAGTGATAAGAGATATTTAACAACAATAATTTGAATATAGTACCCGTGGCCTAATGGATAAGACGCCTGAAGCTTGTAAGTTCGATTCTCGTCGCGTACGTTTCATTGTGGCAATTATTCCTATTTTCACAGGAAATTAAAAAAATATTTTTCAAACACAGAGGAAGTGCGTTAGACACTGACAGATCTGGAAAACTACTGGTATATAAGAGAAGGATGGCGCATTACTCTAATTAAAAAGCTAAAATGTTTCTCTTAGTGAATGATCAACTTCACTTTGTACTGCTTGAATCTCAATTTTGGAAATTGGCAAATTAACATTTTCAAAAACAAGCTTTTTTTAAACAAGCAATTACAAAAAAGCAGTCAACAATATTCTAATCTTTAAAGATAATACTAACAACCACATCTTAGTGCACTAGGCATCCTAAAACAAGCGGAGATGCTTTACTTTTTCACATTTGTTTCACATTTCCCGTGCACAAATATTGGCTTTATCTTTACGTATTTATCTTGGCAACCATATAATGGAAAATTTACAGAAATATATCAATGTATGTTGTTCCATAATTTTTCAGCCTGAAACCTACACACCGTACGGTTCCTCGAAACCTCTGAGCAATGGAAATGGCGGCAGCGCCCTGCTGGGGGACAAAGAAGACAAGATTTTTAAAGAAGGTTATCCACGTGATACACCCGTCAGTAGTGTGCTCCCTTATATGAAGCAGTTGTTAATCAAGCTTAAAAGTACATTACCATCTCAGAGTTCGAGATTAATGCCGTTCGCTCCCAAAGGTGGTTCAGAGTATGACCAAATGGATGGAGAAGTCGCCAGAAGCTTTATCCTTGGTAAAGGTAAGTTGGATTTTTCCTTTTGAATAAATTTCTCCTTGGACTTGGTTCGCATCAAGGGACGAGAATTAATTTATTTTCAAATTTTTTTAAAATATTCAATTAAAAAAATCATTATTAATTATAAGATTTCTAATTTAATGTTTCGATACTCAGTACTTTTCCATGATAATTTAATTAGATTAATTTAAAATTTTGAGTTTCACGTAAATATTGTATAAATTCTTCACAACACATTATCTTTAAAAAATCTTCTATATTCGTGATATTTCGCATTCTTTTATCAAGAATGCTTCATCGGACGTTAGGGATAAGCTTTAAAAACTCATTCCCTAATATACAGAATTCATGACAATGATAGAATTTTACAGTACATTATTTGTAAAAAACAAAGGTAAGGTAATATATAAATAATGCCCCATTACTACCAAAATACATTATAATGGGAACATTACATTTTTGATAAATGAACAAAGGGAATGTAATACATCATTATTAATACTTCAAAACAATTTGAGAAAAAAGGAAGGTAATACATCATTATTACTTCAATACAATTGTTAAAGCCTGCATTGAATCCTGTATTATCAATACTTTCCCGTGTTTAAATAAAGATAGGTTTCTAAAAGTTAATAGCTGCATCTTGCACAAATTCAAAAAAAGTATTAAAAATATTGAAAAATTCCTGTAAAATCTTTTTGGCTTTAACAATTGTATTGCACCCGAACCTGTCCGAAACAGGCCGATTTTTTTATATGATAGCTGATGTAGAGGAAGACATTCTTGAGGCAGTGGCAAATGAACCTTTCATCGACACACGTGCATCCGTTATATCGTAGCTCGGTATGGCGGATTCTTCAAGCTATACCCCTTTCACCCATAACTGGTTCAGGGTCTTAACCCGGAAGAATTATCCACGAAGATACTAATTTTGCAAGTATTTTTATACACAACTACAATGTGCAATGATATGCCAGTTCGTGACTTGTGTATTGTTCACTGATAAAGCAATGTTCACACGGGATGATGTTTTTAACATACACAACCACCACATTTGGACAGAGGAAAATCCAAATTCCATTGCAGTCCGCTCTCATTAGATGCGATTTAGTGTCAATGAGTGGTGTGGCATCATAAACGACATATTCTTTTGTCCACACATATTGCCAAATCATTTAATAGGGAATCTGTACCAGGACTTCTTGACAAACACCCTACCAATTCTGTTTGAAGATATACCGCTCGCTCTACACACCGGATGCGGTTTCATTTGCGCGCTTATGAAAATATTGCCTTATGAAAATGCCTTATGAAAACATTTGATGAAAGATGGATCGGTAATCGAGGTCCCGTCCCATGGCTTCCACGATTGTTGGATCTTAATCAGAAGAAGTCAATCGACTTCTTCTGTTGGGACCTTGTAAAGAGCCTTCTGTCCGCTACACCTGTCGATACAGTCGATGAACTGCGTCAACCAATTGTCGAAGCCTGCAACATCACCCGTACTACTCCTGGAATTTTTAAAAAGAGTACGGCAGACAATGCTCCGGCAATGCCACTATTGCGTAGAACAAGATAGATATCACTTTGAACATCTCTAATGCACAACACTCCAAACAGGCAGGCGGCAATGGCCCTCCATGAATGATTGTCTATCAGCCCTACATTAAAACGATTCTAGCGCCGTATCAGGGGAAGATGGGGCACACATTACTTAATGAAAACTGTTTGTTTTCTTACCCTCTATCCACCGTATTCTTCTATAAGTTCGGAACACCCGGTATATTAACAAATTTATAACTTATTAACAAAGCTATAACTTATTAACAAATTTATAACTTATTAACAAAGCTATAACTTATTAACAAATTTATAACTTGTTAATAAAGTTTAATAATTCCCAAAAGTTTTTATCTTCTTTAATTCTGGATTATCGGAGAACGTTAAGTCAAGCAACTCTGAAAGTCTTGGATCATTAATTTACTGATATTTCCTGTAAGGATAGCAGGATTTTAAGTAAACTAAGTTATTTGACACGAACATAGCAACCCGAAGATACTTCACGAAAGTATAAATTGAATTGTGCACATAGTTACTGGACGTATCTAGGAATTATTGCCTTATCTTCTTCCAAAGTGTATAGAATTAAAGATAGAACTGTCACTAAAATTTTCGTAACTAATTTACAGTAAAGACTATGGCCCTGCTCCAAGAGGCAACCTAATAAAAAGCCTTTTGTTAATAATAAGCCTTTGTATTTTTTGGTTGAAATTCTGATTCATAGGTACTCTTACGATCTTGGTTCCAAAATAAAATAAAATTCTCTAAATATAAATTAAAATATATATAAATTCTATAAATATATATTCTACATCCATGATGTTCAACCTATTTTTGTTATTTTGTAACCTCAAAATCAAATCGCCACTTTTTTTAATTAATTAGAAAAACTAGTCCACTACCCGTCGCTTCGCTCCGGAAGCCTCGCTTATGTAACGGAAAACAATTTTTTATTTATTAAAACACACACACACAAATTACATCAAGTAAACTAAAACTAAAATTTTTTAAAAGTTTTTTTTTTTTAATTTAATTTTTGATGTCTATATTCTCTCAATCCACGACTACTTTTAGAACCAGCGTGTGAATCATATATCTATTATATATTTTTATTTTTTATAGAGATCAGAGTGTAGTCCTCGTGGTCTAATGGCTAAGACGTCTAACTTCGGAGCAGAAGGCTGCATGTTCGATTCCCGTAGCGAACTTGTAGAAATTATTTCTATTTTCTCAAATTACAACAATTGCACCAGACAGACAGAGAAATAAACGATTTTAGTAATATAGATATACTTTTCAGTGGTTTTTGAGTTACAAATAGTATTGGTTTTTTAAGTTACAAATAATATTCTACCTAATAGAAATAGAGCTTCTTTCTTTCTTGAATCTCTTTTTTTAATTACAATTGATACCTTTCAGTGGTTTTTGAGTTACAAATAGTAATTTTTCAGTATTCTATCTAATAGAAATAGGGCTTCTTTCTTTCTTGACTCTTTTTTTTTATTCAAACATCTCCCGTGTACACGTGCTTGTTTTTCAATATCACATAGAATTTGATTAAGTAAGAATATTATATTTAAAATATTCCAACATTTCGGCAATTATAGTTCTAATTGTCATTTTCGAATTACAAATAAATAGATGGATCGGAAATAAATAAAAAACCTTGAGTTTCAAAAAAAAAAAGGTTGAATTCATTCATTATTGATTAGGGGAAGGCAAAGGACACATAAGTCAAAAAACTATATGAAGTGAGTAGTAATCACCTTGGCCTAATGGATAAGCCGTCTGACTTCAGATCAGAAGGTTGTAGGTTCGATTCCTGTCGCAGACGTTTTATTGTAAAAATTATTTCTATTTTCTATTCGCTCAGGAAATTGCGCCAGACAGACAGTCAGACAGATAGACAGACAGACAGAGAAATAAAAGATTTTAGTAATATAGATTATAATAACTAAAAGAATGATTTGAAGATATTTTAATGAGAGTTAATAGCATGAGATTAGAATAAGAACAAAGCTGGATTAAAAAATTTAACAGGTTTGGAAATTGATTTAATAATGAATTTTAATAATGTTTAATTACTATTTTTTTTAGCGTAATTCAAAGTGTTTTTCTAATTTAAAAAAATCAACAATTTTTCTATTTGTCTGGGGTTTTTTTCTACAAATTTCCTATTTTGATAATTATTTTTAATTACATAGTGATAAATATATATATATAGATAGATAAATATATCCATTTCTTATTAAATATCGTTTTTATCAGTATTTCATTTAGTCAGATCAAAAACTCTGCTTAGACTTTTTCTTGTTCTCGGCATTTAATTGATTTACTAGGATTTAAATAATAGTAAATAAAAGGATTCAATATTTGTATCCCTTATTCTTCGGTCTATTAACTTTTTTTTTGTGAGATCAACGAACTTTATATCGTATAGAATATAATGGATGAAAGAATTCCAAGCTTAAAGTCCGTTTCAAACTTCTATAAACCATTGTTAGGTAGCTTACAATGACTTGATATATGGTGTTTTTTTTCTGTTACAACTTAGTAACAATGGATTTTATTAAACATTATTCATCGTTGCGGCAATTTAATAGACAGAAAGATGACGTCAACGGATTGTTCTCCGCCTAACAATTATTCAAAGAAATCTGAGACTGAACTGTACACAGCATTTCTGAAATTTCTCTCTCTCTCTCTCTCTCTCTCTATATATATATATATAATAGCAGTGCTTAGCATTTGTGTGTATATATATATATATATATCATTTAGGATACCGGTTAACGGTTAATATACATGTCATTTTGCTTTTATTTGATTCTATAATTTGAGTAATAAACAGTCTCTCAATAATGCACTTTTGTGATTCCATTTCGAAATAGCAAATGTACTATAAACTTGTCTATTTTTAGTACTGATGTTTTCACTCTGTTGTTTGATGCAGCCTTTGTATGCATTCGCACGAAATTTTGTCGCCTGACGCTTCCACCTCCATTTCTCTATATTAGTAATATTTGAGATTTGTTCGGAATTTTACAGAATTATTATTAAAGCATAAGATTTTTTTTTTTTCAGGAAAAGCAGAAAACTTGGAATTCGACTGGATGATCAGTAATTGGTCTGCATGCTCTCAGAGTTGCGGTAGCATCGGTACCCAACTCCGTGCCACGCAATGTGTTGTCCGTCTTCACAATGTATCTAAGACTGTTGACCATAGTTTATGTGTAGATGCTGGACTTAAAACCCCGGAATCTACTCGGCAGTGTGGTCAAGTCGAATGTCCTCACTGGGAACCTGGTCAGTGGTCCGAGGTGAGCGAACTCTTTGTTAATCTTGTGGGAGATTCAGGAATTTTGAATTCTTAAGAATGTTACAAACTGGGACAAGAATAGATAAGCAACTGTATCTTTTGTAATGATTTTTATATGTTTTATATTAGATCAAAATACAAAATAGAGGATTAGAGTAAGAATGATTTATTTTACTTCTGGTGCATTTCTTTGGGATAGTTCTGAATGAATTTTACGAAATTCCTAACATCCAATTCAAGAATAAGATTTGATTGTAATATCTTGAGACTACTGTTGGGTAGCTAAGAGAGTGATATATTTATGCTTTGATTTAATTAAGCCACTACAATAATGACTAAATTATCAATCATTATCTCTAAATATTTAATTATCAATAGTCATTATTACTGTTTTGTGATGAAAGATCTGTAATCTTCAGCTGTAGCATTATAATATACAAGTTATTTCAAAGGGGAGTATATCTGGAAATTCAAATTAATCACGAACATTATAGTCAGTAAAGATCATTGATTATTGATTTCAAATCGTTATTTATGTAATGGATTAATTTTTCTTTTTTCTGGGAAAGTATAGAATGTACAGAAGTTAAAAGAGTTAAAGGACCTCATTTTACAGGTCATGTTTGCTTCTATGACAATATTGGAGGTATAGGCCTCAACATTTACACGACCATTGAGATGAAATTGGGTCCGATTACCCCCGCCCCTGCCCTTTAACCCGAAGAAATAATATCATTTAAAAAGAGGTGGGCAAACCTTAGGACCGTCTGGAAGAGAAACTACAAGGAAAGCTCCCATCTCTGATAGATTTAAGTCTTAATCTCTATTTAGAAAGTATTCAGAACCACTTAAATTGTTATTTGTTAAAATTAAGTTTATCTTTAAGTTATCTCTTTTTTTTTTATAGCTTACCCAAAATGGATAATGGGATGCTTTTAATAGTCTGTTATATTACTAGAATTCACTAAAAAGTAAAAAAAAATATCCTATTGAAAAAAAAATAATACTATTTCTAAATCATAGCATTCGAAAATAATATTCTTAACTATTAAGTAATCAATGTCCTGCATATGAGTATATAAAGCTGATAGATAGATGAACTTAAATAAATGCAGGTATGATGGACTTGGAGCATCCATCACGAGTTCAATCCGAGTTCCTTATTATTTCTATATAGCCTACTCTACCATTGCTTCACATGATTAATTCTAACACTAACGTTTGAAAACATGGGAGTTTGTAAAATGTCTTCTTATGATGAAAATTTGCTACTTCTTCAACAAAAATATTCATAAGGTTTAAAAATATCACCTTAAAGTATATTTGTAAAGTACAACATTAAAAAAATAATAAAAAATAAAACAAGCATCTTAAGACACTGCAACGTAAAAGATTGTCAAAATAGAAATAATGGCTGAAATTAAATACTAAAATGGAAATTATCTTCCGTTCTCAATTTTATATAATGTTCTAAAATCTTAAACTTTTTGAAGGATGATCAATCCTTTTAATCTTCTTAATCTGAATTATTACAGTATTTTTCGCTGTAGAAGCCACTGAAAACCTCCATTTTTTGTACATCTGAAGTATATTTAACTATATTGTCTATTAACCTTTCAATATTTTCATTTTTACCTTCTTTCAAATGCTACATGTAAAGTTTAAAAATTAGGCTGATTGATCATCAAAACAACGTTTTAATAATCTATTACATTTGGCCAGTTATTAATTATCCTTTATTTTTAAAATACTGTTTGTTTAATTACTGTTTATTCTAAATTTTCTTTTATGGCACATATTGCAGTGCAAAGTTTCTCGGTGCTATACTTGGAATAAAGCGATTCAAAGAAGAAATGTTCGATGTCGTCTACATAATGGAGAGGCGGTGGACGAAAGTGGCTGCAGTGAAAAGCATCGTCCTCGACAACGGCGAGACTGCTATAATGACCAATGCCGTGGAATTTGGAGAACAGACGAATGGTCAGAGGTAGGTGATATGTAAATGTTTATTAATCACAATGAAAAAAATTGAAATTCTTGATTATAAATAAAGTAAATTTAAGCTGAATTTAAAATAGATGATTTTTAAAGTTCTTTCAAACAAAACCAAGAAAAAAAAAGAAAGAAACAGAAAAAATATAAATTAATAAAATAATTTTTATGAAATTTAGCGAAAAATATTTTTTTTTCGGGCGAAAGTTTAGAAGGAATGATAATAATTGCAGGAACAGAAAAATATTATTTTTTTAATATTAAAGAAGTATAAAAGTTTGGTTTTCACACTTCTTCTCTAAACGACACATGTTCCGATGATATTTGGTACCCAGGTAAAGATCAACAAACGTTTCAATGGTTTTAGATAAATGATTTTAGATAATGGTTTTAAAACGAAATTCGGTTGTGTCATTCAAGAATTAATAAAAAACAGCGTTCTAATATTAAATCTCGGGTGTTAAAATCGCACTCTAGTTCAGATAAGTTTTTCTTTTTATTGTGTGTGAATTTTCTGAATTACAAAGTTATATCAAAAAAAGTTTTAGACAATAAAGCTTTTTATTTTTTAAAATAATATTTATTAAAGCATATTCAGATAAGTGCAACGTACGCAGCATCTCTCCACTTTGAGAGCAATGCTGATGATGTCTACATTTACAATTTTCGCCACAATTCCAAGACGTTTACTAGATCACGGCCTTAAGTATCTAAAATATCCAAAATTTTAAAAGCAGTGTTTTTATAAAAGAAATACTGAAACATTTTAATTTTTAAACTTATTTTGGGGCGATAAGCCCATAAGTAAGACCTTGAAATTTTAACCTGTACTGATATGGGGGCGTCCAAATATTACGTCATTTAAAATTAGGGGGGGGGGTCTGCTCGTTCGATGACGGTAACATGACGCATAGGGAGGGGGCTCTTATCAAAAATGACGTCATCACTTGCTAATCTGAGATGACCCTATAATAAGTTTTAATACTAGCTCACAAATCGCCGAGTGAGTAGGTAGCATTCGACTGCAAAAAAGCAAAAATAATTGAAACGTCTGATAACGACATAAATAATGGACTTCTTGAACGGATTTTAAAGACTATGGAAAGTAAGTTATTTAGTTAGGCCGCGCGGTTGGCGATGTCGCTAAGACACTGGCCTCTCATCTCTGAGTCCCGGGTTCGGTTCTCATGTGGGTTTCGTTGATGGTGGCGATCCGCGCTGGGCAGGTTTTCCCGGGGTTCTCCCGTTTCCCCTGCATATCTCACACCATCCTTTCTCAGTCTTTCTCTCCGCCTGTCCTTCTTTCCGTGGGATAATATAAAAGATCTTTCAGGTCGACGTGCTCGGCAATCATGCCACCCACTTTCAATTAATCTAATCTAAGTTATTTAGTTTATTTTTCTCATTAAATTACTTAAAAATATATATAACTACTCTGGGTACTACATTTACTTAATTAATAAAGGAGGCAAAAGTCTCCTTTTTGAACCTGATAAAACTCAGTGTTTTCTTCCGCAATATTTGATTCATTTATCATACAGTCATAAATTTTATGATTTTAAGAAAAAAAAAACATTCATTTATTTAGATCTCCAGGCACAGCATAAAGGAACTACATCTAAAAGTTCTGTTGCTGTTGAAACTGCAGATGATTTGACAGATGAAGAAAGGATATAACTCTTGACGAATTCCCGTTCCATTGATAGGCTTCTTAAATGGGCAAGATGTTTTATAAGAATAGATGATGGGCTTCAATGCTCGTATTGTGGAAGCAGTTTACTTAATAATTGCCAAACTGGTGAAACTTTCGCAGAAAATGATGTAATGCCAAGGTCTTTTAGAAATTTAAAGATTGATTTTTAAAGGCATATGTAGTCAAACAAACATATTAACAATTATCAATTCTATTTCCGTGAAAAAAAAAAGTATCGGAAGAAATGGAAAAGGCAAGGAAGTTAAATGCACTCAACTGTGCAAAAGCTGCCTACTTCAGATACAAAAAAAAATTGTCATATGAATCAGATGAAGATTTGATTTGTATTATGCATAACAGTGGGTGTGATATTGAATCAAAAATCATTCAAAGGAATTTCCTCGCTTGTACTTGCCATATTTAAATATATGTGTTACTGAAAGAAATCGCAACTTTTATTACAAGTGCTGATCTGCTTGTAGGAATAGTTGCTGATAAGATAACGGTAAACCATCGTAGCAGGCATATTAAAGGATTGAGAATTCCAATTTTTGATATTAACACAAACAATCTTTTTCATTCTATTTATCTGGAACATAATTTTGTAAATGATTTTTCTGGTAAAGGCCTATCATCTTGCATCCTTAAAACCCTTCTTAAATTTGGTTTAGATGCTGAATATGCGAGAGATCAGTTAGCTGGCATAGCTGTAGATGGGCAGTACATACAGTTAGGTGTTGCCAACCATATAAAAGATGAGCTAAATTTGAAAAATATTCTAGTATCCTGGGACATGATGAACTGCATTGAATTAATGGAGAAAAATTCTGAAATGCCAAATATTATTAATAAGGCACATAATCTCATACTTGAATGTATGAATGTATGCAGGAGATAAAATATGAAAAGCTTGTTAATAGTTCAATAGATTTTGAGGAAGTTTTGTATAAACCAAAACTTTTCAAATCAATGAAGTTTACTGCTTATTCAATGGAAGTATTTAATACTTTCATACATGATTATAAATTTTTTGTATGTGCTTGTGAAAAAGATATAGAGCAATTGGCCTTACGTGATAATTTGTTAAACAAATCCACTATGTTCCATATACTTTTGTTATCAGATTTATATGGCATTTTAGCTAAAACTTCTAAATGTGTTCCGTCAGTTGAAATTCTTCCTTGGGATTATGCAAGATCAATTAATAATTTTCACTCATATTTAAAAACTTTAAACAGTTGATGATTTGTGTCAATTCTTGGAAAAAATTCCAGATTCATTTTTCAAATATTCAAAAACAGCTACAGAGTTATTCAAATTTTGCACTTACCAAGGTGTACCACTACCTGATGAACCTGTAAGCTCGAAAGTATTAAGATCAACTGCTTCAGTTAATTATCATGAAGAGGAGAAAAATCAGCTGAGTTCAAATTTTAAAAGTGATTTAAAGGATTTTATCAAATTCATCACAAACATTTTGGAAAAATTTGATCATTATACCAAAGAAAAAATGAAGGTATTGATAATGTGATTCAAAAGGCTGGATGTCTTTTTAACTTTGATCATTTGATATATCCACGATCGGATGTTTCTAGAGAACATTTGACATCTACGTTCACTTCTGAGACATTCTCAGAGTATATCAGCGACTTTCCTTTTAGCCTTACAAATATTGATAAGGACACCTTTTTCTTTGAATATAAAGAGCTATGTTCTTAGATGCAGCATAAAATATCTGAAAACAGAGATGAAAGTCACTTAGTGATTTACGAAAGCTTTTTAAGGCTATCTATGGTATGGCTGAAGCATAAATTCCCCCTTATTCTAAAATTTTTCTCATTTTGTATGTCAATCCCTGTGTCAGAGGCAATATGTGAGAGTTGGGGGTCAGTAATAAGCAATGTGATGGTAAAACGACCAAGAGGTAATGATGGCTCATTGGCAGACATTGGTTCATCAAATATGCGTGTATTTATGTCCTTAATGGTCCTGAAAGTGGTTGTCAGCATATACGCAAATTTTTGAAAGCTGCATTAGTTGAAAAATATGGGATGTCATACTTTCAACATTTTAAGCATGTGTCTACAAATGCTGCTTTTAAACATGCTGTTACTGCAAAAGTAGTTAGTAGAGTTATTAATTAGACAAGGAAATTAACGTGCGTTAGTACATTTTTACAGTAAAATAAACCAAAGAACGCACATAACTAAACAAAACAAAACACAAATTCACTGAGCTATTTTTGATATTAGTGCTGGAAATGGAGGACAGCGCTGTTTCGAGGCTTTTTGGCCTCTCATCAGCTCCACCTATCCAGCATACCTAAGCTCAGTGAAAAGCACTAATATCAAAAATAGCTCAGTGAATTTGTGTTTTGTTTTGTTTAGTTATGTGCGTTCTTTGATTTATTTTACTGTAGAGTTATTAATAATTCAGATAAATGCTTACCATGTTTTCACTAAGTAATATAATAAATAATTTTGAAAGATTAAACTGTGTTCAAGTTACTTTTCTTTGCTTTCAGCCTGAGGTATTACTTTTCTCTTAGCTTGCATTAACTGCAATTTCAATTTTAAACTATATAAATATTTATTTATTGTCTGCATGTATTATTGGTCATATATTTTAAAATGCAAATTTTGCTTTAAAATGACAGTAATTTATAATGATAGTAAGCTTGGCTCTGCATCGTTCGGAGTTGTACGAAATTTTGGCTTTTGAAACTGGCGTGCAGATAGATACTGAAAATTCTGCTACTGGGGACAGCGTCACGGGGCAGGCACTTGATGTCGAGTGGGCTGAGGTGGACGTGGATGAGCCGAGCTCAACAGGAGAACCTGTAGCAAATCCCATACCTGTGATTCAGAGTTTGGAGGAATGGATGAAGTCCCATGGGAAAATACATTTGCCTTTACAATTTTAGTGGATTTTAATTGTCGAAGTAATCCATCACATTTATAGCTTTTAGAAAATGGCTTCATTTTGCGAGAGAGGGGGGGGAGGTATTGGATTATGACGGTAGGGTGATTGTAGGGGGGGGGGATAAAAAATCGGCAAAAATCGATGACTTAATATATGGACGGCCCCCATAGAAAAAAAAAAGGCAGAATTAAAAATGAAAAAATAGCTTAAGCCTTTCTTAATAATAAAGAAAATAATCTTTTTACAACATAATTTTTGAAATGTTTTCAGTTATCTTAAAAAGTAGCAAATGAGGTGTTGTTTTGGAGTTTCATATATGATATTTATCTTTATGTGATATTTGGTGCATATAAAGTCTGATTTGTTTTTTGATTTGTCTTTGCAGTGTAATGCCAGATGTGATGATTATGGATTCCGTAGACGAAATCTTCAGTGTGTATGGTACGGTACAAAGAAACCGGCAGTCAACGGCTGTAGAAACCTGCCTCGACCAATGACGAACAGGTCGTGCAAAGGGCCGCCCTGTCCCAAGGAGTAAATCAAGTGGGTGCTGATGGCAGCCCCTGGTGTGCACCTCTGCAAATTTTTGCGCGAGCTCAGAACGCGAATTTAATTCCCCCCTAATCCCTTCCCTTGAAGATTCAGCCCAAGAAATTAATTTCCAAAAATAAAAATTCAATTAAAAGTTTAAAAAAAACTAAGACAGAGAGAGAGTTTATTCAAGAAACCAAAATTAATTGCGTGCATTACAATTCCATATTTTTATTTATTAAAAGCAATGCTTTCAATTGAAAATAGAAACATTTTTATTTATTACAAAAAAAAGGCAGAAATTGCGCATAAAAACAGGAAGCCACTTCACAGATGAACTTTTTGGGACAAAAAAAAATTAAAGAACTTGAAGCATTTTCACTGTTCGAAATAAAGTTAACTATGCATTCCTCTGTCTTCAATTTCTTCAGCTATGATCAAACAGGATTGCAGGACAAAGCGAGGACTGGTTTGATAGTTTTCCTGCCAGCCACGAGATGGCGTTGGCTTCTTTTTTCCATTATTATGAAGACGTTGACTAGGAAGGACGTTACGTTACAGCGGTGTGTTGTTGGTGCTGCTGAACTGTGTTTCGTTCGTTTGTAAAGATATCACAAAAGATCTCCCCAGTGAAAATGTACTGTTTTTTCGTTTTTATTTCTTGTTGTGCATCGTACGTTTACTTCCCATTTTTTGTATTTACTTGAAAGACATTCCTATAGTGTTTAAGAATTAAAAAATATATATATATACATATATCTATTTTAATGCTACTAAGAAGAGGTAAGCTTTCCGATTGAATCTTTATGCTTGTAATTTCAAAAGCTTAACGTAATTAAGAAGCCTTAAAAAAAAAAAAAAGAAAAGAATGAAAAATGATTTATTCATGTTTTTTCCCCTTACCTACTTTACCACTCTTTTCTAATGCCTATTTCATTCATTATTCACTTTCCTCTTTCAATTTCTCTCTCTTCACCATTTCATTCCATTTCAAAAAACCCGGTCTTTGCGTTAAATATTCGAACCTGCTTTCGATCTTTATTAATTCTTAAAATTTTACATTAAATAATTTGAATTAGAACTTACAACTCAAAATTTATATTTCATTAATCATTTTTTTTTAATATTTTTCATTTTGCTTCAAAAAAAAAAAAAACCTTTAAATAATTTGGAAATCAAAACTATAATACCTCGAATATAAGGAATATTGGAATTTAATTTTAGGATTTTAAACTATTCTTTATATAAACTTTTATTTCAATATCTGAAATCAGAGAAATTGAATTTATCTCAATGTCAAGGTCTATTTTTAAAGATTCTGTACAAGAAAGTTTCTAAATTATGCAAAAAATGTTAATAACTATTTTACTTAGAAATAACCAAACTGTTTCATTTTATGCGCAGTATTCAAGGATTAATTTAACGTTTTTCTTATTCATCTGCTAAAGGTAGCTGTTGATGTATTTAATTAACAAATTCACAAAAAAAAAAAAAAAAAAAACAATAAGGCTGTTAGTTAGGTCACATTTCCAATCAAATAATGTCAGTCATTATTATAGGAAAAAAGATCTGAATGTGTGTATGTATTTTAATTTTATATTATGTGTTTCTTTTAATTCCCTCTCTTTTCCTTCGGAATATCTTTTTAATTAACCTAATAGTAAAATTATCCGTCCGAGAAAGTGACGTCATAACATCAATGCTTAATCGTTGTATCTGGCATCTGTATGTCGCCAATGACTTACAATTCCACTCGTCGAAAATTTCATTTCAACTTTAGCTGTTAACCTGCATTACAGCAACTAAGAGAAACTTAAGCCCCATTCAATTATTAGTACCTAGCAGTAATTAAATGGCGACAGAAAATTTAACTTTAAAATAGATTTTCATATTGAAAAGTTTGATATTTTACTCCCTAATTACTTTATTTCGGTTACTTTATATGTTATATATTTTTTTTCTTAAATATCCTTTTTAAAATCTTATGATTTCAAAGCTTACTTTAATAATTACAGCTTTTAAGTCGATAAAAAAAATCTAAAGAAGCAACTGAACTTAATGCAAAATTAGTCTATTATATTCTATTAAGAATCAAAAAAAAATTAGTGTGAGTAGTCCTCTACTTTCGTTTAATTCTGTCCTGAGTGCAAATTCATTACACCCATGTAAGTTGTAGTTATGATCTTGGCAATTAATAGGCGTCAATATTACATATTCCTTACTTCTATGTAAATTAAATCATTAATTTGATCTCTAATCCTTTAGGTGTAATAGTAGACTTATATTGTTGTTCTGCTTCCGAAAACATATTATAGTACAATAATTCCCCGTGTTTTGTATAAATAAAAGAATATATCCTATTGTATCCTGCATGTGAAGGATTTAATATTGGTATAGTGATAGCGTTTATCTTTAATATGTATTTAATTAAAGTAGAAACAAGAAATAATTACGACATGATTAGGTTGATAATTATTCCCAATCTCAATGAAACAGAATTATTTACGATAGAACATTTTCCTTTTTCTCAGCTTCATTTACAATACACCTCTACCTCAGATATCCTTTATTATTTTGAATCAGTTTGTAGATATTATTGTAAATTTGTAATCTTTTTGAATATATTTTTTACTTTATTTTTTTTCATTTAGTTTCAAATAATGTATAATATGTATTGTGAAATTATAAAAAAGTGTTGTTTTTTGTCATTCCACATTTGCTGAAAGCGCAGATTTTTCTGAACGTAACCTAGGTTTCACAGGCCAGTAAATAATAAGTATTACATTAGAGTATCGAATAAAATCCTAAGTAATTATAGAGCAAAATAACGATATTAATGAAATTGTTTTCCACTTCGCTAAATTTATAAATATTATAATTGTATTTTAATTTTAGAATTTCCATTTTTGTTTTTATATTTTAACTTAATTCTCAATTGTAAAAATCCCTAAAAGATGTCTCAAAATTAAATGTTCAATAATTCTTTTTTCAACAGTTGTTTCTCCATATGGCTGTCTTGCAGAACTCCACCAAATCTCGTTTTCTGTGATATTTTGCGAGACCTACGAGCACAGAATGAAGCAGCGTAACTTTTCGCAATTTAAACATGCGAGATTCTGAAAAATTTGGGTCCAATATATCTATAAATCCCTTCATAGAAATAAATAAAAAAATCCTAAATTATGCTATCAAAATTTAATTATCCGGCAAGTTAGTTAGCTTCAAAAAATGTTCTAAGTAAGATTTTTATAAGAATTTTTGATGAATTCAGAATTAATTTAATTCTTAAAAAATTATGCTAATAATGCAATTTTTCCTGCAAAATGAAATAGTCAATGGAAAATATTATAGTTATTTAGTTTAATGTAGATATGTTACTATAAATATTCAAATACGTATGCCTATCGAATATTTCATTAATAATCTTACTACTTAAGTAACATTAAATTATCACAAAATTTCTTTTTATAATTTGTCTAAGAAAAATACGCATAAAAATTATTTCTAAATATGGTTTTTATACATTTCACATATTGCGTTTGTGCCCGCAATGCAATGCTTATCTTAACAAAAAAAGGAATTTTGTATTTCTTGTTGATATTATATGGCAAATACCAGTGCCTCATTTAGAATTTACACCAATACATCAGTATTATTTTGGATTTTAAATTTTAGTATCCTTTCAAAAACCCTAAGTATGTTATTCAATATCGTGCTATTGTAAAATGTGAAATTATCGCCAATTGTAAAATTCTTTGAAGATTTTAAAAGATAACAATGTATTAGGCTTAATATCAATTTTGCTATAATAAAATTGTGATTGTTGATTTTTCCTCAAAATTGCCGAATTTTATTTAAGGAAATCCTTTTTCTTTATTAGTGAATAGTTATGGTGAAAGAAAAACGGATTTCTGTATTTTAAAACAAAAAATGTTAAAATTAATATTTTTAATACGAAGTTATACATATTTATGAGCTCATATTCTGATAATAACAACTATTTGAAATATACTTCATTTTGATTTTACAAGTTTGATATACGTAAAATAAATATGTTGTTCCCCTTTCCTCAAAGAATGTCTTGCAATGTTTTGGTAAGTAAACCTTGTTTATGTTAAATGTCGTCTTTTCTCATTTACTAAGCCAAGTTCTTCAGGGTCGTTTGCTTCTCGCTAAGATCTCGTAAAATCTCGTAGGAAGTTTGGATTGTTACAGTTGTGTGAGTTAAAAATTAAAATGAGGCCAGAAACAAAAAATCATTTTAACAACACCAAAGAAAATCGAGAAAAAAATTACTATCTGTAAATAATGTCATTTTCTTCTTTGGAATTTCGTAATGTTAGGTTAATGCATTATCATTATTCCGAGCAGCTTGTATATGTATATATGTGTTTCATATTGTAAGTAACTACATCTGTTATGCTTAGTTGAATAAAGCTAGAATATTTTATATTATGTTTATTCTACAGTTCTTAAATTTTTCATCCATTTTTATAAATTATTCTTAATTTTAATGAAACATTGGATTTTTTTCCTCAGGATTAAAAAAATTGGGTTTTTTTTTATTTAAAATTTACAATATGAATATTGTTTTCATAAGCAATTTCTGAAATAAATATTTCATATTTCTTTTATAAAATGTTAACGAAAATTATAAATGGTTTGTAAAAATTTAATATGAATATATTAAATGTTCTTTTTATAGCTTTATAATGTTAATGTTATTATTTAATAAATGACTTGTTTTTTTGGATTGATTTATATAAATGTACTGTTAAAATTAATATCGTACTCTTTGGATGATGTTTTTAATTATTAATAAAAACACCAGATTAATATGAAAAGATGTTTTGAAATGCTAAACTTTTATATGCAACTAGGTCGATCATTGCTAAAAAACAAAATGACTGTTATAATTTGTCAATAGATTCATTTGAGCATTTGGTTTTGTGCCTCCTGGCCTCGTTTTAGTACAGGTCTTAATCTTATGTACTATTTTATTAAGCCTGAAGTGTTTCTAAGCTAAAGAGATATATACTATTCCTTTTACTTTATTAAATGGATAAATGTTGATAAAAGTCCATTAACATTTAAAAATGTTACCATGGCAGACTATTTAGCTTTTGTTTTTGTACAGGAGCAAATATCATTTAGCCAAATGAAATATATATATATATATTATATATCTATGAAATTAAATATAAAATGCTTTGTAGATAATTTGTTTTCTCTCCCTCAAAAATACAAGAACTATATAGTGCCTGGCTTAGGTATATAAATAATGTACGAGACAATTGTAACGCATGTATTTAATTAATGTAGAAAGATGACAGAACAGTCTTTTATTAGACAACATTCCCTTGTTTCTCAATAAAAATTTCAAAATTTATCATATTTGTTATGAAGTCATGTATTTGTCTTACACATTTACGATTAACAAGGAAACGAAACTCCCTACATTATGTTACCTTAATGCCCTTTTGTGATGAAAGCATACATGAAGTATTCAAAAAGATATGTGGGTTTGGGGGCAACACTCCATAGATTTCGAGATATTTGAAATTGTTTTTATTGGATTTCCGCTAATAGCTTAAATGTTAGAAATGCAATTGAATCATTACGGTAGAAGGCATTAGTTGGAATGATAACATACGGATTCGTATGCTCAAGATAGTATGCTCAATCGAATTCACTTTTGTTTTGTTTTGTTTTCTTTCCCTTTCTTTCTGTTTTTATTCCTTTTCTTTTTTTTTTTTTTTTCTTTCTACATATTTTTTATCTCCTTTTTCTAACTTTCTTTTGGTTTTCCTTACTTAATCCACTTTCTTTTATTAGTTTTATTTTCTTTACTGGCTTACATTAGGAATGCGAGTAGCAATTGTAAATAAGATTCCCCTTAATTAGAAATTTAAAGTAGGCCCTAAAATGTTACTTCGGAGTTTTTCTTCATCCTTTGTTTTTATTTCTCATTAAGTTAATGTATATTTTAATACTTTATATTATTAATATAAGCCAAGAAAGAAATACGATTAGAAATCTGTAAAAGATAATCCCATATATGTTTTTCAAATACTTTATGTTTACTTTCATCTCACAGAAGGATGTTAAATTCCATAATAAGTGACTCGTCTTCTTATCGAATAACTACTGATTTCTCCGAGTAAAAGGAATGGCTAAAATAGAGTAAATAATGACGAATTAAGAAAAAAAGATTATTGTTTTGCATTTAAGTGTGAGATTAAGCTAAAGTATCCCGCTATAGGCCTATGCAGGTCCTTGGTGGCGCGAGATGTAAGGCTCCCGGCGCTTCGTGACCAACTGGACTAAGTTGAGGTCGGGTGGTCAGCCCGACGCCTACCCGCGTTTAACTCCCGGGAAAGAAACCCGGTACCTATTCTATAGAGGCCTAGGACCCGAGAATGAAGCGTGGAAAAATCCCCGCCCTCAGACGAGGCCGAGGCCGGGGATCGAACCTGCCACCTCAAATCCGCAGCCAAGCGCCCTTATCACTCGGGTACCTGGTCCACCGAGATTAAGTAATTATTGCTAAATAAAGGTTCTACCATAAAGTCGTCCACAGGTTGGAAAATCTCGTAGATTCTTGGAGACCATTCCTGGTCTTCTCCCCAGATAATCTGCAAGAGCCATAAACTTTCAAATGCAGTGATCATATCTTCTTCACATCAGAGTCCCATCGAGACGCACATAGTTAGTTTCCTAACCAACCAAATAATGTAACAAAAATTTACATCGATAGACTATAGATTTCAGTTTTCTTAAGACCGTAATCATTTAGAGTTAAAGATTTCCTGTCCATCATTCTATCTATGATACATAGGCGCGACAAGAATTTCGTCGGAGGAAAGGGGGTGGGGGGCTAATATAACTTTTTATATAAGCTCCAATCAAAGAAAAACCTCAATCACACATCATCTCGAGATATCTGGAAATTTCGTTCTGAACAAAATCAGTCAAAACAAAAATGGAAAGGATTGTGGATATTCAACTAAGTTGATGCAACCTTCCTGTAGAGTGACTTAAGCCTGCGGTTGCTGTACCCCATAATTTTCGCAGGAATTCAAATATTTACTTATCCTCTTTTAAAAAGCTTGCTTTTCAGCGACCCACTTGGGAGCTGTTGCGTTTATTCTGTACGTCCGTCTGTCCGTGTCTGTTTCACCTCTAATAATTCCCGAACGGAAGGTCGGATCGGCAAACGAACATCACCATCGTGTTCAAACACAATAGGAATGGGGTACCGTATTGTCCGGCGTAAAAGGCAACTTTTTAAGCCAGGAAAATCTTCTCAAAAGTCGGGGGTCGTCTTATACGCCGGGTACTGAAACTTCCGAGCCGAACTGGAGAATCTGCGGTCACCGCATATGGTGGGGGAAGCTCAAAAACGGCCACGGCCGCATCCCCGCCATATGAAAGCAGCATACGGCAACCATATGAAAGCAGCAAGGACGGCGCTGTACAAGTACGGTAGAAGAAAATCCACTCACCAGGATTCGTGGAAAGAAGTGACTTAACGCGGTCCCGATGTGAAGGGCGGAGCAAGCTGCAGGCGTCCGGGACGCCCGGGGTATGGAAAAAAGAGAAAAAGCGGGTACAGAATAAACAAGGCTACAGTTAAGAAATACTATGATTTTAGTGAAATTCTAAAAAAATGTAGCATTAAAATAATGCACCAGAATAAACAAAGCACAGTTGGAGACAGGGAGAGCTGACCAATACAAGCAGGCGTTGTATACAACAATCAGCCAATCGCGGTAAGGTACATCGCTTTTAAAGGAAAAGTTTAATCCACTTGCACTGTTTTATGTTTACATGTTTGATGACAATAGCATTATTTTTATAAGTGACAGTTTTTCTGCTAAGTATCTGCATGTCATAAGCATTTGAATTAAAATTACCATATTGAAATCAAATATGATGTTTTTTTAATTTTTATTTGGTGTGCGTTGGAAAAGGGGTAGTCTTATACGGCGAGTATATCCCAAACTCTATACTTTAATTGGAAAAATTGGTGGTCGTCTTATACGCCCAGTCGTCTTTTACGCCGGACAATACGGTAGTTATTTCTGCCTATTCGGAAAAATGCGAACCCAATCAACTGTTTGTTTCCGCAAGTTTGGGAATTTTTTGCTCGACAACTACTGAGCCGATCTACTTGAAATTTGGATATGCTTTACTTTAAAATATCTACTATATAATCTATATTTTTATTCGACCGTATCTATAACAGTTTGTGGAAAGAGTTGACTGTTTCCGGAAACAATCGACTGTGTCCGCATTTTTCCGAATAGGCAGAAATAAAAAGATATTCATTGTATAGTAGACACTCTAAATTAAAGTATATCCAAATTTCAAGTCGATCAAGTCAGTAGTTGTCCAGGAAAAAAAATCACAAAGTTCACCTTTTTCCGGTGGCTGTCGAGTGCGGCGGATAACCTTCCAACGCTCCTTAGATGAAGTTTGGGTTTTAATGGGTCGCCCTTAATTTTATGCTTTAGCACCAAATGTTTCTTATTTGTTTAAGTATATTATATTTTTGTGTGTAATGTACTGTATTTATGTGTTTATATGCACATTCATGTGCAATATATACATGCCAAGATATTGCATGCAAAACTTTTTAGTTCTAAAGAAATTAACTTTGACGTGCTTTACTAAAACCCTTATTTCAGCCCAAGAAAAAGTTTTTACTGATCATTAGGAATTCTCTCATATTAACTTAAAAAGCTATTAATCTGCCTAAAGAGAAAAACCTATGGCTTGAAATAAGCTCACTATTCCGTAATGTTCCTGCCTAAATTATACTGTGAGTCCTGAAATAATACGCTGTAAATAAAATGGAGATAAATAGCAGTCGGGGAATTAGTTTTCATGAAAATTTATACAATCGAAGTTTGGTAACAGAAATCTTGTCAATATTGCATTGTGAACCATTTATCAAAAGAACAGAAGATTGAAAAGAAAAAAAAAATACATTTTAAATCAAATCATGACCCAAAAGAGGATCTTCACGCTCTATACTTGAGAATCACTGATTTAATTTATTGTTTAGTAGTCTATCGTGATCAATAAAGATATCAAACAATTTGCAATAAAATTCCATTCCATTTACAAACTAATATCAACAAGTTCAAATTTTTATATATTTTATGATATAATTCAATTTCTTATTTCCAATTTATTAATCCCTTTAAATAACTTTTCATGAAGAAATATTTGTAAATTAACCTTCTACTAACTTTATTTTTAAAGAAATAAATTGTTTGAAAAAAGAATAAAATCTAAATTTAAAGTGTTAGCACAAGAGTTCTCATAAAAATTCTTATCGACTTTCTGAAATAATCATCTTAGATGATTTCCTTTGCTTTTTTGCTTTGTTTCGAAACCAATTTCCATGGTTCCAGAACAGCATCTGAATAAATTTAGAGGGAAAAAAATCAACAACCTGATTTCATGTCTTATTCAAGGGTGGCGTGACAGAAATTTCGACATTATTATGTAGTTTTTCTCAATATCGTTATCATTATTCCAAACAAGAAAATTATTTTGTTTCCTTGTCCAATTATCTGTCGCAGATTAAGTGTTTAGCGAGAATTAGGATTACGTTCTTGAAGAGAAGATTGTAGTAAAGAAAAGTTTAAAAAAAAATAAAATAAATAAGACTCAGACTTATAATTACTAGGTTTGGTTCTGTAGAGAAAACTCTGTTACCAATGACAGAGTGGGAAAAAGACTTTCCACGTATCGCCAGCTGAAATAAATCATCGCCTTTAACCGAATGGCAAATTAAAAATTAAATCTACAATTTAATCGATGACAAAATTAATGGGGACGATGGTAGAGGTTAATTATATTTTAAAAGTGTACACTGTCATTGATATAAATGTAGTTATTTGTACAGTTACAGCTTTCTATTGCTTTCATGTTGTCTGAATACGAATTAGATAAGTCTAAAAACAAACTCGGTGTAGACATCTCTCTTACAAGACAAAGAAATGATAAATGTTATTTTAAGAACGAATGAATTTTGAATAGAAATAACGTCTATTTGTGTGTTTAGAGAAGGCAGGTTTTCCAATAATTCATTTTCTTTTCATCGAAATAAAATTTGTAAATTTATTACAATAAAAAAAATAAAATTAAATAAAATTAAATAAAATTTATCAATTTTTATTTAAAAAGTCGAAATCTGTTCACGGGTTTTTAGGGGAGGGGGGGGGCTTCAAAAAAATCTCAGCTTATAAGCTCTGAAACCCATGTCTTGGAATCTATTAATAATTAAAACTACAAAAATTGGAATTTCCCATCCTTATATATTATTTC
>JAFIDM010009631.1:162938984-162950420 GCA_023159025.1 Thereuonema tuberculata | reverse complement strand
GAAAGGCAAGTCGTACCGTCCAGTCACCAACCTCTCTTATAGAGGACGCACGAAAAGAATGGAAATGTAATACTAAAGAGCGCCTCTCCTGCTGATTTCTCAGTCTACAAACAGACAGGGGAAGAGACAGACATAATTATGCATTTCCGGGATTGAACCCATGTAGTAGTGCTCAGATTCTCAACCAAGGTTCCGCAAGCCCTTGTCCGGAATTCCGCGAGAATTTCCAAAAGCTTGCAAGAAAAAAAGTACAACTTGCCACCTTTTTTTTTTTGTAACTGAATAAAAAAAAAGTTATTAAGATTTTAACGTGATCTATTAATAAAATAATCAATTGGCAGTAATGAACGTTGCTGATGTCCCCATTTACGTACTTCATGTGTGCTTATCCAAGATGGGACCACAGATTAAGTTGAGTCAAAAAAAGCAAGCCAAAGTTAAACATTAAAATATTTTCAATTGTGAATACATTATAAAACAATGCAACTTGTTTTCATTAACATCTTAAAAAATATATGGATTAACACAACATCATTGCATAATAGATACACCATATTAGTTTGTAACCACTAAGCAAGATAGAAAGTGAAAATATTTGTCATTTTTTATTAACATAATCAGTAAATAGAAAAATGGAATAAAAACTCTTGTAATATTTCATTCAAAAGTATGAGTTAATTATTATTTATTAATCTTACTGCTTTGTAATTTATGTCTGTTTTGTAATTTACTCATGTCCAATCTAGTAAGTGGGAGCTAGATAGGCAGAGGTTTCTCCAAGATTTTACAAAATATTTCAAGGGTTCCTGCAAACACAAAAGGTTGGGAATCATTGCTTTAATGACTCTTTGCTGAATAATCATTCATTACCACAGGATGGTCCTCAAAACAAATATTAACATATATCACAGCCTGTAATGATATGATTGACTAAATTTTAACACGAATGTACGGAGACGTAAACTTTATTATAGAGCATGCGAAATATTACTGTTTCCACTGTCTTTTATAAACATTCGTCTGTTATAAACGCATCGCATTTTTGGTCTACACGAACATTGCTAACGTTCAAAAATGTCCTAGTGGAGAGCGTTGGCCACGCTAGATGTGGTTTACACAGTAGAGTTGCTAACGCCTCGTTAGTTTAACCCCAGGTATTCTTTTAGGAGTAAAATAAAGGAAAGTACACTGTCGAGGACTGAGCGTTGCTAAAATTCTTACAGAACCGAGAGAAATCCCTTGTATTTCTATGAAAACTGAAAGATGCGGTCTACACGAGCGTTTTCAACTCCTAGAAGGATTTCTTAAAATTTCGTACAATGTTTATTTACGGCCTAACTTAAAAAGTGAGTTGGTTATTTAGGTATCCATTTTTTCCCCAATCCTCAGAGTACCCCTCTCCCAGCGCTTCATGTTCAGTTCCCACTACGAGGTAGAGAGCACACATAGTTTCTTCTTCTTGACGTCGATTTGGGCCAACTAAGGACCACGGGCAGTATCCCCATATGACAATCGTCACTGTGGAGCTAGTAAAGTTCGAGAAAGGGGGACGAGATACACTGAGATAGTAATTCCCAGGCGGAAACGGACAAAACACAGAAGAAGAAAGGAACAGGCATGCCATGGAACATACCCAGGTTCCGACACAACGGCCGCACGGCAGGCCGCCGCGCCGTATAGACCGCTCGACCACGCCGGAACGGCTACATTATTTATTTATTTATTTATTTAGTTAGTTAGTTAGTTATAATCAACTATTCGTTAAAAAGATAGTAGAAATCTAAAGTAAACGACAATCTTTAGAAATGCGATTAAAAATTCGTATGCTAAAAGTAAAATTGAGAAAATTTTGAGATCATGAAATCTACCAAAAAGGAATTACTTGTGACTATTTGCTGGATCTGAAAATTATTTAAAGCTGGTGGTAATATGAGCTATGCTGAAGATTCAGCTAATGTTTAAAAAAATTACACGCTTAAGGAAAAAAAAAACTTTTTAGTCAGCAAAGTTTCCCAGTTATTTGCGATTAAAGAGCTTAAATGGGCTATGGTTACATTTATTAGGATGAAAATTGGAATTTGGCCCAATGTGCCCCGTGTCGTTCGGTCCACTCTGCCCCATCGCCATTTTGGCGTTTCCTTCAGTTGTAACTATCAACTACTTTAAGTATTCAATTCATACTATAGCTTAAAATGATCTTTAGATTGCCGCCTTTAATATGCATATTACGGTTGTGTTATTCAATGCATCGCTGAACGGCAATATTAAAGTAAAAACAACACTAAACATTTACTTACCCGAACAAAAACAAAACAATCGATCACCTCACTGTCACCAATAAGCCGAATTTACTAACACTTTTGTGGTAGCAGCGCCACAATGGCACCAACCTTCTATCCGATTTTTGGCACATTCTAGCGTCTACACGAATTACTAAAGTCAACGGTCCACTCTACCCCTAGGTCCACTTGGCCCCGGTCTCCCCTATTTACTCAATTCTTGAAGATGATGGATAATTTAGAAGAATATTAAAATATTCTTCATGGGAGGGGTCGGAATATTAAGACTTACAGGATGAAAATCAAAACATATCTGCTCTATCATTATCTTGAATTATCGGGAGGGGCCATAAATGTTTTTGTTATTGGTTACCAAGGAAGATCTCCTCCTCAGCCGCTCCATAACTTACTAACCCTCTATTATTATTTTTGTTTTCAATACAAAAAAGTAAATCTAACGACAATCATGTTTTTTTTTTCACTGAGAATTATAACAGTAAAATATGACTTTTTTCGGGAAAACGTAAAGTTCATTGAACTGAATGAAATTCATTCTATTGAAATGTTCCTCACAAGACTAGTACTTTAAAATGTTTACATGTAATATGTTTTAATAATCTAATAGTTGGAATTTTTATTTCATGTTATTTCTAATTAATAACACAAATTAATTAAGCATTGAAATAAAAGTCCAAAGTTAGATTTTCTTATATTCAATCAGATATTTACAAAGTGAAATAGGAATATTTCTCATGCTCAGCCAATAATTAAAAATCAATGTAATGTACTTATTAAAAAAATGTATTGATAATTCAAAATATAAACAAATACTGTAATAAAAGAAATAATAAATTAATAAAAACTAACGTAATAAAAGGATGATTGACCATGACATACAACATATCTCCTTGAGTAACGATTTAAAAAAACATTCCAAACACAGCATAAGATGCATTTGCTTGTAACTATCACAGTCAAACGTCCACTAACAACTGAGCGCCTACAACAAGAAATAATTTTAAACTGCTACCTCTGATAGCTCGTAACAATCACTGGATTATCTAAGAACGTCGTTTAATTTGTGATTTTATCTGAGAGCTGAAAATTGTAACATGTTTACAATATTAGACTCTTGCTTACATTGTATTTTTGATACTTTTCTTTTTTTTTTTCTTTTTGTTTTGAGAGTAGACAAATTGCGAAATTCGTAAACTGAACATCGTATTAATGGTTAGAAACTCTTTTTATTTGAGATTTTTCGGTATTACCGCAGGTCTCAGTACAGTAAGGGGGATTTATCGCGGGCAGCAATTACAAAAAATACAAATAATGAACATTAGCACTATTTGATAACACTAAGTTTAATAATTGTTTTTAAAAACAAATCGTAAAATATTGTAACATTAGGCATGTTTCATCGATGATCGAACAGCTCAGACAAACAATTAAGTAATGAGTAAATTTTTAATCCAATCAAAAATATAATAAATGCTGATGGATATTAAGGCAAGGAAGACTGAGGAAACCTAAAATACAGAAATAGAATATTATTATATGATATTGCAATTGCCTAAGAATGGCATACGGAGAATTTCTCTGTTGGACGAATGATTCCCTTAAAAGGAGAAAAATGAATATAAGTAAATAGTGAAATTGAGTACATATATAAATTTACTAATATTATATTTTGTAATAGTACAACTTCAGTAAGATCCACCTTTACAATTTAAGTAAAAATAGCTTAACCTTTATCTTCCTTAGAATATTCCTTCACCCTCTACTATACTTTTAATTCATGTTTATTACAGGAATGGGGCGCTCCAAATATAGCAGGTGCCTCTGGCGAAACAGCGCCCGCGTCTTGTTGACCTACTTTGGCACTTTATGATTTACAACGATTAAGTCTATTTGAGCAACGACAATTCAAATGTAATAAGTGAAGGCTCTTTTCTTTTTTTTCGTCTGATTGGTGACAAAGCTCTTATTGATTTCAAGATCCTATTTTAATAGTCTTCAACAGTTGGATTTGAAAAAGTGAATTTGGACAAAAAAAATATTGAAGAAAAAATAAATTTAGAATTTTGATAAAGGACTTTCTAAGGCTTGAAAATTTCTTCAGTAAGTCAAAATAATGCACAATAAATTGGACATTGGAATATCCCAAATTTTTTGCTTAGATGATTCTGAATGAAATAAAAAAAAAAATGTAACCCTTTCTTTATTTAATATCTTACGATGCTAATCACTTCAGTTTTGAGCTTTATTTAGTAAAAACTGTTTCCTGCAACTAAAGGCAAATTCTATTACTGTAGATGAATAAGTTACTCTAATCATTTTGTAAATTAGGTACAAATAAATGATGAAATTAAAAAAAAGTATTTCGCTGTTTAATTTATATTACGCTGTGAAAACTGTATATTCATTTGAGATTGAGCCAAATTTAGAAAAATTCCAAATGCCGATTTTGCAAGTTAACTGAATCTAATTGGTGTCTCACGTTTTCGTGCAAGTATCTTAAGAAATGAAGAAAGAAAAAAAAAAACAAAAAAATTGTAAATCCTAAGATTCGATTTATATTCATTTCATGGTTCATTATATAGAGCAACTAATTAATTAAATCTTAATTGATTATTCCAGTCATGCCTAAATCAATCAGGTTAGCAATCGTGCACATCAACTGGTCCAAGAAAATTAAATTCATAGATATGTGGGCGTTGCAATGGATGGATATTTACGATGGATTTCATTGGATTCATGTGCGATTAAGATAAGCTGCACGAATGTTGACTGCCTGATATTTTTATGAGATCTTTCTAACGATTTTAATTTGCATTTCATCGAGTACATTGGGCCCATATTTTAAAAGTTTTAAGTAGAGGGGGGGGGGAAGCTGACTTGACCTTAGGGCGAATAGGAAAACAACAATAATGAATGATAACGAAAAGTTATCTGAAAATGAATGAAACAACATAAAATAAAAAGTTTGGCAATAAATTGTCTTCCCAATCAAATCTAAAAAAATTCTACGATTAGTGTGGACATTGCAGCTAAGTAATTGTCATCACAGTAACAGAAATAGCTATAACTTTTTTAACAACTGAATTTTTAGAAGGAAATCCGTCCGCACTTTTTTTTTTCAGCTAACTGCGAAATAAATGTAATTAGCTTGAAGGGAGAGGACGGATTTCCTTTCTGTAATTCTCTAAAAACGTTATAGATAATTTCTATATATTTTTTCTATTAATGTAATTACTTTGAATAACAAATTATTAAAGAATCCTAATAATGCATAGCATAAACATCCTTTTAACTTAAAATTCCTAAGTTCTCTTTCATCCATTCTTCCAAAAATTTCCACATCCTGAAAGCCTTTAAAAGTAGTTGATGTAAAAGCGATGCATTTAAAACGTTATGAACAACTTCAACTTTTTCACTGTCTTTTTAAACTATTGGTTTCTAATTGAATGGAAGCTTTCAAGTAAGCTCATGGTTGCTTTCTAAATTCAGTCCTTTCCATTACCTAAGGGTATTGGAACAGAAGAATTCTTTTATGTATGATTTTATTTGTAGTAATAACCATGCCCCTACTATCAAAACAGAAATACTGGAAATCTCTCAAACTAGATTATAAATTATTAGATTTTGTCCAAAATGAATGAGCAGAATCAATGATTATGTTTGAAAACAAGCGCTTAGTAGAATACATAATAAGGTATAAATATTCGACTGAATGGAGAGTCAAAAGGCTACAAAATTCAACCCACAACCAATTTCCTTCGATCCCAATCGATTAGAAGAGCGAGTGCGATGATAGCAATTATCAAGGGCCACTGCCTCCATAAATTTCATTTAATAATAGGTTTTAAAGTCACAGACGTGATATAGCACGAAGATTCAGAGTAGATGACCAAGAATCATTTCGTGGAATGAATATTATTAGTACGACTGGAAAGATTGGAAGGGGACTGTTTGGTAAAGAATGAAATTAAGGCATTTGGAAGAATAGCTAAATTAAAAAGATGGATAACATATGAAGTCCTGCTTGCAAAGACTTCATCCGAACTTGTCAATTTCAGTCGGCTTTCTTCAAATTTGTCCTGTTTATTGATGACATTCAATATGCTATTTTTTTATACTTAATAGGAAAATGTACAAAGTAATAAATACAGGTTTTTATTAAAGATTACGAAAAACGCGATGCATGGAAAAACCGTAGAAAAATTTTTCTGATTGAAATTTGTCTTTTGTGTGTGTGTGTGTGTGTGTGTGTGTGTGTGTGGACAATAATGTTGAACGGTATTCAAAGTTGTTGCTTTTTACGAAAATGAAAGTAGGTTTAAAGAAAATATAACCTTAAGAAGATCGGAATTACGATCGAAATATTGTTAATAAAGAAGTTCTCAAAGAAGTATGAAGAAAAAGATTTTTTTTTTTCATTAAATCCATTTTACAAATTAGCATATTAATGTTTTTAAAACTGATATGTTTTGTTTACAACAAATTATGAACCTTCATTGATGTCTGTTAAATTTTAAAAGAAACAGGAAGTGGAAGAGTTTCAAACGAAAATATATTCTATATTCTGAATTCTTGATGCTTCCATTGGTAGTTCATTATAGAGAGCACAAATGGATTTCAAAGTGCAAATATGAAATATCAAAAATATCAAGGTAAATACCGGATGGTTATTTGTGGCTTCAGGGTAAAATTTTATTTCGGGGAGGACCAAGTTAGGTAATAACTGCCAATAACCAAGAAAAAAAAAAAAAACGTCGTCTTCAAAATTTCTCGAGGTTGGGGAACAAGATCTTCTAAACCAGACATCCAACAAAAAATACGAAAGGAAACAGGGCCTACTCTATACATTTCGACATTTCGGGGATGAGGGCAAGGCAGGGCTCTCCGACCCTCCCCTACATACGTTTTTGTATGATGATCAGGGCCAGGATTCAGAAGCAAATACATATTTTTACTGGGTTATTGAAAATCATGCAAAAACATTTTTATATATGTTTTGAAAGTCTCTGATGATGAATATGCAAAGTTAATTGTGCATATTTTTGCATATTTGAGGTGTTTCTGCGTTTAATATATTATTGTGTTTATTCTGTAGCATATTTTCAGGATTTAATTGCATAAACTCCCCAAATTTGCGTATTTTCAAAAAAAAATTAAAATTCTGGATTTTTTGGCTGTCATAACTACTTATGTTTTTTCGTTCACTGTACTCGATAACTGGATATAAACCCCTCCCTGCTGCTGTTCCTCTTGTCCTTGAGTCGGGAAGGGAGAACACATGACTATCACCCCTATCTGCTTTGTCTTTGTTTCGCTTATTCGTCATATTCTCACTAGCAATGCTAGTGCAATTTAATTTACTACAGAGTAGTACTTTTTGTCTCTTATAGATCATTCATGCATTGGTTGAGACAGACGCAGTAACCATCTATACAGCAAAAGATTGCTTCAATGATAGCAGAATAAGAGAGGAGCTTCTGTATGTTAAAATGAATTTTGGAAAACTTTCTGAGTTCATTAAGAATCTAGAGACCAGAGGAATGCCACTCTATGAATCAATAAAAGTAGTAGAATCCCTAACAACACACATTTCCCAGGCACAAGAGCCACTGGTGAGGCTGTCAAGATGAAACTATACACGGTGCTATCAAAAACCTCTAGGTACAGTAAAGAAGATCTTGTGCCAAGAAAGTGTGGATTGCTTGAACAAATTTATAAGCTCACAAATTTGTGCCCTAAAATTTTGTCCAATAATCTCATGTGATGTAGAACGATCTTTTCTTTGGTAACAGAAAACCTTGAAAAGTTGGTAGTTATGTTTTGCAATCAGAAAAAGGGTAAAGAAATAGTGTACACATTGAAAGTTAAAAATATATACCTATCTGATATGTCATTCACATTTTTGTAGAAAGATAATAAAATTAATAAATAGTCATTAATAAATATTGTATTGGATTTTGCATTTTTTTGCATATTTCTTATTTGAGTATGCATACTTTAGACTTTATTTGTGCTGTAAATCCTTGCCCTATTGATGAGCAAGAAGTACTAAAATGAATTCCTGGGAATGAAAAAGATTCAATCCGACTTCTCTGAATCTCAAAAAATCCGAAGTGGAAAGAAATGTCAAAATATATGCTTAAAACGAACATAGAGAGTCTTTTTATTTTAGATAGTTTTCGAAGTTCCAGTGGCTATGTAACGTAATAATTTGAAATTGCAGTTTGTTTGTTTTGTTTTTTTGTTTGTTTCTTCACAAATTTTTTACAAATTTTATAAATTCATGTATATACATATACATAAAAAGTTCATCACATCAATTGATTTACAATATTGATAAAATAAATAGAAAAAAAAAATGAGAAATCATAGTAACCATTTTTTTTTTATTTATTTATATGTTCATAAGAGAAGACATTCATTTTGTCAATAAATTATTAATCACGTATAAAGGTGGATAGATATTAACAGCAAAGTTCAAATATGCTTTCATTAAATATCTTTCGTTTTGATTTCATCATTTATCTTCAGTCTTTAAATTTAAATTAAAATTTTAAAATACATTCTGACCTGATTAAATTTAAACATTTAGGCTATAAAAAAAAGCGAAATAGATAAATTTAGTCTGGTCGGTATACATTTTAAAGTTAATTTGGAGTTATGGTTAAGTCAAAATTTTAAGTAAATTCTCATTTACATTTATTTGAAGTTATCTATATTTAAAATTTTCCGAAATTATCCGATAATTATCCGGCGTTTTTTAAACAATATGTATCATGAAAAAAGAAACATACAAATACCACAATAACATTGTGAAATGATAATTCCGAAGCATAGTCACCATCTACTTCAATAACTGCTTCCCATTTGCTTGGAAGATGGTCGATTCCACGTGCAAAAAAGTAATCCATGCTTTGACATCGGCCACCAGTTATCCAAATCGGCATAAACTTTGTTCATCTGCCAATTTTTCAGCGATCGATTGACGTGGCAGTCCATAGGCGCTCCTGTGGGAGAATATGGCGGATGTGGAAGCAGTTCCCAGCCCTTATTGGCGATAGATTCGACGACTTGACGCTCAACATGTAGACGCGCATTATCGTGGTGGAAGACGATATGGTTCTTCTTGCGCGGTCTTTTCGTCGCGATTGCAGCGTGAAGACGGTTGAGCCAGATAGACATCGCTGTTGATGTTGAATTGCCGCTTGCCGTTTTTGTCTGGAATTCGCCACTGTTGACGCTCATCGTCGTTATTCCACCAATAACAAATCCCGTTTGCGATGATTTCCCAGTGGATGATTCCACTTCTGTCCCACCAAACACACCATATTGCCTTCTTGCAGTGGACGTCTTTCGGTATTCCTGTAGGTGCAACACCTGGCGAAACGCAAACCTTCTTTCTTTTATGGTTTCTGAAGAGAAGCCACGATTCATCCCCAGTGACGAGATTCTTCAGGAACGGAGTTTCCTCGTTCATTGCAGCAAATCAGTAAAACTTCGGACACGTTCGGCTTTATTGTTGTCGGAGAGTTCGTGAGGGACTTATCCAGCCACTTTTCATACCTTTCCGAGCTCCTTGAGACGACGAACGATGGTCCACATTGAAGTCTTCGGCCAGCATTCGAGTTGTCACACTTTCGTCCTCTTCCACGGCTGCCAAAAGTGCCTGGTTGTCGAAATCCGATGGTCGACCTCTTCCTGGCTCATCTTCCAAGCTAGTGTCGCCCGATTTAACATGGGCAAACCATTCCCTGCATCGACTTTCGTTAATTGTTCCTTCGCCAAAAACTTCGTTGAGATCACGAAATGACTGCGCTGCTTTCCATCCTTTCTCGAAGTGATAAAGCATAATATGACAAATATGAGTATGATTATTGACACGCAGTTTTATCACCTGAACTAAAATAATAGTTATATTAAAAAAAAGTAAATAAAAACAGCAATTTTTTTTACCAAACAACCCGCCTACAAAAACGCCTGATAATTATGCACCAACCTACTATATGTCTGTATTAGTATTCAATAGGCACTTAATTGTCTCTTATTGGTATACTGAAGGGGATGGGCTGTATGGGGTTAAAAATGGAAGAAATTCAGCATTTCGGAGTTTTTTTTGGTTTTTTTTTTTTTTTCTTTTAAAGCTATTCTTTTTTTTAACCCCCCCCCCCCGGGTCCAAAAAAAGACACAATGTTTTTCTTTTTTGTTGAACACATAGGACCATTATAGCCCCTCCTATTTTTAAAAGTAAGAGTGACTTTAATAAACAAATTATCATTTTGATGATTATAAAAAGAAATACTAATTTTGTGTGTACTCGTAATCCAAAGGAATTAATACTCGTAATCCAAAATCCAAAGATAAAGGAATAACAAGGAAAAGTAATAAATTCTGAAAAAATAACCATTGACTTACCATATAAATAACGTAATTAGATAAATAATGTAAATATTTTTCAGAAATTGTTAATCCATAGCAGCTCGATGGGAAATGGAATCCAAACGTCTCGCTTGAGAGTACTGTAATTACAAACTTTCATAAAGACTGCGTAATTTCCTCATTGATGGAAAAATTAGCATTGCATTCTAGATTTTTAATAATTATGACTCAGTATTAAAAAGTTATCTATTTGCAATTGCCATAAAAAATGATGGTGATCATAATGTCCTATCTTATACATGGTCTGACCACTTTATTAGGTACATCCCTGCTGTGCGCACAAATGCTGTGTCTCAGAACTCTTCAAGCCGGAGGGGGCAGTGTCATGATGTGGGGGATGTTTTCCTGGCAATGTTAGGTTCATTGATACCTCTGGAGACACGTCAGGATGCTAGAGCGTACCTAAACATTGTAGCCGACCAAGGGCAACCGTACATGTTAACAGTTTATCCTCAAGCAGATGGACTACCAGCAGGATAATCCGCAGGTGCACAAAGCCCGCATCACTATGGGATGGTTTGAGGAACATGACGATGACTTTTCCTAGCTGCAGTGGCCCGTTCAGTCCCTGGATCTCAGCCGGATTGAAAATTTGTGGGATGAGCTGGAACGGGCTGTTCGCTCCAGGCCTACACCTCCATCAAATCTTCAGGAACTGCGTGACACACTCATGTCTGCATGGTACACAATACCTCAACAACG
>JAFIDM010009631.1:162901401-162938584 GCA_023159025.1 Thereuonema tuberculata | reverse complement strand
TATATACGCCCCTGATTCAACATATCTACAACTGAGCTAACAGAAGCCGTTGCGAAGCATTGTGGGATATGTGTCCACAGACAGACAAACCGGGGATATAAGGCGTCTTTCCACTCCACTAAGTGCGATCCCCGATCCGGAGGTACGCGGTCGATAGATTTCTACTGTCGCACAACGGAGAACCCCTAGAAGAAGCCATAGATGGACTAAGGAAAGATACTGGAGTGGTTTCCCATTTGCCTTCCAGAGGAAAGGAAATTGAAACATCCAAGCTCTCGACCGGGATTTGAACCCGGGTACCGGCACACTGGCCTCACGGCAGACCGACGCCTGAGACCGCGCGACCACGCCGGCACGGCAAGGCGTCTTTCAGAAGCCTAATAAAATGCAAAAAAATAAAATAAAGAAATAAATCTACTGATATGAAATCTACATTCAAAAAGGCGTTAGACCTACTGCAGTTAAATTTGAATAAAGAATAAAAAAGAAATAGGCCTATTATAAAAGAAGTATTATAAAAAAGAAATCCATTACAACGAATTTTAATAGTGTGTTTTAGAGAATTTTCTGAAATTCTTTACGTAAAATTTTTGAAATATGCACCCGAGATTCTGTTTTGAAATTTTAAACACAAAGACAGAAAATAAGCTTTATAGATAAAACTACTATTTTGATAATGTTTAAAAATGATTTATGACAATTTAATAATTTTCGAGATCTTTAAATGCACAGTTTAGTAGAAAGTTTTGTTTTTGAGAACTATCTGTTCTTTAGTAGGCTGTTTCTTTCTTTTGCATTAATCAGATAGTTTTAAAACATAGTCTTTAAATTGGTGAAACACGGAGGCTTCGGGGAAAATGAAATTGCACCATAGTTGTCATGATTTCCGGAAAGTCTACATTTTCATTTCCGCTGCTGACAATTTGTTGCCGTTTTCACTAAGAGCGTAGACATTAAACTTGTTGCTGATTGAGTAACGACCACATTAAATGGAATTTTACAGCCATCACCCGTCTCTACTGTCCTACAATTACATTTTATTGCTTTTTCCTCCTTTGCTCCCGGTTGATTAATAAGAAATAGCATTCCTCTATTATTAGTTGAAATTTTCAAGGTTTATCATTTCTCCTTTTCGATTGTGTAATAATCCCCGTTTGAAGGAGCTCAATTTTATGGAGATGTTTTTTTTCCGCCTTCTCTTTGTTTTCCTTTTTCTCATATTAAGAGAGACTATTTCCTCAGATTGTAAAAGAAGAAATATAAGACTGCACTTAAGCAATAACATAACTGCATAATAATCTAATATAACTGCTTATATTAACTTGCTTTCGAGAAATAAAGGTGAAATACTAGCAAGGCTTATCTGTTGAGGAAATACTAAGTGACGAGGGAAAGTTATCAAAAATTGAAAACAGAAACGTAGTTTGCTCTGATAAATATCGAAAACTGATATTTACTGCCTTAAAATTACTGCATATTAATCAATTTAATTATTGCAATGGATCTTATTTTTTTTTACTAATTTTAAAAGAAAAAATATAAATGAAAATTATCTTATTTAAGTAAGTCTTTTTACCTTGAATGTAACAAAAGTTTATTTAAAACTGTCAATGTTCTTCTATTTTAATATTGACTATATTTTTTTTTATGTTAAGATTTATTATATTTCAAAAATTATCTACTAATGTTAATGAATCCTTCAAAAATTGTTAAAAAGAGTCGTGATTAATTCCAAATTATTTCACTCCAAGTTATTTTATTTCATTTTAATTTTACTGTAGTTTACTTTCTTTTATTTCTTTGTAGTCTACTACATCCTTTTTCCACCTTCCCAGTTATATTTTCTTAAAGGTTCTGAGGAATTAAATCTAAATTAAAATTACATAGAAAATAATTAATCAAAATAATAAATAAAATTTTTCGGCATTTGGGTCAGGAAGTTTCAAAACTGGATGAAAAATATAATTTATTTAGGACTTTTTAAGTATCTTGGCATTGATATTGATATAATTTTTTTAGAGAGAAGAATTCTTTACAATATTTTTATTTTAAATTCTTGCTGTTAATATGTATTCTTAAATGTGGAATCAGAAACTTAGAATTAGATTTTATCTTTTACAAAATGGACAAAGCAATTTAGCTGCCTTTTTTTCTGAAATTTCATTAGTCAACGTGAATCCTTCCAATTTCAAATTCATAAAGAATACAGTTTCTGTTAATATAAAAAGAAGCTGTAAATGTGGAACGTATTTCAGTGAACTGCAACACATTATTAAATCAATGACTTTATTTTTTAATGAAATTTAATAGGAAATTAAAAACAAAGTCAACTTGCTTGATCTTGGACTTTTTCTTTCCTAATTGCAATTTCTATACACTGAAGAATTATTTGACAGAAAGCAAACATTTAGAAAATTGTCAGATCAATTTGAATTCTTTTTTAACTTTCTCTAGCCAAATTTTACTACAATTCTTCTTTAAACTTGCAATTTTACCTGTTCTTTGTAGGGTTTTTCAATAGACAGATAGCATTAAGTTAAAATAGAATTCTGAAATTAATCCTGTTTTGCATTAATTAATAGTGAAATTAGTGACAGAAAATACAGATGTCTTAGCCCTAATAGCCGATAGCTAAATAACATTTCAAAGTTCTTAGACAAATTTAAATCTTCCGTGTTTGTTTGTTTGTTTTTAATTTTGTATCTCAATCACTTCACTGACAGTAATGATCTATTCAAAGTTCTGTGATATATCCTAACTGAAATACATTTTTTTTTTTACTCAGTGTATTTATCAGAAATGCCTGTTTAGCAACAGAAAAGTAAAAATAAAACAGCTGTTTTTGTTTTGTTTTTTAATCTAGAAAAACTGGAATTATTTATTTTGATTTGGAATTTAGGTAGAATATTTATTTTCTCGAAACCCTTTCATTAAAAAAAAAAAAAAAATATCAAAAATTAGAATTGTATAATTATTTTTAATTATTATTATTATTATTATTTTAAATCAGGGATAAAATTATTAAAAGCAACACTCACTGGTTTACTTTTTGTTTTCAACGTACACTATTCGCCAATTTATCACCTCTTATTTATCTCTTGAAAAACCAATGCTTCTTTGTCATTTGTTATTGTGATGTAACGATTATTTGTCGTGATTTGTTATTAGTTTTTTAAGTAACTGTATTTTAAACTAATGCTAAAGGAAATAATGATCAGTGTTTTTTTCGTTGATCAGACCAATGATTATGTTTTAACATAACGAATAGTAGACCTTACAAAACTTTATGACGCGACAAGAGATTCAATAGTAGTGATAAATATGTTAATAGCCAGTTAAAAAGTCAAACGACAATTTAGTGCTAGTAATCACAAAGAGATTATTATCAAGGAATTTTATCAACACTATAATTTTAATTGTTAAGAATACCTAATATTTATATTTGCCACTGTCTTTTTTATTTAAGAATTATTATTTAGCCATCATAAATTCCTTGATGATATATTTTAATCCATTATTATAATATTATAGAGAGTATTGCATATTTTTAATAAAATTATTATAATCTCTTTTAACTTTATTAGACTTTTACAAAGCGTGAAAACCAACAACATCTTAGAAAAATTACTGACAGGGTAAATAACGGACATTTAATGACAATTTATTTAAAAACAGCAACAAAAAAGGTATACAAAGAAGAAATAATTACTGTAATTCATAACACATAATTGTATAAATAAGCTTAATGTTAATTACTTTCAACACTTGTTGCGATAAAAAAAAAAAAGTTCAGATGTGTAATTAGCCAAATTAAATTATTTAATAAAGATTTGAATAAATTTTCTCATTTTACAGTAGTGCATATCTGTAAATTCCATTAAGCTGTTCAATTAACTTTTGCTTTAATCGGGATGTGGGTTTATTTTATTAATATTTGGTATTTCAGTCATCGATAAAATTATGTGATTTTTTTTTTATGGTTACCAAATTTTTTATTAATGATTTTTTATAATTATTTATATTCATACACATACACACATCCATATATATATATATATATATATATATATATATATATATATATATATATATATATATATGCGATGTGCCCCGCGGTGTCACCCGCGTTAAATTCGGTCCTTCTCGGTAATGTTCGGTTCTTGTCGTGCAGCCAAGCTGTCCCGTCGCCGCCGCCGTCGTGGCATTTATGTTTACAGCTCCGCTCCTATTGGTCGTAGTGTGATGTTATATAGCCTATATCCTTCCTCAATAAACGGACTGTCTAACGCAAAAAGAATTTTTCAAATCGGACTGGTAGTTCTGAGATTAACGCGTTCAAACACCAAACTCTTCAGCTTTATAATAGTAATATGATATGTATATACAGTAAACTCCCGATTACCCTCGGAATTGGGTGGCGCGGCAAGCACGGATAAGCGAATTCCGCGGCTAATCAGGAAAAGGATGAAAATCAACACAAAAATGCTTTTAATATATTTTATTTACATTAAAATGGCAATACATACAGTAACAGTACATACATTTAAACAATTGTTTTATTTTAAATTATTTATTTATTTTAAAATTTTATTATTACGGGAAGGCTCTCCCGTAATTTAGTGTATCCTGCCGGTCTAAGCTCCGTCCACAAGCTTGTTCTTTAAATTGTTTATCTATAATTGCCTTCACTTACTTTGTTATAGCCTCTTTTATTGTTTACCTTATTCTAGATTTAATTTTTTTTTAATTCCCTAATTTATTGTACAGAAAAAAAATGGAAACAGAAGAGGTCCGCGAATGAGCCGCCCGCGGATAATCGGGAGTTTACTATATATATATATATATATATATATATATATATATATATATATGCATACACAGGGTGATTATAATTAAAGTTCAACTTTCAACATGCTGTAGAAAAAGAACCATTGCTCAGAATGACCTGAAATTTGAACTGCATATACTCGAAGAAAGAGGAAATGATATGGAATAAGAAAAAAAAATAGATCCAAATGTTAGCAATAGATGGCGCTTTAAGCGTCATAACGTAAATGGGTTCGGCTACAAGTGACATTTGAATCGCAATACGATGGCTATCGCAATAAGTGCAGTTGCACGTTAAACCAACTGTACTGTTCAATGTGCATAACTGTATCGGGTTTTTACTGAAGAAATGACTTCCAAGTCATTGAACAGTTGTGGCACTGTTAGTTTAAAGCCCATCCACCACGGCAAGGTCGTACCACATCGGATGGGAAAAATTGGTTTTTTAATTGTCCTGAGGCCAAAAACCGCATAAAAAGCAACAATGAAATCGGTTGTTAATTATCGCGAGACTTGCGCAAGACATGTTCCATATGCTGTCCACTGTTTTCTGCCACAAGTTGAAACCGAGAAACAGCATGTTCTACAGCAGATCCCTGAGACACTCCGATCTGTTGTGGAACATGCTGTTTCTCGGTTTCAACTCGGTCACGTTGTGAATGTGTTGCGCAATGCGTGCCTTCAATTCAGCTAAGTTTGCAATCGGACCATTAAACACAATATTTTTCAGATAGCCCCACAGCCAGAAGTCACAAGGATTAAGATTAGGTGATCTTGACGGCCAGGCTGTTGGAAAATGACGGCTGATAATTCTAACATTTCCGAAATGCCTCTTGAGCAGCTGCTTCACTGGCTTTGCAATGTGTAGAGGAGCGCCATCTTGCATCAAAATAATGCTACCCACACATGCACGCTGTTGAAGTGTTGGAATGACGTGGTTGCGCAAAAGACTCTCATTGCGTTTATCATTGACGGTACAGGTAACAGGACCCGCATGACTCATCTCCTCGAAAAAAAATGGTCCTACGATCAACCCGCACCACACAGTTACCTTTGCAGAATGAAGAGGTACTGGTTCATGTCCGAACGGATTTTCCGTTGCCCATATTCTGCAATTCTGAGTATTAACATGTCCTTGGAGTTAGAAATGGGCTTCGTTTGTCTACAAAATGTTCTATGGCCATTCATTGTCAACTTCCATGCGAGCAAGAAATTCTAGAGCAAACCTTTCTCTTATGGCAGGTCAGCAGGAAGCAACTCCTGAACATGGGCAATTTTGTATGGATAGCAATGCAGGATGTTTCGTACAATTTTATGCACCATCACAGGCATGTCCAAAGTTCGAGCAATTCCCCGTGCACTGCACGTTTGCACACCACCCCTCGTCTCTTCCTGGACTGCTGTGGCCACATCTTCTACTGATGTCGAAGCAATTGGTTTCCTCCCTCTGCCAGATTTCATTTCAAAACGAACCTGTCTCTTTGAATTTCTTCATCATTTTCTCCAGACCCTTGGCGGACATCGGACCACAGCCTTTTTTCATACCCTTTACTGTCCGGAACTTCTTCAGAGCTACTGGCTCACAGTCACCATTCTTGTAAAAGAGCTTCACAAGCAGAGCGCGATCCTTCATTGAGAGAGTCATGGCGAGCTCCTCAGAAGCAATTTGAGGAAAACGCCATGTACTCCGCGTTTTTATAACAAATGCAATGTGTCGTGCGCATGACACGTCTTGTATTTTGCATATTATGACGCTGAAAGAACCATCTATTGCTAACATTTGGAACTATGGTTTTTCTTATGCCATACCATTTCTCCTTTCTTCGAGTATATTCAGTTCAAATTTTACGTCATTCTGAGCAGAGGTTCTTTTTTTACAGCATGTTGAAAATTGAACTTTAATTGTAATTACCCTGTATATTAATACCTAAAATAGTACATTAAAAACTGTTTTAATGCTTTCAAACTCCTCTTATTATGAAAAACCTTATTTGATGATTGCTGCTGTGTAAAATGAGCTATGATCATATTTTATTATAAATAAATAAAACAAGTTTGATGTGATAATTGTTAGGTCATTGAAGTACGCAAACAAGAAAACATTAAATCTTATGACCTATGATAGGCAATTAATTAATTTTATGCTGCTCTTAAAAGCTTTAAAGTGGTAAGAAAAATAATAATGTTAACAGGATTTAGAAAGAACTTAGCTTTTTAGATATATATTTATTTTATGTAATTTTTAATATTATCATTCATAGATCAATGCTGCGAAATCTTTTAAAATTTTAGCCATTTTATGGTCATTTTATCTATGAAGATAACAAACGATATCATATTCTCAGTTTTCAGCCTCATTAAGGACTTTATGTGCAGAAATATCTTTAGAAGTTCAAAGAATTTTGAGAAATAAAGAATTTTCGGAGAAAAGAAATGTTAAAAATTTATCGAATTCTTATTAAAAAATTATACTTCAAAATTAGTAAGTTTTATTATTAGGCCAATTACTTTAATTTAGCTTTCTAAGGGAACATACTGAAATATAGAAACTTTCAAATTATAAATATAAAAATGATCAATAAAAAGATAAAACAATGAAAATTATAAACTCATGAATTGTTTTTCAATTGTTCATTGTTTCTTTAAATCGTATCAGATTAGTTTATGTATTTTTTTTTATCTGAATAAATTTATTCAGGAATGAAAAAAGAAAAATGTCTAATAACTCATATTAAAAAGCTTATGTGTTTCATATATATCTTACAGTTAAGTGAGTGTTACTTGAAATTAATTTATATATTAATGAATAACATGATGAATTATTATTTCATAATTCACTTTGGAAAGCTACGAATCCTAAAATATTTTTAAAAGTTCTAGTATATTTACTTTAATATTTTATGTTTATACATGACATAAAGTAATATAAAAGGTCTCAGGATTTCAAATAATAAAAGAATATTTTTTAGTTTTGAAATTATGAAAATAAACCGTTAAAATTTATGCATTGTTTAAAATACAAGTAAATATTACTTGCATTGTAAATAAAACATAAAATCTCTATTGTATTAGATTAAAATGTTTTAAAATTAAGAATATAAATAAGAGTAAAACTGAGCAATAAAAAGATTTATATTAAAATAATACTTAATTATCTGCTTTATTTTATGCAGTAAGAAAAACAAACAAACTGCAAAAGTGTTTTCTTTTCGATAGTACCTTGTTACTATCGCATTGCTTCATGGGAATCGCGGAAGGGTGAGTGAGACACCTCGCTTCATTGCAACTACAACATCATGGCGGGAGTGGTGACGCGCATCGTGTTCGTGGGTGCGAGCAAGAAGCCGAATTTCGTGACCGAGACATGCCCATTGCCCACCGCCTCTGAACTTCAAGAGGGAGAGGTTCTTTTGAAGATGCGACTGGCCACAATTTGTTCCTCCGATCTTGAGGCTTTAGACGGCAAATGGGCAAAACCAATTCCCAGGTAAGTGACTGCTGTTCACCAGTGTCCCTCCCGAGCTGCCGCTCACACGCTAACCTGTTTCGTTTCTGTCAATTTCTTTATACTATATTTAAATGGAGCGGAATAATTCCGCCTCATAAAGAAAAATGAAGGCTTTGCTTAAGCCATCAAATAGTGAATTTTCGAAAATTATATGTAAAAAATTTTAAACACTTTTTCCGGAAATAAGTTATTTTTCTTTTGCCCGCTTAGTTTTTTGCCGTTCGTATGACCTCGGTATTCTCAGTTGAACCCAAATTCGACTTAGACGTGGACCTTCATATTGTTACATCATCAAAATTCTACAACTCTTTTTTTTTTTTTTTTTTTATTTCTTAAATGCGACCCATGTCTTTCCTTCCTGTAGCGACCCACTCCTATAGATTTCCTTTTAAGCCTTTGTCGTTGGTCCAACCTCCACGGCCATCACCGTAAGCCCTGCGGTGTTTTCTTCCTCGAACCCGGCTCGTCTATTCGGAGTTCCCGTGAGTCCGCATGCGGTCAAAAATACTTTTTCCTGTCTTCTTAGTAATAATGACAGATCGGCGTTATCTTATTCTTTTGTAGTGGTTTGCATACTATAATCAGACCTTTTCATAGATATCGTGTGGTTTCATTAGACTTTTTCAATGTGAATAACTGGGTACTTCAATCCGTTGTTACAAAAGTTGTTGTGAAAGCCTTGACCCGGCCTTCTTTGTTGCAAAATATACCTAATTGCCTTAGCAGCGCAAAAAGAATATTCAGAAATGAAGTCTATAATAGAAATAAGTTTCTTTAACCTCTCTAAGAACTTATATAATAAAGCTTCCACGTTTTTTTAAGGCAGTAACTCCTTGAGTAAATAATAATTATTAAAATATGCCTGGAAGAACTTTCATATAATAATACAGTTTCGATATTTAAAAATGATAAGTAGATATATTTTTCAGTCATATAAAAAAAGTTTATTGTATGGTTATTTTTATAACAAAAAAAAATCCAAAAATTTGATAAACTGAAAAAATCAATGGGAATTATTTGTTGCTATATCTGTTAGCTGCCAATTTCTGTATGGAATTAAATGTATTTAGTGGATACGTATGTTTAAGGACGAATTATAATTTATTGCTTGAAATTACTAGTTGAACAGGATCATTTTAATGAATAAAAGATAGGTCACCTTAATTAGACGAGACATACCTGAATAGGAAACGTGTTCGCCGAATACATCATTAATTACTTAAGTATAAGTCTGAATTTGTTGTGCCTTGAACAGAGTATTAATTTAAAGGTTCTAAATTTCCCCTCCCTTACAGTTCTCAAATTATTAACGTGATTTGCTTAAGTTACATCATTACTGTAATTGTCACTTGATTATTACTATAAAATGTCTAAAGAATTAATTAAGGTAAAAAAAAAATCATGAACAATGAATTCGCCTAGGAAAAAAAAAAAGGAAGGGGGGGTTAATGCTTAAGATCTTCTCAGTGAAACTTTCCATTTGATATTCCTTTCGTGACTGGTGTGTTATTAGTGCCGCCTTTAGTAATGATGAAATCTTGGGTTTAAAATTTCAAACAACGTTTTGTAAGGCATGACTGAACTCTAACGAAGAAGTAAACTTAGAATAAGATCACAACTAAAGCACATTTTTAATAAATAAAAAACTCAAACATATTTGAAGCCTTGAGACAGGATTAAAGTTGTACTGTAAAAAAAAAAGTTAACTACTTTCTTAGAAAGGTTTAATATGAGTCATTTAGAATTTCCCAAATGATTCACTTGTAAAAATATGTTCAGAACACTCCATGCTGTTATCGAGGATATTAGATCTATTATGTAATTTTAAAATGTCAAACAGAAATGACGTTTGTGAGTATCAGTAACTGGTTGTTTTTGTTAAGCTTTTTCCTCCATTTTTGTTGAAAACAGGAACGTAACTTAATCTTCCTAATTTAAATCAATATCTTTCTTAGAATCTCTGTACAAATATCCGTTCTTTTCTTATGTTGATATATGGATTTATTTTTTACACCAATTCCATAGAATTCCTTTTAGTATTAATATTTTCTTTTTAAACTAAGAAAAACATGTAACAATATCGTTACCTAAAAATTTTATTACGTTGTGAATAAAAGAATCACTGTTTTTGTTTTTTAGAAAAAAGTCTTGCTTGTTGCTCATAAAATTTAAACTAAAATTTATGTTGTAAAGTATTCAGACATCAGTGTTCAGTGAATATTTAATGTTCAGTGTATTTAATATTAAATATTATTAAGTATTTAGATATTAAATATTATTAAACATTTTGTGAATATTTAATATTCACTGTATTTAATATTAAATATAGCAATATAATGAAATATTTTAATTATTAAATAATATTAATTTTAATGAAATATTTTATCCAACGTTTACTTTTATGAAAATGGGTTTCTGTTTTACTTGATTTTCCAAGTGGTTTGATGTTACGAAGTATTACGAAGAAAAAACTATTTAGAACCGGAATAAAGTTTCTCTCTTATCTCTATTGAAGTACTTCTGCCTGTTTTTAATATTTAAAAAAAAACTTGAGGATATTAGGGTATTTAGAAACAATACCCTAGTGAATTATATCTATTGAGTTGCTAAATTGCGTTACATACTTATTTTATGTAAAAATTGAACTGCAAATTTAAATAATTTATTTCTTGAAAACAAAATTAACGAACAGTCCAAAACTTTGGAAGGTTGAAAGAAAACTGAAATTTTATTTTATTTTTTAATTGTATATTTCCTTTTCATTATAAATTATTTGGTTTATTATTTGTTTATTTTTTTAGTAAAATTTTGTTAATTTTTAAATTATTTAATTCTGCAGTCTCAGTTTTTATTTCTGCAAGTCGAACATTTATTGAAGGTTAAGTTAACGCATTAGCCCCATATCATCACATGAGCAGGAGGTAAAGGCTTGTGCGACCATCAATATAACGGCACGAAATGGAGATCTGATTCTCTGAAAAGAAATCAGTACTTATTTGTAACCAATCCTAAAAGCATCTGGAGGAGAAATAACCAAAAACTGCCCTTCATAGTCTGTGTTCGAACCTTATTATTTGAGCTACCGGTCCAACGAGAGATTTATTTGCTAAATAATAATAATAATAATAATAATAGGGATAAAGTATTCATTAGTATAATCACTTTTGATATTCAAGGCGTTATTCAATTTCTTTTTTGTTGTGAAGTAATTCCTTTTATTTTCTGGACAATATTTTTTAGGTTTTTATTAAAATCTCTTAATTAATTAGCAATAATAATAATAATAATAATAATAATAAAATACAACAACTTATAAGCTTTGAAGATAAGATCAAATTCAAAAAATTTTTTATTAGTGTTTTTGTTAGCTACTTTATTTGCAATGCTTCTTTAAAATCTTATAAAAAATACCATTAATTTATATGTAAAATGGAATACTTAAATATCGATGCTATTAATAGTTCTTCAAAGGCTAATTAGAGCTTGACTAATTATTTTCAAAACAATTGCTTCAGCTGCATTCTTCAGAATACCATCTTGAGAAGTTCTTTAATTTTCCTGTTATGTCAAGAACTGATTGACATACACCAGTCCTCCGCCCGGGATAAATCATAAACAGAAGAAGAAAAAAAGGCTCAATTCTTGTTATTGTAGAACAAACTCTCAGTGCCCAGTCATTTTATACAGTGTTTGTTTATATATCGTTCTGTTCTGATTTAAAAAAAGTTTACAAATGCTGTGTAACATATGGAATAAAGAAATAGTGTCCATGTAAATCATATTAAATGGATTGTTGAGGGTTGATTTTTGTTAGTTTACTATGGTAGTTAACTAAAAATCAATGACACGCAATTGACTTTCATTAAAAGAAATTACATTATCCGTTTATTTATAATGATTTTTAATGATGTTGTGTTAATGAAAATGCTCTCCACGAAATTATTGAAAAATTAAAATTTCTATACCAACACTAAACAATGTAAAGTTCATTTTAAGCAAAGCTAATATATTCCATTATACTAGACAGTGATATACCATTGATGAAAGAGATCTGCAAATTGTAACTGCGCAGATGCCAAAAACAAAATACAGTTTTGATATCAAAATCACAGTCAACTTTTGTGTTCAGTAAATTTTATTTTAATAATTAAAGAAATAAAATTTTTATCTGGAAATGTGATATAATTAAATAAATTTTATTTAACCAACTAATTATTAAGTAGAAATTAAATTCCTCAAAAAAAAGCAAAAAAAAAGTTTTAATCTTACAATTTCTTTTAAATAAATAACTAACCATTCCTGACAGTTTTCATATCAGACTTTATCATAAGTCTAAAAGTTCTGTTTTTTTTTTCTTCTTAAATTTCATGCTAATATTTTAAAATACTGAGTCAAATATTAGTTTGTTTGTTTCTTTTTTTTTTCTTTTTCTTAATAATTACCTGTAGAAAATTTCTTACTTAGTTCGAAATATTCCAGTTTCTGTATAAGATTCCAATTTTCAGAAAGAAAAAGCAGAGAGTTTGAATTAAAATAAAGATTATCATTTAACATTTTTTTAAAAACCATGAAGCATTTAAGCTGTTTCCGTCGTATTTTTTCTTATGAATAAGTCACCTACTGAAAATGTTGCTATGAGTGTATTTTTGTTTGGGGACAAGTACCACTAAAGGGTTATTGTACGTTGGGAAACCTGTTTTCTATTTTCTCTGTGCCTTCTAAAGTTACATCTAAGTATCCCTACTCATTAGGAATGAAGAGATCTAGTTGTTTATTTGAGCAAAAAAAAAAAAAAGAAAAAAAAAATACTCCTTCTAGGGGCATGCATCGTTTGTAAGCAAAACATATTTGTTATCTGAAAGCCTAAGGCAGTAAGTTAATGAAGCTGGTTCATTCAAAATACAGTAACTTACAGTACGTTCAAAATAAACAACTATATGTATATATACACGAGTATTTTGCTGAAATCAATATAGTTTTAATGTTTGACTGAAAAACAAAGTAACTTAAACAATTATACTGAAATTAATGCGTTATATTCATGAGATTCAAATCTTTCTCTCAGGTCTTGTTCAAAAAAGTATTACTTTTTCAAATATGAAATTAATACTATGTAAAATATGTTTAGACTACTTTTAGATGCTTACCTTTTTAGCTGAGGAAAGCTATTTTTATTAGATCCTCGTAATAGTAAATAAAAAATATATAAAAATCATTATAATGGTAATCTGTTAGAAAAAAATCTCCACATCAATCACACTATTAATCTCAAGATATCGTAAAGAAGTATAATTTTATCAAACATTTGGCGATTTTCTTTTTCGGAACCTTTTATTTAATATATATTCTCTACCTTTTTTTCTATTTAAAATCTCTTTGGATAGAAATTACCATGTAATTTTTTTTAGTTTACTTTCTTGATTACTAATTAACATTTATTAATTATTATCAAATTTAATAATTGATTTAATAAGGTTTTTATTTTTATTATTTTATTTATACATTTCTTTAAAAATAATCAATTTGAATATTTAAACAAAATATTTTTTATGATGAAGAATTATCCAAAAAAAATTATTTTAAGTTTTGGAAAAATCTCATCACTGTCAGGGTTTGGTGAAAAAAAATCTTTAGTATCTTGAATCTCGTAAAATACTTTTTGGTTTTCATTTCAAATTTCATTTTCTGAGGCCTCGCAGAAAACGATTTCATTCTCAAAATATTTTACGGTAATAATGTAGGATTATTTTGGGAAACCCTTCTTTACAAAACATAAATTTGGAGTAAAGGGGGGGAGCAAAGCATAACCTTATTGTTTGTTTTTTCCTTGGGTCGTTTCTTCAAGAACCCATTGGCCTATTAAAATATCCTTAAGAAAAATACGTCAATTTTCAGAGGCTCTCCGAAAAGGAAAGTTGGTAAGAAGATAGCCTTGACTGTTGATAGGACGCCCCTCTTTCCATTATCAGATTTGGTTATATATTAAACAGCAAGGAAGACTGAATAATAAAGAGGGTCTTTGTGTGGATGCTAATGGGGAAATGAATTATCACTAGTTCATCGTAAAGAAACAAAGAGTTCTGTTTAGAAATGCCTCATTTGCCTTTCATATCATTGGTTGAAAGGAATAGTTAATTTTCATTCACAACCCAGCTCATTAGAATTGTAAATATAACGTTAATCTCGAGTCAAAAATTTATTGTCTAGACAGGGTATAGATATATATATATATATATATGCAATATGGTCATTCCCTGTTATTACTACAACACTTTGTGTATTAATTTTTAGGGTTTAAATTAAGTTCTTTCGAAACTAAAAGGATAATAGAAAGATACAAAATTTCATAGTCTTTTTTTTACCCACTTTTAATTTACCCTAAAAGAGAAAGTCGTTATTTTTTTATTAACTTATTTATTAATTTAAAGGAACCCAAAACTTTCAATAATTAACTTTAAAGGAACTTTTAAATACTTTCAATAATTAATTTAAGCATATTTTTCATTATTTATAATGTTTTATTCAATTCGAAAACTTGCCCTACACAAATTATTTAACATTTTTTTTTTAATTTATTTTTATTGAAATAGCACAATCTATCGTCAGTGAAATATATGATTACTTTTTTCTATAATTAAGAGATAGAACAATATGCTTAAATGATTCTTTCCAGTTATTTATTTTCTTAATCATTTTTAGGCATTCTGATCAAGATTACTAAGCTTATAGTAAAATTACAAGATTCTTCTGTGTTTCTTCATTTGTTATATCTGGGGAAAATATAGGTGAAAACAATTGCTTTGCTCTCGAGTCAACCGTTTTCTAATTCCTGAACTCTTACATCTGTCACTAATAGTCGTCTAATAAATCATTTTTAATACAACCTGTAAAATCTTAGTTAACAAAAATGAAGAAGAAAGAAATTGATATTTTGCGTTAAAAAATAAAATTTCAGAGATACAGACAGTACTACCACCGCTTTCGATTTTTTTTTAATAATTATTATTATGACTTTGATAAAGAACAAAAAGTTTTTTACCTGAAAATTGAATAAAAATGATATTTTACTTTTTATTCTTTAAAACAAAGTCACATTCCTGTATTTTATTTGGTTTCTTTATTTTTTCGATTGTGTATTAACAATAAAACTGTATTTTCCAACTATAATATTAAGAAAAAAGTTGGTATGTGAGCAACCTTCAGAAGTCATATGGCTGGAGTGTGAATAAGTTTTTTGAATTTATTAACTAATGACTTTAATAGGAGCAGGATTTCTCATTCAGTGGAACACCACTTTCCTCCATATTAGTTTATAAACATGCGGCCTTTATATAAATAATTTTTTCGAAATATACTAATTTGGAAATTATAATAATATAAGTAAGGAAATAATTTAAATTTCAGTAAAAAAATAAAAACAGCCAAGTAAAAGGATATTGAAATTGAAATTACGTCAAGTGAAAAGTAGGCTCTCTTTGTTTACATTGTCCTCAAGGTCAGTCCATATAGACTTTCGAGATATGGGTTGGATTTCCTGTATTATTTATGACTTTTACCTTCTGCATTTCGTTGTATCATTGAAACTTGAATGGATAAAAGCAGAACCATTAAATTACTTGAAGTTATAATGCTATCGCAACAGCTGATCATGATGTAATTTAGAAATAACAAAGCTGCATTTAATGTTTAGTTATTTACGCATTTGTTTTGCTATTTAATTTGAACTGATGTTTCACAACATTTTTTTTTAAACTTTGGAAGCCATTGAAAGATGTTCTTTCATTGTAGTTCCATGAATGGAACTTTAATAAATTTGGAAGATCTCAGAGGTTTAGAGTTTAAAAACCTAAAGAAATTTTGAAAAAGAAAATATATCAAATAAATCCATTTATATAAGCCAGCAACAAAATTACATTAGTAATTTCTTTTAGCATTTTTATTTATTTTATTTTTGTTTTAATTCATATATTTAAATAAGCATAAAAAAGATTTTTAAAGCAGTAATTGAATTCGAATTTAGGTTTAAAATAACATATTGAATCTAAAAGTTAATTTCGTCTTTTTGAGTTCAAATTAAACCATAATGTGGTAAGGAGAGATGAATAATATTGATATAAGTTATATATTTTTAAAAAAAAATGCTGTAAATTTATAGACATAAGAAATTCTTTCCAAGGTATTAATCATTTTCTTATTTACGCTTATGTATGAAATATATGCTACTTAATGAAAAGCTGGCGATTAATAGTTTGTAGAAAATTTATAAAAGTTAAAAATATAATTAACTTAATAATCACTGGAATAAAAGCTAATGGAGCTCCTAGGCCATATCGCAATTTTTACCATTCATGTTTTCTTTTAATTTTAACTCAAAAAAATGGTGTGGGAAAGTCTGCTAGTTACAAATAAAAGAAAAAAAATAAAGGCTGTTTGGTGGGTTTTAGAAATATTTTGATTAAAAGAAATTAACAAAATAAAGATTAATAAAAATATTCTCTTTAAATTTTATTTATTTATTTATTTTTGTTCACAAAATATAATAGAATCCATTTTTTTTTAACTGCAAAATCTTAGTATTTCATTATTTAATTAAACCAAAAACGATTCTACAGTGTTTTGTAGCTTAATCAAAAGTTCTTTTGAAGCCGAAGCCTTTCGACATCATACTTTATCAGGTATCGCTCAAAATTTCAGATTGTCCACCTCTTTGAAGCCTCCTCTGTTTTCGGTCGCCTTAATCCTAATTGGCGGGAAGGCCTTCTCTCTAGGTTGTTCCCCGATTGCGATCTTTGCCTGTAGTTACGTAACCCCGATCTCAGTCGTCTGACAAGGTCTCGGAGCAGGTCTCGGCATATACACACGATGTCTCACTCACTAAACCACCTCCACCAAGGCAAACTAGTGATACGAAAGCGAACAGGGTGGTCAGGCAATTGTCTTTTTTTTTTTTGTTTGAATCTTGTTTTTTCAAGTTATGCATTCAGGCGTTCCAGGTGGTTAATTCGGGTACTCTCCAAGCAGAACGAAGTCGAATTTTGTCACTTCATTCAGAGGATTTTTTTTTTTTTTTTTGACATTAGAGAATGCGATTACATGCCTTGCCAAGCAGAGAAATTGAGTCCAAGAAGGAATTTACCTCTTTTATTATCACCTAATCATTCCACAATCCAATTGAGAGCATTTCCACAGATGGTTTTTCGTCCAGAAAACCAAGACTTGATGTCTTAGTCATAAAACTGCCCAAAAAGTTAAAAAAGCAATAAAGAAGGAATACTAAATAAAACAATGGGGCAGTGATCACCAAGAAAAAGATAAACAAACCCATATGAAGGTATCTAAGCATAAAATTCAAATAAACAATAGTAAATGGAATCCAAACGAGTTTATTTGAAGCTTATCTATACTGCAGTTACATTTTTCCTGTAACTTATTACGGAATCAGTGGTGAGTTGACGTTGAAGAGGATATTGTTAGCGCAATAGGATGGTATGACGTTAACATGTGATTGTTAAAAATACCTGTCATTAATATTCCTGTCTCTTGCATTACCACCTACAACTAAGGTTGATTATAAAATAAAAGAGTTAAATATGATGGATGCATGTAGTTTTCTTGTTTTGAAAGTATTGTTAGCCCTTCAATTTTGTGACATGATAGTCGTGTGGCTTGTTTTTAATCAGAAGGCCTTATATTTATTCGTGCCATAAAATACAGAATTAATCCATAAAAATAGTACACATGGATTGTCTCTCGAAAAAATAAGTAATTCCTCACTGAAACTTGAGTTTTAGATTTGAGGTGAAAGTAGGGGATTGTATAGGAAATAGGGGAGCGTAATTAAAAAAACTTGTTTATTGAAATTTTATGAAATTCCTAAAGCATCAGATGTGCGTGAACGCTTTTTTTTTTTTCTGTCAGTCGCTTCCAGGAACTCAATAGAAAAAGCCAAAGTTAAAAATTAAATATGTGAATGACCAGATACGATGCTATCTTATTTTAAATTGAAAAAAAAAAAAAAACCTAGAAGAGCACACGAAAAATGTTAACGTGCACGACAAAATTAACTAAACAATGATTAATGAGTTCTAACAATGGTTTAACAGTAAATTTTGACACTACTACAAAAATACCCTTAAAATACTTAATAATTGTTTAATCGCCTGCCAAAACTTCAATAGAAAATTACGTTTTAATTTTTATCAAAATTAAACTACTCAAAAATTTTATAAACTAAGTCTTATAATAAATAGAAATTTAAAAGTGAATCAGCATAACGAGAGGGAGTCATTTTCTTTTCTTTGGTTAAATAAGATATTTAATTATTCTTTATATTATTATTTATTTTATTTTATTTTTTATGTTGAAGTAACAGTTATGTTGTTCTAACTTGCCATTTTGTTTTGAGCTTATCCAAAATGGTTTTAAATATTTTATAATTATATAGGTATTTTGGTGACAATTAAAAGATCTTTTACACTTTCTATACCAGTTGTCATCTTGAATAACAAGCTCAGTGACTGATTCCGCAATAAGTATTACAGGAGCTCCATATTTCATTTTGGATTCAGATTATTGTCCTATTTTAATTAGTACACTGTTTCGACATTTTTGATTGTTTGCTAAAACGATTGCCCCTTAATGCCTCGTCATAAGCAATCAAGATATTGATATTATCAGCATGTGGTGTTAAAAACTGAATCTACGTAAAACTAAAACCCGAAAAAAATGAGCTAGCAATAAACGGGTCATTTAACATCTAAATTTCTATAAATCTTTGAATAAATTTGAACGCATTTATAAACGAACCCAGAATGAATCAAGACAATAAGGTGTTAGTGTCCTGATACAAAGGAAGGTTTGTGAATCAATTTTATCTCCCGTTTTCCTTCTTCCTTTCATATTCAAAGTCTGAAAACACATTATGGATACAAAAGACAGCTTGTTTCATTGTTTTATTTATTCACTGAAGGTTTATTATTTATATTCCATTTGTCTACGTATTAAATAAAAGGTATTTCTTTTATTTCTTAACATAATTTACATAAATTTATACTTGAAAATTCGATTATTTAATCTAAAAACGCACTTATCTAATAACTTTAATATACATTATTTTTTTTTTACTTTACTGCTAATATACATTAACATTTTTACTAAAGCGCTTATTTAATAAATAAATAATTTATATAAGTTATATCTGTAATTGTTTGTGTATTAGATAAAAAACGAACATATTTTTATTTATACTTGTAAATATACACTAACAATTACACTTAATATACATTAGACAAGTAAACATGTTAAACATACGTTTGACATGTTCTCTATTTAGTAATCCTTAATCTGCAGTTGGCCATACTGTAGTCGAAGAAATCACCGCAATTTGGTAATATTGAGATCCTCCTCCCTGTAATAGGCCTAGCTAATTGGGATTCTTTTAATATTTAAGGCATTTTAAATGCTACATTGTAAAATGAATAGTATTAAAAACATCCGAAAAAAATCATACTCGGAAGAGGATTTCCTTTTCTTCATTCTTGTTCTACGTACTATTCCTTTTTTCTAGAGAATTGTGCTATTTTAATTGAGCGGATCTCAGTTTATACCACGAAAAGCAATACGTCATTGAAGGAGTGGCGACGCTGCAGATCTGGGTGCTGATGTTAATTAAGGTCAAAATATTTTAAAAAAAGAAATGCATTGAAAGATAATGCATTCAAAAGCAAAATTATTAACAGCCTATTTTAACTTCTATTACTCTACGCATCTTCGTTTCTTTGGTAGTTAATAAAAAAATAGGGAGAAAAATATCATTCAGAATATATGTTAGACGTTCTAATCTATTCGGTATTTTTTCAGCGAAATTATTTAATTGTTATCTAATATTGGATATAAAGTTCTTTGATAGAAATACTTTCAACGTGATTCGATTGAGTGATGATTTCTTAATGCTATCATAAACAAATGTAGTTGGCATGTCAACATTCGAATACCCCACAAAGTAAGGAAATATACATATTTCCTTAAATATTTATATAAATATATTTATATATTTAAGAAAATTAATAGCAATGTTCTTATAAATACCTAGACTGCTAATGAAAGTTTCAGCTTGTTAGGAGAAAAAGTTCTTGTTTGCTTATGGATGACCAATGAATGGATAGATGTTGTCTTCTAGCTCCTTATCTGTTGGTCTAAAATATATCAAATAAGACATATTCTCAATAAGAATCTGCCTTATAAAAATATTATTTCTAAAAATAATAGTTCAGTTTCTAGAATGTATAATTTTTGGGGTATTGTGCTCACAGCCGGGATGGAAGGACGGACAAACATGCGTATTTTGGCTTAAAACTATTTGTTCACGCCCTTTTTTCTCTCCAACGCATATTAAGCCGAACAGTAAACTAAATCTGTCATAATATCGTTTTTGTATCTATCATACTGGTATAAAAATACTGAAATTAGAAAAACATTAACTACTGTAAATTGAATTATTTGAATAAAATTATATACTTGCTTTGAATTTTCTATCTTTTGATTTGTGCTTGTATTTATGATTAGAAGTCTTCACTGACTTTTATTTCTTCTGTTTATATAATGTTAACATTTATTTGTTCAGATGATTGCGTGTGTGATAAAAAATATTGTAGATAAAACGTTAGTTGTTACTGTTAACTTTTTACTAAATGATGTGGTTTGATAAAGATATTTAGAGATAACATTTTATTTAATTTCGTTTGAAGCTTCCGAAATTTGATCCAGAATAAATCGTTTCTGTAAATATAATGGAGTGTTTAAAGCATTGCATTTACAGATTTACTAATGAGAAATTAATCTTTTTTATTTTTTTCTTGCTGGGAAAACAAACTCCTATTTGGATGACAATTCATTGGATAATTAAAGATAATTTTTCACTTGGGGATTTGTTAAACAAAAGAATTAAAATAATCACGTAACATTTTAAGAAGAAACATGCATATCTGAAGTGATTACTGACTCGATTGGAATTCATACAAATACTTACAAATGGAATATCATTACAGCATTGAGGCCATCTAACTTATTTACACGTATTTCAAAGTAACAGAAGAAACCGCAAATAGTTTTCCTGAAATACATTTCGAAGGTTATCTGATATCTTTACAATTTTCTTTCTTTCTTTTTGAAATATAAAAAGTCACAGACAATAGTTGATGGATGAAGCTAATATTGTCGGATTTCTCAGCAAATAGAAAGGAGGGAAAAAAAATGCTTCCACGCTTTTCAGCTCTTTCGATTCAGGTTGAGACAAAACTGATCTTTCCAAACATATTTTAATTGCTTGATTTCGCTCAGTCGATTATTGATGGCTAATAATAATTTGAAAACTGTAAAGAAAATAATCATACATTAACAAAAATAAGTTTTTTATAAAATGATATTGTTTTATAGATATTGGATTGTTAAGTATTTGGAATTTAGGCAAACGTGTAGTTAGGAGGTATTTCTTTGAACTAATAATTGTTTTGTATTTTTTATTGTTTCGTATTAGCTTCTAAATAGAATTCAGACTATTCGTATTTTTGCAGCTTTTAATCCTTACTGTTAGTTTGAAATATACAGTATTGCTTTGATGTGCACATTTCGTAGTTTTTCAAATACTTATTTTAATTTTGTTTTACATTTCTCTAAAATGTTTTAATATAAAGGCTTTTTACCTATCTATTATTATTATTATTATTATTATTATTATTATTATTTAAGCAAAAATCCAGAAAACCAGTGATAACCCAAACTGCCGACTATGCCAAGAAAAACTTGAAACTGTTTCGCATTTAATCTGTGAATGCAGCAAAATCGCACAAACGGACTATAAAAGCAGACATGATAGGGTCGCCAGATTAATACACTGCGCATTATGCAAAAAATATGACTTGCCAGCATCTAAAAATTCATGGGAACATCAAGTTGAAAAAGTTTTAGAAAATGAAGACGTCAAAATCTTGTGGGATTTTAGAATTCAAACTGATAGACACCTGGATCATAATACGCCAGATATAACAGTATTAACAAATAGAACTATTTTCATAATTGATATTGCAATCCCTGGAGATGCAAGAATTTTAGATAAAGAACAGGAAAAAATTATAAAATACAGGGATTTGGCAATAGAAACAACACGGCTTTGGATGAAACACACGACAGTGATCCCCATCATCATAGGAACACTTGGAACAATCTCAAAAAATTTTACCAAGTATTTGAACCAATTGCAGTTGTCTGAAATAACAACATCAGAACTTCAGAAAACAGCGCTGCTTGGAACATCATATATATTGCGCAGATACCTGGTGGATACTTAGGTTTCTGGCTGAAACTTGTATCTACTAAAGGCTCCAGTCAGCGAATTTTTGATAATTATTATTATTATTATTATTATTATTAACTTAGTCGTTCATTTCAAAAATGTTTAAGATTTATTGTATTGAATGTTGTACTGTTTTGAGGTTTCATCTCTCTTTAATTGCAGTAAGTCAAAATATTTTAAACTCTTCTAAGGTTTTAATTACATGTTTTGCTTGATATCTAACAGAATACTTCCTGTCGAACGATTTAGACTTCATTCGGTGTTGTGTTATGTAACTGATTCTACTATTTCAGCTTGACCCTAAATTAAACAAGTTGATTTAAAGTGTAAATACTAAATTTCTTTCCATTCGATTGAAGTCTAACAATAGCATACATTCGTTTTGGATGAGAAGGAAGCACTTACTATTTTATTCTCTTATTCTTCTAGTTAGTGAATGGAGACAATCCACAGTCTGATGATAATATGCTGACGCTAAAATGTTATGTATTTCCCTATTAATAAATGTCGCATTGAATCATTAAATTTCACTCATTTTTCAGACCAACTTTATAGTTCACGTCTTTTCTTAAAATAAATTAAAAAGATTTATTTAAATAAAACTTATCTTTATATAGAAAATGAAGGCTTTTTTAACTTTACAATAAGGCTAATAATATTAGCCTTATTAAATAATAATAATAATAATAATAAATAAATAATAAATAATATTAGCCTTATAATAATATTGTATTACAAAAGTAATAGTAAAAAAAAAAAGTATCATATGAAACTTTCCAGTAATGTATTTTTACTACCAAATTGGCAGAATTCGTTTTAAAGATATGATTTACTTCATATTTACATTGCATATCTTATTAATTTGCATTGCATATCTTATTATTTGTTATATATTCGTTATATCATATTTTCCATTAAATTAAAGTAATCGAGTTGTTATGGTAACTACATTTCAGATAAGATTGGTATTTCGGACTCTTTTTGTTACATTTTCCCTTTGAGAAGATGAATACGGATTTAAAACTTTGCTTTATTACCTATATTGAGATGAATTTGCTAAAGAAAAATTAATATTTTGAAATAAATGGATGATGAATTCTATTTTATTGTGATTTATTTGGTTTCAACCTAACTTTATTCCTGCATTTATTAGCAGTAGTTTTTCTTTAATAGGACTCTTACATGTATTCAACAACATTGATAGAATTGTTTGAAATGGACGAAACTTCCCATCTACTAAACATATTGTCGCATTCGCTAAATTTCCTCAATATTTCGTTACTTGTTTTGTTTTTATTTACAGTGTCAGAAGTTTTAAACAACCTTACAGTTGTAGGAAAATTAAGTTTATGTGTATCAATTTTTATAATAATTATAATATTTTCCATATGGAACAATTTTTATATCAAATTTATATTGTTTTTCGAAGTCAAATTGCCGGTCATTTTCTTAGTTCCATGCATTGATTACACAGCTTTATATATTGGTTTTCATTCTGGTCCGTTTTCGCTTTCAAAAGATTGAAGATTTGCCGAGAGACAAATGAAAAAAAGAAAAAAAATGAAGCCAATTCAGGCTCTTAATGGGGGAAAACAGGATTTCAATTGAAACTTCAAATCAAATGTATGTTATTTTTATCAAATTATTATGATGTTAAGCAATAGGAACTCTTAGTTAATTTCGTAATATATCTTTAATGTATCATAATATTTGTTTTCTTAATATTTCCTAAAATACCATATAGTTCGTCATTTTAGGCTGTTGAAAATTCTTCTTTCCCTTTTCGTTTCAGAGGAATATACTGTATTTCGTTTACTCTTTATCTCTTTTCCAATTGTACATGAGTTTTGGATTCACATATTATTAGTGCTTTCTGTTTTAAAAGTTTGAAGAATAAACATAACTTTTGCTTATGTTTAGCGATTAAATTTGATAGTCAGTTCAGGATACATATAGACTAAATACAGTTTAAGAGAGAAAATTTTTTTTTTATTAAGATTTTATTCACAATAAAAATCACTTTTGATGTTTTTGTGGTTCCGCTTTCTTCATCAGAATGAGGTTTTTAATTTCAAAAGAAGCTTGAAAAATGTGATTTTTAATTGATTTTTCAATTATTTAATCTAACTGTATTCACTACTGATCAACAAATTCTAAATCTGTAATAATTTTTTTTTAATTTAAAAAATAATTATGTAGCATTTAATTTTACATAGCAACCATTCTCTATTTTTAATAAAGCGAAGTAATCAATTAATCTTATTTATAGTCTTTATTAAATAAAAAAAACTAAGAAAATAATGTTTCACAATGTAGAATAATGATAATAACAATAATTAGTAATCCCCCCCCCCCCCAAAAAAAAATGGTGACAGTTCCAATTTTCTGATCCTCCTCCTTATATCCACAATGGTCACAGTTTATGAAACACGGGCGTCGATAGTAAAAAGCAAAAAGAGTGTTTTTGATTTTTCAAATTTTTTCGTCGCATTTTCAATTTGAATATAATTTTTTAGTATTTTCCTGTCAAGTTTTTTTTTTTTTCATTTTTGCAACTTTACAAGTTTCATTCCGATTTAAATAAAATCTTGCTTTTAGCCATTTCTACACTTTGTCTTTTTTATAGTGCTAGAAAATTTGGGCACCCGCCTCCCTCTCCCTAAAAACTTGCCCTCCCCATCGGATGTGTACTTAAAGTCTAATGGTATACGCCGTTAATTAATTTTTTTAACCATTATTTTTAATAATTTTTTGCTTTTGACTTTGTGTGAATGTCCTATTTGACAAAATATACAAATGGAAAGAATTCTGAGAAAGGTATTCCAACAATTCTGAACCCTAAAGGCGGACATCATTTCGATACATGTCAGTGCATGAAGTTTCAGGACATTGTAAATAAGAAAAATGGAGACAGCTTACATTCCACAAAACCAGTTAGATTAAAAAAAAAAAAAGCTAAAAAGAGGAAATTGGATTAATAAAAATCCATTTTTCATTATCGAAATATTTTGAATTTGAAAAGGTTTTTCTTCGATTCATTCAGTCAAACAGAAATTTAAACTTACTTTCCCCAACAGAATAATGTGTGAAAATTCAATCTTTCAAATATTACTTATGTTTTTTTCAATTATACAGCAGTTTTGAAAAAAAAACCAAGCCTTTAAATAATTAAGATTAATAACTAAAACAGAATACTATCAGAATTATTTAAAAAATTTAGATAAAATATATTTACAGAAAATTTTTTTAATTTTAGATATTTCTGATCTAAAACAAAACAAACAAAAATACTCAACAAAAATAAGTAGGTTAAATGTAAATTATTTAAAAGAAAACGTTGATTTATTTTTATATAAATATTACTCTTTTTGATTTTATTTGAATTTATTAGTTTAATTATGATTCCCAGTTATATGGCTACATAATTAAAAAAAAATAAACACTTGTAATTTTCAGAAAGAGCAAGCTAAAAAAAACTGTCCAAGAAGCATTTGCCAACATATTCATAATAGTCTCTCAATATTGGATTTTAAAATTTAATGTAAATTTTAATATTTTTTATTTTATTACTGGAAGGTGATCATTTTATTAATAGAAAATTCCATTTCAGAGGGAATAATAATAATAATAATAATAATAATAATAATAATTATGTAAGCCCAGTAAAACAGAATAATAATAATACCGTAGTTTTTATTTCTTTATTTTCAATGTGGTGCAGTTCCGAAGTTTTTCATTTCCTACCACAAGAAATAAATATAGTAAGTACAGAAAACATTGTAGGAAAGCATAGATTAAATTAAAAATTCCAGTAATGATAAGCCGAAAAACAGAGATAAGGAATTAGTATATTTTCAAGATTTGCTAAGAGATATATAAATGAATATCTGTATTACAAAGATTTAATGTTGTTACATATCATATAAGAGTAGCATATTATTTTATAAATCAATATTCAAACTATCATAGAAGGAAGAAAATAAAATGTACAGATTAAATATCATTAAATCAACAAATCTTATCAGCATTACATAAAGTTACATTACAATATATAAGTTCATATATCAGTGTTTAAAATATCACAGAATAAACAAAACACATGAAGAAGTAAATCATATAAACAGATAGGCACAAAACCAATAGATCAAAAGAAAAATGAATAAATAATCAAATTAAAAGATAAGAAATGTTACAAGTCTAAATATTATAAATAAACCAATGTTTTAAAGCTTTTTTGACATACGAAATTGTATCATCTCTTCTTATTACATTAATATTTTTATCAAATTTAATATTTTTTCAACAATTAATATTTCTTTGACCAAAACTATTAAATATATTAGGATAAGGAAATAAATTAATTACTGTTTCTTAAGTTATGGCCAAACTATTGTTTCGTTGTATTTCTTTGTAATAAACGACTAAGCCCCTTTTATTGAATTGATTGTCACACAGTCTATGTGTGTCTACTCCTTAGAACTGAACTAGATTTATTATTTCCATAAAAATTGATCTAGATAACATTAATTTTGTCCACATTAAATATTCATTAAGGGTCATGATTTCTAGGTCATTTTTTTTTTTTTTTTTACATTTAAGACTTAGATTTATGTGGAATAATAAATTTGATTTTCATATTAGCTGTCTTATTTGAATTAAAGTAAAGAAAATACAAACTTACTCATATGTAAAACACTTATGATCCTTCAATAGGCTTTAATTAGAAAAAGGCGAGATAAAAGTAAAGTAATGCAATGCAAAGTAAATAAATTAATCTGCTTTTTCAGTTTAAGATGTCGAAGCAAATATTCTTCAAGAATGGATGCATGATAAAAGAAAACAAGGAAAAAAACAAAATTTATCTTTATTAGACCAAAAAAAGCAATTAAAAAACTATAACCGGATAATATATTTTAATTCGTAATCCTGCTTACATAAGTTAAGTTACAATTGCAACTCATGCTCTAATTAATACGATTAATGATTTTATATAGTTAGGATTTACAATTAATAATTTATTTATTAATACTCAAATACGTGGCATATTCAAAATATTTACGTTTTAAAATTTGTTTTTCTACAAAAGAATGGAAGAATATCCAAAAAAGAAATTATTTTTTTAAGTAAATATGGATTTTTATTTCCGAAACAAAAATACTTAAAAATTATTATAAATTATGGAAATTAAAAAATAATAATAAACAGAATTATAATTTAAGATCTGAAAGTAATATAAAATTAATTTATCTATATATAAATATCATCTATGGATTAAACGATATATATTATATACAGAAATTTTCATAAATAAAATAAATATATTATATTTAATAGTTATCAAAATAATTCAAAACTTAAAAAAAATGGATTATTGCAAAAATCTAAGACGTTCATTAATTGTTAATCTCTAAAAGAATTTCATATATTTCTATTGAGATTATTAATAAACAACAATTTTAGTGTTTGAAATCATTGATTTTGAATGCATTCTGTGACTAAATATATATATTTAGTAACCCCCATATATTAAATTGTCAATAACTTTCTTAATAATTGGTGCATTGTAATTAAACAAGTTTTGTAGTGAAGGTACAACTTAAAATTTCACATATGCACCGGCTTTTTTCCCCAAGTGTTTGTAATCTCCTGGGGATATCTTCGACTGAGTTGAGCAGGTACCCCTGTGGTACATTAGTGAGAACATGACGAATACGATCCTCCAATTCATCCAATGTTTTTGGTTTGGTGCGGTAAACCTCGTCCTTCGCCCAACCCCACAGGAAGAAGTCGCATGGGGTGAGGTCGGGACTCTGTGCCGACCACTCATACGGACCACGGCGACCCAACCAAAGTGCTGGGAAATGTTCGTCAAGCCAGTCACGGACGTCGAGTGCAAAGTGTGGTGGAGGACCATCTTGCATGAAAATTAGGTTATTGAAGTTATCCCAGGTCTGCCACCATCTCTGCACTTCCACAACGGAATGCTAGATTTCATAATGGGAGGCCACCTGAGCTCTTTCCTGCACTGTGATGCGATGGGCCATTACAGATCAGGTTCTACCACTGTAAAGAAAACATTTAAATTACATAAAACTATATTCATATACATAAAAGTTACAAGCATTTTACAATATGGAGTTATGTTCCGCCCACCCTGTATATATATATATACAGGGTGAATCGAAAATAGGGGAACAAACTGCGGAGGCGGGTTCCCCATACCAAAAGAAGTAAAAAAAGGTCAGATAAACATTTAACCGGAAGTGCATGGTTGCTGAGTTATTTCAAGCCAAAGAAACAAAGCCAGACTACAATGGACATGAACAGTATCTTTATTGGTAGCATCTTGAACATTTACTATGACGTGTGTGGTGACTACATTATGGTATTGTACGAACATGCTACATAATGTCATAGATCATTTTGTATATATACTTTGTATAGATCGTAATTAAAGTATCCCAATTCAACTCTGTCTAGAGCGATATGTAACAATCCAAATGAAGCGAAATTTGGTAGGAAATATTTCAGAACATGTGACCGATATTACCGGGAAAAAAAAAAATATTACCGAAACTCACCACTTCTGGCGCAGCAAGCAAAGAAAAAGCAGCTTCATTTGCATAAGCACTCGTGTTGTAGTCAAGTTCACGTTTTGGTAAAAGTGGCTACAACTGCTGGATGTCATTCGTATCAGCTACAATGCCCAATATCGTGTCGCATTGTTTGTGAAGCTGTTTGAAATGAAAACAATGGCAATGCCGTGGCTTCACTTCGGCAATTCCGCCGTCGTAAGCATTTACGTCGAATACCATTGAGTCCACAAGCTCTCAGGAGAATGATTACTCGTTTCGAGCAAACTGGATGTCTAGAAGTTCATCCCTATCCCTTCACAAGTCGTTACCACAGATGTTACCACTGGTATTGTTGAACTGTCAATTACTAATGTTGCAAGCTCCAGTAGTGCACATGTAATGTCATGGTAGCTGGATGTATCCTATGGCAGTGTGTGGAAAGTACTGAGAAAGGTGGTACATTAGCCTTCCTTGTCAAAAGGGAAGTGGATGAGTCGTGGTCAAGGCAGATCTCGTGGAGCGACATTTACACCTCAGTGGAATAGTGAACACCCGTGACTGTCGCATTTGTGACATGGACAATCTCATGTTTTCCAGAAGATTCCACTGCACTCATCTAAAGTTACTGTCTGGTGTGGATTCACAGCCACATTTATTCTTGGACCATTTTTTGAAGAAGAAGCTACTCACAATGATCCTGTGAGATGCTGTGTGACGGCCCAGAGATATCTAGATGTGCTCAACACTTTTGACACTTCTGTTGTGGGGATTCTTAAAAAGTGTGGTGTATTTAGGACATGTGGCAAGTTTGGATAACTTTAACGACAGTTTCGCAATGGATGTGAGAAGCACCACAGCAATTTAGTTACGGTCAGCCGTTAAATACAGTGTTCATAGTCTTCAGGTTTGACCATCAGAATGGGGATCACATTGAGCTGTTCAACTTGCATCGCTAAGGGCAGTATCTCTGTACAGCATGAGTCTTTTACAAATACAGTAAAGCCCTGATTATCTGCGAGTGCCGCGAAAATTTTTTTAATTATGAACCTCAAAAAAATCAAGTTTAATCCAAGCTAACAACAGGGAAAATACAATAGGCCCTACAGTGCGAAGGTCGAAAATTACTGACAGGTTTACTGTGCATCGTAATCCTATAGGCCTTCTCGGAATTTGTGGATGAGTGGCAGGCTCTTGCTCTTTTAGACGTAGAGAAAAGGTTTCTACTGTACTGTACATATTTTAAAAGTTTTACATATTATCTTTTTTGTACAATAAAACATAGTTTTATGCTGAAATATTTTTTTTCGTTTACACTTCATTATGTCATAATAAACGCTGCAGAATAAGGGAACTTCTAGAAAACCTTTGTTTTTAATGCTACTCTGTGCTTTATGCATTCTGACATTATAAACGCTAATTTGCACGTAGATATGCTGTCTACGTCACACTCAACTTGCGTTGTCCACGTTTCGGCAAGATACGCACGCTTGGCTTGCATAATGTCGCTAAAGTCAATATATATACACAAAATCTATAGCATCAGAAGTAATTTTTTTTAGTCAATATTTATGAATAAGAATAATAAGAATAACGCACTCCAAGGCATCTGATATGCATTTTGCAACAAATATTTTTTTTTACTTTTTAATGTATATACAATACCTTAAATAATATAATGTTGTATACATAATAAATATAATGAACTCTTTTGGGATTTTTCATAAAAATACGTTAGATATGTTTGAAATGGTAAAATGTAATTTTTATTAATTTTCAGAATCCGTTTGATAAGTATCTTAAATCCTTAGCGGGACTGTAATGTACTGTCGGGTGCATTGACAGAGTACTATGGATGGATGGATTGCGAATTAGTGCTTTCCTGCATTGCTCGGCGATGAGATAAACTTCCATTCAAACGTGGGGCATGCAAATTTATGAAGAAGTAAACGATATTAAATGATGATGTAAATTAGTATTTAAAAATTTATCCATGTGTATTCCTATCGAGAAATTTGTATGTGAAGTTGAGACAAGTTTCCAAAGGGAAGCATTAGCAATGAAATTTGACTAACAATGCCTATTTAGCTCATGCTTTAATATGATTAAAATTAATTGATGTGATTAATAATTAAAATTAATTTTAATGTGATTAAAATTTTAGACAACTTAAGTAGGTAATGTGACTTTAATTATTTTTTTTTTCAGGAAATGGATAATGTGTTTTGTTTGTGTTGGGTATATATTACAATTTAAAAAAATAAAAAGATGCTATTCGTTTATATTGTTTTCACAACTTTTAAGAAATAAAGAAACATAAAAAACCGTAGTAATTTAAGAAAAATAGAATTAAACTCCTTTCAGGAACTTCTATTGTTGTTGTTGATATCGAAAACCGAGATTAGTTTGCAGCAGAAGGCCCACAGTACACAGCTACTGTGTCACACGGCCGTGCTCATATTTTGTAAAATTGATTTTCAAGCAACTCATTGAGCACTTAGCTATTAAAACTCAATGAGATTAATTAACATGGAATTCGTCGTGTTATAATTAAGGTAATAATCATTATGCAGATAGACTGTTACGGTTGTTTTCATGTAATAATAAAGTCTGTAAGTAAATCTTCATGTTTTCACGATGCGCAACAGCTGAAACTAATAAAAATCAAATTTATTATTGGCCATTTCCCATTAGTTGCTTTTATTACCGGAACGTGTTAAAAGTATCGTACTTTCTTCTTAAGCTTCACTGATTATTATGTTGGCTTCATCCTTTTCACTTTCAACAACGTATCTTAATTAAAATGAACTTAGTTAATTATATTCCATTCAAGATCCGGTCGATGACTTCATTAAACACCACTTAACTTATTGCTTTTGTTATCGTCATAATTTTATTTTTTAGAATTCCATTTTAAATAGCTTTAAATAAAATGGAATTAAATAAATTGTAAATTAATTTTGAAATCATTTTAATGGCAATCTGAGATTAAATTTTCCGTAAGGCTTTTCTTTGTTACACTGCAGTTTTTAACAAAAAAAAGATATTCCATTAATTTTAGAGACTTCAACTTGATTTTGAATCAAATGTAAATGTAGACAATTAACAAGGTAGCGATAGCGATTAGTAAACCAATCAGAATGCTTCGCAACGGCTTCTGATACGTAAATGAAGAAAATTATTCAAAAGTTAATACAAAACGCCTACTTATAAATAAGGGGAGTGAAAAGTCGGTTGCGTGCAAATTAAAATATATTTACATTTTAAAAGGATTTGGTATTTCGCCAACTTTGACAATCATCAACTTTGTGATCCTAACCTAACTCTCCTACAGCAGTTATAACTTCGTAACTACCCTCAAACTGCAGTAATGTAATAAAGCCGTTGCAAAGCATTGTGATTGGTTTACTAATCGCTATCGCTACCTTGGAGCCCAACCAGCTAGAGAGACAAACTCTACGGCTCTGAACTACTCTTGGCAAGACCTTTTCAACGACACCCTAATCAAGTCTCTAGCCCTCGTGGTTGGTGAGTTGATACTTGTCCACAGACAGACAGACAAACCGGGGATATAAGGCTTCATGGTATCAGAAACCTAAAAAAGAAATTAGTGAAAGAAAAAAATAATATTTTTTTTTAATTCTCAAATTTAACTTGCGCCATTACAATATTATACAACAAGGAAACAGAAATGCACAAAAATAAACAAAATTTATTGAGCTGTTCCAAAACAGTTCAGTGAATTTTGTTTATTTATGTGCGTTTCTGTTTCCGTATTGTATATTTTTTTTAAATATAAAAATCCAATAAGTTGCTATTTCTTTTTCTTTTCTTTTCTGGTGGAACAGCTTCCACACGAGAATTCATAAACTTTTTTTATGAAAGACATTTTTATTTCATTTTCTTGAAGTTCATTTTAAATTATAATATATGAATAATTTTTATCTGGAAAAACTAAAAAGCATTTTAAAAATTAGCCTTTGAGCTTTTAATGAAACAGTTAAAAAAATCCTCAATTCTGAGTTAGCATGCCTTGTAAGCCTACATGAAAATTGTTAATATACCCAATGATGATTTTCTTTTATCGCTGGATCTTTACCATTAGCTTCACTTGATAGGAGATAGATTATTTTCTACTATTTAATCTTCAACTTCGTAGAACAATTAACTGAATTGGAAAGATCAAATTTACTTACTAATATGTAAATACAAAATTCACAATGGGACAAAAGTTTCAGATTTGAAATTAAGTAGTTTTTGAATTATTGTGATTATGCGTTTTAAAGGTAGTTTTTAGTTTTTCATCTTCACTTGTGAATCCAAGCTAGGGTAGAACCAGTGAAGATGCTGCCTTTATTTGCTAATCTAGGTTTCAGCTTCCTAGGAAAACTAGTTTCTGAGCTATTTTGATGACAAGTTTAATTTGAACTTAAATTTCAACTTCAAATTGTATTTTAAAACTGTTTTGACTTAATCTTTTAATGTAACTAAGGAATAATGCAAGCACAATAACAAACCAATATATGTTTTACGTTACATTTGCCATACTATATAAAGAGTTATAAACTTCTTAAGTATAATTAAAAATATTTGTTGTTATCTTTTTATTCAATTCAATTTTCTTTTCAGTTACTAATATATATATTTCATATTAATCTATTAAAAATATTAATTTATTCTTTTTCTGAAATTTTTAAGTGGAAGACGATTTTTGAAATAGCATCTTAAAATAATAATATTCAGCGAATTTTATATAATTACAGGAAATTATTAAAAAAAGTCTTTTTAACAGTTGTTAAGTTAAAATTATTTTCCAGGCGTTAGAAAATGAAGTTTTAATATGTAAATGAAATTCACGAGACATGTTGTTTATTTAGGTTATGCGTATCAGTCTAAGTTTTATATTCGCAAGAAAAGCAAACGTTAAAAAGTAGGGCAAATGAAGTATTCGAATTAAATTTGAGATTTACAAAATGTTTTTGCAGTTATGGAAACAAGAATATAAATTTATATTACAGAATTTCTTCTTGCATATGGCAATTTATATAATTGCATAGGAAGTTGTTCTGAGGGATAACGTTATTTGTCATTCAATACAAATTCATAATAGTAATAAAAGCAAGGTCGTATGTAAATAAATTAAGTTTATCTTACAGTCTTGAATTGATATAACTTTTTTTAATTATCTAAAAACTCTATAACCTTATTTAATATTGATAGATCTATATATTGTAATGTATCGTTGATCATTTCGCAATAAAATAATTAGTTTTTATTTATATCAATTTGTTTAATATTTTGTTTATAATAAATATAATAATAAAATAATCATATATATCAATCTATTATATGTAAGCAGTGAGTGAATTGTACGATTGTCTGAATCAATATCTCATTAGATAAGTGAAGAAACTCTTTAAAAATGCACAAATTCGTTAGAATTTCATATTACAAAAACCTTCTTTATCATTAGATAAGTAAAACTTTTACCTTAAAACTTATTTATTCGTTTTTTTATTTACCGGTCTTATTTATATTTGTGTATTTGCTTACAACATATTGTATCAGTTTTCAATTCTGATGTTTTAATTTTTTAATTTCTTAAATAATTCGTTTTATATGTTGAAAACTACTTAACAAGTGAATATAATTTTGTGCTAAAGCATAAATTTAAGGGTCATAAAAACAAAAAAAAATTGAAAAATAATAATAAAAAAAAGGAAGTACATCAATGTAAGGAAAAATAAAAAAATTAGGAAAATAAGAAGAAAAAAAACACTCAGCGGACATTGAGAAAAAAAGATTAAGAGAAAAAAAAACCCAAAAAAACAGTAGATATACGGATGCTCTCCGACAACCTCCAGCATTTCCGAGACCTTACCATCAAGTTATAGCTGACAACTGAAATGAGACGGTTATATTTCTAACATTTATGCTAATAGAGGAAATCCAATAAAAACAATGCCAAATATCTCGAAGATGGGTAGGGGGGCTGAAAATACCTTATTTCTACGTTGTTTGGGCCTCTGAACACGATGATGAAGTCAGTTTGTCGATCCGACTTTCCGTTCGGGAATTGTTGGGGGTGGGGGTACAATGACAACAATGCTAAATTTCTCGAACATGAGAGTGCGTTGGCCCCTGAAAATATTCCATTCCTACGGTGTTTGAGCTTCTGAAGACGATGGTGAAGTCCGTTTGCCGATCCGACCATCCGTTCGGGAGTTGTTAGTGGGGAGAGACAGACACGGACAGGACAAACGCAATAGCTACCTACTTTGGTCGCTATAACAATAGTTCCCAAATGGGTCGCTAATAAAACTCAAAATAAACTTAATATGTTTATATTTTAAGTATTTACATTTTATGTATTTGTTTACAACGTAACATAAAAATATTCAGAAAGGGCTTACTGAGAGAATTTTTAGTGATCTATTCCTGCCGGGCTGTAATTTATAAATAAATAAATAAACATCAATTCGAAAGGCGAAATTTATCTGTAATTGATTTAAAAACCAATGTTTTTGGATATTAATATCTAATTAACAGTTTAATTAAAAAACAGTGATTCGTGAAAAAAACAATGATTATTTTCCATTGTCAAAAAGAAGTAGTCAAAAATTTTTAATGAAACTTTTATGAGATTAATTATACGTCAAAATTTTAGAACTTGGCATTGAATTTTTATATTGCAGAAATTTATTGTAAATCCTGCTTTTATGTGTGCTTTATTCTTCCATTTTTCTTATTTTAATAGCCACAAAAACTGCAGTATATTGGATGAACTAAAATTCGTTACATATGTTTTATTTAAGTTGGTTACAAAATTTAGAAACAAATACTGTTTATTTCTAAGGCCACAAAGCATTCCATTCTTTTCAAGCTTCAGGATTTGTTTATTTTGACTTTTCTTCACTTTCTGTTTCATGTTCTTTTTTGTTCTGCGACGAAATAACATTATTCGCCTCGACGAAATAGTGTTTATTCTAGGCTGGCATTTTCTATAAATCAAAATCTCAGATTGTATGAAAGATAAAGAGAACTTTTGACTTTTGAAAACATACTGTTCAGCTCGACCGACATAGATAATTATGAGCAGTCTTTTATCGTGGAGTTATTTCATCTTATCTGCAATTGTGTGGGTGTTAGATAAAGTTATAATTACAACAATAAATATTTTACAGAAGTCTTTTGCGCATTAAATTGTGTTGTCAACGTAATTTATATCAAAAGTAGAACTTTAGACAGTTTTCAAGGTTTTTCATTCTAACACTAAAATCATTAAATTTATAACGCTAACTGCATAAAAATTAACTTTATAAACATTGTAAATTATGCATTGAAGGTATAATTATACACTTACTATAAACATATTGCAAGTTGTACAATTACAATCTTTATATTGTACATTCAGACGATAGTCAAATGGTAAATTACTTGACTGCGGTCGGGGATTTTTCTACAATGAATTCTCCTCCAAACAGGACCTAGGTTTCACCCAGCCCTCTGTAGAATGGACAATGGGTTTCGTTTCCCTGGGGATTAAAGACGGATGGATATCGGTTGCCCCCCCCCCCTCCCTCCCGACCGCAACTTAGTTCCCTTTATCAGGAAACGAAAACATTCAGTTTTCTTTACTAAAGGACGAAACGGCCGTTCCCGATTCCCTCTGTTGACAAACTCAAAAGCGTGTTTTGTTTATTTATGTGCAGTTTAGTTTTTTATCTCTTAATAGTTTTCTTTTAATTCTACATATTATATATAAGATATATAAGATAAAGTACAAATATTTTCTTGTAATCAGTTCTTCTAATGAAGATATAATAATTATTTAAATAAAAAAATAGTACTAAATTAAACTTAATTGAAGATGATTACAAGGAAATTACAAATTGCAGATATTAAAAAAAAAAAAAAAAAAAAAAA
>JAFIDM010009631.1:162878302-162898689 GCA_023159025.1 Thereuonema tuberculata | reverse complement strand
TTTTTTTTTTTTTTTTTTTTTTTTTTTTTTTTTAATGTTGTCGTTTCATAAGATTTCATTTACATAAAAAAAAGAAAAAAATATGAAACAAAAAACAAGATAATTAATGCTTTTAGACAGTGTCAAAAGCAAAGCGGCCCCCATAATATGCACAATTTTATAAACAAAACTTTATCGGAAGCGATCTTTTTGACGCCCCCCCCCCAACTTCCCGTCAGGGAGTGGCCCCAGAGGTCTGATTTTTTGGACGTGGTCACCTACGCTTTGATGCTGAACACAATGGTGAAGGTTTCGGTCCCCTGTGTTTTACAGGCTAGCTATAACCTAGGGGCCGCTAACATTCATTTTATGCTGTCTGGAGGGCACACTCTGTAGCGGCCAAACTGTTAGAGATATTCGAATGAAACCTTCACCATTGTGTTCAGCATCAAAAATTAGGTGACCACATGCAAAAAATCAGACCTCTAGGACCACTCTCTGACCCCCTCCCCCAAAGCGTTTTCTTTCTTTTAAAAACGCCTTAGAGGGTCAGGGAGTGGTCCTAGAGGTCTGATTTATTGTACGTTGTCACCTACTTTTTGATGCTGAACACGATGGTGAAGGTTTCATTCGAATATCTCTAACCGTTTGGCCGCTACAAAGTGTGACATCCAGACTGGATAAAAGCAAGATTGTTCCCCTAACGGTTTTACAGGCAAGCTGTAACCTAGTGGCCGCTAAAAAGAAGTTATTCCCATGAAAGCAAGTGAACTTCTCTATTGATATTTTATAAAAAGAAAACATTAAGAACCGTATTCAGGGACTGCCTTATTGGTATCGAATTAATAAAGATTTTTTTGATTTTTTTGTAACAAAAAACATATTAATTTTCTAAAGTTTTCACATTGAATTGTGTTTAGATAGCTCTAAAAGATTAGAAATTATTCTTAGGGAAACAACTAACAGTGATAAAGAATTATCAATATTATTTACAGTATTTTCCTAATAAGAACTTTGTTAGAGAAAGTTAGGCTTATAAAATCAGTATATCTGGTGTCTGTGTTCTTCCTCCAACCTGTAACTTCTGAACGAAAGAACGGATTTTTCTTAAACCTTAAATTTTATATACAAGAGATATTTTATGTCTACGGATAATCATTACTCATTGTAATTCATATGATTTGAGTTGATTAAAATTAATTGGTTTGGACCAATTGTTGTTAGAAATTCCAGATGAAATCAATTTTGAGCAAATAAAATTTTGAAGACAGGTTTTATTCTACAGAAATGATATTTTACGAATCTGTTACTTATGATTTTCAAAAACTTAGAAAGAAAGAAAAGAAAAAGCAACATTTTAAGGAAAATAGTAATCAAATTCTTTTAGGAACTTTTCGTTTATTTCGGAAAACTCCATTCAGTAAGTCTTGAAGTAACACGTAACGATATAAATGTAATTAAGAAAGAATATGTGGTTTTCAAGTTTTCGCTGATGATGGAACCAAAAACTATTGAAGTTGTTTCTATTGTAAAATTAACAAATTTCAATTAAAAACACAATTGAATTTAATGATTCTTATTCCTTAAAACATATATATTTATATACACTGTACATTAGGAATGATGTGTCTATATATATGTATATATGTACATAGATATTAAAGCTGTCATCTTGATTTCGGCATTTTTAACAAGTAATAATATTTAATAAGAAAGTATAGAATAAGAACAATAACAATAATGATATAACTCCGAAAGTCTAGACAGGAGGTGCCTGTAAGTTCTGTTGGTTCTATTACTTCTTTAAAATAATGAATAGAGATGCATATTATATATAAAAAAAAATATTAAGAACTAGGAATAATTCAGAATATTCTAAATGGAAATCGTTCTAAAATTGCCTTAACCCTCATTAGAGGGTATTTACGTAGAATGATAGGCAAACTAGAAAGTAAGACTCCTGCGATTACCAACCGAACTAGGAGAAGTTGAAGTCGGAGGGCGCTCACCCGCCTTAACCCTTAGTTAAGAATCCGATAAGAGTCTGGGTTAACTCTGGATTCTTTTCGGAGAGAAATAACAAGAGAAAAATCCAGACCTTCCACGAGGATGGAACCTGGTTGCTGCAGCCCGTAGGCAAGCATTTTACCATTTGAGCACTGGGCTCTATTAAAAATAATTCACAAAATCTCCTAATTATTAATTGTTCTGAAGGAAATTGAGATCACCAAACTAAATAGAAAATATACTTAAAATGTAAAGGATTATTAACAACGTTTTGCAAATAAGGAAATTCATGCCCAAATGACTTTTTATTATTTCATTATTTATATTTCAGTAATATCTCATTATTATTTCATTAAATTTATTTAAATAAGATTACAGGAACAACTTTTGTTGATAGCAAAATAATGAAATATATATTTCAGTTTTTGTAATTGTTTTATTTTTCTATTCTTCTTTTCTTGAGAATGAATAAGCCTATTTTAAAATATTCCTTGCTATTAAACTTGTTTTGATTTTTTCCTGCCATTTCTTTTATTAAAATTCTTATTAAAGAATCCGTGTTCTTTTTCAACACATTCATCAAGCAAAGGATAAAAATCAAATCCAATCTAAGAAAAAATGATGAAATATATATGCATATAAAATTTTAAAGGCTTCATTTGATCATTTGATAAATTCCTCTGCTCTGTTTTTATTATCGAGAATATAATCCAGTAGCCAACAAAATTGTAGTAAGTTATTCCAAGATCTGTCTTACTCATAAAGTTTTTATGTTTGTCGAAATTACCTGGATTTATGTACCATTTTCAATACATGATAATTTATTAAAATCAGAACTGGAAGGTATTTCACCTTTGCATTACCTGCAGCACTCCATTCATCATAAAGGACACCTCCTATTTGCCCTGAGTTGTCTGCCCAATTACTGTAATAGGCTGTAAAACCAAATTACACCAATTTAAGAGGAGGTTCATTTCCAGATTTACAACGCATTGTGTGTTACCTTTCCTGGCCAACAAGTTTTGTACTAATACATGTAAAGCAAATGGAGTTTTTGGCACTTATGAATAATGATGCAACTGCAGCTAAGTGCTCTGAGAGAGAATAAAAAGGTTGTTTTGATATAGTGCCACGCCTACAACTATAAAACATTCCTCCAATTTATGAAAATTATTGCCTATAGAATTAAATGTTACTGTCCTCTAATGATTATGCCAGATACTGAAAAAATAAATAAATATAACCAAAAAAAAAAAGATCAGAGATTATAAAGAGTAATGAAGTAAATTATAATTATTATCGACATGTTTATGATCACTTAATAAAGTAGAATACTTTAAGCAACATGTTGTTAATGAAATTTTGAAATCCTTCATTCCCAATTTCTGATCAGTGGAATTTACTCTAAATCTGTTGTTCTAAAAATAGATATCTTATTAAATTTTCTCACTATTTTGTATATGTAGCAACATTCCAAATCGTAATATGATATATATTCAACTTGGGTTTTAGCGGTCTCTCTTATGGCATTGTCTTGATTGTAAGGGGATTTTGTTTTTTCATTCTGACTGTTCATTATTATATGTCATAAACTATTCGGTTATATCAGTTTTCAGCAACATGATGCTCAATTATACCGAAGTTATCCTATATTCCGTGATAATAAAATTTCTTCGACTGCAGCGCTTTAACAAAATAGTAGATAGTTTACAATGCTTACAGTATGTTTAGAGGTTTAAAAACGATGTTTACATGAATCACATATTAAAGCATTTTTCCCCCATGTATATTTTCTTCTGTAAAATTACTTATCAAGATACTCGGGTATCATTACTCTGTTGTAGGAAATGAGCTCGATTTGTTGATTTTTTATTCATTCCAGAGAGTAGTCTTGTATGAATAGGTCATTGATATCAACAACTAATTACATAAGGCAAAAAGTTCAGCGAGTGAAAAGTTCTTTCTGAATTTTAATACTTAATTGAAGATATTTAAAATTTACACATGCATTCTACTTGTTTACCTTTAATTCAAGTTATGTGTATTTGAAACGGTATTAATGTAGTGATATTTAAAAATGTAATACCTCGGATTTAATTGTTTCGGTTACGGCACATTCTGTGTAAGGACATTCCTGAGATCTTTAATAATCGAACTTAGAATGCCTGTTGATTAAAACAGTTTCCTAATGACGAGTTTTACGGTATGTGAATTGTTCTGTACTAGCATTATTTACAAGTAAACTTCCGCTTTCTTCCTACTCTCATGTGTAATGTTTCTATCTTGTTAGAAGCACATTCTGATGTAGAAGATGGAATACAGAATTAAAATTATTCCAGTATATACATTAGATTTGAATATAAGTACATGTATTTTGGGTCAATTGTTGCGGGTACGATAACTCAAACACTAATGCATTGATTTAACTAAGAGTCATGTTGCCTAAACCTGATTCGATTTGGTTTTGAAGTTTTATGGTTCTCATCTTTGAGAACAAAATAGTTCCAAAAATGTTATTAAAATTAGACTAATATGCAAAAGTTTAGCATTGATTGCATTGCTATTTATTGACAACATTTAGTTTATTTAAGAAAATAAAAGTGAATTTGTTTATAGTCAAATGTATTTTGAATTGGTGGTAGGGGCTTTCCGATTTTGTCATTAGAATGTTCGTTCGCAGGAGTTTTAATTAGGTGTTTACAAAGCATTAAGCACCATCGCGTGATAAAAGTTATTACAGTAGAGTAGCTTTCTTTCGTGGGACTAAGATGTAGTAGAACGTCTTCCTTTTGCTAAGACCTTAATCCACATGACTAATGTTGATGTCTAACATTAAACAATTTTAAGAAGAAAATGGCTCAAAATTGAAATTCTGCTGGTGGCAAGAACTGTGTAACAATACTGGTCAGTGTATTACACTACTTGTACATCATTTGAGACTATGGGAAAATGTCTTGGAAGATACTTTGCTTTTTGAGTATTGACTTGTTTTAGTTTGTAATACTTAATATTATAATATTTTATTAGTACTACATGCTTGTTTCTTTCAACCATTTATCACAATCCTTACTATATTATTTTTGGAATATTTACAGTACTTTCATTAAAGGCAACAGTCCAAGATACAAACTATTTATCTTCTAGAAATGTAGATTTATTAATTTTTTAAATTTCAAAGTGCTAGTAAACAAGATATGATTTTCTCGCACAGATCGAAATATTTTCAGAGTTTCATAAATTAAATGCTTTCGATTTTCTTGCATTTATAGTAAAAGCGTGTTTGTTGATCACATTTTTAACGAGGTGCAAAAAGAGAACTAAATCAAGATCGAAATAGTAATACGATTATGAGTTTTTAAAGTTTTTCTTTTACTTTATAATAGTTAATATTAAGAATAGTAAGCTGTTCAAAACATATTTCTAATTTATCATGGCGGAATTAAGTTTCTTAGTGAGGCCTAGCTACTTAAAAGATTCAACTTCGACAACTTTTCTATCAGCATTCCTGCTTGTCACAATTAGCTCGTTAATTTATTCAATAGCTCAATTAGATTCAATAACAAAGCATTTAAAGTTATTTGGCATTAATAAAAAAATCTTTATAGCTCACACTGAATCTCAAATTTATTTGGATGAATAATGCTTATTTCTTTCAGTTTTTTGTTTACAACAAGAAAACAAAACAGTGTAGATTACTTAAGTATAAGTACATTTTATTACTTTAATATATAAGTTTTGAAATCTTCTTTGTTCGTGACAGATTAATAAACAAGTACAATCTCGGCAACGATTTCTTATTGAAGTTAAAATTGCTTTGTCCAGACCTGTATTTTATCTCCATTATTTATCTTGAAATTTAGACGAGATCCTGCACTGCTAGGTGATCTATGAGTTAGCAGTTAAGCACGAAACTCATAAATTTGAAATAATTTCCACACGGTTTCCTTGTCTCGGCTTCTATCTTGAGTCGGCCACGTAAACATGCACTGCAGTAAGCTCAGTTTATATAGGTTATATTTGATACCCTAAATATCTTCTTTTTTTTTTTTTACTGAATAATTTATTAGTTAAAATTACCACTAATTATTACATTAATTTAATATTAATTAATTAATTGCTTAGATTATCTCAATTTAAGATGCTTGCTAAATAGATAAATTTATAAAAAGAAAATACTGAAAATGACATTTTTACTGTGTTTCATAAGAATAGTTTTACTTTACAGTTCTCCTGTCCTGTGATTTATCATTTAGAGGATTTTTTTCTATTTTCTCTATGCGGACTATTTGTAATTTTTCAATTAGGCTATGTATATGCTTAAATGCTATTAATATTTAATTAGTAATGTACTAATTGGTCTAGAACATATTGTAAATAAGATGGTAAACAACAATACAACAACAACAAATAAATAAACATGATTGGATGTAAAGGTTACAATTTTCGTTCGATTTACGTGAATCGTAAATGATACTATCTTTGGCTTGAAACTAGGCATGAATTAAATTTTTAAATCTCATTTTTTCAATAACAATATTACCATGCTAGCATAAGATAAGAATATGTGGCAAATATCTTTTGTTTTGGTTTTGGTTTTGCTGTAAGAATAGAAAAGTTTCCAGACTTCTTCCAAGCAAGTAGAAGTGTTATGCCCATGATTTATTTTCTTTCCTTCTAATTGTATTCGCTCTTGTACAAGAAAGCATCGTAAATTCTCAAGATTTAAGATTGCAGAATCTGATATCCTCTTCTAATTTCTTCGTTTCATTATTTTAATTATTATCCTCCAACACCGTTGTCCTATCCATTCAGATGCTTTGAAGCTTAATGATTAAAAAATTAGCTCATTATTTTTTACTTACGCATATTTCTCACATCAGACAAAACAAGAATCAATTTTACTCTGGGGAAAATGTAACTGAGCTTGACGAGGTAAAATGATTCTCCGAATAACATTTGTGAAATACAGAAGCTAAACTTAAAAAACTTCCTCGGACCATGTGCCACAAATGGCTTATTTAGGATAATCATTGAGTTAAAGTTGCAATTCACAGACCAAATTATATGTTTTCCGCTTCTTTTTCCTCAAGCATTTCCCTGAAACCAAGTTTGAGTTGTTTTCATGTACCATTTATAAGTTAGCGAATTCAAAACAAGTATCGGATACTTATAGACTCGAAATTTATGCCGAAAGACTATAATGGATTCCTTTGACACATGAAATATATATGAACATTTGTATCTGTGTTTTTAGTTTACAGATTAAATCCTAGTGAATTCTTTCGATTTTTCTTTTGCAAAACTTTCTAGGAAGTTAAATAGTATTTAGCTAAAATAACATACGAAATTTATCATCATTATACGAAAGTTTTATCATCAACATTAACAAGTTAGGCACAGCAAGAAAACGTGAATGCATTTAGTCTATTATAGTTATTTTACCTAGAATAAGTTCAGTGATCATTGTTAATAAAGCCTTGTAAATGTTTATTATAACTTTGGTGGGTGAAGTCTCAATACTATGTTGCAATTGTTGATTAATTTCGTGAATTCTTCTTGCATATCTTACACTGTCTCTCTTTGTACATCTTACATTGTTGAAGGCCTTCCTGTAATCAATCTGCATCATCACTTGTCAATCCTGAACTTCTTACAGGCACAAGTGATTCATCTTTAAAATTATCTGTCTAGAAGAGGTTAGAGTAATTGCTGCTTCTTGTGCTTCTTAGCTACCTTACTGCTTTTAGAAAAAGACATTTAAATCGATATTCCTTTCCTTTATTATCTAATATGAAAACTTCTTCCAGTTTTCTTGAGTTGATTTATTCATTTCCTTACAGTTGATAAATTATTGACCGATTTTGGATAATGTATGTGAATTCCTTAGCAATTAAAATTTATGTGCAACACCTATCATCTGCATATCATTTGTAACTATTCCATTAAACACCGAAATTATTATACGTAGAGATACGCCTGTTATAGCGAAACCCGTTTTATTCCGTGATATTACAGTACATTTCATTTTTTTTTTAGCTAAACTAAGTAAATTTTCAAAATTTCTAAATAAATATGCATGATCTTTATATCAAAACAAAAATCAAGAAATTATTCTATTAAGGCAAGATAATTCAAGGAGCTGTAAATTTGACATTGCTAGAGAAACATTATTAATTATAACTTCATTTCAACGATACAGAATTAACTGCAGTTTCCTCTAATGCCTATCATATGCAAATCCATACTTAATTATAGTAAACAATACAATTGTAAAAAACTAAATAGTTTAATTTTTGCAGAAGTAAACGAAAGAAGTTAATATTTTATCTGTTTCTTCCAGAGCCAAATAAATAAATAAATAAAATTCGGAAAAAAAGTGCTCCTTGTAATGTGGTTCATTTAGCTTAGTTATGGATATTGTAAACATTGTCAGTCATAAATATCATTACGTATATATGTATAAAATTATTACAATATGTATATTTAAAAGTTTGCAAAACCAATTAGGTTTTTTTTTTGTTAAGAACAGCACACTCTTTACTATGTTTTATGTCCTAATAATCGTAAATACATTCATGAACTTATAAAAAATTAATTCAGAAATTCTGAAAAGACCTTAAGTTAAAAAAAAAAAGTCAATAATAAAAATAAAAAAGGTCGATTTCACGCCCCAGTACGGGAAATAAAACCAGATTTCCCTTGAAAAAATAAGTCTGAAGAAAATGTGATCTAAAAATAAAAAAGATGAAAATATATATTTCAAGCCCAATTGGAAATACAGGGTGTTTCAAAAATACACGGCATAATTTCAGATATGTATTTCCCACATGTAGACAATCAAAATAGTTCATTACAACATATGTCCGGAAATGCTTCATTTCCGAGTTATGGCCTTCACAACATTGAAACTCACCGGAACGTTTTTCGTATTTACAGATGAAGCACAGTTCACACGAGATGGCATAACAAATTTCCACAATCAGCATGTATGGGCGTATGAAAACCCAAATGCAACTGTTGTATCTCATCACCAGGTGCGGTTCTCCCTCAACATGTGGGCCGGTATCATTGGTGATCGATTAGTTGGACCCCATGTACTTGTAAACAGACTTACGGGGCAGGCGTACACAAACTTCCTGGAAAACACCATACCTCATGTTTATGACGACACTCCACTGATCGATCGTCAGCACGCTCACTTCTTGCATGACGGCGCTCCTGCACACTTCAGTCGTACGGCTCGCCGGTACTTGGATCGAACGTTTCCTGATCGATGGATAGGTAGAGGTGGCCCAATTGCTTGGCCTCCACGCTCACCTGATCTGAACCCTCTCGATTTCTACTTGTGGGGCCATTTAAAATCATTGGTTTATTCGTCTCCGGTGCCTGATTTGGAATCCCTTCGGAATCGAATTGTGGCACGTTCTGAGGACATACGCAACATTCCTGGAGTGTGGGATCGTGTTCGCAGGTCATTGAGACATCGATGTGAGGTCTGTATTCAAGCAGGAGGTGGTCATTTTGAACATCTTCTGTAATGGCAACGACCGGCGGAACGAAAAACGTTCCGGTGATTTTCAATGTTGTGAAGGCCATAACTCGGAAATGAAGCATTTCCGGACATATGTTGTAATGAACTATTTTGATTGTCTACATGTGGGAAATACATACCTGAAATTATGCCGTGTATTTTTGAAACACCCTGTATAGATCAGAAAAAAAATCCGTTGCTACAAATATTGTGGGCATTTTGTACTTCTGAATTTTTTATTGTTTTATTTTAATTTCTATTCGTTAAAATTAATACATAAATTTGTAAAAATAAGAATAAAATTAATAAAATAGTTAAAAGGTCAAAAGTAGATAAAAATAGACTAGATCATTGTTTAATTTCTCTCTTTTTACTTTTCAATTTCACCTAAGAGCCTTTTTTCAAATCTGCCAGACAGAACTAAGATTGATCTTTATTTGGCTTTTACTTTTAAAATCTCAGGCAAATGTAAATTCAAACCACAGATATAAAAGAAAGGATACGTGTTCAAGTAGAAAGAAAGAAATAAACCATTTATTAGTAATTAACATTGAACTGTTATGAAATACCGGTACATTGTAAAAATATTGTATTAAAAATGTCTTTAAAGCAATTTATTGTCTCATTGGAGCTAATTGAAGCGCTTTACGCTTCATATTTAAAAAAAAAAGAAAGGAAAAAATCATATGTTGTTTAAACTGCTTTATTTTTAAACGTCATTTAAGTTTTTAAATATGATTGTTATATTTAAAGAAGCATTTATTTACATTTATTTGCTTAAATGGAAAGAAGTCAGATGTTGATTATCGTCTACAATTATCAAAAAATGGAGTATCGTGTACAATATTTTTTTTTCTATATTTAGACTCATTCATTGAAATATGTGTTTAAAAGTATGCTTTAAAATTGTTTATTATTGAAGAGGAAATCCTATCAATTGAGTGACTGGGGTATTTAGTAGTTTACGCTTCAACAGTTCAGGGTCAAATTGCACACCTCTGACTCGACAACAGATTGCCTCAGCTACATTAAGAACCATGAAATTGAGTGAAGCTAGCCAGAACAACATAACACCCTTCATTGACCCGCCAACAAACAAACAGTCCGTCTACCTTATACCATTGAAGCTTACTAACAACAACATCACTAACAATAAATCTATTTAAAAATAAAATCTTAAAGATTATGCCAGTGCAGATAAAATAAAAAAAAAGAAAAAAAAATCAAAATATTAAAACCCTTCACATTAATTCACAATTAAAGATTGTTTGAACGTAATCAGTTCCCGGCTGAATACATCTTTAAATTTAAATGCATTGCTGCACTGGAATTTTTTAAACAATTCACATCCCACATTTAAATCATTACGTTTTAAAATTAAGTATGTTTTAGAAAGCATTTTTTTTTTTAATATGAATGTTTAGTTTAATCCTCAATGCTTTATATGCCTTAAGAATTTAGAAAAAGCAAGAGATTTGTTCCTTTCTTACTATTAGTAATTTTTCGGATTGATTTTGGATGTGAGATTTTTTTTGTATGTGTATTCTTAGTAAGTAATCCTGTGATACACCCTCTTTTCTAAAAGTACGAGAAGCTTTTCCTGGGGTAAAGGCAATTGGAGCGTGATGCTTCTTATACACTACGTCAGCTACATATCAGAAAAATTCCATTTCTTTTGTGTAAGTTTCCTGAAGTGGTTTCTATTCTTTTATCTTCTTTTATCTGTTTTTAATTACATAGAATAAATCACAAAAATCTTTATACATTTTCAATAATTATTGGTTTTTTTCTAAATCAAATTAATTTACGTGTAACTCAAGCTTAAAGGACGACTTAATTGAATGTAAGTTTCTTAATGAATATGTCTACTGCTAAAGGTTTTTCGTTCTTTGCAAATGACTGCACGATGAGTAATAATTTCGTTGTCGCAATGTTAAATATATATCTGCATTTTCACAATACAATATTCGGAAAAACAAACATACAATTTCCTTTTGTTATAGTTTCATGTTCACGACACCCATTTTCAATGTTCCGAATAGGATCGTGCCCTTTATAGGTTTCTGATTAAATTTGACAAGCTTTCATTGAAAGAAGTACAGAACGCCGCATAGCCAAATATAACGTGGGCGTTTCTTGCAATGATAAGTCGGTTACTTCGTCCCCTTGCGAACTGGACACGTTTCTCTGCCGGAGACGAAGGAAGAAAAAAAACAAGGCATCATTATAATAATCCTGAGGTCTGCAGCTCGAGCCAAATCAAGGTGAAAAAGAGCCTGAAGCGTTTGGTCTCGAGCAGAGTTTAATTGTAGTGGTCGGCGGGTGAACAGCAGGGGCTGCATTCGGATGCCCAATTATGATGTATTCTTGTTTTGAATTCGTCTTTGAGGACGCTAAATCGAACGGATAATCTCGCAGTGTAGTCACGGTTTGATGATAAGAATCAGAAAGTTGGGAAAAGAATAGTTTTCTGTCAACAACCTACCGACAACTTTCACTCAAATTGTCCGCTTGCTTTGGGAATGTGGTCTTTAAAATAAGATCAGGGAAAGTAGGAACAGATTGAATTGATATGCTTTTAATTCTCTGCACTGAAAACTCGGCCATCGCTTATTATAAAAGGATTGCAATGAATTCAAGAAAATTTAAATGTTTGCCCTTTTCTTTAGCTACTTTATTAATATCATTTGGTAATATACGTATTGCCAGAATGTATTACTATTGCATTATGTTGCCAAGTGGTGTTAATATATTTCTATTTTCCGATTTAAAAGTAGCGTAATGATAAATAATGATGGTATTTCATAATAGCTCAATTTATCTGCAAAAAAAAAAGGCTCATATGGTTAAAGGGATATTACATAGGTGGTATTTAAATCTTTAGGGAACATTAGTTTGGTGTGACGTTAACCCCCATTATTATAAATCTTACAAAATTGTTAGATGTACATCAAATTTCATAGTTTCAATTTTTTTTTTTTTTTTTTAAGTGCTGAGAATTTGGTTTTGATAAGTCAGTTTAAATGGTACTTTACTTTAGAACATTGTATATGTAGTTCTAGCCAAAATGTAATGTACAGTCCAGTCACATCCTTGAAGACTTAATTACACTCTGAAGATTATTAGATTTTGATGAAAGTTTGTCACTGGAAGAGCCAATTGGCTTACTGTCCTAAACTGTGTATTAAATACCACGGTATGTTCTGAATTTACTTACGTAATTACGAAGAACGTCTTGCAGTAGTTGCATTGCAATTGGATCATTTTCTGTAACTGGGATTTTTTAGGATAAGAAATTTCAAAGCATGATAAAAGACGCTAATGTAGACTGTTAAAAATGAATAACTTGATCAAAGCATAGTATTAGTAAAATAAAGTTAGGGAAATTTCGATAAAAAAAATGTATTTGACACAGGGAATAATAGAGTGAATTATAAACTACCCGGAAAAGCTAAACCATTTACAAGTTACACAAACGTTATTTCAATTCACTATACTGATCTGTAGTGACTATAAATTTGACTATAAACATCCTATACTGATGACATCCTAATTTAAGCAAGAAACTAAGTAACAAATCAATAAATAAGTTTTGAAAAAGGTAATGAAATACAACATTACATTGCTCATAATACATTCACGCTAAAATCTTAGTTTTACATATTGTCAAAAAAGAGATCAAATATATATATATATTTAAAAACACCAATAAAAAAAAAAAAAAAAAAAAAAAAACTTTCGTCTTCGACTGTATTTTTTTTGTAAAATTAAATGAAAATGAAACGGTTTGCTTAAGTTTAAAATAATATATTCTAATCATAAGGCTTAAAAAGAACTTAAAAAATTAAACTTTGGTTCGTTTTGGGTAAACTGCTCTCCAAAAATAGTTTGAGAGTAAAAGCACTTATTTCCAAATATTTATTATGATTATTTTTTTAAATAAAACTTTCAAGTTCTTCCTGGTAGTAGTTTTTTTTTTTTTTTTTTTTTTTTTTAATGGATAGTTCAGTAGAAAATAATGCGTTGTTCAGCGAGAATAAAGTTATAAGGAATAATTTAATATTATGTATAGGAATCCCAACAACTAAGTTTAAAACATCAGTTCTTTTTAATGAATGTGATAAGACGGTCAAAGTATAGTAAACGAAGTTGTGAGAACTAATGTAATTAGAAAATCTTGAAAGAATTTGAAGCCTATTTTCCTAATCAACGGTGAAAATTTTAAGCACCACCATTCTCCTCATCATTATCGTCATCATTTCATTTCTCAAGAGGCCGCCATTCCTTTAATTAAAAATTTTGACAGAAGATTTCTGGCAAAATCTCAGTGATTAAGGTATACGCATGTACCGAAATACAGATAGTTTTCTGCAATTTGAAGCACGTACACATACAAAAAGAAATTGTGATTTCACAGCAGCATGATTTCATCTCGCCGTCATACTGACTTTGTCGAAAGAAAGATTTATGGCACAGTCTTTTGTCCATAAATATAGGTATCAAGTTTCAAGATTTATTCACTTGGTTAAATTACTTGCTGAATTCATTTATTCACCACATACGTAAAGTAATACAATAAGCGAATGCCATCAGAATTAGGAAATAGACTATTTCAGGCATGGAGAGAAGGATTCCGTGAAAGAAAAAAAAATAATTCCCAAATTTGCCAATAGGGTAATATTGCTACCGTGTTTTGTGTCGGACACAAACGGACGGTAGCAGGGTAACGGAATGCGACTTGAACACAAAAGGTTCTAAAATAGAGACTTTTATTAACACGGTTAGGGTAGAATACAGTTAAATACGAAAGAGAATATCGAATCTTCGGTCCCACAGAGTTGTCTTCCTCCAAATGGGATGTTGACTGCGTTGTCTTCCTTCTGTTGACGGGACGTCCGGATAGGTCCACGGTGTCTGTGCTTCTTTAGGGCGGTCACGGAAATCGATCCCCGACGTCTAAGGCCTTACGCCGAACCTCTTCGGTACTCTGTGGCGATGGGATGACTCCTCACGGCAAGGGTTGACTTCTCCGTTGCCTTCGGGTGATGACCTGACCTCTTCGTAACACTGCGGCGAAGGGATTTCTTCACACGGCAAGGGGTTGACTTTCTCCGTTGCCGTCCAACGTTACTGGATCCGCTACGGTAGTAACAGGCTTCACAGCTGAAGTCTTCTCCGTCCCGGTTGGGAATACTGGCGGGACCTTCTCCAAATACACTACGGGATGCAGTCTCTCGGATTGGCGCCAAACGATGCTGCCTTCTCCCGGCTGGGATTCTTCAGTGAGCTGCACGTCACGCAGACGATTCGGCTTTGATCTTCGGAAAGGTCTTTCTTCTCCTGGGCACCTGCCCACGTCTGGATTTCAAACGATCGCTCCCGAAGATTTGCCTTGCTTCTGGACTCCTGTCCAAACTCGAATAGGAACGTACTTCTTCAGTTGAACCCTCTATTGCCGGGCCACTGTCTGTAGTCCAAGTCGTTCTGCTTTGTTCTCCTTCCAACGGAGATCCTCTGAATGGGCGGTTGTCCCACTTCGTCCTCGTATACTCCGTTCCTAACGGAGATCCTCTGTAAGGGCGGTGGTCCCTCGACGTTCCGCTCTGTTCTCTTCTCCACGGAGATCCTTTATCCGGGCTGTTACCCGCAGTCGTTCCGCTACTCGATCTCCTAAGTGGAATCCTTCCTAATTGGGCGGTTGCCCACGACGTTCTCGTATTCTCTACTCCAACTGGGGACCTTTGCGGCTCCTGCCGCTGAGACGAGATACTGCACTCTGTTCCAACTGGAGACCTGGACGGGCTTCTGCCCCACGACGAGATGCTGTTCAGGCGTTCTGCGCCTGGTTTTATAGGCAATGAATGCCTCAAACGAGGCTCAGGACTGGTCGACTTGCTAGAGGTATGCAGGGAAGGTCGAGTCGACTGCGCTGAAGGGGGAGCGGATAAAACGCCTGGTAACAATATATGATACTGTAATATGATATGATGTATGTATGTATGTATGTAGTGAAGGTGGGTGGCTGAAGCCAAGCACTGCGACCAGAGGTCTATTGTACTATCCCACGGAAATATGGACAGATGGAGAGAAAGACTGAGAAAGTATGGTGGGAGAAGTGCAGGGGAAACGGGAGAACCCCGAGAAAACCTGCCCAGCGCGGATCGTCCACCATCACGAAACCCACATGAGAACCGAACTCGGGACTCAGAGGTGAGAGGCCGATGTCTTAGCAACAACGCCAACCGCGCGGCCAATATGATATGATAGGGTAATACGTGACAAAATATCAACAAATGAATAACTAAGCGAATCTTATGATAAAAGTTCAAATTTTATGTTTGCTCTTTTCATAAATTGAAACAGAAACTGAGCTAACGTGTCAAAGGAAATACTGTGAAAGCTCCAATCATTCATAGTCGCTGATGATAAAGTTGATTTTCGATGTGATACCTTTGTTTTGGACCAGAAATTGCATTCGATACACAGTGTGCTCGACTGCAAAAGGCAATATCTGGGGAGTTATGTTCAACACTTGCTATGTTATGTTAAGACAGCCAGGTTAAGCACAGTTCCTCGACAGACATTGGCCTTGAGCTCTTTTCAAAAAAACACCATACACATGGTGTAAAAGTCAGGCGAGCGTGGTGGCCATGCATCGCGAAAGAAACGACTAAAGACTCTTTCTTCAATAAAATGATATTAAAATAACTGTTATTCTTCAATATGAGGAGGAGTACTACCAGATGTAGTGCTTTTGAAGATGTGGCAGTTTTGAGTGTTGACAATGACGTCGAGATAAAAATGGACCTCATCTCAAGTTCATCGGTTAGACGTTATCCACTGCCATTCTGGCCAAAAATGTTAGAGAAAACGACAGTCCTTTTTCAGAATCATCATCTTGCAGCTGCTGCTTGCGGCTGATCTTATATGGATAATAATGGATTTAGTTTTCGAAGAAGTTTCCACATAGTGGAGTAAGGAATATCCAATTGCCTCCCCGTGCAATACTAGTACCACCAGCAGTATGGATGGATCGGTTCACTACAGTAGTTGCAACTTTCTCCGTTACCAGAGGATATCAAAAAGGCTTCCTTCATCTTCCAAGCTTAATTTGCAAGGATCCAGCATTTCCCACATTTAATCATTCTTTGAACTGCCGCAGCTGATAAACGACCATTATGTAAGTTCTTACTGCATGAATTCACTCAGAGCGGATACTGCAGTGCATCCTTTAAGATAAAAAGAACTTCACAATTAAAGCATGTTCAGGCAAAGTGAACGCATTTTTAATAGTAAACTTATAAAATACATTTGCGATATTCGCACTCTGCTTCTGGGAAAATGCAAATTTTCTATTCTCTGATCGCATTTTATTTATTTTGAAAATAAAATTTCAAGCCAATTCAGTTTCTGTCTCAGTTTTTGAAAAGAGTAAACATAAAAATTTGAACTTTTACCTTAACATTCGATTCGTTATTCATTTGTTGATACTTTGTCATGATATCCTCTTATATAGCGCCATGTTTCATCCAATTGGCAGATTTCGGAACTATTTTTTTTTTTTTTCAAACGGAATCCTCCCAAGTCTAGAATAATCTATTTCGTAATTCTAGAGCATTCCGCATTTTAGTTGGAGCTACAAAGAGCTATGAATAGGGATACTTTAATCATGGCCACCTGATATATTCAGATAACACGGTTATCTTTAAATTCTAACTTTTCCTTAGGAAAATAGGCAAAAAGTGATCCAATTAGCGAATTAAATATTACATTGGAGTTCTGCAATCACTCGAAAATGGCTGCTGCTTCTGTTGGAGATCTATCTAATTGCTGTTTGAGTTTTCGTAAATATACCGAAAATCTTAAATAAAAGGCATACAATTCAAAGTTGAAAGGAAAATTTTTAATTTCTATGATGCAATGTAGATTCTAGGAATTTCTTGAAATAGGTTGTTTAGCATAATCGCAAACAAAAAAAAATACAAAATTTCTTAAAAAGAAAAGATAGTCAAGCAACTTATATTGCACAACTTCATGTGGATTGACCCAGGCTTAAAGAAGAGTGACATGTTTCAGCAAAGTATGTTATTTTGTGTGTCCAATAAGAATTGAGTCGCGCTCTGTGATCCATTAATGTGCAATTACTTGCTTTGTCCTCTTCCCCCGCATTATCTGTTAAATTAATTGACAGTAGTTTTGTTAATTTGCTAGTAAATTACAGATTAATAAATTATATTTTGTGCGTATTGTAAAAATTAAAAATTTACGTTACTAGGAAAAATAAATAGGATAGATGATTAATTAAAACTCAAATCAGTTTTGACTACCAATATACTATGCAATAATGATGTTACCTTTTGTTTTACATTACTAATATTGTTAATTTTTTATTCAAAGTAATTTCCTTGGATAGACAAGAACATCAATTTTAAGCAAATTTACAAAAAAAAAAAAAAAAAAAAAAAAAATCTTTTGTTATTTTTAAGTTTATTCCTTACATTTTTGTTTCTATTTCGGAAAAAGATCTGATCATTAAAAGCTTTAGCAGATCGAGAACTGTTAAAATTTCTTTTATTTTCTATGTATCATAATTAATACTTGATGCAAAATCTTTAATAATAGCTGGTGATCTAAAATTTCATCTATCTAGTATCTTTTACAGGTGGTAATCATATAATAGAAAAGATCCACAAAATCTTATTATTAAAGCGACAAAACAAATTTATATTTTAGTATTGCAAATTATTCAAATGATATGTTCCAGTTATTAATAAATGATAAGTAAATTTGAGTAAAGTTTGTTTATATGGTAATGGTATGTGGTCACACTAATAACTTTTCATTAATACAGCTATGCAAATTCGATGCATTTCTAAACAGTGCAATACATTTAAGCCTACTATCATAGAAAATAGAAACATTAATTTGATGTGGTTAAAATTAATTGGATTTAAATAATTACAGTAAATTATACTGATTTAAATATTTTTTTCAGAAACTAGAAAATTCAGCAGATATTATAATTTTAAATAAATGGAAAATTTTCATTTCTGCCATTTTCATGGCTTAAAAAAATAAATGAATTAATTAAGGAAAGGTACTTCTTTAAGCTCGTTCAAAAACTTCTTGTTACCTTTCTTTCAAGCAATACTTATGACAGAAAACCCAACGTAAGTAGGTCGAAAAGAAATCCGCCAGGTGTCTTATTGATAGCGGAGTTCGACAATGTGCTCTTGTGAATCACTAAATCAAATCAGTAATAATTTCTGTAATTTTTTTTATCGATAAATTCTTGAAGAATAATAGTATTGTATTGTATAGCAGTGAATGTAGAACTAAAAAAAAAATAACAACTTTCGTTTCCACTTGTTTATTTTTCTCTTTCTTCTAAAGACAAATTGTAACTGCCTTATGTCATTGCATCAAAAGAAAGAAAGAAAAAAAAGATCTAATTATTTCCTTGAGGCGAATTCATTTTTCCAGACGAAAAAAAAAAGAGGAAATGTTAAACTCATCATCCTTCAAAGTTTTGATCGAAGTAGCTGAGTAGAAAAGGGGAGGGAGGGAGGGAGGGAAGTTCTTTCTCCTTGTCCTCAATTTAAAGGAATCAACACGCGTTCGTTTAAAAGAAGACACTGTTTCAGCTTCTCTCACAGCTCTACACAAAGGTTGTTAACGAAGACGCTCCTGCTTTTCATTGTAAATCCTGGATTTAAAAATACAATAATAAAAGATTAATTTTTGATTGACACCATTACATTAGTTGATAGGCCTAAAAACGCTTTTTCATCAATGCCTTAGCTATGCTTGCCCGGAGACATCCAAAATAATCCTACCTTATTCGAACTTCCAGTGTAAAGTAATATAAATGAAAATAACATATAGGCTAAACGAATATTAGGCTAAACGTTTTTATGTTACCGTTAAAGTTTGAAATTTGCTATTTCGTAATTATTCTGTTAAATAACTGGTCGTTTCAGCTAAAATATCAAATTAGAGCTTATTGTAACTAGCGATTCATTTCATTATGCTGATCTATTGAAGTGTGAAATAACAGTTATGAATTGTTTTATTCATCATTAAAACTTTTTATGTTGTAAAACCTTAACAATACTTACCTCAGTTGTTATAGTATATCGGAATGTTTATCGAAATATACCTAAATGTATTTTACATAAATACTTACATACATTCACATGGGTATGCATTCATACATATTTACATGCATTCAACCAGACAACATACACATATATGGACATTCAGATAGACACGCCTATTGTACATTCATAGATATCAATAAATACATTGAGACAGACAGTTCGATTTAATTCAACTGAGATTACAATGAAACAAATACATATCTGAATCTGTTTAAATAGGCCAAATTAAAGAAAAATGCATTACTACACATCAATAATTGTAAAGTTAATTAATTAATTAGTTAATTAGTCTAATGAATTGTCTTTTTAGACTCATTGAAAGAGTAATAATTAAAAAAAACAAACAACATCATATTTTCAACTTCTATTATATTTGTATTTATAATTGTGTTTGGTTCCTTTCATCTACATCATATTTTCAAATTCGAATTTCTAAGTCAACACTGCAAAACTTCTTTCAAACTTGTGTTACATTTATTTTCAAGTGACAGTAGATGAAAAGTACAAACGATATAGTTTTAAAGCCTTTATGGCCCGTTTACAGTCAACAAATATTTGAAATTCACTTTCACTGGCATTAGTTTACTCTAAGAAGGAACGCAGTGTTGTAAATCGTTGCTGGTTGACAGATAAGGAGGATTTTGTAAAATTAAACTTACAGTTTTCATTGTTTTTGTTAGAACAATCTCGTTGTTTTTTTTTTTTGTTTT
>JAFIDM010009631.1:162848556-162872553 GCA_023159025.1 Thereuonema tuberculata | reverse complement strand
GTTAGATTTTTTTTGTACTCAGCGGAGGAAAAAAACCAACAAAATATAATTAAAGACTATAAAAAATGTCCATAAAATATTAAAATTTAGTTTGCGTTATTTAACAGTATAAGCAGGCTATATATAAAAATGCATTTATATATGAAAAAAATATTTATGTCAAGGAAAATATGCCAGAAATGCAGCTACATGGTCTCCTTGAAACCGGACATTTCCGCACTGAATCAATTATATCATTGTAAGGGGAAGGTTTTTTGTTTTTTTTTCTGTTTCTCTGAAACTTCCCAATTTGATGGAAGGATTCCAAGAATTTCCTAATAACAAGGCTGATTCATTTCGTGATGTGAAAGTGATGTTCTTAGGCTGGTGGTGTTTTCTGCGCTGATAAAAATCTTTTAGAGCGTATAAATAAGACCGGTTTATTTTTCTTTTCATTAGGCCAAGTCCTGGTAACAATTCCAAGATGGACAATTTAATTGTATTGTTATTTTTCTTATTTATTTCATTTTTATTTTTTCTGTAAACTGAATTTTAGCTTAGAAGCCCTATCAAATGTTATGTAAATAAACGCCCACCCACTAAGTAGTCGCTCGCATATTCCCAGCTACTACCATAATTATGAGTATGAAAAAAATCTTAAGTTTTAATAAGAGAATTGGTTTTGAATTTTCATTAATACAAACCTTTATTGTAATAATGCCCAATAAATGTAAATTCATTTCATTACTCATTAATACAGGATAGAATGCTTCAGCATTTTGATAACAGCGAAAGCGTAGGAACTTTGTTTTCTTTTATTTTTCACGAGTGTCTCATATTACCATCACATTTTCTAAGAAAACAGTTTTTTCAATTTATTTGAATTATTTTTGCTCTTTGAACAGCTTTATTTCCCCCTGGCACTTATTGATGTAATTGTGGGCTATTCTTCTAAAACAAATTGGGTTCATATTACTCCAGTCTGCCGTAACTAAATTAACCGTTCAATATTTCCAAAACAAATAAACGAATGTTTTACCTTATCTTTTTTTGCACTTTTTTTTAAACTATATATAGGGGTTTACAGGGGTTTAAACTAAACAGGGAGTTGAAAACCCCCTGTTGAAAAGACGAAACCCGGTCCTGTAGTCATTTTAATGTGTTAAATTTTTAAACTTTTATGTGTGTGTCGGCGTCCTTTTATTTATATCAAATGCACACGTTAAACAGTTCTCATTTTATAGGTGATCAGATTCAGACATTTTTTAATGTAAAATTAAAGCCTGTATTTACACTTACATTTTATACAACTACGTCATGCTTACTTCCGTAATATTTAAACCTAAAAAAAGATTCAAATGCATAAATTTTAATATATAATACGACAACTGCTGTCAAATTGAAGACAAATATAAGTTCGAAAACCTACAGTACAATTCACAAGTGAAATATAATTAATGTTAATTCAGTTATGATTTAGATTACAAAGATTGCCTTTCATAAAATTTCCACATGTGTGTTGATAAAGAAGGTTACACAAATTACGAAATAACTAAAAAAAAAGGTGAATTGTATTTCCTTTCGATTTGATTCTTCTGATTTGTAACTATATTTTCTGCAATCTTCCTCCTATCATTAATCAAGCTTATCGGTTTTCACTGTTGATGTGAAGCTCTTTATAGTTTGAAAGCTTTTTTTGTTTTGTTTTGTTTTTTTGTTTTGTTTTGTTTTTTTGTTTGTTTTTTTATCTTTTTATCCCGCAGAGAATTAAAACGAATAAATGACTGATAGCAAACTACCGGAACTGGCATGGACTTCTACAGAAGTTAGGCAGGAAATTAAGTACAAATACTAATATGCAGAATAATAGCGGTTTATCTTTTATCTTATTTATCACAAATATTGATAAGATCTCTCACTTGAATGCCAAGCTCAACATTAAACCCTAGGCTTAAATGTAAGGTTTTAAGTACTTTAATACAGACAGACGATTATACAGATCATGAAATAAGCCATCTCTGAAATTAATAAGTTCTCGTTCACCCGATCAGATAAATGGACCAAATACCCGAAACTAAAATTATAAGTCTCGTATAATAGGATTGTACGTAATAAAAAATTATGTAATATTCAGAATCCGATTTTAATCACTAAAAACACAATTAATATACTCATTACAAGTATTTAGACTGACTTTACAATATAAACACTGAGTTGTGATACAAGTATTTCTCTTCCTTTTTAACTATCACTGAGAGCTGTAGTTGCCGAAGCTAGAACATATAAAAATGAATACTTGATAGTGGATTGGTGTTTGCTTCTTTATTTTTCAATTATGGTTTAAAATACTAGGCTACTTAAAATAGACCATTTATTACTCAACTAGTCCTGCTTTCAATTATTAACGAAAACAAAAGAACATCTATCATCAAATCGATATGGGTGAAACAAGACTTAACTTCAATGTAAGACTGTGTAGGGCATTACAATATAAAAAACTAAACATTTATCAAACAAATCATTGAAATGAAAGTTTTGTTTTATTGCATTACAGAATAAAGCAATTAAAATTAAGCAATATCAACTGATTTTTAGACCCAGCTGGGCTTTTTTTTTTTCTTTTCCGTAAGTGATAAAAGTCAAACAAATAATGTTTATTGATTTTCTTTTGATTTGAAAGTCAGTATGTGTCTTCACACTTATGACAATTCAAGCATTGTATATATAAATGTAGATTACTAATATCCATTAATATTTTAAAATATTCAAACCATTCAATTCATCTTAACTAATTTGAAATAGTTTAATTGGATAGATCTTATTTAGCTTGTAAATATAAACTTTTATAGCATGGCAAAGTAAAAAAAAAAAAAAAAAAAAAGTTTACTTTTAATCGAAATCAGCGTTATTCCAGAATGTATAATTATAAAAAACAGAAAATCACCATCAATTAAATATGCTGTAGATATTCTTTAGGACTGGATTTCTTTCTAATTCTATCTTTTTCTAAAATATTTCCTCAAAGCATTTACTGTTTTTCAATAAGATCACTTAAGAGAAAAATTAATAAATTTCTCACGTTTTCGTTATAAATGAGAAGACGCGCAATTAGTAATGGATTGCCAAAATATAAAATAATTAAAGTAATATCAACATCAATAAACGTTAATGAAGTGGTTAATTTATTACGTGTCACTTGAAATGCTTGAGCTATCATTTGTCATTGGGTAAGTTAGCTGAACAATCACGTATATCAATACATTACACGAAGACACATTACCTTAAGGGTAAAGAAGAACATTCAATCTTCGCAACAAATAGTTTTGTTTTTTTTTTCACTTGCATTAAGCCTAAACTATCGATTATATTATTTGTATGACCTCAAAAATTCTTTAGGTTCTTGTGGACTTTGGTCAATGACTTATAGTAGAAATTTGATCTTCGTAAAGAACTTTAATCAGTGCATTGGCTTTTTTCAATTATCTAAGGCAGATCAAACGTCAAGTCTGTTTAACAGATTCGATAATAAATTGCTGGTATTTTTAGAGATGGGTTTTCAGCGCCTTTATTGAAAAGGCCGCCTTCATAGATAAGCCCAGTTGCAGTTTAGATAAATTCAACCCCAAGTTTAAAATTCAAAAGCTTCAAGAGATTGAAAGAATCGAAGACTTTAACTAAAAATACAGCTTATTTTTATATTACAAAAAACAAAAAATGACTTCCAGATGATTATTAATGAATCCTAAAAATGTATATTAAAAGTTTAAAATGAATTACAACATATATAATAATTATTTTTTTTTTAATTTTTAATATATATGTATATAAGTTGTCTCATTATTTTTAGTGAAAAGCATTACTTGTTAAATTACTTATTGTAATATATCGTATGTAATGATTTCTGAACTTATATACAAATAAGAGCACGTTGATTCAGGGAACTTTTAAATGCCGTAAATTAAGAAAATGTTTCTTCAATGCTAATTTTCAATGTTAACAACCAAGTGTAATTTCAACTTCTTTGGACTTTACTTTACAAAAATCAGGGGGAAAAAAAGTAAATTTATGAAGAGATTACAAATCAATTTGTCAGGCGCAGAGAGCTTTCACTGAAAACACTTTCGTTTCCTCGTTTCAAAAAGAGGTTTTAATAATTACTTTTGCTAAATGTTTCAAAACATCAAAACACGAAGGCTTTATGTTATTCACAGACCAACTTATACTGATAACTAAACCTTTTCCTCCCTCACTGAAATTAAAATTAAAAAAAAAATCATATTTGTAGTTTTTATTCTGTCAGTACATCAAACAAAAGTAGGTTATCGATAATAGCACACAAAATCAATCATATAAACCTCATTTTTTTCCCAATATCCTGAAAATGAGATCGTTAAATTCGAAACAAGATATAACAATGTTTTTTTCTTTTTCACTTTGAACAAAAATTGAAATCGCTAAATAAAATTCTGAAATCATTTAAGAAAATGGAGAGGAGAGGGGAAAAAAACGGAAAAAGAATGTCCTATTGTATTAATCACAAACCACTGCAATTCCTGAGCTTCTAGGAAATTTTTACAATAGTTCGTTTATAGATTGCAAAGCTTTCATTAAAATGTTTATGATTTAAAAGGGAAAAATACAGTACTGTCTTTGTGAATACAATTGTTTATTAACTTTAGCTTAATAAAAACTGCCCAAACGTTTTGAAATTAAATAGAGAAATCACACAAAAATATTTGATTCAATATAAAACTAAAATTTAGATTAAAATCTTTTTCAATTTAAGTTAAAGTAAGTTGATGAAAAACAAGAGAAGGAAAAAAAAAAAGAAAGTTATGAAAAACTGTATTCCACACGTTAGTCTGGCAATTTAAATTGAAAAATTTCTATCCCATAAGCCAAACAAATAAAAACAAAATCAAAATATTTATCTTTCCGGTACTTAGTATCTGATAAAGAGCACAATCCACGTAGCGTATGGCTGTGAAAAAATTCAGAATTATTTTAACAATGGGTCATCTGCCATCGACCTCAACAAACTCTAAATAACCTCCCTTAGAAAAGAAAAAGTCGTAATTTATACAGCTCTGCTCAAGCTTGATATCGTTAATTATCTTTGATGTCATTGTTTAGATTTAAAACAATTAATTATAATTAAGTGATCGTAAATTTCAATTACAGGATCTTGGCATATCTATCTCTATGCCTTCCACTCTTCACTGTTCAGAAAATTAAATGTCTTTCCATTTCGGAATCAATAACTTTCACTAAATAAAGAAAACTGAATCAAAGAAAACTGTTTTCTGTTGATATCCATTTTTTAAAGCAAAACGAAAGTGACACTTCTTCGTTCAAATATAACAACTAGAAAAGTGAAATTATATCTATTTTATAGAAAGATCAACTAGCTCGATATAGGCTTCGTAATTTATGAAAATTTCTTAAGGAATATTTTTATTTTGTACAAGATAATAAAAAGAAATGAGCATACTGAAAAATAATTTAATAATTATTAAACCTAATATTAGTCTCCCAAGGAAAATGGACTCTTCATTTGAAAGATTAATATAAGATATTCATTTATAATTATTAGAGTTGAAAGGTTTTTTGATACAAGAAAATTAAAAAAGAGCCTATAAAATTTCTAACAATCTCTATTTTGATAATTTATACTAAAGCGGAGTTAAACTTAATTCTGGTAAAACACCATTTCATCAAAACCAGAAAGTACTTTTATTAGAAATACTTTTTTATTTTAATTTTTTTTAATGTAATACATTATCAATCTAATAATTACTGAATTTCCTTAAAATATCAGACTGCAATTGTTTTAGTAACCTACTCGTTTTAATTCCTTTAATTAGTTTTGAGTTTCCTTTAATTACTGCAAACAATTAGAAAAAAATTATTAAGCTTCTCACCAAAGAAGTGTCGTGTTTAAAATTTTTCAAGTAGTCCAGGAGAAATCTATTCCGAGGTTTCACCTCTCATCAGCTCAAAAGATTTTGAGATTTATCTTTATTAAGTCCTCGAGTGAGGCATTTAAAAATTGTTAATTTTCTAAGCATAAATCAATAATAGAACGAAACAGAAGAAGTAAACTAAATGATTATTAGAAATTTTTAGATATTAAAAATAACTTATATCTAAAAAAAAATATTATTTGAAGGACCAAAACTAATATAGGTTCTTAAAATTTTAACAATCTTTTTAATTTGATTAAACTAAATCTAAGTTTTCGAATTCTTAATCACTTCAGCACAGTTTAAAACCACATCTCTGAAGGTCTTTGCACTGAGCCAAAAAAACTAGAAGAATCTTTTCATAAAGATGAAATTCACAATAGATGGGAAAATCTGCGAGACTATAGAATGAAAAAGAAACTGCCGAGTCACTGGACCTCCTTGCTAAGCTTTGGTCGTTTTGAACCACACCCCTCATATCATATTCCCTTCTTCTATTTTTCTTCATTTTTTTCCCCCGTCTCGTCCTTGTTGTCTATGTGGAGCGATATATCCTTACCTGTCTCTTGAGACAAGACCTTAATTGAAAACAATCTCTCCGAAGTGAGGTTCTTATGATAACAAAACTGAACTGGGTCTATTGTAATTTTTTTTTTTTTGTTAAATGTAATTTTCCTTTATTTCATTTTTTTAAATTTGTCCTTTCAGCTGTTATCGTGGGCGTATGTTGAAATTACGAAGCTCTTTCAATGAAAATCAAGTGAATCACCTGATCCTTTTCTATTCAAATTCGTGGGGAAAAGTTAATGAGAAACTGATCTCATGATAATGCCAAACACTAGGAAATTAATCGATCGTCTTTTTTTTTTCGTTTTGAGCTTGATGGAATTAATGTTTTGTAACAAGTACAAGCACTACAAACATTTAATAAAAGAACGGAAAAATAAACAGCTAACTTAGATGCTCCAAATAAAACTGACTACATTTTAAAATTCAGTGGTGAATTTTAAATTGTAAATAGTTAAATTCATTTAGTGAATGATACCAATGTGATTCTTTTAAAAAATACTCGGGGTTTGTAGATATATAAGAAAGGTATTAGAATATATTCTTTCTGATATAGAATTCTACGACCCGCAACAAAACAATTCTATTGGATTTTAATGCTTCAATTTAATAGAGCTATGAAGTGATCCATCACTGGATATCATTTATTTAAAGAAGAAAAAAAAATTGAAATTACGATTTATTGTATGATATCGTTGAAAGAATACTAAAACAATCAAAGTATTTAAATTAACAATTTTTTACAGCAAATCTTTCGAAGGGCGTTTGTTAGATATCACTGGAACTTTAAAATGAGAAATATAGAAACATAAGTTCCATATTATTAAAAGAGGTTTAACGTGCCCTGAATAATTCAAATAGAAATAGAAATCGATCGCAAGAAGGCACCAAAGCTAAAGTTAGGATTCGCACTTTGAGTTGTCATCGGGAAGAGACTGGGACGGACCGTTTCGTCCTCATTAGGACTCCTCAGCCATCTCAATTCCTTTCTTTTCATTATTCCTAATTTAGTTTTAAAATAATGAATTGTATTAAGTGGATGGGTCTTTGTAACAACAATTTAATCTGTTGCTTTAACGTGTTTTTAATTTGTTTTTGTGTTCAAGACAATTTTTGCTGTTTGCAGTTATTCCATATATTTTAATTTTTCGCTTGACAAAAGGAAGACGTAAAATTCCCGGAAATTCGCCGAAGTATTTAATAAAGTAATGCTAAATACTAAATTATGCTGTGTGCGGAGTTTTTGTGTTATAAATTACATTAGAAATATAGAAAGCTGAACAATAATAAAAAAATTACAGATCATTTTACCAAGAACCAAATCAAAGTCATTTAAATATCCTAAGAATAATATTAGCTGATAGACTATAGAACTATCATTAGGGCATGGTTGTAACGAATTTTGTAATCACTATTTAGCATTGCTTTCCTAAAAGGAAAGCTTCCATCGCTTATTACCAGCCTGAAAGTTAATCAACATGTTTTAAACGGAGTGGGAATTAACATTTATAAACGTGCTAATTTGCAGTGTTGGTAAGCATCTTATTTTGTATAAAAGATATTGAAAATTTAATGAGGGAGCAAGATATTGAAAATTTCTGTTAGCAATTTTGAACTCTAAGAGTAAAGTTGTTCAAGAGGTTCAATTTACAAATTGATTCCTGTTGATTTCGCTCAAAAGGCTTACTTTTTATATTTAGAAAATTTTAATTCAAGCAGAGACTAATAGAAGAAAAAGGACACAAAAGGTAGTCTTTAAGTCTATTTTATTTTAAATATCTTCATATCGAGCCTAAATTATTAAAAGAAAAGTTGATTTTTTTCTGGCCCTATCTCCTCCGAAACCATAAGACACAGAAATACAAATAAGGTAGGAAATGTTAGGTATAGTATTGAGGATGCTCACATTTTCATTTTTATCTACGTAGGTTAACCGGAAGTCACGAGACATCCCGGAAATCTGAGACGGACTATGAGATGCTCATATTTTCATTGTTATATATGTAGGTCAACCGGAAGTCACGTGACTTAGGATCAAACATGAGGTCTCCGAGACGCAGCTCGCGGGTTGTGAGAAAGCGGTCGCGGTCACGAGTGGTGAGAAAATTATCTCAGAATCCAAGACCACGTGATCAAAAGTTTGCTAGTAAGAACAGAAACTAATACAGTTGAAATATATAAATAAATTACTGAAAAATAAAATTGATGATTCAGAGTGTAGAAGCTTGTTGGAGACTAAATAAAAGATCAGTTATATTTTTTATTTTTATACTTCTGTATTTCTTGCAAAAAGTTATCAGTATAATGATTTTTGTGAACTATCTATGTTTAACAATAAAAGGAGAAATTAAAATTTTGAACATTACAGTAATTACAAATTTTGTAAGATTGAATTTTTTTTCTTCAATGATATACCATACCATCAAGTCAATATGACACAATACTTTTCACAGAAAAGATACTCAAAATTCGATTGTTCTACTTGTAACATTGTTTTCTCCAGGGTTGGCTGAATCCTTTTGTAAACGTGACATCTACGATTTCATAAAGCTCTCAAGATCCTTATGAGATCTATGAAATCAACTTATTTGATTTTTCTTCCTTAGCGGAGTTGGATTCAGTCAGCCTCTATCTTAATGAGTCATCGGAAGTTTTTTTCCCTGTGAATTGAACAGCAGTTAATATTCTGAAGTACGTCACACCGTTCGGACAAGTAAATATAGGACCCTTAAGAACAAACAATCAGCCAATTCACTTCATGAATTTCTGAATACTTTAATAAAATAAAAGCAAACGAACCTCCCTCTGCATTCTTCTTCTAATTGCATTTTTACAACTTAATTTAAGTAATCAATTAAAAATCTGAACAAAACGTATATGTTAATTCTCACATTAAATTAATCCTTTAATTACCCCTACATAATTCTTAAGGTCACTTATTTTCATCTTATTGTACTGCTGATTAAGGATGACTGAACATCTTCTCACAGCTGCAAGAAAGGCAATTAACAATTAAATAGAAAAAAAATCTCCTAATTAGAAGTTTAGTATTTATGTTTGCCTTCTTTCACTTTATGAAATTCAAGTTCGAACGAGAACTATTTTATTATCGTAATATTTAAACTTATCGTTTTTTCTTTAGATAATAGTTTACAAAACTGTTGATAACTTTTGTATATAACAAGATGCAAATAAACCGAATAAATATAACAAGATGTACTTTAATAAATATATTCATTTAATGAAAATGAAAGCTTTGAATCATGACAGTTCTTCAATAGACCAACAAGTTCACATTTATTGAATAGTTATGTTTATATTTATAAATCCTCTGTACTTATTTATTATTTACTGTAAACCGTTAATAAGTTATATAACCAATGCTATTGACAACCATTCACATGAACTACATAGATGAAAAGCCACCTTATCTCCCGCTACACAAATTTCCAATGCCGGTTTTGAAATCTCAATAATATTAATGCGAAAGGAATAAATTGTATAAATAACAAATTAACATTGTTATTCACTCTTCTGATTTCTATTCTGATTCAAAAATGTCGTTGTTTTAAAGCAGGAAGCCATTTTGGGAATGAGAAAAGTTGGGCTTGGCCTTCTCTCATTTCAGTAATAATTTCCAATAGTTTCAAAACGGAAAATGTTTTTATGCTTTACTCCTTTTTACTTACCAATATATATATAAAACAAAAATGAACAATTTATTGCAATCAGTTCCTACAATTTATTCGCAATGTTATTTGCTAAGCGGATTATTTATCGCGAAAGGCTATCCCAAAACGTGAAAGATAAACTATGTATTCTTCAAGGCAAGTACAAATTAAGATCTATATTGAACATTAGATTCTGCCAATGAAACATTTACTTTTGCAGCTTCTAAATACTGTTTTTTCTTATTGCAAATAAAAAAAATGTCAAAAATTAAACTTCCCCTTGGCCATTGGGAATAATAATTCCTTATTTCTAAAATTCATCTGCCTGCCCTAACTGAATAAAAATACAACTAAGGTTTGAACCTTTGTGTTTCAAACAAATTACGAAATGATACTATTCATTTCATTTTAAATTTATTAATTACTTCAAAAATAAAATTATGTAACTATTCAATTAAAAAAATAAACAAAAAGATGACACAAAAAATAAGCTTTGTATAGAAAATATATACATACAGCATTTACTTAAAAGTAAATGGCTCCATTAAATATCTTAGCTTTTATTGTAAAAACATTTCCAAAGAAAATGTAACAATTTTGCCATTTCTAAAATAATTTAATTTCTTTTATATTGACTCTGTAATTCTATTAAAGAACTAACTCTTAAGGTAAGTAAAAGTTCTCACAGACCATTTTGTTTTTAGCCATCCTCAAGTTGTTCTTCAACTAAAGGATTTTCTTCTACTGAGAAAACAAAATAAACACAAGTCTTCATCGAGACAGATAAAAACTTAAGTATTGCATTGCCTTTGACTTTGCAATGACACTTGGTGGTGTTATCGTGACATTTACTGCACTTACGATGTTGACCTAAGCACAAGCAACGTCAGCTACAAGTTTACAGTCAGTAAATATTAGTTACAGATCTCAAGGCTTAATCATATTTTCCCGTTTACAACCTTGCTACTTGGAACTTCAGACAATAAAGGAACAGCTGAAACATAACTGCATTTCAAGAGTGAAAAACATGTCCAATTATATACACATTTACTTAATGTAGATATAGATCAAACACAGAATTATGTTCATATTTTTTTAAAGTGATAATCAATACAATGTTTCTTTTGTCCATCAATATCTCGAACTATTGTAGCCTTGTTACAGCTTTCACCTGTAATAAATCAAGCATCTCTGTAGAGTATTTCATCTTTCACAATTATTAGAAGTAATTCTATAACGGCTAGAGTTCTAGTTATTAGAATTATAGTTTCCAGTTTATAATTTACTGTTTGGAGCCCCAAGAGAATAAAATAAATGAATTGCATGGATTAATAAACATTATCAAATAAAATTTTTAAAAAAATGTTTTAATTTCACTTCATGATTAACCACAAGCCTTCTAAATAAATATAATCACATACTGACGATAGAGAATAAGTGCTGTTGTGGCTTCCTTTTTATTCAGACAAATGAATGTTTTAGTCATACAATTCACCCACCCATTACATGAATAATGGAATTAATGGCATAAAGGTCACAAAGAACCAGTCTTGTATTTCTATTGTTTTTGAGAGAAGTCATGCTATTTTATTTTCCTTCTTTTTCGTTTAAAACTTATTGGCTTTATAACGTTTAAAACTGATTTATTTTAAAATAGAAATGGAAGTTAAAATCAACGGGGACTGTTGCTGCAGTGAAAGGGAAAATGAGGCCCTACAGCATCTGAATATACCAATCGATCACCATTCAATCTGTAGACGAGATTCAGTAAAAGAATGCTGATGAACTGCAAAAGCTAACAAAGAAAGGTGTCACAGGAGACAGTAAAACCGGTAGGACTTGCAACCTCACAATATTCTGCAGATCATCAGCAGCATAGCAGCCGCAAGCGCTGTGAACTTTGTGAACATGTGTTAGACGGAAAAGCATGGTTCAATCTGGTTGTCTTGAATTATAAAGAATGGTATCTTTCCAAATAAGTAAATTCAAGCTTAAATTTGATATTTATAAATAAGTATTACATCACTTTTATAAATACTATAAACGAAATGCAAGAAAGTACGCATATTTCTATAAAGCTTTTTATTTTCCATTCATTAAAGCTTTTCGTTTTCTTCATCAGTTATACAAAAACAGTTCCTGTTCATTTTTTAACGTCACAAAACACTTCTTTTTGCTTTCATTTTAAATGTTTCTTTAAGACTTCAGCATAGTATTAGTGCATATAATTCCAAAAAAAATTGTATTCAAAGAGTTTTCATAGTGCAAGACGCCTAACAGAACTAATTTAACATGGTGAATTGATGAATTCTATTATAACAGAAAATCCTTCTTTGTAATGAAGCGATTTTCTAAATTAATTTCAATGAAAAAGATCATAGTTTTCTTGTTTATGAAAACAAGGTGAGATTCTACTGCAACAAATAAGTTCTTTAATACGAGAGGGAAAAGGAAGATAAAAGACGATCATATGTCAAGATTCCAAGCGGGCGACAAGGGAGGAAGGCGGACAGGAAGCAGAATGGATATATTTATTGCTTCTATGAATAAACTTGCAGAGGTCATTAGTTACGTCATAAATAGTGAAATGTAGAAAGAAAACAATTTTTACGTTTACATTTATGGTCAGGAGAGTAATAAAGAAAATCATTTTGTAATTCATAAAAATCGTAGTGGTACGCTGTTAATTTATCAAAGAATCAATCAATTACGGACAAAATAAGTAAATAAAAAACAAAAACAAAACAATAATAAATCTATAACTAAGTTGTTTTAAGCTTCAAGATGCCAGAGCTTGATACATGTTTAAAACGGAAGGACAAAATAAGTAAATATCGTTTTCTAGTTTATATTCCTATCCATCTGATAAACTTTAATATTTCTTATTCTTTTTAGAAGTACACGCTCCATTAGAAACATATAACGAAACAAATTACAAGAGCATTAGTATAGAAGAGAAACTACAAGGCTAACTACGAAGCTTTTCTTATTGATTAAATGATATAATGAATCCTTCCATTTTCAAAGGATTGTGATCGATGTTGATGACAAATATTTGACTTTTTTTCAGTAATTTTTGACGAATAGTAGCAGAAGCAATGTCTCTATTATCTTGCTAGAAAAGAACAAAAACATTATATTAATATACTCATATAGGCTATCATTTTACTAGTTCTTCTTCTTCTTCTTCTTCTTCTTCTTCTTATTATTATTATTATTATTATTATTATGCTACACTCATCAATTCTACCTCTTCGAAGATTATTTTGTATTTAAACTTAGGTAATTACATAGCCTAGCAATAAAAGAATACGTTATTTTACAGGATATATTAATTAGTTTTAAATGTAGTTTTATTTTGTTTCGCAAACAATTTTTTAGCTTTAAGAGAGATATTATAGATTATTTAAGTTCAGAAATAAAGGCAAAATGAATTTACTATTTCCAGTAAACTCTGAATCAATGTTAAACTGATCTATTTCATTCACTTTATCAAAATAATCAAAGGCAGAAGTTAAATTTTTTTTAGGTCAAATACAATACTTGGAGCACTCTCGACCTTTCTTCATAAACAACCCTAATAGAAGAGTTTCATCATCGAATTAATGAATTCTTTGTTTTTCGCTCTATTTTCTTCCAGGTGTTCATCATAAAACATGAAATTATTGTTTATAGAAAAGAGACGCTTATGTAAGGATCTAAGAAAACAAATTAAACACGATTTAAAAGGAGAAAAGAGAAAAGATTGGACATGTTTAAAAGAAACCACAAATCAATCCTTCAACAGAAAAGACCTAAGAACGAAAACTAACATATATCAAGTTTCAATTATAAAAGACATTGAAACACCGAATACTCTTTGGGAAATTTACAACTAATTAAAAAGAAAATGAAACTTTATCTCTCTCTCTTTGTATTAAGAGACCTCCTAAGAAATGAAAAAATAAATTCCTTAATTTTTTATAAAGATTTCTTTTTTTAAAAATCTATCGACTGTGCTTAAATAAACTGTTATTTTCAAGAAAAATTTCAAGCTGTTATTAAATAAACAACTGTTAACGACGTTATCATTGTTCCTAGATAAAAAAGAATGAACTCGTGTTTATGTGGTTTTTTTTTTATGTAATTTCATTGTTAGTAAAAATGAAATTTCTTTTATCTCAAAATCACATTACCTTACTTTTTAAAAAATTTCAATGAACATTCTTCGCAAATTTATTAATATTTATATTCTGTATAATTTATTCTATTCTTCTTTCTTCGAGTTTGGCCATCTGAGGACCGCGTGAAATAGCTCATGAAGCTCAACGTTTCTTATTTCTCTCGCTCCAGTATCTTTTCATTCTTTCACTGTGTTCTTTCCTTCTCTCATCAGACCATGAAGCTCCCGTTTTTCTCCTTTCTCTTTCCCGGAACCCCTTAAAGTCTTTGATCTTTCTTCTAAATCTGCCCCTATCCACAATATCTTTCTCCGTCAAACCGATCTCCTCCAGGTCCACTCTAATCTAATTTATTCTATTATATTATATGTAATAGACTTTAGAAAGAAATTGCATTTAGAAAGATTTCTAAACAGAATTTAGAAAATATTTAATTATTCTCTATATAAAGGAGGCAAGATAAAATTTATAATTTTGCAATCTCCAGCTATTTTATATTAGTAAGATACTTCATTATCTCACAGTCGGCCATGGACATAAGATTCTGGAACAATTGTACAATTGATGGTCGAACAGAAATAGTTTGAAGGCGGAAATTTTAATATGGGGAACTCTTGGAGCCTAATGTCCTTCAACTATTACACGGAATGCTTCAAGTTCTTATCAATTGTGGCTGAATATACACCTTATCATAGTAATTGTTTTACTAATGGTACAGGTGTGCTTTCACAGGATAATACACTGTGCCACTTTACTGGTAATTCCCGAGAGTTCAGCAATTGTGACACTGATGTGCAGATGTTATTCTGATCGCCAAATTCGCCGATTGTGAGATCCTGCGTTTGAATCCTCCATGCACAAAATTTGCCAATTGCTGGGAAGCATTTCTGATAGCTTAGTAATGCATACTATACCTCCTGCAAATGTCTTCTGGAGTCCATGTCAATCTTCTCGTGATACTACTGGTAACAGCAGTACGAACTTTTAGGAAGATAGTCATAATGTTTTGATTAGACATGTGTACAATCAAGTTCTGGAAATCGATATTGTTTCATATTTAGGTCTATTTCTTTATAATAAGGCAAACTTAAATTTTGCTGTTATTACTATTTCTTTCATAATACAACTTATGTGAGCTACTGTTTCATTCCAAGGGGCCAAACTGAGAGGCTCAGACTGTTTACGGAAGTACGATTAACAAATTACATAATTTCTAAATTTCAATAATTTTCTTTCTTTGTTTTTTTTTTTTTTTTGCTACATAAAAGGCTATACTTCATTACTGTTAACAATATATATGTTAAAATATTATTCAACATAATTTCTTTTCTAAAAGTAATAATAAATTCATATAAAAGTTACTTATTATTGAAATTGTTGAGCTATTCATTACATGACAAACTTTCTCTTATATGTATTGAACATCACTGTTAAAAGTAATTTCTCACTGCTTAATTTTGTAATTCTTTCAGTATAACTTTGCTGTAGCTTAAATCATCCTTATATATATATATAAATAAATAACTTTTAATAGATTTCAATATTTTTTATGCTATCTTAATTTTGCTTAAGTTCTTGACAAATCATCAATGAAAAATTGATGCTGTCATTACCTAAATATTATGAATTCTTTATTTTCTTTTTGTTAACTAGATATTCAGTTGTTTAATAATAATAATAATAATAATAATAATAATAATAATAATAATAATAATAAAACATTCGATATCTAGTAAAAATTCCTTATTTGTTTTATTGTTATTCGTTTTATTGAAAAAAATTATCAATAAGAACCAATTTTAAATAAATTTTTAAATAATTTTTAGTTCATTTTTCATTTGTTTACACTACCAGTCTTTTTATCCAGTTTTAAAATAAAAATTAAAATACTATAAAAAAAGATCGTAAGTTCTTTAGAGTATCGACTATTTTTTCATTATGTATGCATTTATTTTATGAATTCTATTTTACAGTGCCGTGTTTCTATTTACAGAAAACAAATGTTTTGAGATTTTAAAAAGACAACTGAAAACAGAAGAACTGAACAGTGGAAAGAAGAATACAAATAAATTATTGGCTTCGAATTTGAATAAATACAGACATGGTAATAAAAGTTTATTTACAGACAATGGAGAGTACTATTATTGAACAAAACTTGCAATCTAATGTAAGATGTACAATAGACCTACTTCCATACATACACAATACATGAAAATAGTAATAATTATTTAAATTTTGAATTGTTTTCTATAAAGTAGGACAAGTTCTTCAAAACAAATTTTTATTTACTGAAAAGAATTAGGTTTCCTTATAGTATTTTCAATATGTAATATTAATTTAATATTAAATGAGGTAAATGTTTGTTACAGCAAAAACAAGTTTTGAAGAAATTGGAAATGCGTCCTAATTTGTAATTATGAAAATAATTGCTGAATAGAAAAAAAAAGGATTATTAAACTTTTTTCTACTAACTCATTGTCTTGGTTACTTTTCAACAATCTCGACCAATATCCACGAAGAAAAGTGACAAAGAAATCTGAATTCAAGCAGAAGACTTTATTGCTGTCATTTGCAACGTTTATAGAATGTAAAATAACACTTTTAATTTTAATATGTAAATCCTTTCAATTTGGCTGCGTAATGTCAGTAAATATTGGATCTGAATTAATTATTAAATAGTTAAAAAAATTATTACTTTAAAATACTAATTTCAGGAACAATGTTTATTATCATAGGTTCTTTTTGTAGAAGTGGGTTATGAAGACGCTGCACCTATTTCATGAAATGAAAATGAATATCATTCTATATAGCCCTCATTCATTACACTACTGCAACAAATTCAATCTTCACAGTATACATATTACTACAAAGCAAGCAATGAGTTTCCCTCTAATATAGGTAAATACTAAATATGCAATATAAGAATAAATTAAAGGAATTTATACAATGAATCAGTAATCAACCTAGATTTGAATAAAATTTTAATTTTCACAGAACAACAATTACATCAATAAGAATACAAGATCGTACAAGTATTAACTCCCTCAAGTTATTAATTACGTACAACTACATAGAGTTCGAAAGGAAATAACTAATAAGCAAATAAAGAAATTTTGTTATTAGATTTTAGCAGCATATTTATAATGCTTTCAATTTATTTATTAATTTTGGCTAAATTAATAATACATTTTTCTAAAGCTTTTGGCTTTATTAATTAAAAATATCTAATAATAAAAAAAATATTTATATATATCAAAAATGAGGAAAAGGAAGCATTTAATGATATATTCGAGATAAGGAAGGGTTTGTAAACCCTGAAATTAAAAAACAAAGGCAGGTTTGATGAAGGGGTGGGGAATAAGAAAAGGGGGAAATAGTCCTCCGGTGACCGATTTTATCGCCATTAATTTTCGAGAAATGAGGGAAAATCGTGCAAGTTAATAGATGTTTATGATTTTTCTACAACTAGATTTATTTGCCTTTTTATGCCTTATAAATTGCAGGATATTACCTAGAATTATATGCCACGTAAAACAACGGAAGTTTAAAGTAAAATGGGAATTCTTTTATTGCTTAAAAATACAATTAATTCAATTATTTATCACATTATTGATTTTTTAAAATACGTAAATATTCATAATTTCTTTACTTAAATTTGGTTTTTATTACTCAACTCTAAATCAAAGTAATTATTTTAAAAGCCTACATAAATTACACGAAAATGCCGTAAAAACATTAAAAGAAAACAAACAAACAATATTATTAACTGTTGCATTTTGTATGGTAAGGCAAGTATGATTGTTGAAGAATTGAAAACATTAGTGAGACTTTAAATACTCAAGTCTCTGCCTGAAAATTTTTATAAGGAAAATATAAAAGTAACAGTTTAGATGTTAGTGAATTTACAAAAAAAAAAATTAATAGTTTATTGATTCATTTCGCGAATTTCGGCTTTTTAGAGATATCTATGTTTTCGAAATCTCAAAAAAATGGTTTTACGTTAATTTGAATTGAGATACAAATCTAATGTTAGATAATCTCAATATAAAACAACAACAATAAAACCTTTTTTTTTTTAAAGCAGTTCAAATCGAAATTAAAAAAAAATAGTTTTAAAGTTGTTTATATAAATAAGAGCTCTAAAAAAATATTTAAAACATTCGCAACCATATATTTCTAGAAATACAGAATCGAAATATAAAGTAAAAATAAAACTTTCAGTATCTAATGTATAAAAACAATCTTAAAGCGAATTTACAACGAAATTGATTAGACCATATTCAATACATGTATTTTTAGAAATGCAACGTTGTAACACTGAATGAGTTACAGTGGCTTAATTTGATTTGTTATTGCACGTCAGGAATTATTCTTAAAATAAACAATTATTTTAATTAAATGCTATCATTAATAATTAATATGAAATGAATATAAATGCAATATTTTTAACCTCATCTCATATTTACATTAACTTTTAGAAAATGTCAAATTAGCAATTTTGAAAGTTTCTATTTAGTTAGTCGTTATTAATTATTATTAAAAAGCTAATGTTATTTAATATTTTTAAAATGAAATAAATAAAACCCTAAAACTGATAACAACAATCAATTCTGTTTAAATCCCACATTTTCAGGGGTTATCGTAAAGAGAAATCGATCAGAAGAAAACCATACGTCCATTTTTTGTTTCGTCAATGGGTTATTCAATAATTAATAGATAATACATTCTATTCCTAATTCATCATTATTAACAGCATACATCGACAAAGATGGAAAAAAATTAGAGATGAATTAGATGAAGGATTTCATAAAATTCCAAACCACAGATAGGATCAAATTCTTGTTAGATATTCTGATGTATAGTTATAACTTTCTACACAGACGATTGATTGGCAAAATAAAAAGGAGAAACAAGGACAAGAAACAGGACATTTGCCACAATCATGGAAAAAATAAGCAATTAAGCAACTTAAGATTGATAGTAGATAATGAATTTATCTGGGTATTGTTACATAGCTAGTAGGAAGCTACCATATAAACAAGGCGAAATATGAACGCTGACACTATATAATTATTGTAATTTCCATAATAAGTAAATATTACACCTTAAATAAAATCTTTCTTTAGATTCTGATCCGAGAACAGTGTCGAGTTCGAATATTTGATTTATTTGTAAGTTTGCCGTTCATGTACAGCCTTGTGGTCAATGATACGTCTGACCTGGGTTCGAATCCAGGCGTAGGGCTTGGTTGTTTCTTTCTTCTTCAGTGTTTGTTCCCCTTCATAGCAGGCAAAGTCTTAGGTGCGTCCTGGATAGTTATCCAAAACTACAGCATCATTAATTACTCTATCATAGAGTTTAGCTCTACGACTAATGATACGAAAAATGGATCTGGGGATAAGTCACAACAACAGCAATTTATAAGTTTTATTACATCATTATTGTATCATTAAAATTTTCTTATTGTAACAATTTTGTTGATATTAATGATTCAAAGAATTCACGAATAAATTTACAGTTTTAAGTCCTTCTATATTAATAATTGAAGTCATACAACTGTTGTTCATGATTACTTATCTTCCTTATTATTTGCAATATTTGTTACTTTTCTTATTCTTGATGTTGCTATTAGGTTCATTAATGTTTGAAGAACACTTACTGAATTGAATTTTTAATTTACATTTACAAAAATCTAAATTATAAATTTAATGGAAATTATTGTTAATTTCACGTTTCTAGTTTTCTCAGTGCTACGTTGCACACGAAGCAACTTGTAACAACAACATTGCTACGTTTCCCAATAAATCCTAGGGCGGAGTGTGGAGCCAACGTCGACGGGGTCTTTGATCTAAATCCCCGCAGTGAAATATTGCCTCCGTGTTCCAATTTGAAGGATTCAGAAGGAATACTTTCACGATTTATATCTCGCTTTGACGCTCAAATTGCAAAGAGCTGGAAAAACAATCGATTATCAAAGTATTTCCCTCGCTTTCTTTTCAGACCCAGACTGCCAACAAAACCAAATGCACAAGGCTTCAATTACCGAGAGGGTTAAATTCCATAATTCAGCCTGTTTGTATGTCCTATTTAAATTGAGGACTCTTGGCTCGACTTTCCCGTAGCTTCTTCGGCGAACAGCAGCCACTCGGTCCGCTACTTTCCCTGTGGCTGAGCCTATTTACAGCCGCATTTGAATATTTAATAATATCTGAACACTAAATTATTCCGAATGGTGGTTAAACTTGAATTCAAGGAAATGCTATCAGTTTGAGGAAGCGTTTTAATGTATTTAGACCTATTTCTCACATTGACGAACGCAATTTAGAATGTTGGAATTTAATTACAACATTTTTATCTATTAAAATACGCTTAATATACGGTACATAAACATAAAAGAATGATAGTATTTTATCAGATAATTTTGTTTTGTGTAGTTATTAAAACAACTTTAAAAAAAACGGTACAGCAAGAGAATATTCTTTTTTGTTTTCTCTACTATCAACCACTTTAGCTGACTTCCTGAAGTTAAAGAATACTTGTAAGACTATATGAGATGTGTCTGTCTTTCTGTAGGTTCTCGATTAAAAATTTTTAAACCAGCTAATGGTTCTTATTGAACGTGGTATGATTATTTCCGAATATGAGGTTGTCTCTTTGTATTTAAAAAAATATTCAGAAAGTTAGAAAATTGACAGCAATTTGAAATGCGACAAAAAATTTAAATTTATTCACATGATATCTTTTAAAATATCAGACTTTTATTAAGTATTTTTTCTTTTTCTTCATTTTCTAAATGAAGTTAAAGAAAGGGCAGTTCCAAATTCTTTCTGGAACTCCTTCTAATTAAGAATTTAATTTGAAAACTGTCTTTTAGAATCTTCTTTTTTTTTTTTTAATTAATAATATGAAACTCGTTCAAAAACTTATTTCAAAATTAAAACTATCCTTTCACCACATTCGTCAAGATGAAACTTTGTCTGTTTAGATTCAGCACGAAAGGTAAATAAATAAGCTTTATGGAAAAAAAAAAAAAATAGGCCCTACTTCTCATGTCTCGTAGCCTACGCAATAAAGAGAAAAAAAAAATACTCTGACCTTATTACTCTTTTTGGTCAGCGCGCGAACACAATTAAACAAAAGAAACTTGTAAAACTTAGGTTTCATTTCAATTACAGTATTAGCTTTTTAGCAATACAAATCGATTTTACTCATGAAGCCACTTCAATAATGAATTAAATTAATTATTTTTCTTTTGCAATCCAAAAATAAATCGAAATCCGATGATGTTGTTAATGAAATGTTTCCTAATTTTTCCTTTAACACAGTCTAATGCTGCACCAACGAGTGTTGCATTGACGGTTCGTGATCAACTTATTGCAATAATAATATAAAAGACATCAAGCCTTTGCCACGCCCAAAATCCGAAGCCTGTAGTCTGTCCGCATACATTTAACTGCTTATATTTGTAATTTTTTTTTTCGTAAAAGATTAGATAAAATCAGGTATCAAATTTCATTGTATCTGATTATTGTTACATTTTTAAAATTTTTTGTTAGAAACTGTTGTTATGGCGTTGTTGGTCTGTATTGGTGCTGAAGAGGGTCACAAAATGCTGTAATATGTTATTAATTGTTAAATAAGATAATAAGTTCAATGTATTTTTTGGCTTTTTTCGTGTACTTTAGATTCATTTCTGAATATCTAAACTAAATAAATAATATATTAGCTGACCTTTATTTTCTTCTTTTCTTTTTATTTTATTTTAAGGTCTATACAAGCAGGTCTATCTGTTTAGCAGCAATTTTTTTTGTGTTTTTCAAGATACTACCACAAAACTTTTGTATCAGATTTTAAAGATAAATGAACAATGCTTACAGACGGTAAACGCAAAACATCACGAATATATTTTATTAAAGGGAAAAAAAAAGCAACTGTAACAATAGAAACTTATTTATGACCGTTGCTGAAAGGGATGTAAATCTAGGTTCTTTCCCAGTTTCGAGTTACAATTATTTGTCAATAACTATAATCAACAAAGTTTAAAAAAAAAATAACTAAGTACATGCGCGTAATAAAGTCGTGAAATATAATAAACTTTTAATCTCTTTTCCATTGCAGTTCTGAGACGACTCCGTTCATATTATAAATGCCAATTACATTTGGCGATTGTATTGAAGGTTTGCAGGCAATAGGACGAGGGATTTAATTACTTGAGTTATTCGACTGTGAATGACTTTGCTGAGCGAAGAAACACACGTGATTACGAAAGAGAAACTGTATTTTTTTTTTGAAGCTTAAAATTTCTACAACTTGCTCCTTTGCAATTGAGCAAAAATTTCATTCCACACTGTGGGTGGATTAGTGGATCCGCCCTAACCTTCATTATAAATACAACTAGGTTTTGCAGCTGAGTTATTTCCGCACTCACCAAGGGAAGTTGGAATTATTTTAATCGACAATTGGAGGAGTTTTTACAGGAAATTTAAAAGCAATAAAAATATTTAAACACGACAAATTGTAAATACCGTAGATACATTTCATCGGTTAAAACTTTTTTTTTAAAATATTTTTTAAAATTTTCCTCCCATCACTGTACGGTTCTGTGAAGAATATTAAATATGAAAAAAAAAAAAATTGGTTTGAAAGTAAATTTAATTTAATCTTTTTGAAACACGAAAAAGATTTGAAATAATATTATATGCTCTATATATAATGAAGACAGTAATCTTTGTAAAATATTTCAAAGCAAACTTTTATTTTTTTTCAAAACTCAATTGAAATTCTTTATAAATATGCTTATCTTTCTAAACTTATTTCACAAAAATTCCAATTAAATAATTAAAATTAGTCACAAAAGAAACTAAAAAATGCTAGAGTTTCAGAGCTTTTTGTCTCCGGCTTCAGCCAACAAACGGATTTAAAACTGCTTTCTCCACAGTAAGATGGGATAAATCATTACAGTTTGTGGATTATTGATTGGCATAGGAAGAGAGCTTTCTCAACGAATTTTTCAAGTTATTTTTAACATGAATATAACATTTTCTAATCTCGACATGCCTTGTTGTTATTTTTTTTATTAATCTTGGCTTTACATTTTTTCTTTGTCACAATTGAAAGCCTTCGTAGTTTTCAAAGCGAATTTAAAATCCTAATATTATCGAATAAAAAAATAAACTTGAAATTTTCATTTCTTTTTTTCTGTTTTCTTATTTCTTTTAAATTACTTTCTTTAAGTTGTTCGACACGTAATGAAGGCTATTTTTTTGATTAGAAATAATTGACGAATTTCTTATTCCCTTTTTTTTTTCGGTAAGATTGAGTAATCTGGTAAACCAATAATGATGCACAGCGTTTTTCAATGATAATCAAGCTACACATTTTTTATTTGCCCATCACTAAATAGAATAACATGTAAAGGACATGTAACAAAAGGAAACTTCATTCAATAACAATCTGATTTATTCCGAGCTGGGTAGACTGTAGCATGAGATTGTGGCAGCCAAATCAAAATGTGAATCCATGAAATCTGATTTATTATTTTTTTCTAGTCGGTTTTGAAAAAAAATGCAATTCTAACCTTGGGTTATTGCCGGAAAAAATATTCTTAAAGATTATTTATTCCATTAATAGTAATAAAGATGTGAAAAAAAAAAAAAA
>JAFIDM010009631.1:162803717-162828137 GCA_023159025.1 Thereuonema tuberculata | reverse complement strand
TTTTTTTTTTTTTTTGCACTCAAGTCTGATTATTATTTAGTTACTTGAATAATTAGATTTAGTAAGTAAAATATAGATAATAAAAAAACTTTAAAAAATTAAAATTGTTTTATTTGTAAAATAATTGGGGAGCAGGGGTCTGTAGTTTCTGTTTTTCTGGCTTCATTGAGCTGAATACATATTTAGATTAACTGGACCCAAGTTATCAAGCAAGTTGATTGTAATTTCGTTCTTACCAAACAACTTGAATTTAATGCAAAGATTCCCAACTTTTTTAGCTCTTAAAACCTTAAGGCTATTACATTCATATAGATTGAAGAAGAAACCCTGATAGAAATTACTGCAATTCCCCTGGAACAAACTCAGGAACTCCTTGTGGGATCACTAATCTTTAGATGGCAAACCTGATCTAAATTCATAAGACTTGATTTAGTTCATTTGCATGGCTTTTTCTTTTTAACTCGACATTAATATGAGTTTATTAGTATCATTATCTAGGCGAAAATAATTTCTTATTTTTAACCCATTCAGTTCAGTCAATCCTTACGCAGCAATCACTGATTTTACTTGCACACTTCTTAGCTATAACAATGAAATTGGAGACCTAGGAATGCAGCATCCTGGCACTGTCTCCCTCTGTCAGAAGACAGAAGAGACTCTTCAGACACCACAATGAAAGGACTACAAGACTGAATTAAAACTATATAATTGCTAAAAGATAATAATATAAACTAATTACTTTATTTACAATTTTGTAATACTGTTTCTTACATGAAAATTTCTGTTTAATCTTTTTAATTTACAGTTGTTATTAGTTTTATTGATTTATTATTTTTAAATTTCATATTATGTCCTAATATATTACTTCGTACTTTACGAGAGGAAAAAAAACCTCCCAGATTATAAGGAAATGCATCAAATAAAAGAAGAACAAATAAAAGGAGCTGCTTCTTTGAATAGAAAAATTTTATATTAAGTTAAAAATTGCTTCGTGCTAAACTTTCTCACCGTTAACAGGTATTTTAAAGCCCAGTAAAAATGAAATAAAACTCCATATTCTCAACCAACTTTTCTTTCACTTTCTTTTTTATGAAAAATCTAAAATTGCAAACTCATCGATTGTAAGTTAGAAATCAGTCTATAGATTGATTTGAGGCCAACCTGTGCAGCATGTTTGATTTCAGCATAAGAATGTACAGAGATGTCTTTGCAAGCTTAGCTGTGAAGGTGGAACGTGATCGTTCTTATTTCTTCTTCCCCTGTATTTTGCTCAAGTACGTGGGTAACTGGACCGCCATGATAATTTGCGGTGTTGGATTAATTTTATAATCTTTCTAATCTCCTCAACCTGTTTCAATACTCTTTCACCGTTTATTTTATCAGTCTAGCAAATTGAAGCTCTTGAAAATAATTTCTTTTTTTTAAATCATAAAATAAAGTAATTTGAATTATGTGGTCTTATTATTTTCAACTTTTTTATTAACAACCTCAGGGAAAACATAGTTTCTTATAGAATATTTATATATTTGATCTAATATTGTTAAAGTGTCCCACTGTAGACTTGCGTGCCTTTGAGGCAAGGTCCCAGGCAAGTTGAGGGTGGAAAGAAAATCGGTAAGCATTTTCACAGGCTTGGGTGAATCTTACGACCCTTTTGTAGAAAAAAAAAATCCAAGAGAGAATTCCCGACCATTGCCGGGATCGAAGCCGGCTCCTGAATCTGCTGTGAAGTGCCCAATCACTTGAGCTACCGGATCTATCATCTAATATTGTAAAATCTCTTAATATTCATTGAAGAGAAGAAGGGATAAGTCGAAATGCGCCTGTCTGATCAAAGGTATATGATCAAATCAATCCAAATACTAACTTTTCAGTCGAAACTTACATGGTAATATCGGACTTGGTAAGGAACTGTTATCATGAACTAAAAATTGCTTATCCTATGAAAACTGAAATTTGAACGGACTTTTTAAATATATAATGCAGATTGTTTACTGAAAGATTCACGGTAAGTTGGAAATATAATAGTTGAACAATTGTTTTTGAATCTTACTTTGTGGATATTCTGAAGCTGATATGACAACTATAATTTTCTTGTTAATAGCATGTTATTTTTTTATAATAAAAATAACCCTATAATTACTTGAAGATAACCTAAAAATTTACTTACAGAAATAAAGTTCTGCATTATTTACTGGAATGTCAAGTGTAATATTGTTTTTTTCTTTCTTAATGCTCTTTAGGTATCAGTTCATTCTATACCAAACGCCAATGGAGAGCTCATTTGGCTAAATTTGCAATGGAAGCAATAAATAATCTTAAATTATCGCTATCATCTTTAAATTTATATTAAATGCTTGTGTATTTTAATTACAATTGCATTCAAAAGTTTATTTGTTGTAACTCTTTTTCCCTTTAGGTTATATAGTAGAGACCATTTAGTGCCTTTGCCATTTGCTAAAAAAAAGCTGTAATTAGAAATAAGAGGTCGTTTGTAAAAAAAAACAAATCCTTTATCGAGCAATAAAAGCTTATCGTGTTCATCTAACAGATACAACAATATCCTTTTCTTTTTTCTGAAGAGTTTTGTATGGCTAACTAAATTTTCAGCTAGCCTTTGATGGAAAACTAAGAATTTACGTATATTTAATTCTTAGATTCTTTATTTAATTTTCAAGAAAACAACAGTTATTCAAAATTGTTGTTGTTATTTATCTTAGTAATGACGGAGAATTTTTTTTTTTATCAACTCAGAAAATTTGAACGATAAATTGAAAATTGAAAATTTGATCGTTGAATGATAATTTGATAATTTCTGTAACTTTTCTTTTCCCCTTTTATTGATTAATAACTTTTATGTTACAAGTGTATAAAAAATAAAAATCACTTTTTCTTTTTTTCTTTTATGTTGCACAAATGCATTCTGTTAATGTTACTTTTCTTAATTTTTCGTTTTTCTACTATAGGGAGTGAATATTCATGGTATCTACGGTTGCCTATTACTCAGTGAAGCGGGTTTTTCTGAAATTTATATCACAGATTCCAATATTGAAAGACAAAGGTTTGCGGCTAGATTCGGAGCGGTCCCTTCCTTTAATAGAAGAGGTTTTCTTTTTAATAATAATAATGCTATAAATTTGAATTATTTACATTTTACATATATTATTTTTGTTTTTGATTTGTAAGTGTAAATTATAGGTTTCATTCGAAATGCATCCTTAAAAAAAAATTAAAAACAAAACAAAACAAATAGAACCCTAAAAACAATTATAAGTTAATTATCTCATGCTTGCACAAATTCGAGGTACATTTCACTTGTGCTTGATATGTGTTCTTCAATATATATATATATAATTTATCGGAGCATAGATATTAATTAAAAGTTTCAGATGGGGCGATTGGATAGTAAGGAAATTATCGGGCGATTGGATAATAAGGAAATTATCCAATAAATAATATCCTTAAAAAAGATAAGCAAAAGTTGGGAATAGTAAACATAAGCTCTTGTATTCAACCCTTATTTCCACGGACATATAATCTTTCAACAATCTACTTCAGAGTTATTTATATATAAAAAAACAAAAACAGCAAATGAGAAAGGATATTTTGACAGCTGAAAGAATAACCAAACTTAACTGGCTAGAGATACTACTATATTCGTTTCAGTTTCCACTGTTATCAATACGGTTAAGAATGAAGTATTTTCATATTAAATTTTAATTTTCAGTCTTAGATAATGCAATCTAATGTCATTTTATAGACTTAAAGCGTTAAAACTTCAGTATTTCTGAATGTTAAACTATCATTATTTATTGTTGTTATTAATTTAAATTTTGTAATTCTTCAGAACTGGTCCAAAGATTTTAAGCTGTAATTAATAAGGAAATCTTTGATTCTTGTTTCAGATCGTGGAGGCCAATTGAACTTACCTTCATCGTGTTCGGTTGATGTTGTAATTCAGGCGAATAATCACTCGGAGTTACTGCCTGAAGGAGTCGATTTACTTCGTCCAGGTGGCCTTTATATTCTCATCTCCTCCAACTATCATAGTAACAGCCTTCCCATCAACGGTGAACAATTAGTAAAGAAGTGCCTTACTATACATGGTAAAAATAGTTTCTATTCTAATGTTAAAAGGTTGTCTTTGAGTATAGATCTCTGCTTTTAGGATCTAATTGATTCCCGAAGCAGTCGTTAAGCAAGATTTCGTTAGGGGATCCCTCTTTTTGTATAAACATGTATAAAAGTAAAACTGGAGAACACTTTTCACATCCAAGGGTTTCAGGATTGAGTGCTAAAGAAAATAAAAAATTTATGTACATATTTAATTTAATACAGAAAGGAATACAGAAAAAAAACAACAACAGACAAACATAAAGAAGTTATATTTAAAATAGTGTTAAATTGGATACTAAAAAATTCAGTATTTGATACAATTTGCAGCGGATGCAAACCACTATCCACTCAAAAACAAATTCCAATTCCAGATCTGGATAATTTTGTGGTCCATCACTAACTTAAAAAATTCTGAGATTGCAAAAAATGTCTTGATGTAGCTTCTTTAAAATCTTCATCAATTAGTTAATTGCGTTTAAGGACATCAGATGTTTATCTTGTTAAAATAAGCGTTTTTGAAGACAATGACTCACCTGTTAAAGAATTTAATTTATGGCATTAATATTTTGTTACGTTTACTGAATTTAAAATCTTTCAGATGATTAAAAACCACTAAATCTTAGAAGAAAAAGAAAAATACAAAAGAAAAGCTAATATTAAGAAAGCGAAAGAACTTACTTTTTTTCCCCTTTTAACTAATTAGGCCTAGTAATTTCTGAAAGAGGTTATTTTGTAATCCCATTATAAAACATACTAATGTTTTTGAACATGCTTTGCTAGCTTTGTGCGTATTTTAAATCCCTTTCTCTGGAATTTTACAATTTAGGTTTTACATAATATATTAGATCACAAAAACCAAGTCTCATATGATTCCTTGTGATTTTAAAGTGTATTGCCATATTTGCCGGGGTTTAAGACGCAACCGTAGTCAGGGGTATTTTTTATGGGGAAAATTTTATACATTGACAAAAAAATTTCTATATTCTGTTCATTTCTGGTGGTAAATTTTTACGAAAAAAAAGCTACGTCTTATACGCAGGCAGTTATTGCATTTCTCAGAGAAGTCATTGACTCTCTTAACATGCATCAATTGATCGTTAAGTGTTCTTATGTTGCAGTGAAATCTTTTGTTTTCTCAAAAGCAATTGAACATCAATTTCGAATTTGGAATATCACAATTCTGAAGCAAAAGAAAAGAATTATTAGTGCATTGAGTAACTTTTTTTTTTTTCAATTAAATTTTACTTCTCATTATCTTGGGTCAGTTTTTCATGTGGGAATGGAAGGGAATGACAAGCGTTTTTGAAACAAATACTAAAATCTTAAAAGATTTTTTTATATAAATAATGACTAAAGCAATTTTTATGCTGAAGAACATTTTATTATTAGTCAGATCTAGTAACAAAATTTATCTCTCTTGTATTTTTTATTAATAAAAATCCTTCATTGGAACTCAACCCATTAATACTAATTTGCGCATCCTTACGTATAGATTCGTATTATCTCAGTTACATGTTGAGGGATAATGCTATTGTTTTGAGGATTTTTAAAATAAGATTGAGATTAATCTAGAAATTATTGAAATGTTGCAGTGAAGATACAGGAAAAATACCGCAAAAAAAAAAAAAAGAAAGTGGGAAACATAAATCCAGGCTCCAATGTTCGTTGTTTGAACAACAAAAAAAGTAAACACTGGGAAAATTGATGAATTTTTTCTCTTGCACTGGTTGCATTTGCTGTTTATTGATGATCTAATCTGAATAAGCTTAACTGAATGAAAATTAAGAAGGTGTTTTAAGAACTCTACTTTGTTATTCTTAACATAAGACAATAGCGTTTTAGGCCTTTTTTTTAATTTCAATGAAATTCGAAATTCAATGCTGAAAGCTTGATTTTCCCCGAGGCTCAATATTTCCTTCAGTCTCAGTTAACAAAATTGATTGTTATGTTTGTAGAAATAAGCTTCTTAATTCTCCATTTGTCATAATTATTTATCATTCAACATCTCCAGAGAAATCCAGTTGTCGTTAAATTGTCTGAAAGAGGTGAGAGAATGTTAATCCTCCTCGGAATTAAAAAGAGATCTTAGGACTTAATAATCGATACGAACTGTTATTGATTTTTAACTCTTGTGGAACTTTTGTACTTACTATTTAATCCTAAAATAAAACTTTATTTAATGTAGCATTCAGGATCTTTTCAAAGATCTTATTTGGATCTTTAATCTAATTGTTATTTCGTTTCATTTAATATACACAAAGCTTTTTTTTTTTCTTATTGTAAACAAGTTTTATAATTTATATATGAACATAATATATTCGTGATCTTCTTCGAGCTACTTCTGCATAATTTTTCATCAAAATGGATATTGTTGCTATGGAAAACCAAAACATTTATTTAAGCATTATTATTACAATAGACTCGTCATTTGCTGCAATATACAGTATATCCTTATTAAACATAAATATTGCACATTAAGCTATAGTGTTTTAATAGTACAGTAATCCCTCGTTTATCTCGGTTAATGGGTACCAGAGCCCTCCGCGATAGGTGAAAATCCGCGAAGTAGAATTGCCCCCCCCCCCCTAGGAATTTTCGTATGTGTGTGTGGGTACCAGAATGTTTAAAATATGTATATTTATACTTTATATACAGTATGTAGTACATACAGTATATACTGTATATAAATACCGTATTTACTCGCATAATTTCCCCTTTTTTTTTCATCAATATTTTGACAAAAAAAGGGGGGGGGGGGAATTACGCGATGTTTTTCAATTTGAGGAAAAAAAATATGGTGAAAGTGTAAGGAAAACCATGTTAAATATTGATTTTTAAAGCAAGAAATGTAATTAACAACAATTTTATTAACACGCAACATTTAAAATATAAGAAATCACATCTCAACATTTGTTTTTTCTTCAAAGTACAGTTAAGCAATAGGCATGCACGGAAGTGTGTGTGCGACTGTGACGTAATTTCGTAACTCACGCAGCTCAGCCCGCCATCTTTATAGCTGAAGTAGAGGTGGGGAAATTATGCGATAAAAACAAAAATTGAATTTTGTAATCCACAAAAACTGGGGTGGGGAAAATATGCGATGAGGGAAATTATGCGCATAAATACGGTATATACTATCTATATATATATATATATATACAGTATATTTTACTTAAATCTTTTTAATTATAAAACCTTAATATTATACATTCACTCACTCACTCCCACTCGTAGAGGGTTGAGGTTCACTCAGATGCTCTTCTGCTGGAGTCGCTGACGGTATAGCTGGGGTTTTTATCTTGTCTGACTTCCTGTGGGTATGTATAAGCCTCTGAGAGCTGCTCTCTCTGTCTGGTAACCTAGGAAGCCGTTTCTCTCGCGCATCACGATGAAACAGCACTGCTTTCCGCAATACGGCCGCCGAAATGGCGGTATTTTTTTAATTTTTATTTTTCGATGAATATTTTTGAAAAACCCGCGATGCACTGAAGCCGCGAGACTTGAGGCGCGAAATAGCGAGGGATCACTGTAATACCATTTTATTGTTTTTAACATCTGAATATAAATGAAAATTTAAACTCGATATTATTATTAATGCTTTATTAATTTCAAAAAGATGTTATATTTCATATTTTACTAATTAGATATTTTTTTAATATTTTAGGAATTACATTCGATTAAAATTTGGAATACGGAACATATATTTGTGATTGACTGTTCCATGACATAATTTGCGAATGGTTTAGTAGATTCTGTGGGATTTATTTAATTTCTGAGTGGTAATGAGTTCGTTTGCAAAGGGAGTTGAGAATCCCTCATTAAAAATTATAAATGATTTTTATGATTACCATAAAAATAAATTTGTTCCATATACTTAGATTTAAATAGTCAAAATGCCAGATGATAGACGTTTTCACCTTTATTTCTGTTTGAATGAGGTAAATTTTGTTTATGCTTGGCCTCAATTATTTTTCTTGTGACAGTTTCTGTATCTATAATCTTGACATCTGAAGGAGATTTATATCCATCTAATCTGCCATTTCTAATTCTTTTAATCTATTTTCTTTTTAATCTATTAAAATGTCGAAAAATCTTAAAAAATGAAATCTATCCGTTTTTCCCAAATAAATATAATTGCAAGTTCAGCCTTGAATTTTTATGAACTACATCTGTGGTCTATGTTGACATGAAATTTTAATGATGAGATCCACTATTCAATAAAATCAATATTTGTTGTAAGAGCTCTTTAAATTTCTATGAATCTGGTCGTGAGAAGGAAATGGAAATATGAAATTATGTTTGAAACTTCTGAATATCGATCATTCACATGTCATTATTTTTACGATAACATCAGCATCATGCTTTTATTATTGATTAGTGATAAGTTAGCCGACGTTGCCCGGAAAACAACAATAATGTAGAAATCGTATTTTGCTTTGAGATATAAAGAAGCTTAAAATTTTTTTACCTTTTTATATAATATTTGAATTAATTTAAAAATTCATTTTGTGAAATTCCCACCAATTTAAAAATACTTCCCCATGGTTTTCTTAAAAGGGAAAGCTAAGAGTAAAAACAACCCTCAAATGAAAACAAAAAATTATAATTATTAAATAGTATGATTTAGTTACAATAACTTGTAACTAAACAAGGAACTTACGAATTTAAATGAAATTCATAATTTAAAACTCTATTTCTTGAATTATGAAAATAGGATAGTAGAATTAAATAGTTAATTGGAACAAAGAAAAACTTATGACATTATTATCATTAGATATTATAAAAGCGTTATTCTGAATGTCATAAGACTTTGTTTTTCCAATTTTGTGACCAAACTATAAGAGATAGATTGGTCATGTAAATGGATAAAATGTAGAGCTTTTTAAGACAAACAAAATGCTACAGAAAAAGTTTTTGGTTTCCAAGATGGCGCCTTTTAAAGGGTCAAATTTTGACTTTTTCTCAATTTAAACGAAAAGTAAAAGAGTTGGAAGAGAACACTGTATTGAGAAAATGTTGGTATTTGAAAGTTCTATCGAATGATACATCAGTCATTAACAAACGTTTCTGCGTTTGCAAGATACATGCAAAAATGTGTGTGGCGTCAACCCGCAATACACCTGAGTTAAGCGGAGAAGGCTACAACGGGCTGGGAAGTCGTATATTCTCCGATCTCGATATTAATTTGCTAAATAAATAAAGTTTTGTTTTTTTTATAATGATATATATGCAAGGGTTCCGGAGCAAAGCGACAGTTCCCGGCAAGTTCTAAATAAAAGTATTAATGATATCTTAAGTACTTTTACGTAGCTAGCAGGTGATTAGCGACTGGGTAGTGATGCCGGACAATGTGATTCTGGTAGTGTGGAAGGAGGCCTCAAAAATAGGGAAGAGGTCGCAAAAATTAGGTCCATTTTTTTTTTTTTGGTTGGAAAATGAAACCCTGGGATCTTGGGAGACATTTTAATCACTTGCCCTTTATGTGTCAAAAACAAATTCATCTCTGATTGTTAGCACAAATCTTATTACTTCCTCAAGCTTTTCTTAAAAAAGAGGAGGGGGGGGAGAAGAAACTCTTAAATAAAAATAATAATGCAATAAGTCACTAGTTCACAAATTTAAGTTTTTTAAAATGTGCATTGTAATTGGAACCTTTTTCGTTCTCGAAAATCACTTTTTGTTTGTTTGTTTGTTTGTTTTTGGTTAGTTGGAAGTTATAGGATTGTACAGAAACCCACAATCATTTGAATGATGATCTTGTTATTCCGTTTATTTCTCAATTGTTAAGAGTATTGGAAATGTAGACCTATTTTGATCATGTCAAATGTAGTTCTTCCATAGATTCTATCATTTGCCAGAGTAATTTCAGAAGTCAATGTTAGCTATCATAGTGTAGCTTATATTTATGTAAAAGAAAGCCTATCTTTGACCAGATTGCCGGCACTGGAAGGAAGGAGAGATTGTTGGTTTGGAAATATCTTTTATCCAAAGAAGTTATTATAAATTTTATAGTAAATACTTCATCCTATCTCTTTAGTTTTTCTTTACCAATCACTTTTTACCAATAATCAATCTTTAGTAAGAGAATGTTTTCTCTAATATACATCTCGACTTTTAAATATAACAAAGATTGTGGAATTACTGAAACAATATATAAATTATAATGAAAAAATAATAAATAATTCAAAACAAAAATATGGAATTCAACTGAACTTCTCCCTTCAGGTTATGGACATCTGTTCTGAAGGCACACCAACATTAAATCAAACATAACTATTAATTAATTACAATTATTTAAAATTATTATCTTACTTCTGTTAGAAAATAAGTTTCTAATAACAGTTGATTGGATTAAATAAAAGTAAGTTGGTAAAATAATAATAATGTAAGGAATAATTTTTTTAAGTTATATATACAGTTGATAAATACATATATTTAATATACACAAATAAATATACACGTTCAATTCTACAATATAAGATTTTTATTTAAGGAACAGCATTCCTTTGTTTTTTTTTTTTAATTTCCAATAAAGTATTAGATAATTTTGTACTTTAATTGGCGTGGTTTTCTTGTATATGTTTTTACTTATTTACATATCTTTTTTATCTTTTAAAGGAATAACAGGCTATCAGAAACATCATTTAGATATGGCAGTTGATTTCCTGGCAAAGATCAATTCATCTTATCCTCTCCATGAACTCATTAGTCCTAAATTCTCTTTACATGATTTGCCTGCTGCCTTAAGAACAGCACGGTCAGGACTGTACCACAGAGTCGCCATAACCATGGAAAGCATACGAACGCCCTGCTAAAAACAAAAGGATTAACTCAAAACTGAAATCCTTCTTACCGACTAAACTGTCAAATAGTGGACCAACTTTTTTTTTTTTTTTTTAAAGATATATTTATCCTTATCTCTCTTTTATCAATATTTTGTGACATACGTAGTGTAGACAATAATTCAATTCAAAAGGTGAATGTCAACAGTTTCCATTGCATTTGTAAATGCAAACCCAAAATGCCAAACTATACGTTGTTCATTTTATTTTGTTTTTTTATTCACATCTTCTAAATACATATATTAAATAGTCTTTTTTTGTTTTGTTTTGTTCAACATCATTGCAAATTGCTCAGAACTGTTTCAGGATATTTTGTTTTTTATGTACAAAATAATCACCATACTGTGTTGTTTTTGAACTTACATATATGCTATCTGTAAAGTTTTTTTTTGTTTTTCATCTCCCTTGGGTTACAAGGTTCGAATCAAGTTATACGATAGAAAGTATTGAGAAGTTTACAAATGAAGATCTCATGATTGTACAGTAGGTTACAATATAAGCTATAATTATGTTATTGCATAAAGTATATATTGAAATATATTATTGAAGTTTATAAGTTTAAATTCAAATTTTAATGTCTTAATAAATGAACGAGTTAATCACATTGTTATTTTTTTAAATGTATATTTATTTTATTTTAGATTATATAAAATTGACTTTTTTAAAAAAATAAAATTTTCTGCAATTTATTTATTTATATAGTTGCTTTCCTTTCAATAAAGTATTTGACCCAAATTAAGCATTTTTTTTTTTTTATTAATACTTAATTATCGTAAAATGGGAATATTTTGACCCACTTTTTTTTTATTTTTTCATTGTTATTGTCGAATGAATGAGTGAGGCGAATACATATAAGATGAAATGCAGTCTTAATGAGAAGAAATATATTATTGTTGTATTGATTTGGGAAGAGGTACTTCTTCTAACCTCTGCTGCATATCCTTTGTTTTATGAAATCGGAGGAAAATTTAAACTTAAAAGAGTGAGTCATTATGATCAAAAATTAAGAGTTAAAAATTATTAATAAAATAGACCGATTTAAAATAGACTTAGCATCAATTTCGCAGATTCAAAGGTATTTTTTTTTTGTGGATCAAGGATATTAAAAGTGGGCAGAAAAAATAAAAATATTTTGTCCTACTAGAGACAATTAAAATTTTTTTCAACTCTAGATCTTGAATGGGTCAAGATATTTAGAGTTAGATATTTTATTGTCATTGGGAAAAGCCCACGCCTAAAGAGTTATGCTTAAAAGAATCTCTCACTGATCTAGAATAGCAAATTGATAAGCTGAGGAATTTGTTTAACAGCATTAGAACAAAGCATATAAAGAACTGAAGAACCGGACGGATTTGCTAAAGAAATTATTATTTTTCTTAAATTACTGTTGTTCCATTATTTTCAAATATGTGACCAAAATAATTTAAATTCTGAAATTAAAAGAGATTTTTTCTTTAATAATCTTGAAATTGAAGTATATTTGAAAGCAAATACGAATCATTCCCGTTTCACGGTATTTTGTATTAAAATGATTCAATGTGATTGAATTACATGGAATTTTATGCTCAGTTTTTATTATTTCTATTGCATCAAATATCTAGAATACTAATATCAATTTTCCGGAAAAAATAGAATTTTTATTATTTTTCTTTTCTTTTGTTTTCCTTGTAAATAGTCTTTGTAATTTATGTGTTATTAGTTATGAAGTAATTAAAATATTTTCTATTTTGACAAGTTTATTTTTGTACTTTTTTTTTCAAGTGTTTTTACATTCTTTTGATACTCTGCTTTTCAGGTAATGCGTGTAATACATTAGTATCGACAGAAAATAGTAGTTTGGGGGTCCATTAAGAATCCAGAAAGAAAATTATTCTGCTTGCAAGAATTATTTCTATTTTCATAAGCACTGCCTCGTTCTTTACCTCCAAGAATTCAAAAAAGCAAAACATAACTCAAAGGAAAAGGGATTAAATAAACTGTAAGGTTTTTTGATATTTAATCTACTTGTAATTTTGTGGTAAAATTCATTAATAATGAAAGTAACTTTTCAACACTTCAGTTTCAACCATATATCTAAACTTTTGCTTTTTTTTTTTTTTTTACTAAAAAATAAATCGCTGATAAAAAATAAAGTAACTTATTAAGCCTTCTATCAATATATTATTCTGTAAAGGTGTGGCAATGGTGAGTGAGTGATATCATCTATGGAGAGGAAGCAGTGTATATGATAGACAATTATACAGAAGAGCTGAATCGCGGTAGAACACGATGTTTGTAAATTTATTCGTCTAATTACATGAGCTGATAAAAAGTTTGTTGTAGAATGGTCGTAAACAGGTTCTGGAAGTGGCGCTAAGCAGCAACATCGGGTGCTGCCATCTATTGAAAAACAAAAGAATTAAACAACAAGATAGTTTAACAAATACCGTTTCAAACAATGAGAAAATATGGAAGGGAATTTAGCAGTCTTTAAAAATAATGTGCTTACATTAAGCAAAATATTATCCTGTTTTTTTTTGTTTTGTTTTTTAAATGTAATAAAACTAGTTTTCTTCATAGATGTAAAGCAATAGAAAATGTTGCGATTATGCAGAAGAACAATAGGAAATTCTTAAAAGAATTTTGAACTTCCCATATTTAGTTGTTTTTTTTTTAAATATTGAAAGAAACCCGTAATATAATCAGACTAAACTCAAGAAATGGTGAAGAATATTTTAAATCAAAGCAACTCTACATATTTTGGATCTATTTTCAAAGAATTACAAAATATACAGTCAATTCATAAAAAGGAAAACGAAATAGAAATATGTCGTATTGTTAAAGATCTTACATTACAAACAATCAACAAACTAGAAATGTAACAATATAGAAATAATACAAAAAATCAATCGGTAGCAGGTGTGTAAGAAATGGAATTTCATATTTTCCTATTAACGAGACTATTGTGATTTTTTTTTAATTAATAGAACCTCTTTAATTTTTAAGATAATTATGTCTCTCTGTATAATTTTATTTCTTAATTTTAAACTTATCCTAATGTAAGCTTTGTACTCTGCAATCAGTCATTAAAAAAAAAAAATACAGTACAACTATGCTTTTATCTTACCTTCACATTCAGTCAGTCGAGTAAGAAGATATTTTTTTTTTAAACAGAAACAAAGGATAATCATTTCTCCAACAATAGGCATATTAAGTTTCGAGAAGACACTATAATTTTCCCGCGTTGTGTATTTCCCAGCTTTTCTCCAATGCATAAAATATTAAATTTCACCTAGTGTTCATTAAAATTCCTTGGAACAATCTTTTATAAGACTTCACGTTTGGAAGTAAGTATTAGAATCTAAGCTTTCTTTAGAAAATTGGCTAAAAACCGTAAAGGATAGCAAACAAAACAATTTTCGCTAAACAAAAAATATGGAAGAAATAAAACTTACGAAATATTAATTATTACTTATTAGTTTAAATTAAAAATAAAATAAGAGATTTTAATCCAAAAATTATTAATACTTTTATTAAGAAAAAAATATCAACGTCAATACTAAATGCTAATTTCTATCATTCAATTTACAAAATAATTTCATGGAAACAGCATTCCTCTTTACTGTAGGTATTATTTCTTCCAGTTTGTAAGTAAAACAAGGTAGGAACAGTGAACCAATCACAGTGCTTCGCAACGGCTTCTGAGTCACCTTTACTTTAGAATAGACTGCGCCGGGGTGGTCTAGAAAATGCTCGCGCGAGTCTGTTGGCGACCCCATGCTATCTTACCCACCCCTATTTATATGGAATAATCGTCATTCTTAACTCAAACCTTGTTAATTCACTGAATTCCTAATAATGATTTAAAAAAAAAAAAATTAAGTTGATGAGGGGATTGAACCCACGACCTTCGCGTTATTAGCACGACGCTCTAACCAACTGAGCTAACAGGCCACCTACAACATTCAACATGCAGGCCACCTATAACATTCAACATTCAGGCCACCTACAACTGAGCTAACAGAAGCCGCTGCGAAGCATTGTGGGACATGTGTCCCCAGACAGACAAACCGGGGATACAAGGCGTCTTTCAGACACCTAAAATAAGCTTAAAATTCTCGTAAAAATAGACAATGTCAAATTCCTGTTTATTTGCCACAAACTTTCAATCTTTTGAGTTCATATTCCATATCCGAAATTGCTTACAAAAATATCTAATACAAAAACAATACTAAGCTTTTTAGCATCATATATTCATTTTAATTCATGGCGAATTCCAAATATATCTATTGTTGGCGGAATACAGTAGCTATTACAAAGATTTGATGGTGTTACTTAAATGATTTTATGACTTTTTTTTATCCAGATATCTTCGACGGCGATTAAGTCGATTTGATCGAAACTGATACATAGTGTTATATATATGTAGTATGCCAGAAATCATATATTCCGTACACATTATTAAGTCACTCATATAACTTTAGTTAATTACATCTGTAAAGTATTACAAATTTGACATTAAATATCAGTATTTATACAGCCGACAGCGCAATAGTGACTAATCCTCATGATCGCTGATGCCTGGCTTAGGCTATGGTCAACATCGGATACAATTCGAAAATGCTTACGGAAGCTCTGTGGAGGCTTCGTCGGTAGTGCGAATGGTCGCAAGTCGGAACATCTCTGAATAATTCTTTTTATTTAAGTGCTACCGTCAATGAAGGCAGGTTCGTCGTCAAATGCGATCTCTGAGCACGGAGGTACGCATTCTATGGAACTCAGGAGTTCCTATAGAATATCCTGGAGATAGATACTGAGGGGGTTTCCGGTTGCCGTTCTCAGGAAATCGTTATGGAAATGACTTCAGATCCGAAAAGAAAGTGAAGAAGAGGCTGACAAATACAAGAAAGGAAATGAAGCATCCATGCCGCTGCCGGAATTCGAACCCAGGTTCCGAACATCTGCCTCATGGGAGGCCGCCTCCTAAACCACTAGTCACGCCGTAAAGGCCAAAAGTAGGTAAGGATTTAAAAGCTAAATTTCATAAGATTCCCCAATATCCTCTTGGCCCTGAAAATTTATCATATCATGAATTTCTGTAAGTATCACCTAACTTCGTGATAATGTGAATTCGGAATGCAAAAGGGTACGACCATACTGCACTCAACAATTTTATAATTTATTTATAAGGGCACTTAATATTCTTCTAAACTCTATATAATATAAAATCCGATTCAATTATGTAATGGAAACAGTGTACTCTGTGATAGCATAATTATTTAATTCTGAGTGTGACTAGGAACGTCATCTGTTATTGGTAAATGAAAGCTTATTCACAAGGAAGAGCAATAAAAAAAAGTTTTTTTTTGGTTATCTTCAAGGACACGATCGATTTTCACAATCTGACTTTTAGAACTTCGACACCGATCCCTTCTAAATATTTACTAAATATTCATCATGGATGGCTACTTGCTCAAATCTCCCGAAATATTCATTTTGAAACTAGGTTACGACCGACTGGTTGTAACATTTTTTATTTTATTTTTATTTTTTTTTACGCCAAACAAAACTAAAAATTAATAAAAAAAACGACATCTTTGCAAAGAGCATTTCTTTAGCGTTTTACTAAAATACAATGAAACTCTATTAGAATACAATTAATAAACAAAACAAAAATAAAAATAAGAACAGTTTTAACTGTTACATATTGTGCCTTCGGCAAGGTTGATTGTAACAATACCCAAACTTAACAAAATACAGGGTGTCCCAGGAGGAAAGGTCAATAGTTTTGGAGGTGATAGTATCAGTCATTCTAAGCAAAACAGTTCCTGTGAACGAGTGTCCCATTCCGAATTATTTGAATGTACAGTTTCCAAATGAATGATAACAAAGAGATACGGAGCATGTGACGTTTTTGTTATTGTTTAGTTTAGAATTCATGGATGTTATTTAAAATATTTTTAATTTGGGAAGAAGGAAGATGGTTTCTTTTCCCTTTGTAAAAAGCTTGAAAAAGAATTTCCGATCAGAAATTCGAAATATTGCAGTTTGGATTTGAGGAGTTAAGATACATATACTGTTTCTAATATTTACTGGTCAAGTTACACATTTCTTACAGTTTATAATAAAGTTTCAAAATTCCATTGCCAACATCAATGCATTTCTTAAGTCTTGTGAGAACACGATGTGTTGCTTGTCTGAGTTCGTCGTGACGTTCCTTTATGCTCTCAAAAGCATCCATTATTTGAGCGAACAATTAATGTATTCACTCTTCATCGAACCCCATAAACAGACCCATAAAGGGGGTTAGATCTGGAGATCTTGGCGCCGTGTGGTGAAGAGAAGGAAAAGTCAGCAGGCTCAGTGACAATGGCCAAATTGCCAAATTTCAATTATCTCGGAAACCATTCGGAATAGGACACTTGTTCATGGGAACTTTTTGATTAAAATGACCGATACTATCACCTTCCAAAATATTGATCTTTCCTCCTGGGACACCCTGTGTAAATTGATGTTTATAGAACTTACAGGCTTACTAATTGTAACTTTAATCCTCAGCTGAGTTGTCAGACTTACAGTTATGACAAATGTAAAACTTATCACCATAATTACATTCTTCATGACACCCTTTCTTACATTCAGTGCACTGAATTCACTTTTCACAACTATTACTGTTTTTATAGTCTTCACAGTAGACCAAGCAGAAATATCCTTCATCGTCTAAACTGCTACTGAATGTGTCTGGGTCGATTTTCAGGACTTCCGTAATTTATTTTTTTTCTACAAGAAAGTTTTAAAGACTTCGTTATGGTGGCTTTACCTTTTTTTCCCGCTGCATTTTTTTTATTCTTTAATGCACTTTTGACATTAAAAATCTTTCTTTTTCTGTCTTTTCTCACAAATTTTCTAGGACGAGCCTTTGGGAAAGGTCTAACAGCCTCAAGTGAAAAAGATGGCATTATAGCTGTAGATGATCTACAGTGATTGGGATCGCTATAGATCACTTTCACCTGATGTTGATGGTTGTGGATCAGTTTGTGGTGATGTTGAGTGTTTCAATCTACCGTAGCAGTTGAAGAAGAACGTGATTTATCATGAGGAATCATAAGGCTTGGTTGTTTCTGACTGTTTTAATTCTTCTATTTTCAACGTAGCCACATTTTCAGACTCGGTCAGTTAAGAAAGCAGGAGCAAAATCATCATCTGTAAAGATTTCTTTATTGAACGGCATGATTCCGGTCGCTTAAAAACCTCTTTAAAAAGTCCTTTGGAGGTTTGCTGCTTTTGGAAGAGCTTCGTGAACTATACAAGGGAGATAATAAATTGTCCTCTTCTTGCCAGGGTTGTTACGAAGCCACATACCTCAGCTGTATTTACATATTTTTAAAGCATTCATAAACAGATCGATCCAACGGCTGGAGATGATGTGAGAAATGGGGAGGAAAAGAAAGGAGTACAACCCCATTCGATTTGGCAAGCTGTACTATCTGAATTCTTAGATGTGATTTATAATTGTTCAGTATCACTAATACTTTTCGTTCCTGTGATAGTTTGACACACTTGATAAAGTGCTTCATGAAATCACAGAACTCCTGCTCAGTCATCTATTCACATATTTTTTTATCATTTCAGTGCATCCTAGTGGCCCGTCTCGATGAAGTGGTCTTTAAAATGTATCCGAGAAAAGATGAATATTGATGGAATTGCGTTATCAATTGTATTCACAGTAGCACACATGCTAACAACTGAACCTCTCTCTGCAGAAGGCAGAGCACAACCGCATTGTATTTCTTGCTTCGTTCCTTTCTTGGCTACATTGATATTTGGGAGTTGTTCAGTGATTACTTCAGTCTCATCTATGTTCCAGAGATCGTTAGCTTGGAAATGAAAACGATCTAGAACAACTGCCACCTTTGCAAAAAACGTTGGAACATTTGCACGTTCCAATGTACTCAGTGACAATCTGGTATGTCGTTTTAGAAATGTTGTCAGCTAGTCACGTCCAGCCATTTCTATTTCATTCCATGATAATGGGCAATTAATACCAAAAGCCTTTGCACACTGGAAGGCGAACTTTCTTACTTCTTTTGGTATTAGACGAAAATAAATACCTGCAGCCGAAGACAAATTATCCTCCAGCTGCTGTTCCTGGTTCTCGTCGAAAACTTGTCAGTTTGGTCTACAGCCAACAATCAGTGTTAAGTCTCTCCTTCTCATTGGTGTTAGCGTGCACTTATTTTAACATTCCACATTAGTATGACTTGGCACATGTTAAAATCACGAGCTACTGAGCGGATACTTTGACCGTTTCTGATGACTATTTCAGCTGCTGTGTTCATCCCATCAGTAGGTGTGACTCCTCTATGCACTTTGTCGCTTGTAATTCCCAACCATTAATTTCATGATTCTCAAGATGAACTTTTATGTCATAATTTCACAGTGACTTTAGAGTTGGTTAATTAATCTCAATTTAACTTTTTTTTTTCCCTTTTTTAAAAAAATTACGATTATTTATTATCTTTTTATAAGTTAGAAGTATAAAATTATATAAAAAATTAAATAAGAATCTATAAAACAATGATTTATGTACTTGTTCAGTAATCCAAAATAAACTGGGCAGGTTGTAAATACCATCAACCTGATTTCGCTTCCATACCGAAGGGCTTAAAAGATAGCTGCGATAACACCTTCGTTTACACCTTTAGAAAGATGACTATTACTTGGCTACTGAACAGACATAATCACTAACAATTAAAATACATTTACAACAACTTTTAAACAATAATGGCTTTTTACTTACACTATTCTTAAAATGTTTTTTCTCTTGTATATATATTTTTTTTTTTTTTTTAATGTTTGCCAGTCCTATTAGGTATACTTATAGGAAGGATACCTGTGATATAGGTGCTGAATTGATTAATATGTTAGAAAAAAATATATAAATTAAAAATGTAAAATTATTTTCTCATCAATTACGTCAGATATTAATTGATTTTTCATACTTTTCATATTTTTAATCTTTTCCAAATTATAATTTTTCCAATTTAATTGACAAAATAAATTGTACTTTATTTTATTTTCTAATCGTTGACCAAAATTATTATTTAATTTTTCAATTTGAAAAATTCTTAACCAATTTTGTCTAGTTGTTTTTCCCTCATTATAATTATTTTTGGTCTGGTTGACATAAAAAAATATTTTTCAAAATTGTTTTGTAAATAAATTTTACTTTGATAGTGAGTATCTTAAACTTTTTTCTAATGTTATTTTTCTCTAATACGGGCATTTTGTTAAAGTTAATATAAACATTATCAAATATTTTTAAAATTAGTTTATTTATATTTTTAACTTGTTGTTTATTCATAAAAATCCAACATTCCAAACCATAATCCAAAACTGAATCGACTAAAGATTTGAAAATGATTAATTTCTGTTTAAAAGGAATTAAGTGTTTAATGTGAAAAAAGAGATATGTGTAGGTGTGTAATTTTTTGATAACTGAATTGTACTGTATTTCCCATGTAAATTTTTCATCCTTATACAGTCCGAAGTATTTTTGTTGAGTTACAAAATCAAGATTGTTACAAGTGCAGTTGTTTGTAAATGTAATTTCAGTGTTAAATCTTTCACAGTTTTGATTGTGAAGAGTAATAAAATAGTTTTCATTTATAATTTTATTTTTATTTTTGATAATCATAATTTTACTTTTATCACGGTTAATATTCATTTTATTATTAATTGTCCACTTAATAACATTATTCAAATCTTGTTGAAGAAAATTAATTGCATTCATTTGATTCTTATCACAATTAATGAGTATAACGTCATCAGCATAAATGAAAATCTTTGTAAATCTTTGAAAATATCGCGATAAGTCGGCTGTGCCAAATAAGGCACAGCCGACTTGAAACATACGGGTAGAGGGCAGCACCTACTGGTCTTCATCTAAAGCAGGGTTTCTCAACCTTTTTTTACCCATGGACCCCTTTTCCCTTCTGTTTTTTTTTTTTTTTGGTGGACCCCCTCATAGCTATTCGATAAAAGAAAATTATTCTTTTTTTCACTAATAAAAAAGTAAAGGGATTATATTAATAATTAACGAAATAGATTATGCTTTATTTTCAATGTTAAAACTAATTTAATGCAAATAAATTATTCTACGGTTAAATTCTATGGAGCATTTGTGCATACTAGTAAATAATTCGTAATAAACCATTTTAAAATAAGTGTGATTCAATGAGATTCCTGTGGTTGATGCTGCTCAGCGAGTTTCTTACATCTGGTTCCATTTTGCCTGTGGACTCCTGTTGAGAACCCCGGATCTAAAGTCACTGTATGCTAATCGCGATCGCGAAGAGACTCTCTTACAAGGGATGTGCATGACTTCGAACGCTGAGAACCGCACGAAAATGTGCTTAGAATATAAATCGCTCATCCCAAAAACAGTGGTATGAGTCATTCCCATGCAAATCTCAGCTGTTGTCTGCTAGCGCACTTTGAAGACTGAATAGCTGTGCAACACTATCAGGTCAGTAGAAAAAGCTTGTTGTTCAGATAGCGTAATTTTAAGCAGAGAGAAATATAGCATTGAAATATGTGTATTTTTGGTCCTATTATATCGATATTTTGTTTCTTCGCGTTACCAAAGTTCCTCTCTTGGACCTTCAATAGGTGATCATTCAAATGTCTCTCGTGATAAGATGTGCAGTTGTGCATGAGAATAACTCATTCCACTGTTTTTTGGCATAAGCGATTTATATTCAAAGCACATTTTCGTGCGGTTCTCAGCGTTCGAGTCATGCACTTCCCTTGTTAGAAGTAAGGACGCACTTTGGTTGGCATTGTCGCTATGACATTGGTCTCTCACCTCTGAGTACCAGGGTTCGGTTCTCATGTGGGTTTCGTGATGGTGGACGATCCGCGCTGGGCAGGTTTTCTCTCACCATACTTTCTCAGTCTTTCTCTCCATCTGTCGTTACTTCTGTGGATTAGTACAATAGACCTCCGGTCGCAGTGCTTGGCTTCTCTGCCACCCACATTCACCATATAAACATAATCATAAGGACTTACTTTTCCAGACCACTTGCCGACAATAGAGCTATACGATTGGCTCCTACTCGTCCCAGCCATTTTGGAGGCATTCCTATTTCCTCTCTCTCTTTATAATTTCTTTTTCTTCTACAGTAACTAAGTTGTAATAAGCATTTACAAGAATTTCAAAATTCTATAAATTACAATTATAATTTAGAACACATTATAAACCATACAGTTCTTTAATCTTCTATAAAATTTAAATTATAAATAAATTTAACGTATGCAAATTAATTATATCAAATAATAAGCTAACACAAATTAAAATTAAAAAACATTTAACACATTAAAACGACATGTATCTCTTACAAATAAAATTCTAAGAGATACAGGTAATTTAAATAAATGTATGAACCGACTACAAGAAGACAGTAATCAGGTGGTGCAACTGGAAAGGACATGTGTCGGCGAACACTGTCAGCGAACTCCAATCCTGGAAATAAAGGAACGGGCTGAGTGAAGATGCAGATGATACCGGAACCAAAATGACGTCCACAGACTTCAATTGAGGGGTTTTAAGCCATACTAGCTTAACCCTCAAACAGGAAATATTGGGGATATGGTTTGAAACGTTTGGTAAATCATATACAAAAAAACAATATACACTTTTCTGCTGTAATTTATGTAGTAACAAAATTAGCTATATAAATAACAGCAGCAATGTGTATATTGTTTTTTTGGACATGACCACCAAACCTTTCAAACCATTTCCCCAATAATTTGCTCTTTGAGGGTTAGGCTAGTATGGCTTAAAACCCTCAATTGGAACATCAGAACTTGAATCCTGGGATACAAGAGGCCGTGGAACGTTGTGGTTATTGCAATGAATAAACACAGGAATCTGTTGAAGAAAAAAAGAAGAAAGGGGGGGGGGAACCAGGGGAACAACAAAATTGCAAAATTAAACTGAATTATCGTCCCTGTCCCTTTCTTTGTTTGCAGAACCCATAGAAGTATATTGATTTGACCGAAATGGAGTCATTATAGCACTTTGGGTCAGACAAGATAATCAGCGACTCCTTACGTTTGCGTAGAAGGTCATTAGACTCATGCGCCAATATCAAAGTATTCTGGAAATTAAGGCTGCTGTGCATGTTTAGCCGTCAAATAATTAAAATCTCCTAAACGGAGGACGGAAGCATGCTGGGCAATGCGTTTATGGATTGGCTGGCGGGTTTCCTCCATGACATCGAACAGCATAAACAACACCTTTAGGATTATTAGAGGGTTTTCTAGTTTTATTGTTAATAGCCGATGCCACGTTGGCTTAAACGTGATAGAAGATGTTACACAAATCCTGTATAGAAGCAGAACCTCGAATACGAAACACTTTAGTAACAGGATGATCTTTTATTTTATACCGATAATTCTACTTCGTTAGGATTAAAAGACATCATAGAGGATATCCATCCCAGTTTCAGTTTTAAAACAGAATATCAGAATAATAGATCTATACCTTTCCTTGACGTGCTAATCGTAGGGAAGGATTCCAGTTTTGTTACTGAAGTGTACAATACTACACTACACTTACTGTGATTTAACCTTAAACTACAATTCATCTTGCTCATTTTCTTTTAAAACCAACATCGTCAACATGGCGGTCAGAAGAGCTTTTACACTCTCTAGTTCTCAAGATGCTTTTGAAACTGAAATTCAGAAAATTTATGATATTTTCCTTTCCAATCATTATTCAAAACAATTTCTTGATAAATATATAGTGTTAGCAATTCGGAATATTTATACCTCTGTTCAAATTACTTAGTCAAAATATGATATTCTTTTCTGTTCCTTATCAAATTCTATGTTCTCGGGAAACTTTAGCCAAGTTTCTGCTTCCATACAGAATTTCTGTAACATCTTCTATCACGGTTATTTAATATTGGCGCACGAGTCTAGTGAGTTTTTTATTGTTCATTTTTTCTTTTGAGACACCACTGCACTTCTGACGATTATTCCTACTAGCCTAAGTACTGAGATTTCCTTGTTAACTGGTGACTGCTTCTAGCTGATGATCACCAACGATCGTGAAACAGCTGTTCCAGAATGTCACTTGGTAAACAATTTGGTCTCACCCATTGTTGTTTATGTAACCAATTATTTAGAAAAAAATTTGGTTATGATATTTTTGAAAATTTATTAATATTATTTAAACCAATTTTGTTAATTATATTTTGCTATATGTACATAGAATGATTTTCATCTTATTTATTCTTAATTGTTCTTAAGTTATATTTGCTATTATTTATTTGTTCTCTATTATTTCTAAAATTCATAATAATTATTTTATTATTAATTTTTAATAAAATTTTTGCTTTGGCGATAAGATTTTATTTTTAATAAAATTTTTTTTTAATTTATTTTTTCAATTCTATTTTTTCAATTCTATTTTTTC
>JAFIDM010009631.1:162752023-162803617 GCA_023159025.1 Thereuonema tuberculata | reverse complement strand
CAATTCTTTTTTTTTCATTTTTTAATTTTTTTTTTTTTTTTTTTTTTTTTAAAAAAACAAGTTTCAGTACTTTTTTTTTTTTTATAAATTATGAATAGCTTTTAGATGATTCATATAGGTTCTAGTCCAAACTGAACTAGCATACCTTACATTAGAGTCAAAAAATGCAAAGTATATCAGTAATTTAATTTAATTGGCAATAAATTTTTTTATATGATTAAATATATATGCTATTGCTTTTAACTTTTGTAGTAATAAATTTCTGTGCGTGTTCTATGTAAAGGTCTCACTTATGGTAAATCCTAAATAGTTTGTTATTTACTATAGCTATTTTACTGCAATTACAACATTTATCAGAATTACTGTATAAACATTTATTATTATAAAAATATGTGGTTGGTTCATGCAAGGGCGAATATAAGGGGGGGGGGGCAAGGGGGCCCGGGCCCCTCCCGAAATAATGAATATAAAAAAAAAAAATAAGTAGCGTAATCTGAATTACTTTAATGAATCATGTATTTACGCAATAATGAATTCAGCATTCAGGGCATTCAGCGCAAATTACCTTCTGAATATGAGCAGCAAAACTGATATAAAGTATATCATGGGGTGTCTACTTAAAATTACTTAACCTAACCATACATTAATCTTGCCCCCCACCCCCCAAAAAAATATATTCTATAATCTCCACTGGGTTCATGTGCTGGAATTTGTTTTTTGAGTGTATTGAGACATTTTTTTTTCATTTATAACCAACTTATTGTCATGTATCCATCTTTCAGTAATATTAAAGTTGTTTCGCAAACTTTCACTCATTTTTTTCCAAGATTTTTCACATTCTTTATTATCATAACATCATCTGCATAAATAAACATATCACAATTTTTTATATACGTCACTTGCTGATTTGTGTTGATGAATTAATTGTTTCAAGATTATTTGTTTAATAACAAAAACTTTCCTGAATTTAAGAAATCAGATGTGCTATATTAAATTTCCAGGTAAAAAATAAATGTGATATTTGAAAAAAAAAAAAAAGTAATGGTTTCTATTTGATTTTTGTTCGCATTACTAATGAGTTTTAATTGTCATTTGCATTTAAAGTAGATCTGTACTTTAATTGCAGATCTACTGCATAAATTACACTTTAATTGTGTAACTTGGTATATTTTTTTCTAGTAAATAGAAATTGGTATCCACCCTTTCCAGCGGGAAGTTTAAAAAAAATATATAATTATATTAAATATAAAAAAGCTTATAGCTGAATGTTCTAAGCCCCGCAGAACATGCTCTTGCCTCCAAAATGGCGGACTCCGTGACTGTGTCCATACTTATACTAGCGTCTCTTCGCGACGGAGCATACAGTGACTTTTGGCTTCATCTAATGGATTTTTTGATTTTGAATGAATATTCTCATGTGTTACAACCAGCCCCGGTCTTCCCAACATGTGTTATATAGCGATTTTTGAGCAATTGTTTCTATATCCGTCCCAATCGCTCTCAGCCAACAAGTTTGTTGTTGTTGTTTGTGGTTTTTTTTGTTGTTTTTTTTAAACATCGACTCAAACAACTCGTACCAACGAATTAAATATCATGGACCTGGGTCGTGTGGTTGCTGAGATGGGTAAGGACATTAAAAAGCGGACATTAAAATTTTCGTAATTTAATTTTTTGTAAACATGGCCCAAATATCTTTAAATAATACTAAATATTATGTAAATTGTTGAGATCTATGGGTATACATCTTAAATATGGATATTAAATAGCAGTTTTTTTGGAGATTATTCCTGAAGGATTCATCACAAAGCCCCCATCTTGTTTATTTTTGTTTTCTTGCGTAAACTAAATAACAAGTGCATCGCTTGTGCAGTTCCTAAGATCTCGTTCTCACTCATTTATTGGTACCTAACCAGTGGCGTCACTAGGGGGGTACGTGGGGTGCGGACCGCACCGGGTGACACCATCACAAGGGGTGACACCAAAATGCTTTTACAAGGTTTTCCTTTTTTTTGGGGAGGGGGTGACACCATGGGCTACCGCACTGGGTGACACCAACCCTAGTGACGCCTCTGTACCTAACTAATAAGCTAGATATTTTTATTTCTAATTGCTTTACGTTCTCATTCTTTTTCTTGCTAAATAATAATAATAATAATAATAATAATAATAAGCCCCCATGGACCCTACCTCCTCGCGGTGGGGGCGGGAACTACACTAGCTTTAGGGTAGGCTAAAGGGTCCAACCATCTATGATGAGAAAACGTTCTAATATAGATCATGCTGCATCGGGTGTGGCGCAGGATAAAGTCACCCGCGTTCAGGGGTTAGGCAGAGGCCTCCGTTCGAAAAATGTACTACAGTCTCCCGCAGGTTGTGGTGGAGGTATTTTCCAGGGAGACTCCTTGAGTCCTCTTTGGTTCTGCCTCGCCTTGAATCCACTGAGCCATATACTAGATAACACAAAACACGATTATAGGCTTACCACAGGCACTGTGACACCATATAAAATCACACACTTACTCTACATGGATGACATTAAACTCTATGCCACAAACAATGCACAACTTACTAATTTACTACAAGCCACCACACCACCAAAGACATTGGGATGGAATTTGGAATTGACAAATGCCGCAAGTTACACATAATACTTGGGAAGACTTCGAATTTGGAGGGTTTTGAACTGGACCATGGTTTGGCCATCCAATCCATGGAACAGGGAGAGACCTACAAGTAACTGGGCTTCCAGCAAGCGCGCGTCATTGACAACGCAAACATCAAAAATGCACTGAAGAACACATACCTTGCTCGAGTTCACAAAATCCTCAACACACAACTCAACGCCAGAAATAAAATTAAAGCTATCAACACGTTTGCCGTTCCCACACTAACATATTCGTTCGGCATAATTCCATGGACAAACACCGAACTCGAAGCACTACAACGCGCAACACGCACTACATTCACGAAACACAACATGCACCACCCCAAGTCCGCTACGGAAAGGATGACTCTTCCCCGCAAGGAGGGAGGCCGAGGACTCATCAATCTCATCACCCTACACGAAAAACAAGTACATACACTTAGGGAACATTTCCACGAAAGAGCAGAAGACTCCTCACTTCACTCAGCCATTGTCAAGGCTGACACACACCTCACACCCCTGAACCTCGAAAACTCTTCTCCAACACTCACCACCCCTGACACCCACACTCAGCAGCTGCGTGAATCATGGGCTCGTAAGGAACTCCATGGCAGACATCATCACGAACTCAGCCAGCCTCATGTCGACATGGAAGCGTCGAACAGATGGCTGACGAGTGGTGAGCTGTTTGGGGAGACCGAAGGGTTCATGATCGCAATACAGGACCAAGTCATCTCCACACGCAACTACAAGGAACACATTCTACACGATGCAAACACACATGACGACAAATGCAGGAAATGCCACACTACGCATGAGACGATCGACCACGTAATATGAGGCTGTCCCCTTCTCTCTCAAACAGACTACCTCCACCGACACAATCAGGTAGCGGCGATCGTTCATCAACAACTAGCACACAAACATTCACTTATTAAGAGCACGGTCCTGTACTACAAGTACATACCACAAAGCGTATTAGAGTCACCCTCATATAAACTATACTGGGAACCCCCCATTCACACAGACAAAACCATACATCACAACAGACCAGACATCACACTTGTTGATAAGGTCAATAAACAGACATATCTAATTGATATTGCAGTGCCTATCAGCAAGAACATGCAGAAAACTCACGCAGACAAGATCAGTAAATACACTGATCTAGCACACGAGCTCCAGAAGCAGTGGAGGCAGGATCGAGTACGTGTTGTGCCCATCGTCCTGTCTGCCACTGGTCTGGTGCCTCACACATTGCACCACAGTCTCAGCACACTAGGACTTCACAAAATCACTTATGCACAACTGCAGAAGGCTGTGGTACTCAACACTACACGCATAGTTAGGAAATTTATGGACACAAGCACACATCCCTAGTCATTCTTGCACACATCTTTACACTTGGCAGTATGTGCTTTGGTCCTTGACCCGCCATATTGTTTTTGCTGGGGAAACCCAAGGTTTGAAACATACAAACATAATAATAATAATAATAATCACTAACACTGGTCCGGTGGTGCAGGCAATACGACTGCGTGTTGGAGGAGACGTGTTCAATCCTGGAGATTTTTTCTTAGCCCGCTATGGAATGGGGATCGCCATTCTTTCCCTAGACTTGAAAGCACACGAGTTTTGGTCTGACCTGTTCTCAAAGTATTTAAAGGTAATTAGGCGATGCTTTAAAAAATAAATTAGAGATTATCCGCATTTTAGGAAAATTGCTTTTTAATTGTCCCCGAATAGTCGATGGGATATTGGAGCCTATAACTTCAGTTTATGCTCTAAACTGAAAGATAAAAGAAGGAAGAAAAAAATCAAGTCAAATTAATAATCAAATAAAACATCTACGTACGGATTTCAACAGAAATTCCTTTTTTAAAATATTTTGTCTTCTTTTGAATAATATGTGAGTTAATGTCAGTATTAAACAATGTTGATGTCTTTTGGGTTCAGTGGCACAAAAAGTATCTAATAAAGCTCACATTTAGGAATAGTCGTCGGTATCGCAATGGAACCTCCAAAGCAAAAATAAACAATAAAAAAATATTAATGAGGAAATTTACGTGCCAGCATTCCGTCGGACTCAATGAATTTTTGTAACGCATTGAAGATTAAATCTGTGCATTTCATTATTTATAAACATCAATGGATGAGACCCAATGTTTATTAAGTGACATCCTAGAACAGCTGTTTCACGCTCTATGGTGGTTGTCAGCTAGGAGCAGTCACCAGTAAACAGCGAAGTCTCGATATTGAGGCCAAGAGGAGTAATCGTCGGAATCGCAGTAGAGCCTCCAAAGCAAAACTGGTGACTACTCCTAGCTGATGATCGCCAATGAGCGTGAAACAGCTGCACTAGGATCACAGCTGGTCATTAGTAAACAGTGGTCTCATCCATTGATGCTCATATCGAAGAGTTTCGTCAAATTCTAATACATGTAATTAAATGTTCCAAAATCGTTAAAGAAACAATTACTAACAAAACCATAATGAAAGGAGTTAGTAAATATACACAAAAAGAATATTTGTGGAGCTGCTTGATGATTCCGGAATGAAAGTCTTTTATTGTGTTTGATTTCTTTAAACTCCAATACCTCCTTTCCTTTCACGAATTAAACATTTGTTAATATGAACTTTCAGACTTGTGATGACTTCCAGAATGCTGTGTTGAAGTTATAACGTTTTCTTCTAAATCACCCTCTATGTATGAATAAGTAGTGATGTCTGATATGCCTTTCCTTGATTAGTATGTGCTTATGGTGTCAAGTAAATAATGGTAACATAAATTTATTATTGAAATATTTATTGTATTAAAATCATCCCTAGATTAATCATTAAGCAATATAAGCAAATGCTTAGGGCATAGAGGGATAAGGGGTACCACCGGTAATTTATTTGTAAGCATCAAATTTTAAGGAATATCTAGAAAGTGCCTAGCTGCATATTTTAAGAGCAGCAAATTTTTATTGTGTGCTTTATTTAGTTCTATCCAATCAACCAGCTTTAGGGTCTTATGTGTTTCACGACATCACCTGACATCTGAGATAACTTTCTGACAATCTTTGTCTCAACATGCGGTATATCTAGAATTAAGTATGTTTCACTGACTTACCAACGTTTTTCTGCATGAATTTCAGTAGATTTTTTTCGGTCTAAAATGGCGGTTAATCTAACGAGGAGAATTTCAACCAATCAAGAGAGGGTTTTTGTCGGCAAAGTGAGGGTAAAATACATATGTAGTTGCCATATTTTCTCAACACAGAACTTTAGCAAGTTGTTTCAACAGAGTTAAAACCCGTTACAGAAAGAAGAAGTAGAAGAAGAAAAAAAACCACAGTATGACATTAAGGGGTTGTACAATTTTCAGGTTTTCATTTGAATAAAATTCGTGTATATAGTTCAATTGTAAGAAAGTTACAAAAAAATATAAATATAAATATAAGAATGGATACAGCTATTCTATTTCCAGTTAAATGTAGTCCAGAGACATGGTTTGAAAAAATTACTTCGAAAAGTTTGCCTTAGTTTCTGTCTCAAGGAGAAAGTTTTGGACCAATATGAATCACAAATACAGTCTTAAAAGAAAATGGAAGAGAACAAAGTAAATGGAGTCATTGGATCGTATGGCTTGAGTGACGAAATGGTCATGATGTTATCAATAGGCATAAAAATAGGGATTTGTTTTGAACTTTAATTGAAATGAACAATGTTATTCATTCTCTTACGATTGTAAAATACTTTTAACTGTTTACTTTTAATTATAAAATACCAAAGTTAATCGTATTATTACAAAAGTAATAGGTCTAAATGTAAGTTATCTTCAGTACAGCTGCCTAACTGTTATATTGTTTTATACTAATAATTAGGTTAAAAGAAAACAGAGCCTATATTCTTGAAAAACTTAAACTAAAGCTAAAACTATAGCTTAAGTTAAAACTAGCAAACCTGCTTTGTTTTCTTTTATATATATGTAAAGCAATCAGCACAATTTTTAGTGCCTTCCCTTCCACCCACTTGGCTTCCTGCAGACTGAGAAAATGATTTCGGACTTCAAGGTCACGTGCCTGTTGTGTGTCTGTGGTGAGAGTGTGTGTGGCAGGGAAGTCGACCAAAAATCAACGGTTTACGCTTTGATTTTGCTTCGATTTTGCATCGACCTACGGTTGATCCACGTCGATGAAAAATGAAATGTAGGCATCCTCAATAGTATACCTAACATTTTATATCTTATTTGCATTTCTGTGTCTTTTGGTTTCGGAGGAGTAGCGGGCAGAAAAAAACCAATGGTTTCTTTTATAAATACTGTATGGTTGTTTTTTACTTGTTTTCAACTTGATAAAATTTTGATGGATTCTTGTCTACGTTGATATTGCTACATACAGGGAAAATTTGATTTTCTAATTGCAATTACTAGTTCTTTTGTTTCGTCATTAGGTCGATTTATTTGATTTCTGTTGTTGTTCGCTTTCTATTAATCAGAATTCTGGAAATATTAAAGAAAGCGTTGACTTTAAGCGCCTTAATAAAAGCTTTCAGTTTCGATATTAAGATTCTAACACTACATTAGCTAGAAGAAACTGCCTCCATTTATTAATTTTAAACAAAATCGTTAAGAAAATAACATTTTTAACCTCTTTCCAATAAGAGAATGAATTCCCCCTCTCACCTAATAACTTTTGAACTGTTGGAAGGATCTTCTTAAAACCTGGTATGCACATTCGAGGACTAAGGACGATTTAACTTCTATTTTTGAAATCTTTTCAAAATGGGTACTTGTCGAAAAATTACTGTAAGAAGGCGAAATCGTCATTGAAAACCATCGGAATCTAAACAATAGATGTATTTCCTATTTCTGTTAATATTTCCTTAAACAAAGACTATTAAATACTAATCCATCGAGAGGGGTTTGTTATGATTAAAATTAAGCCAATTTAGGCAGTTTAAGAACTAATGCGATTTTTTGTTTTCAGAAAATGGAAATTTTAAACTGTTGATATTCAGCATATATTTCAACTGGAATGTGGGCTTTTTGTTCTTGTCATTTATATAACCGGAACTTGAAAAAAAAATAAGGAAAAAAAATTTCAAGAAACATCATTTTAAGGAGAGCAGAGTTTAAATTCTTTTGAACTTTTTGTTTTTCTTAGGATACTAAAATTACTGTATAAGCATTTTTGAAAAGTAACATAGTTAAATGATAATAAATCCGAACAAAGAGCGTCGACTGCAGTTTCGAGTAGCTGAATAGATCCAGTGGCGGATCAAGCTTGCATGGGGCTCCTGGCTGAAAATTTTATCGGGGCCCTTGCATCAAACAAATTCCTGTTTAATAGTAAAAAGGGATCATATTCTGGTCAGTTATAGTAATTGATACACCACACAAAGTGTTAATAAAATTGGAGAACTAAGAAAAACAAAAATTGTGTTTTTAAGCGGTGTATTTGACACACGTATCAAAAGCACTGTCTGTAAACAGTGATTCAATGTGACTTTCGTTTGCTGTAAGTGTGTAATCGAGAGAATATATAAATTCGAATGTGACATAAATGATGCTTATCCACGCGAATTCCTCGTTAACTTTTTAATTTTAGTGTATTTTTTAATTACATAATTTGGGGGCCTCTAAAATATTGGGGGCCCCTGGCTGCAGCCCAGTCAGCCCTCCCTTAATCCGCCATTGGATAGATCGGGAAAGATGAAATAAATAATTATTAGCTAAGGAAGATTTTGCAAAGGTATTTTGTTGTGAAGGCATCTCCTTTGGGATAAATTCTTAAATGTTCATGCGAGATGCTTCAGAAAGATCATTTTTTCTTTTTTATTTTTGATATAACGCATGATTACGAGCATTTGGTTTTATTAATGATGTTAAAGAAGATTAGTTTTATTCCTTTGTGTGTTCAACCTATTTTATCTTGAATAGATTTGCACATGTAAATTGCTCCTTATGATATTACATTGTGTATAGATTTACAACTTTTGTAAATTTTTGTAACTTTTTTTAATAAAACTGTAATGAAACATAGAATTTGGAAAAAGGATTTTAAACTTATTTATTTATTTATTTATTTATTTATTTATTCAAGAGAAACAAAAAAAGTATTTTAGTTACCGTAACTTTTGATAGATGGCAGCACCTTACAGGATTAGATCAGATCGATTGCCTCTACTGCTCCCAATGGATGGTAGCATTCTCAGAGTGATTGAGCTCTTGTTTTTTGTTTGTATTTGTTTGCTTGCTTGTTTATGTCTATTTCCTTTCTTTTTTGGTTTTTTTTTTCTATCTAAATAAACAAAAAAAAAAAAACATTAATAAATTATTTTAAGATAAATCCATTAAGAACACATTTTATATCTGAAAGAGCAGTTATTATGCATTATAAAATTGTCAAAAATCTATTTAGAATAAATTTTAAAGGATTAGTTAGCAGGCTGTTAACTATTAATCGTTTAGTATGTATTTTCATGCTAATTTAACTCCTTAACAATATAATAATAGATTTGCTGCTATTGCTTGCTATGTATTGTTATTCAATGTTAAAATATCTTTTAAAATGCAGACAAATGAGAGAAATAAACTATATTTACAACATTGTCTAACACAGGAAGGCTGGTCTTAACAATACTTGAAAAAATAATCATAAAATTTTAGGCAAGATTTTACAACTATAAGAAGAGACAAAAAATATCCTCTTCTTAGGCAAGGAAATGCAGTAACCGAAATACCTCTTCATAAAAATATTACTTTATTCCTTTTAAAGATTCAGTACACGAATGTGTAAACACTGTAAAGGGAGGAAGCTATTGCGTACATTCCGTCCGTCTTCCCGCTATCTCTAGCTAGTTAAGAGTAAATCAATAGAAAAACAGATTCAAGGTCTGATATGGCTGGATCAGTCACAGGTGGGGGAAACCACCCAAAAAAAGAAAAAAAAATACGGTTTTTTAGAATTCAAGTAATGAAACAAATGAATACTAAATCGGGATGCCTTTTGTGAAGGAGCCCAGATCAAATAACCTGTTGCCTGTCTATTATTATCAATATTAATATTAATATTAGAGGAAAGGAACTTATTCTATCTTTGTAAACAGAAATATTGAAATCACATTTTTTTTAATCGCAGGCTGATTAAAACTTTGAACAGTATTAAATAGCCACAATTTATGGCTAAGTTCTTACTATTTTGAAAGATTAAACTTTCTAAATAACTGTACTGAAATTTCTCAAAGCTGCCTCTAATTACTAAATTCATTTAACTTTTTAATAACAAGAAACAACAAAACCCTAGACAGTAGCTCCAAGTTAATTCCAAATTAAAAAACTCAATAACCCCGTTTATTCTTAGTCATTACAAGATAATAAGATAAAAGGTCAGAATATTTAATGAAACAATTTTACAACATAATTTTAAATCATTCCTTATTTTAGTTCAGGTGGTAAAAATGCATGTCAATAATCATAATCATATTCGACATATTGTGCTTTATTACTTCGAAAATGGATGAAAAGCTGAGCAGTCATTTCGTGATCTCAACGAACTTTTTGGGGAAGGAATAATTAGCGAAAGTCGATACAGGGAATGGTTTCCCCATTTCAAATCTGGCGACACTAGCTGTTCCACCAAACACCACATTGCCTTCTTACAGTGCACGTTTTTTGGTATTCCTTTTGGTGAAACTCCTGGCCAAACGCAAACCTTCTTTCTTTTGACGTTTTTCAAGAGAAGCCATGATTCATCCCCAGTGACAAGATTCTTCAGAAATGGAGCTTGCTCGTTTGTTTGCAGCAAATCAGTAGAAATTCGGACATGTTCGGCTTTATTGTTGTCGAAGACTTCGTGAGGGACCTATCCAGCCACTATCCATACCTTTCCGAGCTTTTTGAGACGACGAACGATGGTCAACATTGAAGTCTTCGGCCAGCATTCGAGTTGTCACACTTTCGTCCTCTTCCACGGCTGCTAAAAGTGCTTAGTTGTCCAAATCCGATGGTCGACCTCTTCCTGGCTTATCTTCCAAGCTAGTGTCGCCAGATTTGAAATGGGGAAACCATTCCCTGCATCGACTTTCGCTAATTGTTCCTTCCCCAAAAACTTCGTTGAGATCACGAAATGACTGTTCTGCTTTCCATCCTTTTTCTAAGTAATAAAGCATAATATGACGAATATGAGTATGATTATTGACACGCATTTTTATCATCTGAAACTAAAATACTATTTTTATTAAAAAAAGAAAACAAAACAGCAATTTTTATTACCAATAAACTCGCCTACAGAAACTCCTGATAATTATGCACCGACCCAATATTAGGTTGGAAACCCTACAATGTCGATTTGATTGACCTGCAAATATCACCACTTCTAGGGTAAGTAATTAAAGCATGCTTTAGGCGTATAGTTTTGATCGGTTGAAGGATCCACCCTAATTTGGTATCAACTGGTCATGAGGTTCTTTCTGTACTCTGCGTCCTGTTTTGCCAGTTGAATCAAAATATGGAGACATTGGATATTCGACTAGTGATGCTTTATGACTTCTTACTAGGTTATCAGCAGCTGAAGAGAAGGGGAAGATATTTCGTGTTTTCGTTTAAGACCATTTTAGCGAAAGGAAAGTGCAGCGTTGGTTCCAAAAATCCCGTAATGGAGATTATAACGTAAAGAATGCTCCTAGAGGACGCCATGAAAAAGTGGTGTCAGCAGAGGAGTTGAAAGAAATGATCGAGTCTGACCCACATTAAGTTCACGTGAGATGGTTGAGAAACTAGGGGCAACTCACACAACAATTTTACGCCTCCTGGAAGAACTTGGCAAAGTGCGGAAGATGGACAAGTACCCCAAGAAATCGCAGAAGGAAACAGTCAATTACACAATTTCTTCTTCATTCCATCTTCGCGAAGAAAAAGAGCCTTTTTTGGACAGAATTGTAACATGCGATGAAAATTGGATAATGTACGACAATAGGAAGTGCTCAGCATCTTGGTTGGATAAGAACGGGCCACCGGCAGCAACTCCTAAACCGTCTCTTCACCCACGAAAAATCTTTTGACTGTTTGGTGGTCCACGGCTGGAATAATCCATTGAAACTTTCTTCCCCGCGGACAAACAATTACAGCAGAGGTGTACGTGTCAGAATTGACTGAAATGCAACAGAAGCTATGATAGATATAGCCTACACTGGTCAATCGAAAAGGTTCCATTTTGCTTCACGATAATGCCGCATATGGAACACACTCGCAGGAAACTTTACGAACTTGGATATGAGATTTTGCCTCATACGCCTTATTCACCGGATCTTTTGCCAACAGATTTTCATCTGTTAAGACATATGGACAACTTTCTGAAAGGCAGGAGATATCTCCAAGATTGTGATCTCAAAAAGGAGATATCGAAGGATTCCTACAACGTCAAACTACGGATATGTGCAACAAAGTAATTTACAGTTTAAGATAGCGTTAGCAAGATTATATAGATGCAGATGGAGCCTATTTTGAATAATTAAATTACACCCGACACTCAAAAAAGTTTTGAATGCGTTCACTCCAAACCGACTTTTTAGGGTTCCCACCCTGATAGATTTTTAACTTTACTGATGAATGAACTGATGATTATAAAAATGTCATTAAATGTGATATGAGATGCATTTATATTTAATATCTATGGTAAGTTAAAAAATTTTGATGATATGAAAAGATAACATTACAGAAATCTAGGACAGCAATATTGTTACCAGAAGTCCCTTTATTAGATTCTTTGATTTTAATATTTACAACTAATCTAGCAAAATACTTTCAATAAGAAAAATCAGAATTAAGCAAAACAGTTTCAATACGGACAGCAAGACAAATGGACGAAAACTCTAGGAAAATAATCACAAAATGCAAGAAAAATCTTAATTAACAAAATACGAGTATATGTAAAATGTTTTAAAATATGTGATTGATCTAAATATGGAATGGAAAAGAAGTAGTACACTCGCCGGAAATCTTCTAATGAATTTAGAATGATCGGCATACAAAGCTATCCCTTAAAGCATACAAATCATCATTTTAGAGAAGCCAAATTTTAACAAATAATCCATCCAAAAAATTAATATAAAACTAAAAATATAAATACAAATAATAACAAGAAAATGCCTTAGAATATCTTGCTATTTGTACTACATCAACAGCAATTCCATAATTTATTAAAGAAATATACAGTACAGTGTGGTAAGTTAAATACCTTTTTTTTCCATTAAAAGTCGCAGAAATTAAATTCTATAAGTTGGATTTTATTTTTAAGCTGTTCGAATTCGAAAATTTGAAAAAATAAAACTTTAAATTTGTAAAAAAAAAAAAAGAATTGTTTTCTATTCTTAATTTTAAAGAGTATCTAGGAGACAGAGCTTTGACCAGTAAAATAAAAAGAAAATAAAGTAAGAACACTGTAGATAATCACCTGGTTATTTAACCCTCTTTCGGGGAAATGGACAGCTTCGCAGTGAATACACGCGACGTTGGAAGGAACAAGTTTTAAAAATTATTATTAAGTAAAACTATTATTACTCGTAAAAATAAAAGTATTATTTCATTACCCGTAAAACGCACAGAACACGAATATATTAAGAATAAAATAAAACGAAAATAAAGTAAGAAAACTATAGAGAATAACCTAGTACCCAGGTCCCAAGTCAATCATTTACCTCTAAATGAGTTTTTCCGAAGTCGAGATCTAGCTAAATCGCTTTTTCGCACCCGAAAACGGTTGATTTACCTCATTTCATCGAAATCCTTTCGGCACGTTTGAAAGATTGAATTTACAAGAACTGCTCACTTTATAATGTTTGATTAAATGATTTAATATTAGAAACAACTTTGAATAAATGAAATTAATTCAGTTTTACCTTTTATCTCGATTTTTTCGTTGACTTTACTTCTTGAATTCTGGATGAATGTAGAAGTTGTAGCTCCAAATAAACGGGTCACTTCTTGAATTTCAAACAATCCGAATACAGTTGAATTTTGACCTGTCGCTAATCAACTGGCCCGCGTTGAAAAGATTTCGACAACTAAAAAGAGAGATTGCAATAAATATAAGCTTCTCAAAGCAAAGATTAACTGAAGTTTCATGGAATTTGCATCGACATCAGTTATTTGTGATATAACTTCATTGTTAGAGTAATACAAACATCATTCAAAGAGTTTGTTTCGCTAACAAAATCAAAGTTTAGCAGCAAATTATTTCAAACAAATATTGTTTGTAATTAAATAGAATCACTAGAAATTAAAAAAAAAAAAAATTCACACGATATAGCTTAATAATTTTATTTAAAAATAAGAATAAGCTATTCTGTGTTCAAATTCTCCTCTTTTTTTTCAGATAAAATCTTAACTATACCCTTTATCTATGCCTGAAAGAGCCGAGTTCAATCCCCGACCCAGGAGAAGGTCGGGGATTTTTCCACACTGATTTCTCTTCCAAGCGGGTCGTGGGTCCACCCAGCCCTCTGTAGAATGGATACCGAGCTTCTTTCCCGGAGTTAAAGGCGAAAGGGCGTGAGGCTACCACCCGACCCTCTGGCCGCGACCCCAGTGCCTACGTAGATCAGTAGTGGGGTACTTTAACTTAACTAAATATCAAGATGATATTTAAAATAATGGAAAAACATTTTTCCAATTTTTTGAAATTTTAATACAAATATTTGTAATTCATATTTTTTTTAGCCCATTTATATTTTTGTATTTCTTCAAGACCTGTAATAATGCCCATATGTGAAGACTTTTTGTTTTTTATTTCTAGCAACCCCCTACACGAAAGTGTAAAGGGGAAGTCTCATTCTTCACCATCTCTACCGCCCAACTAAAAGTCGGACAGACATGAATTATATCTTGTTGGCACCTTTACGACTTGTAGAGATTGGGAAAAATAGGAGTTCAGATCTTGTAATGAGCGTCTTCAGTATTTCAACTATGTTATGTAGCAGTTGATCTAATTTAATATTTTTAAAGTTTGATTCACTGACGTGTTTATTTTCTGAGATTTATTCATTCTTTTTTGAATTAATCCAAGGCTTTATTCAGTGACTTTTGAAATTCTCTTAACTTCTTTTTTTATTAATGCACAAGTATATTGATAAATATTATACTATACATACAGGGTGTTCACGAGCATTCCCTGTTTTTCTCGAAAACCACAGAGTGCAGGTTGTTCGAAAGAACCCAAAGTACCCAAAGAATCGAATGGTGGTTCCTTGTTTAGTCACAATTCAGGAAGGAAAATGATGGAGCTTTGTCATAAGATAGTCATCAAAACAATTACAGCTACTGATAACAATGACATTGCCAATGATTGTGTTTCCTTTAACAATTACTCTGCGTTGTATGTTTTGAACATCGATTTCACCATTGTCAATTTCATTGTTGTCAATAGCTGCAATTGTGACTAAACAAGGAACATTAAAGAAAAAAAAACATTTTACTAAAAGTTGTTTCGTTTCAAAAGACCTATCCAACGATACCAGACATGACCTATGTTCTAATTTAAAATTTTAAAGCTGATCCCGATTACCTCCACTTCCGGTTTCTACCAAACATCCACAATGTCACAATTCGATTCTTTGGGTACTATTTGGTAACGAAAATTTTCACGCTGAACAAACTGTACCCTGTGGTTTTCGAGTGTGCTCTTGAACACTGCATATTTATTGTTTAATGATTTTTTAGGGTTTAAATAAACTTGATCTAAAAATTAGAAAAATAAAATAAAATTTTATCTTAATAAAATTTGGAAATTGGAAAAAAAAAACACAATTGAATATAATTTTGTGCTAAATCATAAATTTAAGGGCGACCCATATAATATAAAAAATTTGAAAATAATAATAAAAAAAGGAAAAATAATGTAAGGAAAAAATAAAAAAAAAGTTAGGAAAAAAATAAAAAAACCGTAGGAAATTAAGAAAAAAAAAAAAAAAAAAACCACGCAGACATTGAGAAAAAAAGATTAAGAGAGGAAAAAAAATGAAAAAAAAAGTAAGTTAAACGGGTTTGAACCGACAATCTTCAGTATATGAGTCCGAAATCTTAACCATCAAGCAATAGCTGACAACTGAAATGAGATGGTTGCATTTCTAAGCTACGCGAACACCATACAACTAATTGGCGAACTTCAAGTTGGCCGCGATTGTCGGGTGTGAACACCAGCCAACTGCCAACGCAAGTCGGGCGAACAACCAGCCCAAAACAACACAGAGTGGAAAGACGTCACTGACAAAGCGGTATTGTAGTTCCACACGTTCCCGTAAAACGGGGCTACTTTGACATTCGGGGTAACTTTGACAGTTTTGGGGCTACTTTAACAGATCGCCAAAATATAGTTTAAACGTGTGCGCAGTGAGCTCACGTGACCTTCGGTGAGGGGTGGGGGGTGAGGGGAGTGTGCGCAAAGAGCCCACGTGACCTTCGGTAGGGGGCGGGGGATGGGGGAGTAATTAACATTGCGATCGCCTGGTTTGACATGCACCTGGTTTAACAGCGGCTGGTTTGACATGCAGTTCGAGGTTTGGTTCTTCAAAATATTGCTACCGCACATCCAGGAACACAGAGTAGGAAATGAAAAAGCTGTTGTCATTGGTGACAATTTGGCTTCTCATTTTTCACCTGAAGTCATCAAGACTGCAGTAGAAAACAACATTTATTTTACGACTCTGACACCAAACTCAAGTCACGTGATGCAACCTCTGGACGTGGATGTCTATGGTCCTTTAAAGAAGCAATGGAGAAAAGTTCTGGACAATTGGAGAAAAGAATCAAGAAGACGGGGCGCCATTCCAAAACCACAGTTTCCCATGCTGCTGAAGAGATTGATGGATAGCTCCCAATATAATGAAAAATTTACAGAGCTCCTTCAGAACTACGGGTCTTTACCCTTTCGATCCTGAAGCTGTCAGCAGATCGCTCACAAGAAACTGGACGTATCCTCGATAACAGTCTGCTGGAGTTTTTAAAAGAGCTACAACTTAAAAGGGCTACAACTCTGAAAGGATTAGACACAGAAGAGAAAGAAAGTCATTCACAAACCTGGAACACAGATGTCTGTAACAAGCCAAGAAGATTTCCCAACTCTCGATGACGCCCCAGAAATCGAAGACGATGCCTCAGTTGACACTGTCCCAGCTATCGAGGATGACCGACCTCTTTATCAATTCCCTCAACTTCTGGTGCACCGCCTGCGAAAGACCAGACTTCTTCCGATGAAGATGTTTCTCTAAATGATTTGGTCCATAAGAAGGGAATAAAGAAGAGAAAGAAGAAGGACAACAACCGCTGTTACATCTGTAGATGTGACTTCCGGTTCTACCGTCATGCTGCAGATTGGATATGCTGCATCACTTGCAAAAACTGGGTGTGTAACAAAGGCTCGACCAATCCTGCCTATGAATGTATGGTGTGCGAGGAGGACACAGACTAATTCTTTTTAAATTTTTTTCTATTGTTGCTCAAATTTGTTGTTCAAGTTGATTTTTATCTCAACGATAAAAAATATAAGACTGATTAAGAGCCTGTAATAGTATCCTCGGTACAGATATTTTTATGTAAAATCTTTCCTTAATAAAGATGAAAATTTGATTGTAAAAAATCGTTGTTTTTCATTTAATTCCACGTATAACGCATGAAATATTAATTTTTTTTATTAAAAAGATGTCAAAGTAACCCTTATGCTTTGGATCTTTGATATAAGTTACATTTCAATGCCTTGTCAAAGAAGCCCCACACTCGAGGTTACTTTGACATTTTTTTAACAGGAAATATAAAATTGTGGGTGGTGGGGGGTTGAATTTCTTATTCATCTGATAGCCACAGGACACATTGTTCTATTGGAGCAAAAAAAGTTGGAATTTCGGATGTTCAAAAAAAGATATCTACAAAAAACCTCCAAAACCTGTTCAAAGTAGCCCCGTTTTATAGCTGCTATAGTTATTGTCAACATAGGAAACAGATTGTTGTACAATTAGCAGTCGTTTTGTCGTCGAAAGTAATGTTAATAATGCAATGCAATAACGACAGTCGAACAGCCAAGAACAATCTCTCCTCCCCGGGCAACAATTACGTCTCATCTTACCATGTTACGGCGGCCATTCTTGCACTACCGAGCGAGCGGCTATCCCAGAATTCCGTGCGTTTCCCCGCCGACGCTGTGCAAAATCCGAAAAAATCGAGGTTTTAAAAACTTTCTGATGAATTCGGACGCATAAACTTAATGCATTTCAGTATAAACTTTATTTCTGTGTGACAGACAATCGCAATACTCTGATATTCATTGTGTAATCGCTCGCCGTCGAGCTGAAGCGGGGAGAAAACTGCGACGCCATGTCTTCAATTGGGCGTGACGTCACGACTGACGTGTTGCAACGCTGCCCTGTGATTGGGTAATTTCCGTCCGACACGCCAACTAAATAAAATAGCACCAACTCGAGTTGGCCAACTTTAATCGGACGAAAAGCCATACCAACTGTGCTCAAAAAGCGCTCTAACTTCAAGTTGGGCCCACAACTCGACAACTAGCTGGATGGTGTTCACCCTGCTTAACATTTAAGCTAATATTTTGGAAGTTTAGGAGTTTTTAGGAGGCTACAATGACAACAATGCCAAATATCTCGAACATTGGGGGGGGGGGGCCCTGAAATATCCCATTCCTATAGTGTTTGGGGCTCTGAACACGATGGTGAAATCCGTTTGTCGGTCCGACCTTCCGTTCGGGAGTTATTAGGGGTGGACAGACACAGACGGATGGACGGACAGCATGGGCGAATTTACGGGGTGCGCCGCACCCCCAGATATTTGGGATGATAATTTTTTTTACAGATAAATAAAAATGTTTTCTGTTATAATAATTTTATAAATTTTGTTTTTGAAAAAATATTTTATTTCTTAAATAATCTAGAACCAACTTCATTTATCTTAAGATGTTAAAACTACGATAACACTTGAGACGTGAGTCGCGTAATTAGAACAACTATTTCGAAGGGAAGCGATCAGCCGAATGTACACTAGTACTGCCTCCCCCCGCGCTCTCTCTCTCTCTCTCTCTTACCCCTTGCCTGTGGCGACTTGATTATTTCTCAGAATATGATGCGCATGGTTCTTGTTATTTATAGTGGATGATTGATTGGGTGTTTACAGGTGTAGTTTCAGTTGATCAGTGGCCAGTTTTAGACGATGTTATTTTGTGCAATGTGCAGTATTTAATTTTATAAGTGTTAAAAGTGATAGTTACTACATACTATTCATATTGCTTTATGTCAGAAAAATAACATGAGTTTTAGTAAACCAGTGCGAGGCGGGGAGAGTGGTCGTGACATACGATCTTTCTTTTTAAAGCATAATGAAGAAAAAAAAGCACCTAATGTTTCAAGTGAATGTACACCAGTTCTGTCAACAAGGTACAGCATTGTCTCTTGCTCGTTATCTATTAAAGGTGCGATTAAAATTCTCGAAGGTTGGAGAAACGAGGAGAAATGGGACCAAATTTGGAAAAAGGTAATTGAGTCTGCCGAAGAAAACTGCATCCCGATCCCGACCGACAGTAGTGATGAAAGTAGATCCACTGATATGGGCCTACCGGAAAGCAGCGAACGGCGGAGGGTACTGTCTAGTAGACTTGACAGCTATGTTGTCATTACGCCAATTGGACACAGACGTTCAGACAATGTCCAAAATCCTAATGCCGATGGGAAAGGGTCGGCGGCAACAGCTAAAGCTAACTTCCGGACAAGTTTTTACTACCCAGTTCTTGACATTTTTTTAGCAGAAATGAAAAGAAGATTTTCAGAAGACAGTTTGAAACTGGCAACTTCTTCTGAACAGTTTTTGCGTTTAAATGTTGAAAAAAGTGTTTTCTTCATAAACAGTTATCCCATAGCAAGTGTCAATGAAAAATCGTTGAAAGCGGAAATGCAAATCGCAAATCTCGTTATGCGAGAAAAAAAGGACAATGAAAATGTTTTAATAAATTGGAAACTTCCTCACTGAAAAAAATTATTCCAGCTCTGATCGAAAGCGTCAATGATAGAACCTACCCTAACTTGTATAAGATGATGTGTATTGCATTTACTTTGTCATCCAACAGCGCAACTTGTGAACGGACATTTTCAGCTATGCGAAGAATAAACAACTGGCTGCGTTCAACGATGAAGGAAGAACGTCTATCAGACTTGATGGTTCTGTTTTCGGAAAGTGATATTGTGAAGGCCATGGACTATGACAAACTTGCAAATTTGTTTCTATCGAAAGGTGGACGAAAATAAGATAACTTGGAACAAAACATTAAATATAATAAGACATTAGATATTAAGGAAGCAGTAATAACTCAAAAGTAGTCTTTTGATTCAAATATTTTCTTGTGAAGTTTGTATTTTTAATAAATTTGCTTAATCAGATTTGTTATATAAGTTTTTAGATTCCTTAGTTCTTTATTAACAAACTTCACAAAACGAGTCAAGTTCAAACAATTTCTCAAAATGTTTTTCTAGCGGTGACATTATTAATCTATTATGGTTAATAATAATACAAATGAAATGTTACTTTTAATAATTGTAATGAGCTGTAACATAAAATACGAAAGGGTTATTGTTAGATAAAAGAAATAGGCTATCTTTTTAGGCTTAAAAACGGACCATTTAAACTGGGGTTTGGTGTTTGAATTTGGTATAGAAATACCTCATACCTTCCGGTGAGCTCGCACCCCCAGATATCAAGACCCTAAATCCGCCCATGACTGACAGGACAAACACAATAGCTACAGATTTTTGGTCGCTATCACAATAGCTCCTAAATGGGTCGCTAAAAAAAAGCAACTCAGTAATTAACATTCTGAGACCGAGGCTGGTTGTAACCAGTAGCGTACCAAGGGGGGGGGGGCGGTCCGCCCCGGGCCCCCGCTTGGTCCCCGCTGGGCCCTATCAACAAGCCTAGGGGGGGCCCCCACCAGCCTTATTTCCTTTTTTTTTTTATTGGAAAAGCAAGATTTCCTTTTTTTTGGGTTGTAAAAGTAAGATTTCCTTTTTTTTGGTTGTATCCTTGGTCTTGAATAATGGAACTCCCGCCCCGGGCCCTCAAAGGCGTTGGTACGCCACTGGTTGTAACAGGGGTTAGTTTAGGGTGACCAGACGTCCCGATTTTTAACAATTTGTCCCGCGTCCCGCGGCATTTTAAAAAAAGTCCCGATTTTTTTTTGGTTATTGAATTCCTTTTTTTGTTTGATTGTCGAACTGGAGATTCCTTTTTTTTGGTTGTCGAACTGGAGATTTCGTTTTTTTTTTCTTTCCGGTCTCCCCCCCCCCCCCCCCCGGTCAATGGTGTCCCGCTTTGCCAATGTAAAAATCTGGTCACTCTAGTTAGTTGTAACATATGAGAATAGTCAGTAGAAGTTCATTCAAAAATCTTGAAAATCCACGAGATGAAGCCCAGTAGGTGCTGCCCTCTACCCACATGTTTCAAGACAGCTGCGCCAAACGGACCATTACATAAAGGACGAAAACGAGTGATGTAAAAAAAAAATCATTACTGTCTTAAAGTTGTTGTACATATGTCTTAATTGTTTGTGATTATTTCTGTTCAGTAGCCAAGTAATAGCCAACTTTGTAAAGACGTAAACGAGCCTATTGTCGCGGCTAGCTTTAAGCCTAACTTCGGTATGGGAGCGTAACAACGTTCGTGGTAATTTGGGGCAGGTTGTAACACAGAACAGCGGGATTGGTTGTAACGCTGTTACAACCTGCCCCTTTTATTTTGGATTACTGAACAAATAAATAGATCATTGTTTTATAATTTATTACTTATTGTTTCTGTGAATTTAACTTATAACTTCTAAAAAAGGTAACATAAATTCGTTATTTATAAATGCAAAAAAAAAAAAAAAAAGAAAATTATATTTAATTTTTAATTAGTCAAATTTACTCGATTGAGAATTATGAAAATTCATCCCCAGAATCATGAAATTAGTGATTTATTTTTTTTTCTATTTCTTTTAGAATAGTGCGGAATTATAAGCGAAAAAGTGATAAGAGGATGCACACCTACTGATGTGATGAATAGAGCAGCTAAAATGGTCATCAGAAATGGTCTGAGTATTCGCTCAGTAGCTCGTGATTTTAACATCAGTCGTGTTACACTAATGCGGTAAGTTAGAAAAATTAAAGTGCATGCTGACACTAATGAGAAGGAAAAACTTGTTGTTGGTTATAGACCAAACAGACAAGTTTTCAATGAGATCCAGGAGCAGCAGCTACAGGATTATTTGACTTCTGTTGCAGATATTTATTTTGGTTTAACACCAAAAGATGTAAGAAAGTTGGCCTTCCAATTTGCAAAGGCCTTCATGGGAGGAAAATGAAATGGCTGGACCAGACTGGCTGACAGCATTTCTAAAACGCCTTAGCAGTTTATCACTGCGTACACGAGAACCCACTAGTTTAGCTAGAGCCACCAGCTTTAATCAAGCAAATGTTTCAAGATTTTTTACAAAGCTGGCTGAAGTTCTAGATCGTTTCCATTTCCAAGCTAATGATATCTGGAACATAGATGAGACTGGAGTAGCCACAGTACAACGACCAAACATCATTGTGGCCAAAAAAAGGAACCAAACAAATTGGTGCTATCACTTCTGCAGAAAGAGGCTCACTTGTTACCGTGTGTACAGGCGTGAATGCAACTGGAAATTTTATTCCACCAATGTTCATCTTTCCACGAGTTCATTTTAAAGATCACTTCATCAGAGACGGGCCACCTGGGTTCATTGGAGCCTGAAACAAATCTGGATGGATGGCTGAGCAGAAGTTCTGTGATTTCATGAAACACTTTATCAAATGTGTGAGACCATCACAGGAACAAAAGGTATTGGTGTTACTGGACAATCACAAATCACATCTAGGAATCGAGATGCTGGAGGTTGCTAAAGCCAATGGAGTTATACTCCTTTCTTTTCCTCCCCATTGCTCACGTCGTCTCCAACCATTGGATCGATCTGTTTATGGACCCTTTATATGTAAATATGATAGCTCAGGATATGTGGCTTCGAAACAACCCTGGAAAGACGATGACAATTTATGATATACCATCTGTAGTTGCTGAAGCTCTTCTGAGAGCCGCTACTCCAAAAAAGGGTTTGCAGCGACTGGAATCATGCCATTCAATAAAGACATCTTTACTGATAATGATTTCGCTCCTGCTTTCGTAACTGACCGACCTGTACCTGAAACTGACAATGTAGCTACATTCACAGGTGAAATAAAAGATTCAGAAATTAATTCAAAATTGATGATAAATACAATTAATAATAAATTAAAGTCTACTTCAACTCCTGATGATAGATTGGAACAAGAAACACCACATCAAATTGAACCACAACCATCAACATCTGGTGAAAGTGTTCTACATCAAACACCAATATCAGCAACACCTTTTTCATCCGTAGCTGTTAGACCGTTCCCAAAGGCTGGTCCTAGAAAACTTGTAAGCAAAGGCAGAAAAAAAAAGATGTGCAGAAATATTGACAGATACACCTGTAAAAAATGCATTAAAGAATGAAAAATATGCAGCAGAAAAAAAGAAGAATAAAGCCACTAAACAGCTGCCTTCAAAATCTTGTAGAAAAAAAATTAAATTACAGAAGATCTCAAAATCATCCCCAGCATCAATCAGTAGTAGTTCCGATGATGATGAATGTTTCTGTTTAGTGTGCTGTGAAAACTATAAAAACAGTCGTAGTCGTGAAAAATGGATTCAGTGCACTGAATGTAAAAACTGGAGTCATGAAGAATGTACTTCTGGAGACAAATTTTACATTTGTCATAACTGTGATTCGGATGACTCAGCCGAGGACTAAAATGATCTATAAATTTACATATTACTGTCTATACTTTGTTACATTTTGGTTACTGTTACAACCAACCCTGCCGAAGGGACAGGTTGTAACAGTTTCAACTGTCCTTTATTTTTTTTTTAACTAATTCTAATTTAATAAAGTTTCATTGTAATTTAGTAAAAAGCTAAATAAATGTTATTTACAATGATATTGTTGTTTTTGCTAATTACAACATTGTTTGGCAGTAAAAAAATATTATTAAAAAAATGTTACAACCAGCCCCGGTCTCCCCTACTCACAAATTTTGGTAATTTTCTATTTCATGTTCGTAAAATCATTAGTTTCGCCTAGTATTGTTAACATAATTATAAGCGCAATTTCGTTAATGCCAGGCAGATAATTAAGTAGTAAAAAGTAGAATGCTTATTTCAAAATGGTTTTTCACGATCTTTTACTAGAGAAACTAACCCTCTTCTGGCTAACTGCGATCTTGCGATAACAGCATGCACCACGGCTGCCAGGCGAAATTAATGATTTTACAAACATAAAATAGGAAATTACCCACATTTCTTTATCAATAAAGATTTTATTTAAGAAAATGTTTGACAAGCTGTTCGAAGTTAAATATTCCATAGCGGAGCTACGGAAAGAGGAGATGTTGGCAATTGGAATAACGGCAAAATAAAATCTGGCTTATTTTTTGATTGGAAGATACCACCCACTTTTTTTTTTTCATCGGAAAATAAGATCCTCAGGCCTTGGACCAGCATTTGATCAATTGCCACGAGTGTCAAAAAACTTAGTATGGTTATGTAATTTTCTCATTTAGGAACTGGATTTTGTATCTGACTGTTAAATTATATTAATATTAATCAGCCAAACAACTTGTAACTCAGGAAGAAAGAAAAAAAAAGTAAACGATTTGTTATTCTGTCTCCCCATTCGACTTTGGAATTAGTCAAACTCACTTCATATAATTAAAATACTTAGGGGGAAATAAAAGAGAGAAAAAAATAAATAAATAAATCACAGAAAATGTTTTTGTTTGTTTTTGTTTTTTTCTAAATTTGGGTTAATATAATAAAGAAAACGAGTTTGTATTTTCGATTTCTTTTTAACATTAATTTGGCTTTTTTACTTAAGAAGAAAAAAATTACGTTGTCAGAAACAAAGAAATTTCAATTATCAAATTAATCATTATAACTTCCGTGAGTAACCCAAAATACACTGGTGAAAAATGAACATCCTGAAGCCAAGGTTCCAGGAGAATGAAATTTTAATCACACGTTCTATAGGTTGTATACTGTACATGATCATGCAAATGGGGTAATACACCTATGAATGGAGGCTACAGTGTGTGTTAAATCATTGCATTTACTGCCCTCCACCAGTATCAGACGCAAATGAGCTTCCCATTTACTTCCTTAGGGGTGTTGATTTTTCATTTTCCACCAGTAGTAATAAAAAGAAGAAAATTATAGTTCATGTGCCAACTTCCAAAAACCAGGATGGTAAGACCATGTGGTTCGAACAGTCAGTAGTACTCGAAATCTAATCAATCAAGTTTCAGGTTTTTCTAATAATTAACTGTTCATTTAGCAGTAATTAGGGTCGAGTAATGGTGGCTTTTGATTTTCCGTTTCTCATCTAAGCACCCAATTTGACTGAGCTAACATCTGGTAACATGCTTCTAACATTCAACTTTCCTAGGCAAAAAGGTTTTGAATTATTGTGATTGTACCATTTTATTGACTTTGAATGTAAACTGTTTTTGAATTGGTTGGTTTAATTTTTGATGCTCTGAGATTGCTTCTCGGTGCTTGCCAGTGCATGATGTTTTAGTTAATTCTTAAGTTATTTTAAACACATTGGGTGCTACCGTCCGTACAACCATGCCGTCTGTAAAGTCAACCGGTTACTCCAGGCAATCAGCAACCAAGTCTATAAACTCCAACCAGATTTGCGGTTGCAGTAACCGCAGTTACCTGGTTATAACCAGGCTCAGAGCTGGGTAACCCATTTGTAGCAGCCGACAGCATTCCCAGCAGACAACACAATGGACGCATTTTACATTACAGAGTTGCTTATTACTCAACGATTAAATTAAAAATTATTTTATTTTACTTCTTTGTTTCATGTACATACATAAGGTGAACTAAAAAAAAATTTACGGCCATTAATTTTCTTTATTCTTTTTTTTACTTGGCTGTCTGCATGAAAGTATAGTTATTTTATTTTTAGTTACTTATCATTAATGAAGCAATCACGCTGCCTTTGAAACTAATTTTTTTAACTTGGCTAAGTTGCTTAAAAGTCAGTCATCTTATTTTTACTTCTTTGCTGTAGTTCAAGATGGCTGGTGAACTTGATTCAATTTCTAACAACAGATTCTCTTAACAATGTCAGCCATCTTGTAACTATGCTGTCTACAAAAGAAAGTGCTGGGGAATAACCAGGCTCCTATGTCAGCGTAACCAGTCATATGACAACCATAACCTAGTAACCGCAACAGCAGTTATCATTTATTGATGCACCCATTGTTAGCCAAAATGTCAATAACATATATAAGTACACAGCAATTGCTGTGTCTCATAAAGAGCAATATGACATCTCTTGGTTTCCTCCAGCCATTGTGGACAGCAGTAAATGCAGATCATTTCCTGTCAAGTCAACTTCGTTATGACTATTTTTACTGTCTCAGCATAGAATCAAGCTTGATATAAAGATGATTATAAAATAATTCTTATCAAATATTGACATCAATAAAAAAGAAATTTACTTCTTTGCTACTGCCATACAGAAAGACATAATCAAGAGCTTATTCCTGTGTGATGCAATGATTCAAAAATATGTAAGAAGATGATATATAAGTAATTATTGCAGGCATTGTTTGGAAATTTAACTAGACATACTATACTCATCTATCTGGATATTTAACACATACATTACAGACATATGGAGGATTCAGAGTTAAAGCGAAACAAGTTCCTAAACTTCCATTAGAGAAAAAGACATTTCAAGTTAAAAGTTCTTAAGAAGGTCTAAGGTAGACAGTAAGCATTTATTCATAAATATATATAGCATATCATCACCCATCTAATGAACTAGTTTACTTAAAATGAGAAAAAATGGATTTGGTACACTTTAACTCTGAACCCTTCATTTATTAGATGTATAGCAAACATATAATAGATATCTTTAGGATGTACATTATACATAGAATATACATATATTAGATATCTTTATAGATGTATATTATATGTAGGATATATGTGTAATAGATATTTAAACAGATGTATATTATACATAAGATACTCATACAATGACATTACATTTGAACGTATATTATATGAGATGTAATGTAGATATAAAGTAAATACCTCGAATGTCTAAGGCAGATATCTATTATTCATATAATATATGTATTGTGTGTGTAAGCATATAATTTTTCCATAATTTTCCAATTACTGGGTTTTAAAGGAAATTTTTTAATTTAAGCCTCAACATTTTTGCTTTGAGAGTCATTTTTTTTCCAAAATTTGAACAAATATGAAGTACCGAGAATCTTAAGTCCCAATTACTCCTACAGAAAAAAATAAAAATACATTGTCAGTTGGTTCTGTATTTCATATCTCAAAGACACACAGGCTACTGACTCTTGGCTTAGAAAATGTTGCCAGAAAGAGTCTCTGAAGTTTATCAACAAAATCAAAATATCACTAAACAATTGTGTTTAGCTTGGGCTCAAGCAAGGAAAATAATCAATGGCAAAGGGGATGAGGGAAACATGGAATTTGTTACTTTTGATTTGTAAGATAAGAAAAAAAGACAAATCTTCTGCAAAATGAATTTGATAAAAAATAACTGTTTCATTCTACAAAGCTGAAAACATGAAAATTATAGCTATGTCGGAAATGTCGGATTTCATTCCAACTGGCTTGAACCATCCCGACCTCTGGATATGAATGACGTATTCCTGCCAGAGATAATTATTTCCTACTTATAGAATATGTTAAATTTACATAAATATTTAATTGTTAGATAAGAATCTTAGTTTAGTTGAAACAAAAATTAAAATTTGTATTTTTCTGGGATAGGAATTTGTCTGGTCTTTATTTCTTCTGATCTTTATTGATTGATCGAAGTGTTGCAATTTGTAACTTAACACTTTCAAATCTGCTTTTTATCTCAATAAATGGTTCTTCAGTACATTGCTTCAATGCAGAAAAGTTTGCAACAAAATGGATTAAGCCTAAACATCACAGTACCCTGGATAAACCAACAGGAAAACCACCAAACCAATTATTGTTTGGTGCCGGAACAACATTCATCTCGTCTCTTCAACTGATTTATGTAAATCTCATATTTTATTACATTTTGAGTTCAGAACTTCCAGGACCAAAGAACATTATTTTTTATAAATAACTGAACCAATAAGTATATTTTAAGAAATCATGATTTAATAAATTAATAATCTGTTAGGCCTATTCCTATGTAACACGTAATTTTCTGTGTGCCTGTAAGTCAGTTTTCAGAGGAGGCAGGGTATACATATTTAAAATTTTAATTCTGGTAGTGAATCCATTAGGCATCCCCCGCCCCCCTCCCTCTGGTAAAATCACACACTGGTCTTTCTCAATGTTTTTGCAGCAGACTTGTGACCTTCATCATCATCCAAGTTATAAAAAGTGAATATATCGGCCGTGGCATCAAAATTCCTCCTTCACTCATTATTAGCTTTTATGTATTACATAACCCAGTATATTTCTCCTTCAATTTAAGCTATAAGTTTAGCAATCTTCTAATGTAAAATAACTTGGATTAAATCTGAAGTCATCAAGAGGTTTACTTCTGCTTAAACCTTCCGAATCATAGGCTAGATTCTGTTCAGATTATGGATCTCCAAGTCAATCAGTAACTCAGCAAATTAGTGACAAACGATACTGAAAAAAAAAAAAAAAAAAAAGAACTAATAATTCTGCTGAAGCAGTCATATATAAAAGGATTAAATAAATAAAAAAAAGTTTCAGTTTTCCTATTTAAGTAGGTGAATAGTACTTTAATCATGTAGAAAAACAATGGTCTCTCTCTCATGATCAACAACAAAGAATCTTATATAAAATTATTTAACATGCTATTCAATATAAGTAAAAACAGCCGACCATAAAAAGCACATACATATTTAAAAATGTTAACGAATCCCACTAGGGAGGATTTTGATAGGTAGGGCACTGTGCTTGAGAAGGGACCTTAATTACGGCCGAAGATCTGAAACGTTGCATGATTTTTCATTAATTTTAAATGTGTATGTGCTTTTTATGGTTGGCTGTTTTTACTTAACAAATAATCTTGATGTGCTTTGTAGAATTGGTAAGATTTTACAAAGGATTATAAAAATATATTCGAAATTGATCAACCTTTTTATTTCAAACTGTTGCTTTAATCTTTTGAAAAGCCCCATATATCTTTTATATATAATTTTAATGTGTTCTTAAATGTTTTGTACAATCATTTTGAAATTATTATACAACTTGTTTTACCAAGCAGCAACAATAAAGATTCGATATGTTATGATTTATCCAGTATCGTTTCATTCTTACAATAATAATCTTAACAGTTTATCACTGGTAGAATTATGGTCACATTTATGTAATTACTCAACTCTGGAATTTGTTTTCAATTATTATCTCGATTTTTTTTATATGTATAATGTCTCATTTATATTTGTTACCTTTCCTTAATATTATGACTTTGTTTCCATTATATTTCCAATCTATGCTCTTTGTCAAATACTCTGCCAATTGCCTTTCATATATGTTTGAGTTAATTAACCCTGTAATGCAACAGTTATTGATTCAAACAATTCAACCCAATACATTCTTTCCTTCAATTACAAGTCAGTTTGTACACTACATATTTTTTGTCAATATACTGTATATTCTGCCTCTTGTTTTAATTGTTTATAAATTTGGATAATGAAATATGTTCAGTTTGAATTTTATGAATTATTATGTTATAGTTGAAATTTCATTTTAGTTTACAAAACTGACAACAACATTGCTAATATAATACAATTAACTAGTTTAATAATTATTACTATTATTGATCATCAATTAATAACTGAGAGCAGGTATAGAAATGAAGGAAGAAATTATGAAAGTAGGGGGTTTCTTACAATCTGAATTAACTATTACAGAGACCACATAATTAAGCCAATCCAAAAAAAAATCATTTTCTTTTATTGACAGAGGACTGCAAAGAAGGATACATACAAGATAATTTTAAACCATCAGAAGTGTTTAAAGAAGATTGCCAAATGAGAGTCTAACATATTTTTTTTTATCACAATGTAAACATTATGGCATTTTGCCTAGACCGTTAGAATTTTTAAAAATACCCGTATTGATAAAGAATGATTGGATGAATAATGTAATTCAAAAATTCAAGTGAACTATTCTTGCTAACCAGCAATATGAAAGCAGGAAAAAATAGAGAAATTTGAACGACCTGGAATACAGAATAAATAGAACATTAAATAATAAATTGAATGTAGACATTTATGAGAGAATAATGAAAATTAAAAGTGATAAGTTTCAACGTACGCTAAAGAACACGTTATAAAAAAAAAAAAAAAAATACATAAACAATGGAAGGCAATGAATGAAATGAATGAACAGTATTTTAACAATTTTGCCAAACACAGAAATTATGTATATAATTTAAGTAGAAGACAACTTAGCATAGAAGAGATGAACGTTTCAAGTAAAGGCATGAATTTCCAAGTATCAGAAAAAGGTAGATTTGTAAACATTTTTATGGACATAAAAACATGTAGAAAAAATATAAAGAACAAATCTCATATGATGCAAATAATGAACAATATAGATAATGAAATATCAAATAGAAACATAACTACTGTAGAAAACAAAATGATATTTTGAAAAACCTACAAAAAGATGCAAGAATTAAATTTCTAAAAGCAGACAAAGGAAGTAAATTGGTAATCATGGATGACACAGAATATATCAACAAATCTAATGATATATTAAATAATGAAGAATTCAAAGAACTAAAAGGAAACCCAAACACAAAACTTTATGATGAGATAAAAACACAAGTCCTACAAATGAAAAATGACAAAATTATAACTTATAAAGAGTATAGAGATATTACCAAAAATATGGACAAAGATACATGTTTTGAACCAAGACCTATTTTATATAAGAACGGTATTCCAATGAGACTGGTCATCAATTCGTATGGGTCTCCCGTTCAAGGCTTAGCAAGATTTATGAACAAGTTTTTAAACAACTTATCTGCACTAGATAAAAACATAATGGTACAGAGTACGGAGCAAGTCATTAATAAAATAGAAGACTTTAACAACAATAACAAGACCAAATTTAGGCTATATTCATTAGATGTTATGAATATGTACACCTCAATTCCAATTAGAGAAACTTTAGAGATGGTTGGAAATATATGTGACAACCCCCCCCCCCCCCCACAAATGATGTTAAATAGTAAAATGGATGGCAAGCAAGGGAAAGATATACTGGAATTAATATGCTTTAATTGTTATTTCAAATTTAATCGTAAATGGTTTAAGCAAGATATGGGATTCCCAATGGGTAGTCCTATATCAGGAACACTATCCAATATATTTTTTAATCATTTGAGGTTAATCATATACTAAATTGGAACAAGTGTAGGTTTGAATATATGAGATTTGCAGATGACATCTTGATGATATGGAAAGGATCAGCTAGATAGTTTAAGATTTTTTGCAATACAATTAATAACATAAGGAATGAAATTAAATTTAAGATGGAAGAGGAAGATAATGGACATTTTATTTTTTTGGATTTAAAATTATATAACAAAAACAATTTTTACTGAGTATAAACATTATCAAAAACCATACCAAAGTGCTGTAATGTTAAACTATAATTCCACACACAACTGGTCCACCAAAAAAGCAGTAATAATGAATGGCCCAAAAAGAATAACAAAAAACACTTTGGATGAAAATAAATGGCATGGGAAAATAAAAGAATTCAAACAAAAACTGCACTTTAATGAGTATCCTACTAAATTAGTGGATAGAGTTTGTAGGGATTATTTTCAAAAGAAAATAAAAGAAAGTCCAAAAAAAGAAATCAAAAACATCATCCGGGTACCATATAATGTCAAAATTTCTAAACGGATAAATACGATTTGTAAATCAAACGAGATTTCGATTGTGAGGGTGGCAAATAAGAGTTTAAGATCTTTAATATGTAAAAAAGAAGAGGAAATAGATAAATTAATGGATACTGCAGCGGTTATATATAAGCTAAAGTGTAGGACCTGTATTTTGGAAACACAGGGAGGAAATTGAGTGAGCGGGTGAAGGAACACGTGGGTGCTTTCCGCAATGACCACCCGGAAGTTTCCAATTGGGCCTATCACTGTATAAAGTTAAATCATAACCCTGATCTGATTGTACAGATAATTACAAAAATGTTTATGACAAGGAAACCAAGTTTACCTTGGATGCATATGTTATAAACAGTTTTAAATGTTTTAACAAACAGAAAGGAGTAGAAATTAGCCAAACACTATTAAATAAATTTAAAGTCAATTGTAAAAATTTGGAAAAATTTCAATAATGAAAATAGTTTGTAAGCAAAATCTATTGTAATAATATGGAAGTTTTAAAAAGTTTTACAATTATTATAAACAATGTTGTTAACAGTATATAAGTTGAATATATTCCCAAGAGTTTTCTGATATTATTACCAAATTCTTTATTATATTTTACGAAGAATTTTTTTCCATGTATACTAGTTGGCTACCCGTCGCTTCGCTCCGGAAGCCTCGCGTATGTAACGGAAAACAATTTGTTATTTATTAAAAAAACATACACACACAAATTACATCAAGTAAAATAAAACTAAAATTTTTTTTAAAGTGTTTTTTTATTTTAATTTTTGATGTATATATTCTCTCAATTCACGACTGCTTTTAGAATCAGCGTGTGAATCATATATCATCATCATCATCATCATTATATATTATTTCTCAAAGGGTTTTTTTTGTCGGAACGCCATATATCCTTTACTACTTCATCAAAATCAATGATTGAGGCATCATTTTGAAGATTACGTTCCCCGCTAATGACTAAAAATGAACAAATTGTTTAAAATTAATGTTTTCGTTAAAAAACTTTATTTTTAAAAACTTTTTGTAAAAATGTAGACACGCTTTAACAGAAGCGCCTTATTTTTCGAAAGCGAAAATATTTCTTTAGCGTTGTAACCTTCATATATTTCCTTTTTAGAATAAAAATGCACTTTAAATGATATTTCATCGTTTATTTAATAACAACAGATAAAAAAACAAATAAAGATTTATATTTTAATAAAAATAAACGATTTATTACAATAGAAACATAAAAATTATTCAACTTCTCATATATTATTTCTCGAAGGTGTTTTTTTTATTTCCCTTAATACTTCATCAAAATTAATGATTGACATATTTTCAAGATTACGTTCACCGCTAATGATGAAAAATAAACAGATTGTTTAAAATTAATGTTTTCGTTAAAAAAAATTATTTTAAAAATCTTTTTTGTTAAAATGTTGAAGGCAATCTATTGACAATCTGTTCATTTATTTATTTCCACATTACCATTCGGTGACTGATCAAGATACCATGCGAATTATTCGCACGGGTCAACTTTTTTATAAAACTTGAGAAGACGCCCTCTATTGACGATGTGTTTAACTAACATGCACACAAGCTGTTGGATTTGTCATTATTTCTCAAAGGTGGTTTTTTGTTGCGAATTATTCGCACGGGTCAACTAGTCTGTGATATATTTTTATTTTTTATAGAGATTAGAATGTAATCCTTGTGGTCTAATGCCTAAGACGTCTAACTTCGGAGCAGAAGGTTGCATGTTGGATTCCAGTAGATAACTTGTAGAAATTATTTCTATTTTTGTAAATTACAATAATTGCATCAGACCGAAAGAGAAATAAAAGATTTTCGTAATATAGATACAATTTTCAGTCGCTTTTGAGTTACAAATAGTGAGCTTTCAGTATTCTACTTAATAGAAATAGTGCTTCTTTCTTTCTTGAGTCTCTTTTTTTTATTTCCATTGATACTTTACAGTGGTTTTTGAGTTAGAAATAGTGATTGTTTTTGAGTAACGAATAGCGATTTTTCAGTATTCTACCTAATAGAAATAGTGATTATTTTTTTTTCTGTTCTTTTTTATCCAATTCCAATTGATACTTTTCAGTGGTTTTTGAGTTACAAATAGTGAAAATTATCTATATCTATTAGCTAGGCCATCAGATTGTTCGATATAGATATTTGAAGAAGAGATTTCAGATGGACGTTAGTTGATATAGATGATAAATGAAGATCATAGCTTGTATACGAAATTCTTCGCAACAAATTTATTGTGAGTATTCTTTAGAGTGAAGATAACCAAATTCTGTTGAATTGTGACTCAAAGACCTAAAGTTGTATGTGAGTTAAGACAACGTTTTCCAATTATATGGCAACTTTATTTAGAGTTTGTCCTTGAGCTTTATTGATAAATATCGCATAAGAAGGTCTGATCGGAAATTGTTTTCTTGTGAAAGTGAATGGAAGTAGATTACCGCATGGTTCCATAGACATCCTATGGATGAAAACAAAATCTCCTTTGTGAGTTCTGTTATAATTTCGGTTTCTATGAGATCATTATCGAATGAACAGCATTTAAGTTGAGTTCCATTGCAGTATGCAAACTTGGGATTGATGTTTCGCAACAATATTATTGGAGATCCAATCTTCAATGACAAACGATGTTGAGGAATTCCGCTGAGATTCAATGCGTTCAGACACTTGGGCATATAGAGATGTTCGTGTGATGGATTATCAGAAGTGTCAATTTTATTCGCACTTGTATGCTCTGTAGTCTCTCCTTGTATTCTTAAACTTATCATTCGATTGATGTTATCGACACTCTCGTTCATCTCGTTTATCCAATTCCAATTGATACTTTTCAGTGGTTTTTAAGTTACAAATACTGATTTCTCAGTATTCTACCTAATGACGTACTGCGTCTTTCTTTTTTGACTTTCTTTTTAATTACAATTGTTACTTTTCAGTCAAAGTCAGTTCAGTTTTGACAGATAAGTCAAAAAAGCAATATGAAGAGAGTTGTAGTTCCCATGGCCTAATGGGTAAGATGTCTGACTTCGGATCAGAAGGTTGCAGGTTCGATTCCTGTCGCGGATGTTTCATTGAAAAAATTCTTTCTATTTTTCATTCTCACAGAAAACTGCGCCAGACAGACAAGAGAAATAAAAGATTTTAGTAATATAGATTATGCCTGATGAAACAGTTAAAAGTAATAAACTGCGAAATATAGCGTTGATAGGAAGAGGATGTGTCTTATATCATTATTAGTAACTTTTTGTTAATTACTCTATGTCAATCAGTTTCTCTTAATTATACAGTGAAATTCTGCATTTGTGTTTCATCAATCATAATTATGATGGAAATGACAGAACAGTTAAGAAGCAGAAAGTTATATGTTGTCATTTCAAGTAAAATGAAAAGGAAAACAATCTAAGAGTTCAGGAAAACTTAAAATCAAATTTCTATTCAATGATTGATCAAAGTATTTTTACATGCAACATCAGAAATAGACATGGAAATAATAATTTTCTACACAACAAAAATCATCCTTAAGGTCTTTAAAGGCCAAGTGATTGATGTCAGTAGGACATTGGCCTCCCACCTCTTAGTATGGGGCTCAGTTCTCACGTGGATTTTGAGGTGTTGAAGGATCCATACTGGGCAGGTTTTCTCAGGGGTTCTCTACTTCCACCATTCTTTCGTCTCTCCTCCTTTCAATGAATAATGCAATAGATCTAAGGTCATGGTGCTTGGCTTCCCTGTCATAATCTAATCTAATGTCTTCAAAACAGTAATTGAATCAATGAAATACAGTTGACTCTCGATAATCCGACATTTGACAGTCCGACAAGCTCGGTAGTCCGATGCAGGTTGGTTCGAAAACTGTTCTGATTGAGGCGGTCACGGAGGTGAAATGCACAATCACTTATGATGAAGTTATGTCAGCTGCAAACCCTTTTATATGTTGATGGGAGGAGAGGAAACTCAACTACGAAAACATTTTAATGTTAAAAGATATTCAAGAAAAAGCCATGACAGACTCTTTACATAAGAAGAAACAAAAAACGATTACAGATTTTTTTAAGCCTTAAATACTTATGTACGTATTTTTATTTTTTATTTTAAGACATAAAATTATATTTTACATTATACACTGTAATTTTATTTTGCTAAGACATAAATACAGAAATAAATTAGTATACATACATACATATTCATTTGTGTAAAACTATGCCTAATGAGTTTTTTTTTTATATCCTCAAATGACCGTAAAATATGTACTCAATATGTATTGTAATAATATACGTACTGTAGTACGTACAGCACTGTATATACATAACTTAAATTTTCTTGCCTTAGAAGTCAAAATTCAGTTTTAAAAAAATCAACCTTTGGTAATCAGACATTTTTGATAATCTGACACCCCCTCGGTCCCGTAATTGTCAGATTATCGCGAGTCAACTGTATTTAGTTGAATATCCATATACCCTGCTTTGTAAAAATGTGTGTGTTAAAAACAAATTTTTTTTTCTGTAATAAAAAAAATACTAAAATAACTGGAAAATATTGAAAGGCATCATCAGAATTCAACCTTTGAATTCTGATTTTTCAGTCTTTAATCTTACACCATCTAAGAACTGTGTTGCTCTTTTGTGGAAAACAATAAATATTTCAATCGTAACAAGGATGCTTCTATTACCTCTTTCAATAGTATTACATTGTCATATATGTATCCACAGAAATTTAAAATTATATATTTATATTTGATTTGTTTGCTGATCATTTAGTTTCTCGAAGTATCTTATTTTACTGGAATTAAATATTTGATATATGCAGTTTTCAGTACTGTAGAATTTGATAGATGCTCAGTTCCAGCTTACAGTTAGTTCTGTTGAGTTTTAACCTTTGCTTTATTTTAAAAATATCTGGATGTATAAGTAAGTAAATCTAAAAAGAAAATACCTATACTTCTTTTGAGAAAGTCACATATATTTAACTTTAATTCATATATTTAACTATTCTGAAAATAACTTATGTACAGTAAAATATTTTCATCCATTGTCTCTATAACAATAAATTATTACTACCAATTATTATCAGCAAAATACAATATATGTAGCTGGACACATGCCTTTGTTTTCTTTTTGCTATGAGTAATTATTTCAGTATATCTAATAAAGGCTGCAGAGCATCTTTAATATAAGAATTTTGCATATTACTCTTACAAGTAAAGGGCACAATAGCGTCACCAGAGTTGCCAGTTCAGACAATTTGCATTCGAAAGATCTTCCATAACTAAGTCAGCAGCAAAATTATAGCGGCAGACAGCCAGAGGTATAGGAGCTATGAGGGTTCAAAGTTAAAATGGTGGCCTATGGGAAATCACTTATAAGTCACTGCAAGAGGCTTATAAGTAGCCTGCAATCTTAGATAAGGATCAGACAGACACAATAAGCAGATATTGATTGGAGAATAAGCAGGAAATTGTTATTTTTAAACTTCAAATCAGATACAATCGATGTGAAGTTCAGAGAACAGGGCGTGCCAAAGGCAGATACTCTGTTCACAGTGAGCACATTTGAGCCGTTAATTTTGAAAGTGGGGAAGTCCATTTTGTTAAAAAAAAAAAAGAGTTACAGCTAATTTTCATTAGAAATTAACTTAAAATTTCTGTTTTTATTCAATTCACAATCATATCTATAAATAACAGTGTTTAAATTTTTAGTGTTTACATTTTTTTTAGTAATTATTATTATTGCTTACTAATATTTTTAAATCAGTTCAAACCCTAACCATTAATTATCCAACAATAACTTAATACGGACCTGCCCCACTTTCAAAATCAACGACTCATTTAACGAATGTAATGCTGTCACACTTGAAGCACCTGTCATTGGCGATCGAGTCGAAGTAGTACTCGTTAGGACTTATCCATGGACTCAGGTTCAATATCCAGATACCCGCATTGGTAGAACGCATACTTTATCATGTGTCAGAAGCGAGGGGCACTGAACTAATACAGCATGAATAACTGGAGTGCCAAGAATCAATCCCTGTGTCAGATGTTCAAATTGTCCGTCTCGAATATCACAGTGTCTGTGATGAAGCAAACAACCAAAACACATAGGACGAACAAGTCAATGCCTCCAGCATATGTCCTCACAAACATACACTAGATGAGTCTCTGTGTATGAGGCCTCTGGCAGACAGAAAAGGAGAAAAAACATATAACAAGAAAACCTACCTTTCGGTGTGAGGAGAGTGTAAGAAGGTGAGTGAGAGAGAAGGAGAGAGATGTGGAGAGGCAAAGAGAAAAAAGAAAAGTGAGAGGCAGCAGAAAGAGGTGCTCTGCATGTGTCCGGCATGCTGAACTGTTCCCGGACTTGTCCATCTCCTTTTCCTCTCCTGCTGGCTGTTTGCCTGGCAAACTCGGCCAGTGAACTTTTCCTGGGACAAGGTGCCATTTCAGGAAAGATGCCACTCGTCCGGTAACTCTGGTGACGCAGTCATGCCCTTTACTTGTTAGTGTAAACTTTTACTTGCTTCATTTCAATAAAAAAAACACCTTAATTATGCCACTATTACAATCAGAATAGCTATTGCTTTTAATTATTCATGTAGTTTGGAAAATTAGGGGGAGAAAATATTTGTTTCTTTCCTTAGATTTGACAAGTATGAATATATATATATATATATATATATATATATATATATATAGCGTGTTATGCCAGAGCCAGATAAACAGAAAGATAAGAATGGGGGGGGGGGACTTGTAATATTAATGGATGAATACTATATACAATGTTCAGCAACAGTGAATTAATAAATTTGTTAAGCAACTTAGAAGTTAAAGGAAATATAGGTATCAGGTAGTAGAATCTACTTCAAGGAAATATTAGCCATTTGTCATTTTATTGAACTAAATATCAGAACTATATGAAAAAAATATAACATCAGATTTCCTAAGCAATGTTAATGAAATTAATTCCACCTTAACAAGTAAAAACAAATTATTTTTTCTTAGTTAGCAAAAATGTCATAGTAAAAAAATCATATACCTGATATCACAACAGTTAGCATTGGTAATTGAAATTTCCATTGATATATTGTGAGAGTTGGCTTAAATTCACCTAGTTCATTTCCATTTATAATCATTTACATATTTCCTTCATCCAGCTTGATTAAACGAAAAGCAAAATTTTTTTTCCATGAAATAGAGCATAAATAAAGGAATATTTCAAAATAAGAGTATGTATACAATATATTGTTACTTTAACGTGCATGTATTGAAATAAAGAGAAAAACAAAGATGAAAAACACTTACCGTATATGCTCCAATAAATGCCGAGTCTCTAATAAGCGCCGGGCTGCAAAGGGGACACGGCCAAATAGTAGCCGGTCTCTAACAGTAGCCGGGTTTTTGATATTTGCCTATCGGTACTAGTGTAAATTTCCGTATCTTTATAGTCATGCATAATACCTTACAGTACGTTGCCTTACAAAATGCAGCCGAAACAGTTATTTGACAATTAAGATTCGCGCGGTGGAATAAGCGAAAGAAACTTCCGGTGAGGTGGCCGCCCGTCATTGCGGATTCGGACGACGAATAGCAGCGCCAGAAAGACATTTATCTTTAACAGTCTTATGTAGCATGTGAAATTCAAATAAAGTAGCTGTTTGTAATATTAGCCGGTATTTATGTGTAAAAATATTGCGTTCTGAAGGTTTTTGTTAATAATGGCCGGCCTCTATTAAGCGCCGGGAGCCGAGGCTAGTTTTGCAAATAAACGCCGGGGGCCTCTATTGGAGCCCATACGGTATTTGTAAAATACACGAGTTAACAGAATTAAAACGGTAAATAAACCGACAATTTTGGAATACTGTGCATATTCCATCTCCAGGGGCAGCACAAACATATAGGATGACACAAACAGGACAAGAGGTGATGATACAGTGGGAGTGAAGGGGGAGAAGGGATTAAGGGGGTTTAGCAATAGTGATGGGCGTTTTCCTCGCCCATCACTATTGCTAAACCCCCTTCTCTTCCATACCAGTGACGTGCGGTCAATGATCTAGTAGGCCTCTGGCGTTCTGTGGAAAAAAACTTCCATACCTACATTCTTCTTAGAAAGAATAACTTACTCTTTAACATTTTTTATAATTTGTTTTCTACATAATTTGTTAAATAGTGCTATAACAGCTGGCCCCCCTCTGACAATTGTCACGCACGCCACTGCCCAACACTCTCACTATGTATCACCATCTCATGATGTCTTAAGTGTTTGTGTCGTCCTATATGTTTGGCCATCCCTGAAGATGGAATAAGCACAATATTTCAAAACTGTTGGTTTATTACCATCATTTTAATCTGTTAACTCATGTATGTTACAAGTGCATTTCATCTTCATTTTTCTCTTTATATTGTTACTTCATTGCCTATCTTCATGAGCTTTAGTTTTATTATTTTTTTTTTCATTTATGCCCAATTTTCTAAGCTGGTACAAAATAAAATTGTGTTGAAAGAGAAACAGAAAGCCTGCATAGGGACATGTCCTAGTAGTGAAAGTAACCCATTTGAGATCAGAAATAGATTAAGGAGGTCTTAATAAGGAATAATGTATATGGGCCCACCTCTCAGCTCTTACCATTTCATAAATAATGCCCATGTCAATTTACAACGTTGCTTGCAAATTGCTCGATCATCATAGTAGGTAGAGCTCTGGTTTTTGTTGCATTCATCTGCCCTGGAGATACTAGTTCTAACAATATGACACATGACCCCCCCCCCCCCAACTACCCCAGAACATGACCTGGACATGGGCAACTGGTTATGGGCCCATAAGTCAAGATTTTGGGGTAGGTACCTCTTAGGTTTATATATGGCATAATGGTATATATTGAGATGTATATGCATGACAAGTTTGAAGTTCGTAGCGATTTCCTAAGTAGGTATATTTGTCAAGTGAATTTTTAACATTGAAAGCAATACTTAAAAGTCTTGATTTTTGACATTAGTAAGGGGAAATAAACCCCCTAGGGAGGGGCTTCTGAGGGGATACGAGATAAAAGAGGGGCATGGTATTTTGGGGGGAATATGTAAAGAAAGTAAGTCAAAATCACAATATTTTGCTTCATAGTGCAATTGCAATATTTATTATTGACATTAAAAATTCACTTGACAAATATAGCAACTTAGGAAAATGCTACAAACTTCAAACTTGGTATGCATATACACCTCAATATATGACATTATACTATGTATAAACCTAAGAGGTAACTACCCCAAAATATTGACTTATGGTCACATGGTTCTAGGGTAGTTGAGGGGTCATGTGGCATACTGTTAGAACCAGTATCTCCAGGGCACATGAATGCAATAAAAACCAGAGCTCTACCTACTACAATGGCCGAGCAATTTGCAGTCAAAGTTGTACCTTGACATGGGCATTATCTACAAAACGGTAAGAACTGGAGGCGTGGGCCCACAGACATTATCCCTTATTAAGACCCCCTTAATCTATTTCTGACCTCAAATGGGTCACTTTCACTATTAGGCTTTTGGTTTCTCTTTATGGAAGTTTTTTGTATGCTTGAAAGTGGATAAAATTCTCCACATTGGGATGTAATCAATAAGCAAATTAAGAACTCTTACTAATTGTACATGTGAGTTTTTAACTTGCTTTTAATGATTTATCATATACAAATGTTAATACTTTATGGTTATTTACTTTATAGTAAATGACTATAAATTTGCTAATATAGTAATTCAAGTAACTTCTAGTGTAACATTTTATTTGAATGAAGCAAGTTGGGAAACTCCTTAATTCAAGTTAACCAATGCTTTGTGTAGCTTTTTTTAAATATTTTTTTACAGAATATTGAAGTATTGCATGACATTTACTAAAAATGAATGTGTTAAGTATTTTGGAAAAAAACCAATAAACTTAATATTTAAATTTTTCTTTCCTTATATAGAATTCTCATGTGAGCATTTTTTTTTTCTTTTAATCAGTATTATAACACTTCAATTATTTTGAATTATATTATTTCTTTTCTTTTAAAACTATAATAAATAAGCTTCAGTCATTTATAACTCATGATTTCCTACTTCGAATATGTTAACTATCAATGGTTGCATGGCTTGATTCAAATGGCAACAATAAAAAAATAATAAGTGAACATTAATTTTATATTTACAGCATCATCATCATTTTTTTCAAATCTGAAACTTTGAGACTTTTTGAAGGGAGCAAACTCTTTGGCTGCATATATGAAATGAAAGAAAAGGAAAAAATTTTTTTAAGGAAATGTGGAAGAAAAACTACAGTATTCGTTTAAAATGAGGAAAAATATTGAAACTTTTCATTAAGTAAAGTGATGGTTGGGATTGAGACAAGGATTAGTGAAAACTCAGTTATATTATGAATCTATACTTTTCTAACTTATCATTTTGTATCAAAATTATTATACATTAAATTTCATTAATTTCAGATTTAATTTAATATGAAGTTTTCAGACGTGTAGCATAATCTACATTTCAATTTTAATAATTATGTTATATCTTCAAAAGGTAAACTTTATCTTGACTATACCCTGACAGACCACAAAGCATCCATTAATTTTAGAGGAATAAACAATACACACATGGAATGCTCTGAAGCATAAATAAGTAAGTTTTCCTTATTTAATAGCATTTCAATGACTGTAAAGTCACACATGGCGAGTTTACTGGTTGGCAGTTCGAGCTGCTAATTCTGACTGTGAGGAAATAGCTAATATCGTTGTCACACTGTGCTAATGCACTAGCTTCTCAGTAGCAGCAACTGATGGCATTGAGTGATATTCAATCCATACAATGGTCTAAGCAGTTCCACTGGTTTTGCATAATCTGTTAAATTTGTCTGCTGTGTAATTAACTTTTTTTTTTATATCATAATAATAGCATTTTTAATATATGTATATCATCAGTTGAATCTCGGCACGAAGTTATAAGACACTTGTGAAGACTGGCAGTACATGAGATCAATCATGAATTGTTAGTAGTATTAACTAAAGAAAAAAAGAAAAAACCTCATGGACTTTTTTTTTTATTTCATTTAATTCTGTCCTGTATGTGTCTTAAGATTTTAATATTTTTCGTAACTTCATCAAATGAAACTTGTAATCTGTCTCCACTCAACTCACTAATTTATTAAAAATTTTACTACTATACTGACTAACTAAATGCAATACTTCGCAGAGGGAAATCCTCTGCTTCGTCAGGAGTCTCCAGATTTTGACTATTAATTGTAATAACAAAGCTTCTTTCTGACATCGTAAACCAATAATAATCATACTCTATTACTAACAATAACGAGTAATAATAAAGCACAATCAAACCAATATTAATTTTGAACAACAAGTTCATTACTGGAATTTAGTTTCTTTCACACAATATTTTTTGAAACTTTCAACCACAAATTTACTAATTTCCATTCCTTTCTGTTTATTCATACATTCAAAATTACCTTAAACACATGATTTAATAATAAATCTAGGAACTGATTAATTAATTTTAATAAATTAAAAAACAAAAGCCACAACAAAGAAAACAAATGAGAATCACTCGACTATCCCAAGTCCCACACAGCGATTACTCATTCCGAGGCATGACTCAATAGCAGGGGCCTACTAGCTCTAAAAGTTGAACTCTTCTAACAGTGAATTTTTTACTGGCGTTCGTAGCTGGCAAGTAGAGATTTCTTTGTCACACTGAGTGATCTGGCTGCTAGTTAACTTGCTGTGTGTTACTGAGGCTTATGGAGTCACACACATTACTCTTGTTATTTAAGAAAAAAAAAAACCCAAAAACAATGTAGTATCCTTATTTACTTTACACTATCTCATATTTTTTATTCACTATATGCTATATTTTATCCAGAGAATTTCTGGACTTCCTCAGGCTTCTTTTTGAAAATTAATAATACATAGATTCAAAGTTTTAATAATTACAAATTTGAATTTATGTAATATTAATTTTCAAAAAGAAGCCTGAGGAAGTACAGAAATTCTCTGGATGAAATATAGCATATAGTGAATAAAAACAATAACATAGTATCCTTAGGTTTGTTAGACTTAAAAAAAAAAAATCTTAATAAATATTCTAATTATACTGGTTCAAGGCAATGTGGTCAGTTAACAATAAAATTAATAGATGTTTTAAGAGAAAAAAGGCATTCTATAGTAACAGATTATAAAAGTTTCTTAATATTCGAACAAATACATTTAATATCATGTATCCACTGTATTTTCTTCATTTATTTGATTTAACAAATGTACCAAATTAAGCTTGCTACACTGATTAATAATGGAAGCAGAGACCACAGTGATAAGTTTCTATAATGACATATTACTGGCAAATGAATAAATAACTGATGCACAACAAGAATAATATTGGAAATAAAAATACTCTGTCCAACAATACAGAATTTCTGAAGCATAATGTTCATTATGCCAAAATCACATAAAAACATACATGCATATGTACCTCTCAAATAAAAAGAAATCTTAAGTGGAAGCTCTATTTATTTATTGAATTAAAATTTTTTTTAAAGATTGAGACTACAAAATAATGAATTTCTCCATTGTCTCAGTTCAAACTAAATGGGTGTTTGAAAATAAAGGTGATAATGTTCAGACTTGTATTTTTGTAAATATAGTTTATTTTACATAAGTAAATTTGGAGGATGGTGAAGAGGGAGTTAGAAATATTTGAGATGGGGGAGTTTCTGTTTTGATGATGGGTCTGGTTTTCAGGATACTATCTTGTTTGGGTTTGCGAGTTTTAGGCAGAAAGGTGATGGATGGGAATGTTTGATTTCTTGGGGTGATTTTACCAACATTCCTCCAAACTTACACATGTAAAATAAACTATATTTACAAAAAAACACAGCCCAGTTCCTTCACCAGTTAAAAGAAGTAAACATTCAAAATTCAGATTTGTAATCAATCTAAAAGCATTTTCTTGAAATACAGTAAAACCTCTCAAATTCGGCCCTCGGTAATCCTGAGTAATTTTTTTTTAATAACTAAATTCGTTTCCCTATCTGCACGTATTCATTATGAGTCAAAAAAGAAAGAAAAACTCTGTCACTATGGAACAGAAGCTTAATGCATTAAGGAGATTGGATGCAGGGGAATCTGCAAAACAAATATCACTAGAGCTTGGCGTCAGAAAAAGCACATTTGTATTGTTTTTAATAAACATTTGAATGCGAATTATGAAAATGGGGTTAAATTAATTAAACCTGGCATTATGTCTTCACAAAAATTGAGCTACTGAGTTATTTTAAGAACACTCTCAGTAGTTTGGCTTTTCTGAAATCCGGCCTACTGGGTGCCACATTAGGCCGGATTTAAGAGGTTTTACTGTAATTAAAATTTTGTAAATGATAACAAATGGGTTGAGTTTTCTCCTGCTTGTCTCCCCCCCCCCCCCTCAAACTTCAAGTGATCCCTTTAAGTGATCCTAAACTTCACCAAATTCTTAGTAAAATGAGGACTAGATTTCTTTGTGGATAGTTAAGGTGAGGAAATAGTCTTTATGTTGCTAATGCCAGAGCCTATATTTTGTCCCACCCATTCTTGTCCTTTATGTTCAATCTTAAAACTTAAAGAATAAATTTAATGTGCTGGATGTTTTAATCAAACAACAAAATGAGAAACAAGGGCAGCACAAAAATAAATAAATTGCCTTTCTGATTCAATTATCGGAGGGAATTGGGAACAGCCGTTTTGCCCTGTATGGGACTCATCAGCCCGATCCCTGATAAAGAACCCAGAAAGGCAAGAACTTAAGTGAAGGCCACCGTCATGCCTGGCAGTGACCCCTGAAACCACAAAAATCAACAATAACAAATGTTGTGCTATTTTGCACAACCAAAAGCCTTTTCCTAATAAATGATAGGATTGAAGGCTTTTTTGGTAAGGAAATTAAAGTAACAACAAGGTGAATTAACCTAAGGAATAATTTAACGTGTTGGAAGTTTTAATCAAACAAAATCAGAAACAAGGGCAGCACAAGAAAAAATAAATTGCCTTTCAGATTCAATTATTATCAGAGGGAATTGGGAACATTTATTATTGTTAATTTTTTTTGGTTTCGGCGTCACTGCCAGGCGTGACGTGGCCTCCACTTATGCCTTTCTGGATTCTCTATCGGGGAGGGCAGATCGGGCTGATGAGTCCCATGCAGGACAAAACAGCCGTTCCCAATTCCCTCTGAAAGGCAATTTATTTATTCTTGTGCTGCCCTTGTTTCTGATTTTGTTTGCTTAAAACTTAATAATTACAGAATTTGTTTTACTTACCAATCAAAAATTAATAGAAAAAAAATCAAGAGTATTAAGAGTAGAGATGGTTGCTGTTTGTGCGATTCTCTCTTGTGAACATTTAAATCATTAAGTGTAACTTGCTTGCTTGTAAGTAATGTTGCCTTTACAGTGCAGAATGTACAAAAGCAATTAAAAATATTCAAACAGATTAAAATATGATTTTAAAAGATTTTAGAATGATACTTGAAGAAAAAAAAATAAAATAAAAAAACAAGTAGTTATATTTTCAAATTTGAAATGAAATTTCAAATATTACAATTAATTAAAAAGAAAATGGTTTGCCTATGCTAATTATTTTACAAATCTGTCTAGAAGAATTTTCATATGGAGGCTGAAATAAACTTAACTACATGAAATGATGAAGAATTAATTATTTATTTTCTTGGCGTTGAGCATTCATAATTGCACATGTTTTGAGCTGTGAAAACAAACAAGGCACATTAACACTGTCAATAAACCATTAACTTGTTAAAATCCTTGTCGCACACCAACAAATATAGAATAACATACTGTATACAACAAATTTACATAATAGAAATCCACTTAAATACCTCTTTCATTTTAAAAACATTTACAACATGCAATGAAATAAGTATCAAAAGACTGCTTTTAGATAATTTGTATAACTTCACATAGCACCATAAAACTTCTCTGAAATAATCATAGTTTATTTTTATGAAGCCAGGCCTTACATATCAAATCATCTTATTTGTTTCACTGGGAACCTATACCCTAGAGCCCTTAAGAATCTAGTGGCATTTAAGGGGTTTCCTTCTTATTTTTATGAAGTTTGGAAATTATCAAAGATACTTAATTATTTTAATTTAGAATTGAACCTTTTTTTTTTTTTTCAAAATAAGTTTTACATCACTTTGAATATTAATAATAAATGAAGTATTTAAAAAAAAAAAAAAAATCAGATAATTCCTAAACTGTTATTTAGAGTTCGGTAGGTGTTTGTTTACAACTGCATTCACTTATCTAGTGCCTTTTAAAATCCTAATTTAAAATATCTATTTCATAAAGTGCTAAATTACAACTGTTTGTAATAACCACCTTCAATACAAAATAGTTTTATTGACAACATATAAAGTATAACAGTTTAATACTCAAAGTATGAATATAGTTTGAATTATGTAAATCAGCATTTTTTTTATCTCAAATTAAATCACCAACATGAAAATTTTAGAAAATAGTTCTACATGATCATATTGAATCCTTATTAAAATATTCTATTATTTCAGTAAAAGAATTCAATAATGCTTTTTTCTTAATCAATTCTGATCAACAATAGAGATAACCTCAACTAGTCATCAGCAGATACAAATGTAGATCCTAGAACTAAATCTGAATGTTGAGGATGTACTTAGTACTAGTCTGAGTTGGCAAACAAACTAAAATGTAAAGCTTAAAATAAACTTACTCGATATAAAGAACTGATGAATCTCCAACAGTTTGAGAATGCTGTAAGCACTCTGTCCCTGAATAGGATACATGACAACACAAGCATTAAGACCACTACAAACATATCGGGACTGGGAGAGGAACTTAACAGAAACCCAGTCCCCAGTGTTTTGTATTGTTATGGATATTAATTATCATTTATCCTTTTTGAGGATCAAGTGTGCATAGTATTTTTAAATTGTTTGGGATTCATCATTACTTTACACTGAATAAGAATTTTTCATTTTACATTTAAAATTGAGGAAGCAATTCTGACTATTAAACAGTTAATTAAAAAAAAGAAAAGTCATTCCCAGATTTTTTGTATGGATTGTATATTTGAATTAAAATATTTTTGAGCTAAAACTATAAACTTCCAATTCTTATAGTTTTAAAGTATAAACATACATTTAGATAATAGGAAAGTAAAAAATAATCTTTATAGGAAAATCAAAAATAATTTTTAAGACACTAAACTTGCTAAGACTGTACATACAATGACCATCACAAAGTCATTATCATCCTACAAAACCATCTCAATCAGCAAGATAAAGATGTGTTATACTACAAACACAGTTCAAGGTTAAATTTAAGATTTTATTGGCGTAGGCAGATTGCAGAAGAAAAAATGTAGCTGCAGCCAAAAACTTCTTGCATACCTTGGATTTACAGTAACTTTCTGACTTGTTTAGATTTTTAACATTTTATTCTCTACATCAAAATTAGCAATAATCAGCAGTGTGGAATGAAAATGCTATTATATCTCACTCATGATTAGTATATATGCATGTTCTAAATAATAGAAAAATTCCAGCCTAACTGAGATTCTTTTGAAAGCAATTTCATTACTAAACCAAAAGTATAATTATGTATATTCTTTTCATTATAATGGTAAAATCCTAATAAATTTGTCTCTGTAAAGAATGTAATATATAGTTCGCTCAATAAAAATCATTCAATTTTAATTGTTTTAAAAGACAATAAACATTTTTTTTTCACTATTACAATTATTAAAATGGGATTTTTAAAACTCGTTGTTAGCAATTAAATTTTTTCAACCTTAGGTAATGAAATATTCTGAAACAAAGTAATTAAGATAGGTCAAAGTATTTAATAGACGAAAAGAAAATAATAGATTGATTATCACTTCTCAGTGATAGGCATTAAATTTTATCCTCCAGAATTTCTGAAATGTCGTTTCTTTCAAAATTATTTCCTGAAGAGTTTCTTAAAAGTTCAAAGGTAGTATATCTAAACTACCCAGTTGATAAATAATGTCATCACCATGTCTGAATAAACACAGAGTACTGACATTTACAAATGCAGAACAAGAAACTTATGCATCAGATGATATTACTACTTTGTCACATGATCAACACAAATGCTTGTAAACTTAAAAAGAAACTTTAGAAATAAAGAGAATTAAGAAATCTAATGAAAAAGTAACCTTAAAAACATTTAAGCCATTCTTTTCCATTTCAGCAAGATGATAGAACAGCTTTAAGGCCATTTTATTCTTTAATTAAATTCTTTATAAATAGCTGGCATGAAATTTAATTTGGGGATTCCAAATTGCTTTCTGATTTGACAAATTGTAAAATGTTAATCATTTGTTGAACTGCTTTCAGTTTTCTACAAAGTAACAACCAGCTGTGCTAGAGCTGTTGACCAGTCGTAAACATTCATAAATTCTGAAGTACGAATCATGAATCTCATCGAAATAAAAAGAGACAATTTAATGAAATCATTTCCTTTCTTAATTCTAATCTATGTATATCACAACTTAAAAAAAAAACAAAAAAAACTAATGAGTTAAATCCAAATTACCCTTTTTAGAAACTAAAATGTTACAGAGATAAAGATGTTGGCAACTTAAAATGAAACTGAGTATTATTTAGTATAATCTACATACATATATTAAATAAAACTGTAGTTTTATAAAATTCAAGATTATGGATTAAGTCGAATGAAATTAACATTTATAAAAATTATTATTATGTTTTGTCATAAATAGATAATGTAATTTTGTCGCATTTTTCTTAAAAATTTATTGTTTTAATTATTTTACAGTATTGAAAGTAATTAACTACTTCTTTATTCCTTAAATCTATACTTAGCTTTGAAATTGTTAAACAACTTTCTTGCAGTTTAATAACCTTATTAGAATATGTGGAAACTATTTATATATAAACTTCAGCATCCAGACAGATTGTGTGTCATAAATTCGAAAATCTAGTGGGACTTAAAATTTCTTCAATAAAATAAAAATATTAAGAACAAACCTACAATTGTGCTTTCTATCTATAGAATTATAGTTATTAAATAAAAAAAATTATAACCAAAATTAAAAACAAAAAACTATTACAACTGCAACAATTTTGGAATTACAATATTATAATTTATAAAACAGCCATAGATTATAAATTTATAACTTATATTTTGGAAAGTAATTAATTTATTTGATTGTATATAATATACTTTTTTAAAATTTCTTAAGTTTTTTTTAAAACAATAACATGTATCACTACATATATAAAGTAAACAGCCCTATTAAAAAAAAAAAAAAAAAAAGAAGGAAAATTTAGTAAGTTTGAACTATGAACTAAAAATATTAAATAAACAAAAGGAAAATACTAACTTCAGACTCAGTGAAAATTTTACAGACATTACTTTGTACTGCACAGGAGAGTCATTAGTAGATCTTGACGAATAACTTTTAATGTGTGTGTGGTATTTTTTTTTTTAATGAGGAAATTTTAAAAACAAGTCAGATGAACAGTGTATTTTACCTTCAAAATGAACTATGTAAACTTCACAAAAGAACTCAATATAAACAATGTACTAGGTCCTAAAGAAAACAAATATATCCAGGCAGGTAAACACTGGACTGGAAAGTTTTACTCAGTTTAAACTCAGTGCTAAAGTTTTATGTCAATTCAGAACTGGAAAGCGAAAAACTGAACCATCATGCTTAAAAAAAAAGGTGATCTTATCTTTTAACCAAAAGACAGTACATAGTCAAGACCAATGTACAGTGTTGGATATCTGTTCTGGTACCAATAATTTCTGGGAAGTAAAAATTTGATTGGGTAGACCAGATACCAGGTACTTGATCGGTCAGGTCAGTACTAAACACTAAATATTTTTATGTATTTTGTGTTAAGTACACACACACACACAAACATTCCATGATGTTCAGCTAAAATTTGTAGAGATCCTATACTGCATCACTATAGTCAAACTTGCCATACAAAAGTTGGTACTTTAATTTTGAATTTGTCTCCAATACCTTTATACATTGATAAAATCTTCTAAAAATATTTTACAACTAAATGAACTAGACTACTCCTGATAAATAAAAAACATTTAATGCAATTTAAGATAGAGAAGTGCTTGAAGGCTACTATATTTAAATCTTTTAAATGTTAACTAGCAAACCTTAGTAACAGAAAAGCAGTTAACAAATCTGAAATCCAATATAGATGTAATTCTGTAATTGGAATTTACTTATTTAACTCATTTATAATAACTTCAATTTTAGGGCAAGTCCTAAAAAGCGAACTAAACTAGTCATACTTTCACTACATTTATAAATGTCATAGATAATTCAATGAAATGAACTGTGTAATTGACTCAAACAGTATAAAATTCATTATTTTCAATAAAACTAGATACATGTAGAATTGCCTCTATTAAGTAAGTTTTTATGCCTACTTCAAGAATGTATCAGCTAACATTTTTTCTCCACTTTACTACTTATGTGTTTCATTCATGAAATGGACATTTCCACTAAATGGGAACAAAACTTACTTAAAAATTGCCACAATACAACAGATATTCTGTAAGATTACAATTAAATTTCACACATACTTGTAAACAAAAGAATCAAAATTATCAAACAGCATTAAACCCATTCTGTCTCTGCTAATTCATTATAACTAATATTGAAAACATTATCATTTAAATAAAAATTATAATTATTGATGACTGATTTAGCAACTGATTACAGTCCGTGCGGGGAATAATGATTCTCCCAGAATGCAACACAGCTTATAGATTGAGCTTTCCTGGCCGACCGCTAACATTGAAAGAGAAGAGAAGCGAC
>JAFIDM010009631.1:162731472-162751623 GCA_023159025.1 Thereuonema tuberculata | reverse complement strand
ATCATTATTCCCCGCACGGACTGTAGATCTTTGTCATTATTAAAAAGAATATCCAAAATCTTTTTAAATCATTTGAGCTTAACTTTCATTGGCTCTTAAAATATATCCTGCACACTTTATCAGAAAACAAATTACATACTTTTTAATATTATTTATTAAGTGAAAAAACTTACACCCTTTTAAGAATTATTTAATGAAATTATCTATAATCTATAAAAATTTATAATGCTAATAATATGCAAGTTTGATAAAACATTAGTTGCTCTTCTCTAGTGAATATTTGATGATGATTTGCCTTTATAAGGAAAAAAAAAAACACTTCAGCCACCAGATAATGTGGTACTCGGCTTTACCTCCATCCCATCTTTACAATCATCTTAAACTAACATTGTGCAATTACAAAGAAACTTAGAATTATAAACATGAATGTCATTCAGATTTACAGATTTAGGATCCATAAGCAAACTTTATAAAGATATCATTATATACAGATATGAGTATTTATCAGTCTAAACAAAAAATATCATAGTTATATATACAAAAGTTAGATTTTCATAACTTGCTTTGAATCTACATAAAGTAATTTCATAAAACTTTACATGTTAAAATGATGTCTTTCGTCAATGTCACTGTTCAAAATAACCCTTACAAATTAATGATTTTATTTCTTCACCACTTTTCTATTGCTATTGTCTTTTTTTTTAAATTTAAAATTCTGTTGCGTAGCTCTAATGTTAGTGTAATAAAATATTTTGATAATATGTAAGAAATTAAAAATATAATCATTTAAAATTGTCAATTAATTTATAAAACAGATTTATAAACAAAAAATAATAATTTCATTATCAGCAAATGTTCATTCTCCCTTTACCATTATTTAATATGGCATTTCGATATGTGCAATTCAACCTAAAATAAATTTGTTTGCATTGCTTTCCTCAGTTATATTTTAAATAACAAGATCATTTGTTCACTGTCCATCTTTTGTCTTTTGTAAAAATAAATTGATTGTTAATTACTTTTTTTTTTAAGTATTCATAACATTTATATTATTTACATCATATTTTGTACCCTGTATATCAAAACATTTAAGTCACCATTTAAGACATCAATTTATCACACAATTTTCTGTATACAATTTTTTTTTTTAATTCTGTTCAGTTTTCTTTTTATAATGTTTTACATAAATTTAATTTTTTTTTTTTTTTTTTTTTTTTTTTTTTTTGTACTTTTAACTTTGTAAATAATAAAATAAAACATTTATAAGTTAAAAATACTTTTACTACTAATGCTCTAGGGCATGAGTGAAAGTTAAAAAACTAAAACCAAAAATAATACATAAGAGTTTGATAAACCTTGAGCTAGGGCGATCTTTTGATAACTTGTCTTTTTGCAAAACTTCAAAGAAAGTAACATAAAGGAGAGTGCCAGCAGCAATACCTTGAAAAAGACCAACTATAAATTGATTTGCTGAGCCCATAGATGACTCCATAACAGCAATTCCTACAGCTACTCCAACTGGAGATACAAGGCCAAATATAGTCATATATAGAATCATTGTCACTAGTCGTGTGCCAGTTGCCATAAGTTCCAAACCCACACAAAACGCAATTACAACTTTGTGAATAGCAATGGCTGTAAACAGAGTCCAAACATCAGCACTCTTCTCCTGGAGGCCAATTGCCATCCCTTCAAAGACAGAATGAAAGGATAAGGCAATAATTATGACAAGACCACGAAAAGCTGACACAACCACTTCAGCGGCGACATCTTCATCATACACTGGCAGTGTTTCCATACTACCATATTTGGCCTTGTTTGGTTGGATTTGAATGGGCTGCCCACTGGTCACAAGTACCTCAGTAGCGCCTTTGTCTGGAGCACATTCCCCATTTCCCGATGGAATACAAGTAGTTCCAGTGGGTTTCAACGGAGCTACCTCTGGTTGACAGTCTGTGTAATTTGTACCATCTCCTGCTGGGTTATTGTTGGATATAATTGGTACAGGTGTGCTTCCCGTACAGAACATCGTCTCCGCTGCCTGACCAGGACAAGAACCCACAGTGTGTGAATGATGGTGATGTTTGCCATTACAGATACAGTAATGAACCGTTTCTTCTATAATATAAACTAAAAAGAACCCAACACACACCATGAGTTCAGGATATGGGAAATGAGCTTTGAGAAAGGCATACGTGCCTGTCGTGTCACGATTTGCAGCTGCTATGAAGTTCTCTCTCACTTCCGGAATCATATGAATGAAACATGTGGCTAAAAGGACCCCTCCTCCGAAATAGAGTAAACTAGAGATGATGAGGTCGGCGAGTCGTTTCCGCTGCCGCCTTTTCGTGAAGGCGGTAGACGCCTCTTCTTCGGCACTTTGTTCACCGTAGATGAGCTGAAACACCTTCGCAGGTAACAAACCAAACACAACGGTGAGCACCGCAAGTAAGAGCAGCGCCACAACTTTTGAATAAACCGCATCCATTGGTTCCGTGTGCTACGGTTCGGGTGCGGAGTGCAAAGCAGCAATGGCGCCTTAGTTCGCCACACGGTCTGGCGCCGTCGGTAAAGGCTTCTATCATGTGATGGGCCGCTCTATTCACGTGCTCTGGGGAGAGGCCGACGCATCATTCGGTCCGCGAAAGGCTGAGAACACAAATAGATTTGATGTGAAATATTGCGAGAGACCGAAATATCACCATCGTGGGAAGACAATATTTCTCCGTCCTTCCTGGCGCGACCGCTGCACTCTCTCTCCCCCGACTGCTAAGCTCTTCCTGGTCGATTTCCCTTCAGTCCTCTAATCAGACCCTGGACCAATGAAAACATCCTGTCAATGACTTGTGAGTTTCGAATTCCCTCGATTATAACGTCAGTAAATCAGTATTTAGTTATCAGCATGAAGTATCCAATTACTTCTATGACCTTGTGTGATCACGATCTTAAGTTACATTTGACAAGTTGCACCTGCTTTTTTATAAATTTACTTTAGGCAAATAAAAAAAAAATAACATATTTTTATTCATTTAAAAAAATAATTTAAAACTTTATAAAAGTGATTTCAATAAAATAAGTTAGCATTATTATTTATTAAAAAACGATTTTTTTTTCTTAAAAACAATTAAATATTTATTGTGAGAGTTTTAAATGCAATATTCCGTACGTAATATATGCATATTTAGAAATATTTAATTCCTGCTGGCTAAAATTTCTGTTTAATTTAACTTAAAAGCTGAGGATATTATTGTATGACATGTTTTTTGGTTGACTAGAATACGGTACAAGCCAATCACAGTCTTCGTATTAAGGATACATCCGCGCATGGATCCATGATGGTGCGTACTGTTATCTCAAATCGCAGTTATCCAGATGAGGGTTTGTTTTTCTAGTAAAAGATCGTGCAAAACCATTTTTAAATAACCTTACCCACAAATCTCATTCTACTTTTGACTAGTTAATTGAAAAACTAAAATTTATATCTTAAAAGTAATGCCAAGGCAGCCGTCTTGTCGAAAGCCTGGTACCGTAATCTCCGGTTTCACCAAATTTCTACTGGCGTCCATATGTTCCCTACTTCTGATTTAAGTAACTAAGATAAATTCAAGGAAACTTTACTCAGATTTTAATTATTGCCTCTACGAGATGGCCCATGCCAATTTCAAGATTCTCATTTTTTTTTTTTTCAAGTTATTTTTCCTATTATCTTAATTTATTGTCTTTTATAATTGCAATAAGTCATTTCCTTCATTGCGAATTTAAATGATCTTGTCACTTTAACTACAATTTATTTTTTTCAGATACTAAAACTGAATTTCAGTGTTTAAATATGCAAAAGCAAAATTAAAAACTGTAACATCTGTGAGCCCTGTGTTGGCTTGCATTTGGGCGGAACCAATTAATCGTTCGAATAAAATTAATTCGAAGTCGGCATTTTACAAGTTCAAATGAGGAAGCACGGGAGTTGTTCGGAACAGTTATATTGAGAGCAGCTATTTCGGATAATTAAAATGCAGTATTGTCAGTAATTACCAATGTTAGCAATACAATTTTTAATATAAAAATCAACCGAGCTTCTTAAACGAATTGCTAGGCTGGCACTTAGGATTTCATTGTTAGGGGGCGTCCATTAAATACGTGAGCTCAAATTGGGGGGGGGGGTTTCAGCAAAATCTCACCAAATCTCATTTAAAGGGAGGGTTGGGGGGGGGTCAATGAAAATCTCACGTCAACTTTTTAATTCAGAGAATATACATATAACATTTTGTAATATTGTCTATGCCAGGGATTCCCTGATTTGAAACAAGCCCCGCGCAAGTGTCAGTTTTCATTCTGCGTGTGAAGCTGCATGAACTCAGGTCGGCGCTGCATGCAGCCCCGCCAGCACCTGTGGTCAGGGTTCGACTAACACGTGTGGTCACCCGTCGGGCTGAGGAGCTGCTGTGCGCCGTGGACGATAGGCTGGAGTGGCTGCACGAGGGTGATGTAGATACGTCTAATGACTGTCTTCCTGTATTACCAAAAGACACGAATGTCATGTGTCCAATTATTACAATAGAGGAAGCACATGAATGCCCATGGAGTGAGTGAAGAATTAGGGAAAGTGGCATCGCAGCCAATTTTTTTAGTTTCACTAAATTTAATTAAATTCGTTATAGTGCACCTTAAACGTAGTATCATTTTTTTCCCTCTTCTTTCACAAAAGAAGTGAATTTTATAGCAGACATCAGCAATGCTTTAGGTATTTAGTGGTATGAAACACATGAACATATCAAATAAATTTAATTATTTAAAAATTATAGGGGAAATCTCACGTGAGGGGGAGGGGGTCCCACCACACCTTACCAAATCTCACCAAGGGGAAGGGGGGGTTCCAATTTTTTTAATAAACACCTCACATAATTAATGGACGTCCCCTTATTCGTCCGACGTCGCTTGCGCTTAATGTAATATACTATAAATGCTTTTCTTTATTGAAATATGTGCGTGTTTTTTTTTTCCTTACTCTATCTGCTTATACTTCTCAAGTAGGAAGTTTCCTTTCGAGGAAGATTCTTATAAAGTACTGTATTTTCATCGTTTAATTGAAAGTGAATAAATCCTTTTGTCTCATATGCTTATTCAAGTAGAATCATAGATATACAAAGTAACATCTCTGTCAAATCAAAATTACTTGTTCTTCCTTATAATTTTAATGAAATCTTGTGACTTTATTGCCAGTAAATTGAAGTAATAAGTAAGTAGCTTTACCTCACTGCAAGGGTCTAGAATTGAGGGGCTCAGTGGAAAAGAGGCACATGCCACCAAATGAAAATTTTGCAGGAAAGCAAGTTTTAGAAAAAGTAATTGCCTATGGAGAGTTGGTATTTACTTATAGTGAAAGTAGATGGCGATTGAAGATGTTGGTTAATAGAATATATACTAGACGACAGTATCTACTCAACAATAGCAAAAAATCAAAATCCATATAGAGGTGGCATGTGCCCCTTTTCCACTGGGCCCCTCAATTGCAGAAGCAATAACAGGTAGTGGTTACATTGGCATTAGCGCAATGAAAAGTGTAATTTTCAATTTTTGTTTTCTCTTAGGAGTAATTAAAATGGGGACCGGGTTTCTCTCCCGGCGATTAAAGGCGTGCGAGCGTCGAACTGACCATATAACCTTAACTTAATCCCAGGAAACGCAGTGAGTGTTATTCCCACGTCCCCAACGTCACATGACCTATAGTGGGATTCTTTACCTTTTCTTTTTTCTTTTTTTTTTTTAAGTTAGGAGCAATTAAATTTGTACTGAAAATTTATAATAAAAAATAAAAATAAAGCCTTTAATTAATAAGCAATTTCGTTCCGTAAAATTCATTAAAAAAACAGGCAGAGATGAGGCCGAAAAGTCTAGGAATTTCAGTTTTAAGTTATCATAGGTACTTAGTGTTAGGCAACATTTATGTTACAGAAAGAACTCAAACATCGATATCATTGTTAACCAACTAGCAGAAATCTGAAATATACTGTAGCTAAGCGACGTTGGGTATTCTTCGGCAACAAATCAATAAGCTCTTTTGTGTATTATCTCTTGATTTGCATATGCCAACATTTCACTTATTCTATACCGATAATTTCATATCGGTACCTTCACAGGAAATTAATACCTTTTAAAAATTTTATATAGATACGTTACACACAATCGCCGAATTTTGTCCATTGCCTGAATATTTTAACCACAACGCGATGTGGTTAAGCTTAAAGCGTTCTGGTTATCTTTTTCGATCACTGGGCGTCGGAAAACACCCACAACGTGTTGTGGGAATTTCAATTTCCTCAAGAGCCAAAAAAAATATCCTTTTTCGCTTTGTTGCTACTACTAAATACGCAGAACGTGTTCTGAGTTTTTACTCACGGTTTTACTCAAAACGTATTCTGAGTATTTTGCGTTTACTCACAACGTTTTTTTGCACCAAGGAATGTGAACTATATTTTTGCCTTACAACTCTTATAATAATAAAAATATAAAAAGAAAAAGGTAATTTCTTATTTTACGTTCGTAAAATCAACGGTTTCTGCGAGGCATTTTTAACATAATTTTAAACAACTTATACTAAAAATAATTTAAACATAATTAAGTGTTCGAAGTTTAATAATTTTTAAAATTTTCAATATAAACATCGTTGAAGGGGTCATACCTCAACTTATCTAACCTACAGCTAATCGCCACACATGCTTCGTTCGGGCGCAGTTGGCGCTTTGAGCAAACAGATTGAGCTCATACTAAGTTAATTATTTTTCCCACTTATTTTATCACAGTACACCCATCCTGACATTAAAGAAATTAAACATCGAACGTTTAATTATTTTTAAATTAAGTTATTTTTAGTATAAGTTGTTTAAAATTATATTAAAAATGCCTCGCGGACGCCGTTGATTTTACGAACGTAAAATAGGAAATTACCTATTTCTTTTTATATTTTTATTATTATAAGAGTTGTAAGACAAAAAACAAATACCAAGTAATTTAATTAACATTCGTTGATGCAATAAAAGCTGTGGGTAAAACCGGAATACTTGCAAAGCGTTGTGGGTATTTTGTAGAGGCCACAAAGCGAAAAATTATATTTTTTCGGCTATTGAGGAAATTGAAATTCCCACAATGCGTTGTGGGTATTTTCCGACGCCCAGTGGCCGAAATAAATATCCAGAACGCGTTGTGGAGATTTAAGCTTAATCACATCGCGTTGTTATTAAAAAATTCGGGCAATGGACAAATTTGGAGATGGCGAGTAGCATATGTATAGGGAAAGAGAGAAAAGATAACTATATATCAGAAAAAAATAGCAAAGCATATCATTATCAGAAGACAAAAGATGAAGATAAACAGAGGACTGGTGAGAAAGTGATAATAGTGGAAGTATTTTGCTGATAAACACGTGCCATCAACATTTCATTGGTAACATTAACAGTCTATACAGTGTCATTAAAGAATAAAAGAGAATTTGAATTGTTCTTATTTATTTCTTTTTTGTTGTAATTGATTTTTTTTACCCATTTGCTTATCATTTAAGTAAATACTGAATTTCTTATTATCTTTTACGTTTAGTCTTGAAAGGATATTGTTCCTCAAATATTAATGATAGTTGCTGAGCTTGAAAATTTGAAATTATTATTTAATTATTTGAAATACTAATAGAGTTTTATTTACTATGATTCTTATTATATTGGAATTGTTTACAATCGGTTCAGAGAATATATACCTACCTTTCAGAAACAGTAGCAGAACTCAGAGAAATGGTCATTAAATATATTATTTATCATCAAAGGTTAATGAAGAATCAAAAACATTTCGTAAAATTTACAGATTTTTAACTCCATGATACGGTATTATATGTTTATACTTATTATGAATCGGACAGAAAAAAATGTTTGAACAAGAAAAGTTTTAATTTTAAGTCGAAATAGGCATATCTGTAATATAAAAATTATTTGTCCTCCAGAGATTATCTAAAAGTATCTATGTAATTCCTTTGAAATTTATGGAAGAAAAGGAGGATCATTAACTATTGAAGAGCTCTATGTTGAAATAAATTCTTCGAACATCAATTGCTTGATTATATTCAACTTTGGCTTATGTGGAGGAGGGGCCAGAAACACATGTTTAGTCCAATGTAATCGTTTCAGTGTTGAAGCGATTATAGAAGAACTTCATGGGTATTTTGCTATTTACTTGTTTTGCGTTTCTCATATAGTTCAACAGTTAGTGTATTGTTTCAGCTAAAAAAAAAATCTGTATTTACACCAGGAATGGCAAATGATAACAAGAGCAATAAATGTTTTAAGTAAGCTTGGAATTTTCAGGAATGTTCAAATGAATTTCTAATCAAGTATTTACTGAATTAACTATCAACGGACCTCGCGATCAGACAAACTCTTCACTTTAGATCAAAATAACTTGATAATCGATGAAGTAATATTTTCAGAAAATTGTAGCCTAATTGGTATCGTCAAAACTTGTTTATATTAACAGCTGCAGGGTAAAGTTTACTCAGGAGCAGAATATTTTTATTTCCATTGGGTAAAGAGTTGGGTTTTCCCATCACTTTGGGTTTCATTTGAAAGATTCGTATTTCGTAGAAGAGCTTAACACGGAAGTGCAATGAACTAATTGTTCCCAGAAAATACGAAATTGTCCTTCAAAGATAAAGAAAATTACCAATACTTAAACTGATCATTAACATTACAATTTATAAATATATCAGGAATTCTTCAGTTATATTGAGATAGCCTGATTCGGATAGTTATTCTACAATTCTTCTTACAGTGACGTCATTAATGTGTTATCAAGACACGTGATCCATTATTCTTCATCTGGCAGTTTACTCTCTGACCTCCCTATTCTTATCGGCTAGACTTATCAGCAACTGATAACCCAACATTCCAGATAAGGACAACAGTAATTTTTAATAATTTATTAATTTGTTGATTAGTTACTTCTTTTACGGATATTTAAAGTTTAACCAACAATTAACTATAGATTGTATAATAGTAGTAAACAATTCCAACTCTATAATTGTTCTCAATATTTCGGCTCTGTAGTCTCGAGCCTTCTTCAGTTTGAAATATGATAGATACATGTGAAGACAGTAATCTCATTGCATCTGCTCCCCACACATTCAAATGATACAATAAGAGGGATGTAGCTGTAGTAATAAAGCGGAAATAATGATAATAAGATATTTGTAAAAACGTAATTGAAAAGAAAGCATAAAATAATTGTTTTGTTTTTTTTTTTGTTTTGTTTTATTTTTCTTTTTAATTTAAGACTAGATATATTTTTGAGATTAATAAGTTTCTTTCTAATTTAATGAGAAATTATACTTCTCTAATGGCCAAGTGCACCAAACTTCAATTAACTTTAACGGCTGCATTGTGGACGTAGCTAAAATTAATGGAGGAGTGCTGCTCCAGAAAAATTTTAGCCTTTGCTTTAAAATTGTGTGAAAGAAAACAAACATGTATAAAAAGAAAATTTATTCAGAAACTTGATAAATTTCTTTTTATACATGTTTGTTTCCTTTCACACAATTTTAAAACAAAGGCTAAAATTTTTCTGTAGCAGCAGCCCCCCACTAATTTTAGCTATGTCCACTATGCAGCCGTTAAAGTTAATTGAAGTTTGGTGCACTTGGCCAATAGAGTATAATTAGAGCCTCATTTAACCATTAACATGGCACATATACTGTATATATATATATATATATATATATATATACACACCATTTACGTATTTTTTATACAAATAAACGAATCAAAAGAATTTTAATTTCATATATTAATATTATAAATATTATAGCTTAATAATAATAATAATAATGTATATTCCAATTTCATTTGCAAAAGCGTGACTATAACAAAGATTATAATCGTTCCTTTTCCTGAAACTCTTACGAATGAAGCAATCCTAAGCAGCTACTGTGTTGGTGAGTTAGACGGAAATCTGTTATCAGAAGTTGATAATTTAATCTGTAGTTCAAAATAACTTTTGCAGTTATCAGCAGATGAGGCAATGATGAACTATTTGATTGACAAGGCTTGTCCGAAATTCCTTCCCGAAATGCAATAACATCTTGTGAAAACCTTCATTGACTAAATTAAAATCTTATTCGTGCATTTTCAGATAGCAGAATTTTAGGACAAGTTTACATAAGGTTTTTCTCTATCGATTCAACATAGTCTATGTTCGAACTAGGGTGGGGAAATTTAAAAAAAAAAAATGGAAATTAATAACAGCGCTTCAAACAGAATCCTTCATAGTTGATTTTCAAGAAATATCGATTATATTTTGTTGTTGTAAAATGCATAACAATTTTTTTCTACTCTCGTAAATTTCATGAAAAAGAATTGCTAAGTGGATTTTTGGTGTAGGAGAAAATCTGTAAGTAAATAAATAATTTTTGTATTATTTATGTGTATGTATCATTTATTTAATATAGGAAAATTTTTGGTTGAAATATATGAGTAAAAGTAAAATGATATAAAAAAAAAAGACTATTACCAAATTTCTAATGAATTTTACATATATATATAGTGGCGCCCCTCCCCCAACCCAAAAACAAAGAAAGAAAAAGACAAGGAAAAAAAAAGAAAGAAAGAACGAGAAGAAAACTTTTATTAAAGCACTGACGTGTCTGTTTCTTATTCTTTTGGAAAGTGATCATTGAATCAGTTTATTTTTAAATAGGCCTATATCTGAATGGACTTTTTATAATATCCTTAGCCCCCCCCCCCCCCAACTTAAACCTGGGTGCGCCACTGTATATAATAATAATAATAATAATTCTCACATGTCATGTCAATTTAAAATTCTTTTAAGATGAACTGTTAATCTAAAATGTGCTGTAAGCATAAGATTTTTGATCGTAGAGAAAAAGATATAAAAGTCGAATTTTGAAATATTCTTTCAAGCAACAGATAGGGGTTTAATATTTTAGAAAGAAATACAGATGCCTAAATCAAAACAACATACCAGAAATGTAAACAAAATAGTTAAATGATCAAGATGTCCTAAATTTGAATTAGAGGCCATAAATAAGTAGAAGACATAATGAATACGAAGATGTTCTAAATATAGATGAAGTGCCCAAATATAGACAAGGGATCATAAATGATCTACTTATGGACTGTTTGTTCTAAATATCAACAAAAGCTAAATGCACATGGTTTTCTTAAAAATTGAACGAAAGCAGAGATCTACTCTGAGCTCAAATGATGTGTGATTCAAATTTGGCGCAGTTGTTACTAATATATAAGGCTACAATGTGACAAATTTTGAAGAAAATAAAAGTGAAGGGTTTGGAGACATATGTGATTAAAGTTTTCTTTTTAAAATTTTTATAGAATATTTATAGAAAATATAAAAACATATAAAATATTTTTAGGACACAAGATTTATTTATTTATTTTGGAAAGAAGAATTTATTTGTCTATATTTTTTTTCTCTGGACTATAGAGATAGGAATCTTTTTGTCAAAACGTAGTTCTCTTGTTTCAAGATTTGGGAACACCTTGTATCCGGAAACCACGAATGAAATGGGCCTGACATATAAATAGCTTGGTTGCTATCAACTATCGGTAAATTCAACAAAATCAGAGATAATAAAATTTGTGGTAGATTGATTTGGATAGGATGTCTCAAAAGAAAAATGCACATCTGTTACTGAAATCGCATTAAAACATAATTAAAGTCAATTTATCTGTTATCAGTAGCAGACAAAAACCAAGAAACATCTTTGTAATTCCGAAAGAATTTCCTCTACTTAGCGGATTAGACTTCGTATAATAACTTGAAGACTTAAAGATAAATATAAGATCTCTAAGTACTGATAAAATAGGAGTGTTTGTCTGGTTCTCGTCACTATATAAGGAAGGGATAAGTTGTCATTCTTAACGGCACAAAAAAATTCGAAAGTCTTATTTTGTCATTGTCATCTAGATTTTCTGCATCGGTATGCTAATCTAAAAAATATTGTTTTGAAAGTACAATCATGAATAACCGTATCTGTAGAGCTTGATTTTAATAACAATTATTATAAACATAAACACTGGCATTCTTGATGTTACAGTGAGCGCATTTATTAAAAATGAAATTTCTAGGACAAAACCACATAATGAAGGTGACAAGGGCTTTTATTCTTCATCAGCTCTAATGAAAAGAATAAGAGCAACACAGTATAAAGAAATGAGAAGGCGGACGTAAGTGAGAGCGATAGCGGTAAAAAGCATGGAAAACTGAGAGACGTGGGATTGAAGGCGGGAGCACTAGGAGAAACGAAGAGAAGGGGCTGGGGAAGAGATTGACTAGAAAGGATAGCTGACGTGAAGAGAACTAGAAGTAAGGAAGATCAGCCATTTTCAAACGACATAGGCCCATACCTTCATTCAGGTTGATAGCAGAAGGTTTGATAGCTTGGAGAATTTCGATGTATTCTTCGATGTTCCTACTATAAAGGTGTTAGGTTGACTAAATGATTGTAGCATTATCCCAAACGAAACAGTATCTAGGAAGAGGCGTGGATGGCAATGGCAGTTTGTTTTTTATTTTTAACGTTAGTCTGATGTTCTGAGAGGCGTTGGTTTAAAAAGCTTTTGGTTTGTCCAATATATTTGCGACCATACTAAGAAGGGATGGAATGAATACCATGAATGAATTTCACCAGTGGGGATGGGATACAAAATCCTTGATTTTCATGACAGGAAGAAATGATGGACTTTGTATAGTGTGACTCGTAAAATTTGGCTGAGGAGTCTAGGAACAAATGATAACAGTATTTTAGGTGAAATTGACTGAGTGATCTGATACTTGGAGTTTTAAGAAGTAATTTATTGACGATGTTGGGATTGAAACGTTATTAATAGCGGTAGCTATTATGCGTTTGATTTCATTTGGGAGGCTTTTTGGTTGAACAGTGGTTGGGTGAATGCACGTTGTAAGAGTTGAAAAGGATGGTGGCCGGTCTTGTCCTTCAGATACAATTCCGTGTGAGTAATTTTCTACAAACAGATGTGAAGATCGCATTGTCATTTCTAGTAATGAGAATATCCAGGAAGGGTAGGGTTTGACTTGAATCCAATATCCATAATCTATCTGAAAGTCCTTTAGAATTTCAATTCCATATTTCTCTCTTTTATGTATACATTGCATAAATTCAATCTAAATCATCCAACATGTCTTTATATATATATATATATATATATATATATATATATATTTAAATTGAATTTGTGCAATATTCAAAGCATGGTGTAATAAACAAACGATTAAATATTTGAAATTCTGGAACAGATCCTTTTGCAACTTTATTCTTACATGGGAAAGTAGAATGACAACAAAAATGGACTAATGTCCTTTTTATGATCATATGCTTTAAAAAAAATTGCTTAATTTTCAACTTAATAACTTAATTCAGTGTATGCAGCTATTCATTTAAGATTGGTCAGATCAATTTGAACTAAATAAAATGTCTATTTGACAAGAGAGTTGCAGGAATTTGCAGTCCTGTTTGATGTCGCAAACAGAATAGTACCAATTCAAATTTACATCAGAGATGTTATCTACGAAGTTACAGATGTAAATGCTTTGTTTGCACTTTATGATAAACATGAATGTCACTTTTTCTTTTTGATTTGATGTCAGTTATAAAGAGCCTGGAACATTAAAAATGAACTAGGCTAAAAATCTTATCGTCACTAATTTTGTGATAGTTTTTGAAGAGTATTTAATATATTAAAGCCTGTAGTTTGAACATATATGAATTGTAACAATGTACATTAAATTTGTTTGAAGTAATTGAAATCATAGCTTTAAAGATATTTTTCCCAATACTTATCGCTCACACTTTAGATACACGTGTTTGATTTTTTTTTAAACGTTAATGCATTGTTCTTTATACCGATAAATTATGTGAAGAAAACAATTAACGTGCATGTTAATAATTTGTAAAAAAACAAAACAAAAAAAAAAAACATAAAAATAAAAATGCACATAAAATAAACAAAGGTTCTCGCACCCTGAGCTATTATGAACATGCACGTTATTTTTTTTGGTTCTCTATCCCTGCTTAAATGCTTATGAACCCGGCAGTTGCCGCGATTAAGAATTTGAGGCCGAAACAGCTGTCCCAGATTCCCGACATGATAGCTCCAGGGGCGAGAACTTTTGTTTATTGTATGTCATTTCACTTTCTTTTTATTTCTTTTCACAGCTAAGTCATTTTCTTGCATTTCAAGCGTAATTAATGACATTATTATTGATATTTATAATAATAATAATAATAATAATAATAATTTATTTATTTATTTATTTATTTATTTATTTATTAAATTTATATAATTCAGTCCCGTTAGGTGACTTAGGAATTTATACAATTCCTATCAACAGGTGCTGTTATTTTATTGTAATACATAATAATTATATTGAAAATTACATTTAAATAAATTTTACAAATTTTACAAAATCAACTTATCATCCTCAAACATACTGAAACAAATATATTAGCAAAAACATATTAACACAAACAAAAAATTAACAAATTATTAATCAATATTATCCAATATCCAATTTTTTACCTAATTTTTTACAATTGAAATTCTTTTAGAATCTTTAAATATATTCCAATTTATATCATTAAAGGTTTTCTCAATTATGTAATTTAAATTTCTTATACCATATTCATTATAGATATAAGGATAATCAAGTTTTATTCTATTTTTATTTCTCAAATTATAGTTTTCTTTTATACTTTCATCTTTTAATTTAATTACACCATAGAAATTATTTATTATTATATTATATATAAATTTTTGTTTAGGATATAATATATTATATTTTAATAATATTTGTTTCTTTTTATTAATATTATTCCATATGTTTTTAGGAATATCAACTTTAAAACTTTGGTTTGTAAATTTTTACATTTGCCCATATATTAACTCCATAATTTAGTAAAGAATCAAAAATTGCAAAATAAATTTAAATTTTTATCTTAAGTGGAAGAATATTTTTTATATAATAAAAAATATATATATATATATATGGTTACATTTAATTTTTTATATAAAATATTTATATAGTTATCCCATGTAAAAAAATCATTTATAATTATACCTAAATATTTAAAATTATTTATAATATCAACTTCAGTACAAGAAATACATCTAGAACTATTTCCATGTAAACAATCATGCGAATATATTATGAATTTAATTTTTTTATCTACTATTTTCTTTTTGGGTTTTATTAATATTCCTTTTGTTTTTTCATTATTAAGGACAAGTTTATTATCATGAAGCCATTTTTGTAAAATATTAAAATTATCCTGTAAAGTTTTATTCACAATCTCCAAATTTAAACCTGATGTATATATTATTATATCATCAGCATATACATATATACAACAATCTTTTAAAAAATAAAAAAGATCATTTAAAAAGATTATAAATAAAATTGGCCCTAAATTGGATCCTTGTGGCACTCCAATATTAATTGTTATTAATTGTTATTAATAATAATAATAATAATTATAAACTATTGTTCTTCTATTTATATTTGAGTAAAAAAAGATGGTACAAATGTGATATCGAAAAAAATGAAGTGGTTTTTAATGCTTCATTACTTTTAAATATGATGCAATTATTTGCATCTTTGATACGTTTTTTTAAGACTAATATATTTTTCACTTACATTAGAACTGCTGTCACACCCTTGACTTTTCATATTATGTAATTTAAAGTCTTATTTTTTTTTAATGATCATTTAGTTCCAATCAAAATAACCTTTCACCTGTGGTAACTTTAATGAAATCGTACATATCATTATTATAATATATAACAAAACGATTGATAAATGATTCTCTGTCAATTGCTATGGTTAATTCTAAACAACGATGAAATGTTTCTATTTTTCCAGTTCACTTAATTTAAGAAATAATATTATTCTAATTCTATTTATTTATTCTTATTCAAAGATGGGAGCACTTAAGGTTTACTGAAATGTCTGAAAAAAATTAACAAATTAACGCACTTAAGAAGTTTTAATGATTAATTTAATAAAATATAAAGGTTTCGAGATTTGAAATACAGTAAATGAACAGAAACAAAATCAAATTAAAACCTATTGGAAAACAAGTTACAATTAACATGCTAATTCGTTTATGCGCAAAAAGTATTGTTTAAAAAAATGTTCCCAGTTTATTTGTCCTCCAGACGAGTCCTAGGGTCCATCCAGCCCTCTGTAGAATCGGTACGGGTTTCTTTCCGTTACCGGGCGAGCGCTGGGCTGTCCACCCGAGCTCATATCAGTCCTGGGTCATTGAAACGTTAGGAGCCTTACCTCCAGCGCTCCCATGGGCTTCCGTAGGATGTACCTATCTGTGTCTTTATTTATTGGTTAGTGGATTTTCGGAGTTATTTCGTATTAGGAATCTAACTACCAACTACAAATGGAAATGAATTACTGACTTGCAAATTCTTGATCTGAGTTTATATTATAGATGAATTCCGTAGTTAAAAAAAAAACAAAATAGGAATGCATTTATTTTTTGTGAGTATTGTTTTAATCGTGCACACAACAAAGAAAGTGAAGTGAACAAAGATGTGACAGCATCAATAATGCGATGATGCAACAAGATGCAGTGCATCGCATGCCACGACAAAAAGGAAGAAGAAGGAAAAAAAGGCATGAAGGATACGAAAGATGCAGTTTATGAAGTGGAATAAAAGAACAAATTCCAAAGCAGCAAGATTCCAAACTTTGATCCGGAATGGATTTATAATAAGAGATTATGCGGATCTTGTGTCCGATGTAGAAACGATGCCAAATGTAGTCACAAACTCATTCAAAAGTAAAGTGACAAATGATTGAGCCTAAACGATTATGGATAACCAAGCAAGCAGTTTGATAATAAGGTTAGTAAGGTTTAAGTCTACGAAGATTCGTCCAAGTCAAGGTAAAACAGAACAATTTATTAATTATTAAGATCCTTTATTGGAGGAACTGACTTCGTGACAGTGAAAATAAAGAACTTACGAACTCGTGAGTAATTCTCTATTAAGGAAGCAAATGTCGGAATAACTTGAGATTAGTTATTTAAAGTTTAATATTAATTGTAGTTTCCTTCTGATTTGATTAATTTATTACGATTTATTTATTCATCCCAAATTTTATTGCGTCCGTTTGAACGAATTCTGTTCTGTAAAGTAACCTCTGATTCAAATATTTAAGTTCACCAAAGTTTTAAAATCCTTATTTCCACAATTTCGTATTAGGAATCTAACTATCAACTACAAAAGGGAATGAATTATTGACTTGTTTGCTTTTCTCTTTGAGTTGTTTAATATTTATGTTAATTGTAGATATCCTTACTTAGAATCAATTCAAAATATTAGAAGACAGATTGACACGAAATTAAAAAAAAAAAAAGAACTAGACGGATTGGTGCCATTTTATTGAAACTCAGGCAGCTGATAGCTTACACTGAGATGTGCTATTGATTACATTAGTAAGAACAAATATGGAAAATTACCTGTAGCTATCCGATGAAGTGGTGTAATTAGTAAGATGTTGAATCGCCCTGTATAGCAATGTAAGCATGGCAGGGAAGGTTGTCGTACAACTGTACAATGTCATTCCGAGGGATATAACGCCAAGGAGCGTAAAGTCGCTGTTAATCGCTGTGAACGATAGTAGTTGGCGTACCTCCTGGATGTTATTGGAGTTATCGGTCCTAGACGTGCTCAGTAGATGAAAGATTGAGCGAACGTTTTGTTCGTGTAAATATTGCAGACTAGCGTGGGCTGAGTGGGGACGTGCGTTATCTTGTTGATAAATGATTCCGTGCTGGTGAAGAAACGGACAAACACTGCTGCAAAATATTGGTAACATATCATTGAGTAGTTAAAGAGATCCCCTTATGATGACCAGCTCTGACCGAGAAGTCAAAATGATGGCACCACACACCACAGCTGGTGCTGGACCTGTGTGACGCCACTGGGTGGCAATCTTTACCCTCAGTGACGGCGAACGTGTTGTCTGCCGTCGTGTTGACTAAGACTTCATTCACACGGTGTATTCCTCTTCGTTCTATTTCTGTTTAAGGCAAGATCACTTGCTTGCATTTGGACTGTGAGGGGTAAACGAATTGCAGAATGATAAGCTCGCAATAAAAATTACGAAAGCCTGTTGGTTACCTTATGCGCGATAGGTATTCGAAGTGTTACCTGCTTCCACTCCTTTTGCAGGTGCGTTGCAATCGTGAAGCCGTCATGCTACGTCATGCATCGCAAATGGCGGTCCTGTTGCTCAGTGATCATAGCTGATCTTCCCAATCCTTGTCGGCGTGTACCGGATCCTTCTTGAACCCACTGGCGCCATAAGCGTGGGGTGGTGCTGGGATTCTGGCCAACACGGAGAGCAACATCTTTGTAAAATAAACCAGCTTCTCTAAGACCGATGATTCTTCTACGTTCCAAGTCTGTTAACTGTTATAACTGCTGTCGACTTTGCATAAGGATATCTTTAGCGGTTTAGAACAATGTCTACCATGTTTGATCAACCAGGAAGCTTGGTAGTCTTTATCTGTGTTCCCCTGCTCTTCAGCTGTGACGTCAGCACGTACCTGTACGAATTTTCGATCGGCCAACCCACATAATCGTTTGCATAATTTAAATACACTATCGCTTCCCCCATCCACTTCTTGCAGGTGTTACTTTTTTTCTTCTTTTAATATATTTACCATGAATTTAAAAGAACATAGACTTATTTAATACAATTACAGCTGTATCCTTCTCAGCTTCAATAATCACTTAAGCTATTAGGTTTATTTTAAAGTTTACCTAAATGCACTAGTATGCACTAGGGTGGGTCAATTTTGCTGAGAGTAGCAACAATCAAATGACCTGGTCAGTTTCGACGATGAAGTATTTGTTCTCTTCGATAGTGATTGTGGTGTGTGACCCTTTCGCAGCATGTTTTGTTGCAGCAGAACCAGTGTCTTCAAATTTCTTCTTGATTGCAGTCATTGTTTCACGTTTCGGAGAAAAACTATATTCCTCATCAAATAAACGTCTTGCTGCAGAGATGTTGCACTTCGACTCATAATCTTAATGACAGATACTTGTTGCTGTAATATCAACCGGAACGCACCACTTACCCTGCCTACCATTGTGAATTATCGCGCGTTCAATGTCACGAGGTGCTCATACTGACGTCAGGAGCATGCCCACTATTGTGTATTCCGGTATCCGCCTTGTTAGAGGAAACTGTTATGCTTGTGAAAACGTATAGTCTGCTCTCGAAAATGGTTCCCAGAAATAAGTTTCCGAGCTGACATGGTCCAACCCTGTAGTTTAAATTTTTGTTTCCTCATTATAATAATAATGAAGTAGTGTAGTTAGTACAAAAACATTTTAAGATCAGTATCTATTATAATGTCTTTAAAACAGTGATATATGTTCATTACATGTTTAACTTACGTTTAATATAACAGGACCGCCTTTCTTACAACATGGAGCGAAGCTTACAATTTTTTAATTGTTGATTATTTCTGAAGGCTACAAATGATTTTTGATCTCAAATTTTTTCCCCATGCTAATTCCAAAATACAGACCCAATCAATCGAATAGTTTTGCAGGAGATAGATTACAAAGACTCTCCTCCGGTTTCACAAAAAAAAATAATTTATGAAAAAACTATTTTGTTGAAAATCTCTTTGAAGTGATCATCACTTTTGCTTTCAGGCATCCTAGTAGTGTAGAAGGTGGCCTGCTAATTGCACGGATTTGTCTGAATCTGGAACATCATGGAAATGGGCCGACATGGATGTTTCCTTTATTTCCTGTCTCATTCTACTTCTGTTTCTCTCCTTCGGCTATCTATGGCTTTTGCTTTTATTAGGGTTTGTGTAATAGGCCTAATACCTGTACCAGTGATCTTTATTTAAAAAGATCACTGTTTTCGTGTCTTTTAATTATAATCAAAATCGAGTATATTGATCTAGAGAAAATCGCGATTATCTATAATTGAACTCAGTGGCGGATTTCCCAATAGGCGCAGGAGGCGCGCGCCAAGGGCCTCATCAATCAAGGGGGCCTCAAAATTTACCTCTCAAAA
>JAFIDM010009631.1:162700904-162721472 GCA_023159025.1 Thereuonema tuberculata | reverse complement strand
TAATGAGATTTTAATGATACAGGACAGACAAAGTGTCATTATGTCTTCCGATCTTGATCAGAAGACTATAAAGTAGAAAAACAAAAGCGCACTCTCAAGCTTTTTTTTTTTTTTGTATTGAATTATGAAAAATGGAAAATGTATAGAAAATTACATACTATATGTATAATAATATATACAGATCTTACAGTTTCAAAGTGCTTGACTGCATGATGGAGGTGTCTGGTTCAATCCTCGGAGGAGGTCGGGAATTTTTTCACGCTAAATTCTCTTCCAGATGGGTCCTAGGGTGAAAGTGGATTTCAGATTAGTGCCGTTGGTCAGGAAACATCGGGAGCTTGATCTCCCGCGATCCCAGGGGTCACGTGCGCCTGAAGTTGGATATTTTAACTTGTAGATCTATGAATCTATGATTCTATGTCTCAAGGTGTGTACGGCACTATAATTTGCAATACCGGCGCAAAATGGTAAGCAAGGCAGGAGGTTCCCAACTTATGGAAGGATAATTGTCCATCTTTTTTTTTTTGGACTGGACGAAGCTCTACTACCTGATGAAGAGAAGGGTCACCAATACTAACAGTAATGGGAGAGGAGGGGCATAGATTTGTAACTTGCAGAAGGATACCGAAAGATCTAGTACCCTGATGACTTAGATCTGTTTGTATAACACAAAACATGCTAGAATGGTATATATTCCCTTCGTCGACTAGTTTGTTTATTGTCCAACTCTTAGCTGTAAAGCAACATATTCTTTAGACGAAACTAGGATTTCTGATTTGTTAATCTATTATTTATAAATGCACAGGAAAGTTTAACGTGCTGAAATAACAGTAATTAAAAAGACCACAGAGCACAAATATAAGAATATAAACAATTAAAAAAGCAACGTTTAGAGTTCAATATTTGAATCTTGAAACGTTGTGTTTTTAATTGTTTGTATTCTTATATTTGTTATCTGTGGTCTTTATAATAACTATTATAAATGCATTTGAACAGAAACTGTAGAAAACAAATACAGTCGGTGGCATTACTGTATTATTGACCGCGTCAAAGTTATTCTTTTCTTAATTGAAAAAAATGAAATCATTAATGATAGTTCAGACTGAATCAATTTTACTAATGTATACTTAAATAATTTTATCATTAATATTTAAATTCCGGCCAAATATTGAAAAATAAATAACATAGAGAATTATTTTCATGTTGTTTCCTTTTACAGTGTATCTCTTTAAGCTTCAGGGTTGCAAATCATATCCGAATTTATGCAAGTCATGATAATTCACAATTAAAAAAAACTTTAGCAGGTTTGGGATATCTTATTATTTAATATAAAGCTTTGACTTTTTTTTAAAAATTGAAGTACAAAAAAGTTTATATTTAATAATGAGATATACTATAATTGTACTGTAATTAAAATATTTTAATAAACCTACATCGATTTTAATTTTTAAAACAAAAATTTGCCCAAAGTTATTGCTTATAACTCCTCGAAAAATTTTATTAGTATTAAAACTGAGATTTTCAGTCTTTGGAATGACTACGAACTGTTACTGATATGTCAGTTTTTGATTTTTTTTTTCATTTTGTTATTTTGAACATCATTTTGCGACAGGCTATATTCTAATTGTAATTACTATTCCTCAAATGTTTGTCTTCCTAAGTTTGTGTGTACATAACAACAATAGTGAGTTTTTCGCTTAATTTAATATAGTCTTTGTTTTTTTGAATTAATCTTGAAAGCATATAATATTTCGAAGCTTAAAGAGATGTGATTGAAGAAACATTAATTTTCTTTATCTGATTGGATTTTGGACAACCGAGAACCTTAATAGTGATTATCAAGTTTTGATTTGTAAAACAAACATATGCAATTTGGTGATGAGCATCGGTTACCAAGGAAACTGCAAGTAAGAAGACCAAGAAAACTTATATAAAAAGAAAATGAGCAGTGCAACGGAATAATAGTGGTATCAAATTAACTATAGATGGAAAAAAAATCGATAAGAAAAGAGTTTTTTGTTTATATATATATAAAAGAACTGGGTTAACAATTTGAATGTTCAGTTGCCACCCAACAATTTGGTTGTAAAAAACCAGGATTGTATTCTAAGAGAATTAAATAAAGGTATTTATAGGATGCAACTATAGAGTCTTTAACAAAAGCATGCCAAATATTAAATAGTAATAGTTATATATTGTGCTAAGAAATTCCGGGGATTCGATGAGTTATAAAAAAACCTTAGGTAATAAAACCAATTTGTGAGCAACCAACCGGAAAAAAAACGGTAATGGATGACATCTTCAAACTAAAAAAAAAAAAAAAAGTTAATAGAACAATGCGATCACTTTGGGTCAAATACAGTATCAGAGTACTGAAAATTTGGCTCAATAGGTAGAGCATGTAGTAAACATTAGTAATTGTTTTATTAATATTTATGTCGTTTTCGGTTTTCGATTTTCTTGACACATCTGGGTATTTATTTACAGGGTTTTTGGAGTTTTCAGTTAACACAAACGTCAATTAATCCGAAATTTAATTTCCGAAAAATTTCGATTCCCAAAGTGTACGTTGCCGCTGAACATAAACAACCTTCTTTATATAGGCATTGTCTCTCTTCCTATAGTGTAAAGAGTTGAATTTCTTTAATCAGCTTCTCTGTCCAACATACTATTCACCGCACGGCAGTGAATTTACCTACCCGTGAATCACAATTTTTTTTTCCATTTTTATTAATATCAACTACTTTTTCTTGAATATTTCACCAATATAATTCTTATCAAAATCTAATATCCTTTCGATGTCCTACTTAAGGAAGGAACACGATGGCTATCCTTATAGTCCAGGGAAATTAGACATTGACCCGGACATTTGAAATAACAAGCTGAAAACTGGTAGAAATGTTGAGAATAGTGTTCTGATTGATATCCCAAAATTCCCAAAAAATCCATCTTGGGGAAAATCCGCCATTTAAAAAAAACCCGCCGCCATCTTGGATTTGTCGAATTTTAAGCATAGCGACTGAACCGAGCGTCTGAATGTATTCGTTTTTGCATCAAATTACGTAATTCAGGCTGCATTACCTTCCGAAACACTAAAAATTAATAATTATAGACCAATTGTGGTTCTTGAGAAATAATAATAATTATGAAAATGCGACAAACGAAAATTGTTCTAAATAATAAATGTTATTATAACATAAAAAAAATGAATCAAAGAAGACTTCATAACACAAGGCGTGAAATGTAGGCATAAGCAGCAATAGAAATACATTATTAAAGGTAAAAGTTAGGTAGCTTATTTCTTGTTACCACTGGAGCTCGACTGCCTGTTCACTAACTAGCCAAAATCTTTGACGGTAATGCATGATCTGAAGAAATATAACCTATATTAGCGTTAATTTAAGACAAGTAAAACAGTGTTCTTTAAATTTTGTAGGTATTAACGTTTCTATGATAACACGTCTGCCAAAGGTTCAACGTCGTCATCGCTATCCGAGTCAGAGTAGTCCATACGATTTGTGCAGTCATGTCCTGGGCAGTAGCCGCACATACTTGTGCAAGGAAAACCGTTTCTTCTGCACCTGCATCTCTTCTCGCAACCACAGTTACAGTTGCCGAATATGATATTCAGTACCCGCTCCGGTACTGGTTCTTCTTTAGTTGGAATGGGTGTCAGCTGATCTGCATGAGCCATCCATCCCCATTCTGCTTCCGGTAGGCGATTCCCCATCCAAACTGGAGCCTAGAATGAAACAAATTAAATATTGAACAGCCAGTTTAAAAAGCTGTCGTTGTTGATAAAAACCCTCCTAACTGCAGTTTTAAAACAAAAAAAAAAGATGCGCCAATGAGCAAGTTTTAAATTAGCCGAGTTTGCGCATGGATCAACTCGCACAGTAGTTCTCCTGCTTGGAAGAATTGTGGGAGACGGTGTACGCAAAGAACACTTTGACCGAGATGGTAAACGGCCATGCCTACACTCTAGCTGTCCGCGCACATCTTCTGATGCAGCTGTCGTTGGCGATCTTGATCATTCAGGATATACAAGACACAGACTCTCTTCTCAGCGATCGCTTGAAACGAACACACTCAGACCACACTCTGGAACGACTTCGGTGGATAAGATTTTGTCGTCAGAGTACATCGCCCAGGCAGCAGAGTTGTTCGAAGCAAAGCTGAAAGGCCTCTTTTCATCTGGACGGCTCACTGCGAAGCTGTGGGTGCGATTCTTTTAAGATGGTTGGCATCATGCATCTGTTTGTCAGAGCTGAACGTTCTGGAGTTTGGGTTCTTCACTTGCTGTGTGTCCAAAGAATGATTCCGTATTTCCACTCTGCGGGACATCTCAGCTCGAGGATGTTATGACTCCCTTGGAGTTCTGGCAATTTGTTAAGGAAGGCTGCTTCATTGTCAGGAGATCTGCAAAGTTCTGGTCAGGCATATGGACCGATGTAACTATAGAGCAAGTGTTGATGAGAAACATGAAGTCGGCGGGTGGGCTCACACGTGGACGTGGATTGACGGATAACGTCATTGCTCGATGTGTTTGTGCAATGCCTTCATCTGCACATGTAATCGACGCCACTGAAAGATTTTGTGGAGTCTTCGCCGAAACCTCCGACCAACATGTGGAGCTAAGAGAGTCTCGGCAAGTGACGTTCGCAAGATGGTAGACTGGCTCCAGTCCCACCATCCTTTTAACGACTCAACGAACCTTCTAATGTTCTTGTCTACCGGTATTGTAGCCGACGATACAGTTAACTGTGATGAGGCTCTCTCTCGTGGTTTGCAAGGAAGGAAATCAATCACAGGTCAACGATTCAGTAAAGTCCACTTAAAACGAAACAACAAAGTCACGACTTTTGCCACTGCATCTAAAACGGCCAAGATCAAAGACACTGTCGTCGAAATCAACCCTAACCAACTTTTTCACCGATTGCTGTGTGTTGTGCGTGACGATGTTGACCTCGAGGAGTACCTGACATATGAACTTGCAGCAAGGCCTCCAGCGCTGTTTGACAGGATGTTGATGCGGAAAGGCACTATGTCTGGATTGATCGACGTTTTGGAAGAGATAGCGCCGTCCAAGACAAACTTTCCAGTGAACGCAGAGTTTACAGTCGATGGCGGGTTCCTCCTGCACCGGATTGTGTGGGCGCGTCCAGGGAATTTCAGCTACATCTGTCTCCAGTATGTGAAGTACGTGGAAAATCAGTGGATGTGATACCACTTCTGCTCCGTTCAGAAAAGGCACAAAGGGATCTTTCAAGAAGTTCAAGCTTGTTTAAGGGAGACAGTCTCGGTCGTCAACTAATAATTCTTAGGTTTGGATGGGAAATCGCCTGCCGGAAGCAGAGTGGGGATGGATGAATCATGCAAGTCAGCTGACACCCATTCCAACTAAAGAAGAACAAGCACCGGAGCGGATACCGAACATCATATCCTGCAATTGTAACTGTGGTTGCGAGAAGAGACGCGGGTGAAGAAGACACGGTTTTCTTTGCACAAGTATGTGCGGCTACTGCGCAGGACATGGCTGCACACATCGTATGGACTACGCTGACTCGGATAGCGATGATGACGTTGAACCTTTGGCCGACGTGTTATCATAGTAAATAACTACAAAATTTAAAGACTACTTTTTGCTGTTATTAAATCGACGCTAATTTAGGTTATAATTTTTCAGATCATGCATTACCAGTGAGTGAACAGCCAGTCGAGCTCCAGTGACAACACGAATTTTTTTAAGCTACCTAACTTTTACCCTTCATAATGTATTTGTATTGCTGCTTATGCCTGTACTTCACGCCTTGTGTTATGAAGTCTTCTTTGATTCATTTTTTTGTTTGTTACGATAACATTTATTATAATTTTAGATCAATTTTCGTTTGTCGCATTTAAATAAATATTATTTTTTCTCAAGAACCAAAATTGGTCTATAATTATTAATTTTAGTGTTTTGGAAGAGAACGCAGTCTGAATTAAGTAATTTGGTGCAGAAACGAATACAATCAGAATCTCGGTTCAGTCGCTTTGCTTAAAACTCGACAAATCCACGATGGGGGCTGTTTTTTCAAAATGGCGGATTTTCCCCAAGATGGATTTTTTGGGAATTTTGGGATATCAATCAGAACACTATTCTCAACATTTCTACCAATTTTCAGCTTATTTCAAATGTCCGGGTTCGGCCACTTTTTTGTCTAATTTCCCTGTACTATTAGAAATAAATAGGATTTTTTTAATTTTTTATTTCATGGCTAGTTTGATTCCTTTCTTTTGATTTAACACACTGCTCTTAATGAATTTAGGCTGATTCAAAAACATTCAATATTTACTGCACAAAAAAAAAAGCAATTGATTTAATAAAAGATGCAGTTAGGAATACTCAACTTTGTAAGTATTTTGGATAAAGAAAAAAGAATGAAAATACTTATGAAATTACAATTGTGAACTGCATGATTTCATTAAAAGAAAAGCATTATTCTATTCAGTCAAATGTGATTTTTTTTTGATGAATCTGCAATAAGATCTACCTACACATTTAAAAAGTGCATAGTAATTCAATGTTTAAAACTATATATTATGTTTAATCTTTGCTGTACCTCTGGAATAAATACTTTTTTAACATGAATATCCGCTTTATTTTGGCAATTGTATTTTGTATGAAGGTCGATTTACTGCAGATTATGGAGCTGCTTCAGTTATTTATGAGTTATCCTTTAGAGAAAAGACTTCCATTTTACATGATGAAGTAAAATGGTTTCTCCAAATTTTTATTCTTAATATGCAAACAAGAAAAAAATTATAATTTCAAAACCTTGAAACTTCAATGCTCTATTCATTCATTATGAGTTTCATGTTAGCCAAGCATAGATTTCGTATCAGATCTACGTAAACCCAGGAATAATGATGGTTTTTTGTTTTCTTCTTTTTCCTTTCTTTTTCTTCTTTTTCCTTTCTTTTTCTTTTCTTTCTTTCTTTTTTTTTATAATTTTCTTTCGTGAGATGCTAATTCATAAGCCAGACACCGTACATAGATAAATTTATAAATTTGCGCGAAGACTTAACAACGAGCGGTAATGACATGAACCTGGAATCTGAGATATCGCTTTATTAAATAAATTTTATAAATAAAACACTGACAGGGACTTTTAAAACAATATTTTGATTTTTAAAGCAGCTTTTGCCTGATTTAAAGTTTCCGCGAAAAAAAAAAAGAAGAATTTCTCCGGCCTTTGAAAGGGCTATTGACTAGTTAACAAATAAAGACATATCTTCCTGGAATTAAAAACAAAATCAATGTCATAACTTGACATACTGATTAGTGGCAGAAACTGATAAAGAAAAACAGAATACATTGAATTATTAAACTTTTTTAAAGTTTCTTCGAAAGGTGACGGATTAGATGCCAGTTTAAGAACTTTGATGGTTTTTTTTTTTTTATGAAGTTCACATCGATATATTCTTAAATGTATTTGTTTCATTAGCAACGAAAAACTCCAATTCTCTATCGAAAAATCCCAGTAAAAAACTATTTTGATTATCTTTGTCACAATATCTTTTCGATTATCAATTTTCATATTTTCTATTTTGAAAATAGAATATGAGTATCTCTGCGCCATTTTATTTTGTTGTTTGGGAATTCCGTTTTGAAATCTTTTTATTATAAGGCATTAAATATTAAAATCCATTTACAGAGTCATGTGCATATTTAGCTCCCCCCCCAAAAAAAAAATTTTTTTTTGAAATATACTGGTAAAAACGTTTGTTTTCGTTTTTTTTTTCTGGCTGTAAGATCGGACTATTACTCACGCTTTCCCGAAATAAAATTCTATATAAATCCAGAACAAAGAAACAAAACAATTTTACATAATTTTTTTTAACTACATAATGTATTTCTTTGGATAACAATAGATTTATATAATAGTTGATTATCTCTGAATGATTTCTGGATTCAACCATATCACAACTGACATTACTTCCATAGATGTTGATATTCTATCTTGGACAGTAATATTTCTAGAAAATACTATTATAAATTTTGAGTGAAATAAAGTGTAAATAATAACACAGATTTTACACAAATATTATTAATAACAATAATAAGAACAGCGTATTGTGCAACGTACATTGTTCATTTATTACACAGTTCGTCAAAAGAAAATGACGACAAATATGGTGGAAAACAATGATTCTGAAAATTGTGAACCAAATCCAAACTAAGTCACTGAATCACAAACAAAATGGATCCACGTTCAGCTTCCAATTGATATGTGCCTTGTTAAGAAACTGAAATCAAGTAAATGAAACTCATGAAAATAAAATTAATTTCCAAATAGCAGATATCCAAAATGTAAATAGATTAACTCCCACGTGCAAATGAACAGATAAGTAAATTTTAATTAATGATCATTATTTACGAATTGGTATCTAATTGTCTCAATTTGGCGAAAAGTCAACCATACATTTTTAGATCTTATGTTTCTTAGGTCAGAGCTCATATTATCCTATTTTAGCTGATATTCATATTTCCAAAGTTGTGGAATACAATTGCTAATCTGCTAATAACTTTTATTAATGTGATTAATTTATCTGCAGTGTCTCCAGATTTGTTGCTATTAATAAATTTGGAATTTCCTCTTATTCTTCGAGGACATTCAGATTCATTAGATACGCATACTATCCAGTGTATTCAATTGGAGATACTGTTGAATATAGAAGATGATGATATCCGGAACCTCTCATGCACATCGCAGCTACAAGAACTGGGAGTCTAATCTTGATTGAATGGTTCCAGAAACATCCTAGGGACATTGCTATAAAGACATTCTGTACCATCTCCATAATGGTGTAAAGTTTCTACCATTTCCATCAACATATACTACATGAGTGTTTTCAAAGCAATTTGAAAAGTTCAATCCCCTCCCATCCCAAATAGTGATCTTGCTGTTATCATTGTATTTGCGATAACATATTGTAAATTATTAAATTTATTCTATTCAACGAATTAATCTTTAAAATGGAAAGTTACAGAACGAAGTAGTAGCATCTTATTAATTTTCATTTTGTTGGTTTTATATACATATATAATGCTGATAAAGAACTAAAATTGATACATTTAATGAAATAAATATATCTACAGTATGCAAAGACGACATAAACATTTCAAAGTGACTGTTTTGAGAGTAATCATTATAGTGTAGGTAAGAGTAAGGGCAAACTAATTCCAAGTCATATTGTCTCAATATTAAAAAAAAAAGGCGAATATTAAGTTCTTAAAAATCTTAGATATCTAAGTAAGAAAACTGAAGCTGTCTTTAATCAGAAATGTATGAAAATCAAAATACAGTTGGACCTCTATTTAACGAAGTCGCTAAATCCCGAAAAAAAGTTCGTTATATGGAAAATTCGTTAAATAGAGATTCACCTTTTAAAATTACTTTAAACTACATAAAACAGATTTAAAATACATAATAAATATTATTAAAAAAAGTAATAATTTTAATGACATAAAGCATACATTACCACATGCGAACTTAAATTTTACTAATAAAATCTGTTAATTTCGTCTGAGTTTTTTTTTAAAAAAGTGTTTTCGCTTATAGCACATCTCGCATCTTTGCAATGCACCAAAAACCCCTTCAGTATTTTCTTTATTGCAATCCGCGTCGGATTGTTTCAAATGATCATACGAAGGTTTTTTGATTTCTGCATCATGATCATTACCATTTTCGTCATCTTCATCTTCATCGCAATTCATTGCTGTATTGTTTTTATTTTTCACACTGTCCAAAATATCCGATTCAGTTAGTGTTTCCGAGGTCTCAACTTCAAAATCAAGTGAAAGATAATTATCAATCAGCACATCATCGTTAATTTCTTCTTTTTCCCTCAGCCGTTTCCACATTTCTTTCATTTCCTCTAAGGGAATATTAATAATAAAAACATTTCAAGGAGAAAAAAAAATAGATACCACGAAAAAGTTCGTTAAATGGAAAATGCACTTCGCTATTTGAAGGTTATTTTACGAAGAAATTAGCAAAATGTTCTTGGTTCCAAAGAAAAGTTCGCAAAATAGAGAAATTCGCAAAATAGAGGTTCGTTAAATAGAGGTCCGACTGTACTGTAAATAGAAAATAATTTTCTTGTCTAAAAAAAGACATTTGAAATTCTTTTTAGCATCCATATTTTCAAATTCTCAACAATCTCCGAATTTTGTTACCCGATCCTCTCATAGAAGCAATGGTAAAAAATAAGCGATACAAAAATGAAAATCTCAAATTTTTTACAGCAGCATCGGTGATAGTCTAATTACATCAGTACTGACCTTTTTTGTAGGAATTATTAATAAGTCATATACAGTATTTATAATTAAAATTGGTGGAGTTAATGATAACTTCTAAATTTTTATCATTAGATTTGTGTACAACTCTTCAATTTAAAAATGCAATCAAATAGTTTTCAAAATAATAAGGATTAGATGCAGATTATAGATTTGCCAGAAATAAAACAATCCATGTGAATTTTTTTGATCGTGTCAATTAATTTAGTCGAGAATTTCTTGTTTATAAATTTTAAATACTACTATTTCAGAATATGTAAAAAATCGTTTTGAAATGCGAATTTAAATAATAAGATTTAGTATTTGTTTTTTTACTTTCTTTTCGAGAATGATTAGAATGATAATTTTTCGTTTTTACTATTAAGGATCTTCAAATGAGACAAACTCTGTTATCTGTTCATTTACGTCTCGACTTGGAAGTTTGAAGGTCTTCTAGCCGCCAGCTGATAAAAACTATTTACGAATCAGTTTGTCCTTTGTGGTTGTTGGTTGACTGAAAGAATTCTGATTGGAAATGGACTGAAAAAAAAAAATAAATACAATTGATTTTTCTGTACATTTTTTCAAGAATAATATTTTAGTGAGCAAAAAGAGAATATTTAATAAGGTTAAATTCACAGTAACAGCAATTTTAAGATTTTTTAATACATCAAATTCGTAGGTAAACTGAAGAGACAAACGACTCTCACATTATTCTGTTCTCAGTTTCCGATTCTTCAGAACAAAATCACTTGCGTTTTCAGGGTGCAGATAAATTAACTAGTATTTCTCAAACTTTTATTTTTTGAAATTTCTTTAATAAATCTTTTACATAAGTTAAGTAAAAACTCAATGAGATTCACAAGTATCAAAATAAGGTAGGTGACCCAAAGGTGGCCATAGTTAAGCTTTGCTGATTTTTTATAATTTAACGGTTGCGGGAATATAAAAAAAAGTCTAGGGGTCATCACCCTGAACCTTCTCTAAACAAGACATATTGATATTGTTTTTCTTAAAAACGTATTTAGTTTGTTTTACAGTTATTTTATTAAAAAAGTTACTTTCGGGCCACCTTCGGAACAGGTGAACCTAAGGTGGCCCACATATTTATTTTGTTAAAAATTATATTTTCCAGTGGTTGAAAGGACACTTACACTTTATGACTAAATTCAGTATTTTATAAGCTGCTAGTTTTACATGCCTAAAGTCCTAATACCAAATATGCGTACAAAATATAGAGGGAAAAAGTCTTTCAAAAAGTACACTTAAAATTTTTGATTCTGTCGCCTTGTGTAAGTCTTTCAATCTGAGTCAATGCAAAAAATACGCTTGAAATCTTTGATTTTTAAACCTTTTGTAAGTCCTTCACATCCTCGTGGACATATCTTAAACATTGGGTGCACAGTCTCATGTTAATTATTTTGTGGTCAGGTGGTCAGGTTGGCGGGCCACCTTGTGTACATATCTCAGCACATTGTTTTCACAAATAAACAATGTCATTACCATGAAATTCTTAAACTGTGACAATACGTCCTGAATGAGTAGTGACCGAACTTTAATAAAATATACAACAACTTGCATTTAACAAAACTTTACACGATTAAATTTAATTTATTACATACCGGAAAGTAAGAACAACGATGCTCAAAAACAAATGTCTTCTCAGTAATGGCCGACATCTCGTCGAAATGGCTTAGTTTTCAGTAGCCAGCGCTAGAGTGCGACAGCTGTCAAGTGCGACTATTTTGTGCATTACTATATTACACTATGTAACAAATTTTCAAAAAAGTTCTGTTTCTGGTTTGACAGTATTGTTTTCTGTTTAATTGAGCCGCAAACATGTAGGAAAGAGTAGTTATACCCCTGAAACTTCGCTTTTGTGGCTGTTACATTAGTATTTACATAGCTGCCAACTTTTATGCTTTTTTTATTCATTTGCTACCATTTTTTTAATATAATTTTTTCTAAATAGTCGAAAAGTCTTATTTGAATACAAATTACTGTCTGTTTCATAAGTCTGATATGGGTGCCTATTTCGAGGAGCAAGGAGAGCGCTTTCATCAGGACATGCATTATTGATGTTTCCTTCCCCTTTCCCCCATCAATAGCGAATGTATTCAACCTCTTTTTGAATCTCAGATTGTTTATTTATATCTGATCCAAAATGGTTGTCTTCTTGATGGGTCATCAAAAAGGGTTTACTAAGTTTCCATGCTATCTTTGTCTGTGGGACAGCAGGGACACTAAAGCACACTACCATAAATGATATTGGCCTAATCATACTGAGTTCACTGTGGGGAAGCACAACATTGAATGGGAGCCACTTGTAGACACTCGAAAGGTACCAATGCCACCTTAGCAAATCAAACTGGGACTGATGAAGCAATTTGTGGCAGCGTTGGACAAGGAATCTGCAGCATTCAAGCATCTATAACATCTGTTCCCAAAGCTTTCCGAAGCAAAGTTAAAGGTGGCGATTTCATTGGACCTCAAATCAAGAAAGTTATTGAGTGTCAAGAGTTTCCCAAGCTTCACAGAGAAAAGGAGAATAAGGCATGGATCAGTTTTGTTAAAGTAGTCAAAGGCTTCCTTGGAAATCATAAAGCTGAGAACTATATTGAATTAGTTGAGACTCTGGTTAAAAATACAGCGAAATGGGCTGCGGGATGTCTCTCAAGTGCATATCCTTGATGCTCACCTTGATAGCTTCAAAGAGAACATGGGTGCCTATTTCGAGGAGCAAGGAGAGCGCTTTCATCAGGACATGTAACATTTTGAACGTCACTATCAGGGAACATACAATGAACACATGATGGAATACTATATTTGGGGACTTATTTGTGAAAGTGATATGACATACACTCGCAAATTTCACAAAACTACACATTTCTAGGTTCTTTGTCATCAGGTTGTAGAATTTTGGTTGAAATGTACTATTGATTTGAAATATAATGTTCCCTTTTTGTCTTTAAATAAAGAGAAACCCAAAAATTTGTACATTCCTTAATGACAGTATGCAAATTTAAACTTTTAGTTGTCCTGACCACAAAAGCAAAGTTTTTCCAGGGAAATACACTCATTAACAAAAAAAAAACGACGCACCTAGAAGGAGTTGTCCGATGGAGACAAAAATTGGTGGAAAGGAAGATTATGTACAGAATAGAAAAATGATTAAAATTTCAGACAAATTGAATGATTTATTTCAGAGTTACAGAGTTAAAAAGTAACGAGCTCAATAAGGTGTTGACCCACCTCTACCCTGAATGCAAGCTGCCACACGACGTGGCATAGAGTGATAAAGCTCCCTGATGGTCTCCTGCGGTATTTCTTGCCATATTTGCTTCAATTGTCGGGCTAGGTCATCCACATTCCCTGGTGGATGCAGTCGCCTTCCCATCATATCCCAGACATGCTCGATTGGAGAGAGATCTGGGGATCTTGCTGGCCAAGGAAGTGTTTCACAAGCTGCAAGACAGGTCTAAGCAACACGTGCCGTATGTGGTCTGGCATTATCTTGCTGAAAAATAACGCCAGGGTACTGCAAAAGGAAGGGCAGCAAAACAGATCTCAGAATGTCGTCGACGTACCACTGTGCTGTAAGTGTGCCGCTAATGACGACCAAAGGGGTCCGGCTATCAAGGGAAATGGCACCCCAGACCATAACTCCTGGTTGAAGGCCTGTGTGGCGTGCAATAGTGAAAGCAGGATCGGCACGCTGCTATGGGCGTCTCCAGACACGTCTGCGACGATCGTCAGGACACAGTTGGAAGCGGGATTCGCTAAACACTATACGTCCCCAGACAGCATCATTCCAACCGGATCGAGTCATGCACTACTGTAATCTGGCCCGACGCTGTGCAGACGTGAGTGGCAGGTGGCATAGCGGTCGGTACGAGCGTAGATGTCGCTCTCTCAGCCATCTGTGAATGGTCATGGTGGACACTCGTGTGCGGGTCGCACGTCTGATGGTTGATAACGATGATTCAGGCGCTGTGACAGCTGATCTGACAATCACTCTATCCTCCCGCTCTGCTGTGGCCCTAGGGCGACCGCTACCTTCATTACACTGAAATCTGCCATTGTCCACCCATTCCTGCCAGCATCTTCTAATCGCCGCATCACTTCGACCCATATGACGAGCGATTCTCCGATTTGCCCAACCTGCCTCTTTCAATCCAATGATACGACCTCTTTCAAACTCTGACAGTTGCACGTAATGAGCTCGAATCCTTCGGCGAGGCATTTTTTCAGTCGTTGAAAGATATCCTAACTCGCAATGCAACAGAAATTTTGACCATCAGATTGAGAATCGCTTCCTATATACACCTGCTGAGTGCGCAGTTCCGACGCGCTGTAGCTCTCGCTATTCATTCATTGGACACCAAAGTTTAATCATTTGCATAGGCGGTCTCAATGTCTTTGCATACGAAATTTCATTACAATCGGATAACTTCTTCTAGGTGCGTCGTTTTTTTTTGGTAATGAGTGTAATTTTTTTTTCATGTTTTTGTGATAAAACCAAATAGAAAATGATATTGATTACCCAGAAATAAAAATCGTGTTAAGTAGTGTTATAGAAGCAGATGGCCCCCTTGTGCACTCTGGCCACCTTTGGGTCACCTACCTTAGATGTTTCCCATTGGTTGGTCGTCATTGGCTAAGTCTGTTCCACGATCAACACTCAATGAAGTTCTTGAAACTATGCTAGTTGATCAGTAGAGCGAAAAAAGAGGAATTGTAAATGTAAAAACAAAATCATTTGAAAAGTGTTACTTTGTGTGATATTGACTTTTATTTTGAACATATTTTGAACACATAGATGGAACATCTATGTACCAAAAAAAGATCCAAAATCTCTAAATTCCATAATTATTTGTTTCTTACAATGAAAATCAAAAATTGGTAATTTTTCAGTTAATGAAAAAATGAAAACGCGATACTGGGGAGGTAGTCTCCAGTCTTCGATTAGTTGTAAAATACATATTAGATAACATATGCTTACAATGTGACAATATATGACATTCTGCACATACGATGTTTTAATCACTGCTGATGTTTTAAGTATATTTTTGTTCTAGTTATCAGCTACATCGAATTTCCTCTGATACAATTGCTGACATGAGTTTCAATTACAATCTTTGACTCACAGTCAATCCCATTTTGTTTATACTGCGCAGAGTTTCTAATAGTGGTGTTTGTGATATAAAAGTAAGTTCAATTTTGCCGTTAAATAATTCTTGCAGAGGTATTTCAGCAGCATGTTCGATCAAAGCAATGCTTTCTTTCGATAGAAGTTTTCCTGCCAACATAACTAGCTTTCCTATACAAATGCACTACTTTTTTGTTATATTGCTGTGATATCTAATGACAATGCTTCATCTTTGAAAAATGCAAAGTCAAAGTCCTATCTAGCAGTAACTACCGATTTTCCAGTGCTTTGATTCCTTTAAGCATCAGAAATAAAAGGCTTAAGTACAGTTTCAGCTGTTGTTCTTTTCTATACAATCATCATTGTATTGAAAATTGCTCCATTAGAATAAAGACCAGGTACTTTTCATCATATAATCTGCCACACACTCTCCTTGTGTTGTTTGTTACCATATGCATATTACCACAAATATCTAAGGAATTCTTTTGACCCTCAGACACAGTTTTGGTCAAGGCGACGGCCTATCATGACGCTGAAACATCTGAATCTACTCGAAACGTCTGCTACCCTTCAAATACAATAATTTATTGGTATCAGTTTCAAATAATATACGGTTTACACATATTCGCAGTTTTCTATAGAGAAATAGTCTTGCAATACTGTTTAAATGTGACTTATTCTAAGACAAATGCAAATTACTCAGTAGGTCTATATCAGTGGTCGGCAACCTTTTGTTGTAAAAGGGCCAAATATGTTATGTGGGGATTACTGCGGGCCGCACTTGGGCCAAAAATTTTAACAACCAAAAAAAAAAAAAAAAGGAAAATCTTACTTTAACAACTAAAAAAAAGGAAAATCTTACTTTGACAACCAAAAAAAATTCCAACACGCCCCGCGGGCCGCACCAAAACGCTTCATGGGCCGCATGCGGCCCGCGGGCCGCGGGTTGCCGACCGCTGGTCTATATGAATAATGAGAAAAAAGGTTAAATATATAATCGTCTCACATTTCTGTAGACCAGCGATTCTCAAAGGGTGTGCCGCGAGACGAAACAACAAAAAGTTTTTATTAAAACTGGAAAATCAAAGGAAATAAAAAATAGATATTAAATATTTTCAACAATGTTTTTTATTAACACAAGAGGACCAAGTAAATTGGAAGTACTAGAAAGTGGAATGGCTAAAATTAATGGGTCAATAATTACTTCATTTTTATAACTCAGTAAAAAATATGGACTTATTTACTTTGCACAATTGTTGATACTTGGGCGAATAATCGTTTATATACCTTCCGCTAGGGTTCGGGAGCGTTCGAGACATTTCTTGAATTATGATTCGCCTAATCGACCTTGGTAGGGGTAAAGCATGTAGCACAGTGCTGCCAAATATTTAAAAAAAAAATCAAAAATATTTGCATATTTAAGGAAATACTTAAAATAAATTGTTGTAGATGTGCAAATTTTGCTAGTGTTTTTCCTAGGATTCGATTGTACGTTCTAAAGCAACGAAAAAGTTGGGAGTGACGTGCAATATTACGAGCAATGTGTAATGTGCCAACCGGATTTTTTCAAATACGTAAGTGTGCCTTGAAGCAAAAAAGATTGCGAAGCACTGCTATAGGCAATTGTTAGGAAACTAATTACTGATATTGAAGCATGATTTCTTTCTGTCAGAAAGAATAACTATCACTACTTATTGTAGCGGCGACCTAATAGAAAGAACGCATATGTGTCAGTGTCATGTTGATGTCAGAAGTTAGAAAGATTATAGATTTTGTCCCTTTTCCCACCATAGCATTTTCAAACAATGAAGTTTACTTTTGTGGAAAACTCTTCTTACATATATGTATTATTTTTAACTTGGTAGCAGAGATTAATTTTGAGACTTCAATTCACACAATCATTTTTAATGATTAAAGTATTTAATAACACAGAGAAATTCTTTAAAATAACACTGTCATAAAATTAAACAAAATATTTCTCTAGTTTCCTTTTCTTTAGGTTAACGTATTAACATAACACTCGTTTGCAGAATTTCATCTCTCTTTCGAAATCTTTGTTGCTTTACGTTAATAGTTCTTTAAAGTTCAATTTAATTCACTTTGAGTTCACAAATCACTACACTTTAAAGTTCATAGTTCGTTAAACCTCGTTATATTTTAATATCACTATCTAATCGCACTCTTCCGTAATTCGATTCAATTCATGGACGTAAGTCTTGACAATCCGCAACTTTTTCCCGTCAAGGAAATAAATATAATTCAATTAACTTTGTCTCTCTTGCTGTATTATGATCTTGTTCTCGGTTTCCTATATGTCCAGAAAAATTCCATCTGTAATCTTGTCGAATCGAAAAAAAAGAATGGCATCGGGTTGTTCCAAATAACAAGTCCTATTAGGTCTTCAATATGTGATATCTTCCTATAAAAAACTATTAATGACCTATTAATATTTTAATCGATCCGTAACATCCAAATTCTCTTGAATAACGTCATTATATATTATACTCTATTGGGCGTATAATATCTTTTTCCACGACAATTACTGCGTTCGGAAAATACCTTAATTTTCCATAGCTTTTTTTGGATCTCCATCTTGATCGATCAGCAAACATCATTTTTTTATCTACAATCAGCATTTTATCATCTCCTGTGATATCTTAAATAACAAAGCTTCTTTTGTTGCCACGTTCATATCCTTTTCTGAAATCATTCACACAAAAAATAATTGTTTACGTTTATGATCGTATTTCAAATGTGTTTTCCATTAAAAATTTGAAATAATTTTAATGGATATAAACCACAACTTTCCTTCGTTATTTGATAATAATAATAATGTCTGTCTGAAATTGAAAAACTTGAAAATTTATTATCGATTATCCTAAATGTTTTACAATAGAATCATGTGACGTTCTAAAAATGCTGAAAAGGAAGTCCGCATCTTCGCTTAACTCAAGCTGTAGATATTTTTATTGCTTTCAAAGTATTATCTTTGTCATACACTTCTTTTCTTCAATCTAATCTAAAAGATGAGGCTCACATTAGACCCTGCCACAGTTAAGGCTTCACAGACCACATACTTTTCTTTTTGCCAGAAATGAAGCAGTTTTATATGAAAATTTATCCACATGTATCCAATTGCCACTCCACATTATTTTCTTTTAATCACCAAACACCTTAATTTTTCGTTGACGACTAAATTAATACGTGCAGTAAGCATATTTACATTAAAAAGAAAGCCGATATTAGAAACATCGACATTGTATAATTTCCAAATATTGACAGTTAATAAAAAAACAAAAACAAAAAACAACAGTATTAGATTTACATTCTCTCAACTAATCAAGAAGCATGCATAGTTTAAACAATTACTTTACAAGCCAAATTTAAATCGAGACCACAACTGGACAGTAAATATGCTTTCGGACACTGAGCCAAGATCAACGGAAATCCTGAACAGCTGTTTCATTCTTATTAGGAATCATCAGCAGAATTTACCCTTGATGTTTGGCTCAGGTTGCGCGAAAGTTAAGGGGAAACCGGGAATGGGCGCCGAGATAAAAAACAATCAAATAAAAAAATAATCCTGTGGAATTCACAGTATTAATCCCTTCTCCTTTCTCTGAAAGGCACTAAGGAATTTAATTATAAATCAGAAACATCATAAGTGCATGAAAAGCAAAATTCATTTATGAATTATTATGGACGTTAAATTTTGCTTTTCATTGCACTTATGATGTAAATTAAATTGGAAATGGTTTCCCCTTAACTTTCGCGCAACCTGAGCCAAACATCAAGGGTAAATTCTGCTGATGATTCCTAATTAGGATGAAACAGCTGTTGAGGATTCCCTTTGATGTTGGCTCAGTGTGCGAAAGCATATTTACTGTCCACTTCTTTTCTTAATTTCTTTACACACCCTAAAATTATTTTGGAAATTTCGGAATACCAAAAGGTTGTGGTTGATTATTTGTTTTTTATTGATAGATTTATGATACTGTCTTACGAAGGTGTTTCATTAAGTTAATTGAATTATGTTATAAATTTCAGACATTTCATTCAAAATTGTCATCCTAATGAAAATGGTTCAGGCTACTTGCCGATCATCAGCTTGGATGAGTCAGTGCCCCTTGTGTCATTGTTAGTGAATTTGTTTTTGCTTTTTTTTTTGAGTTCTTAGATACTTTGAGTAAATTTACATTAGTTAAAATTATTTAGGCTACAGTCTACTTCGTATTCGCTCAAAACCAATTCTACCTACATGGAAGCATGATGATAGGAGACCGAATGACACATAAACCATTTAAAAATAAATAAATTAACGTTTCGGTTAAAATAAAGCGACTATCTTCAACGAAACACACAAACATACATTGAACAAAAGATTGAATAAAAGGAGAGAATGGAACAAGATAATGATAGTTATTATACTATATGGCTAATAACCTTTCAGTGGTTAGATGAAGTTAGATAGATAGGTTTTCTAAGGAAAGGAAAACGTTCAATGCTTGTGTTCTTAATAATGGTCAGATTACGTTGACAGAACGTCGGAATTTTATTCGTAGTTTTTTTAATTTATAATTTTTAAATGACTTATTTCAAATTTCAGACACATGAAGTTGACGGTTCAGAATATAGAGATATTCAAAATGCAGCTTTGAGATATTCAAAATGCAGCTTTTTTTAAAAAAACTTCGTAACTAGAACATACATTTTTAAATCCGTTTATTTCACAAAGGCAAACCGAAAATAATTAATGATGAAATATTATTATTGCTATCAATAAAATAAATAAATAAATGAAGAGAAGTGATTAATTTGGGATGAACAAACAAGATGTTAATTAAAATCCTTTGTTAGTTTTTCTTTGATTTAAACCAGGGGTCTCCAAACTACGGCCCGCGAGGCCTTCTCATCCGGCCCTTTGAGACTTTTTTGTCTACGGAAAAAATTACGGAAATATACGTGTATCCTGCATATCCTAGTGATTCCCACTAATACAGGTGTTCATGTGTAGTGTATCAATGTGTTATTAAATAATAACTGAATAAAATAATGGAGAGAAATCGCCAACCGGACAATAAATATGCTTTCGCCCACA
>JAFIDM010009631.1:162636720-162686658 GCA_023159025.1 Thereuonema tuberculata | reverse complement strand
GTGGGATATTTATTTAAAATTTCAGGATCAGCCGAGAGCATAAGCAGTTCTTAAAAAAAATCATCGAGATGTTTCAAAACAGAAGAAAAAGAAAAGTAAATCAATCTTTTGTTTTATCTAAATTATTAAGATCTAAATCTGAATTAGAAGATCTTATCAAGTTTGTCTGAATCTTTGATCTGATGTTATCCTTTGCATTTCGGATTTCTAATATATGTCTTGCAGACTTAAGTTGAATCTGATACAATGTATTTTATGCAGTCAAGCAGAAAATAATCGCACCCTGTCAGTTGAACTCGAGCATTTTCACTGTGGGCTGCTTATATTAAGTGCAGTTATTTCCGAAATGTATTTTGTAAGGAAAAATGGCCTTCATGGTCCGTCAAACATACTGTAATCAGAGCTCCCAAGATACAAATGTTAAGAACATTAGTATCTATTTGGATATTTCTGCTTTGCATTTTTGCAACTTTACTATTGAACTATGCTAAAACATCATTAGTAAAGATCAAGAAAGCTTCAGACACTTGAATTAGTGATCTTCAAAGCTGCTTTATTTAGATATCTTTGCTCTATTAACAGAGCTGTATACCAAAGTTTCAGTTATCTTTGGCAAAAAAAATTAGGTTGGATATAGATTATCAATGAGAGATTTAGGCAGGGAGAGATGTTTTAGCAATTATTAAATCATCCTTTAAATAAATCATTCTATCAGTTTCTTTCCTGAAATTGTATGTATTACAAATGGTTAATAGCCTGTTTCAGAAAAAGATCGGGAGTGACGGCAGACGTAAGACACTTAATTGTGGGGTGGCAGGATGGTCTAATCATCAATCTGTCATGCTATGGTTTGCTGGATCGATTCTCCTATATGCTTGTTTTTCTTTATACCTCTGGAGTTTTTGAGTTATTTTTTATTTTTTTAATTAATCCTGTTTAAATTACACATTTTCATTTTATTCTCGCCGGTCAAATCATAGGACCCCGCAAAGACTGACCTTTACGATTAACTTTTTACAAGTACATTTGAGAAGACAAGCGAGTGCTATGGGGGCAGCCATGATGTCAGTAGATCGACAACTTTAATAACCAATAGCATGATTGATTTTTACTAGTTGAAAATTTCCACATAAGTAATTTTAAACTTTAGTACAGTATAAACTTTAAAGTAATTTAACATCTAACTAAACTTTTGTTTGTAGAACGACATTTACAGAAAGGTGAAACTACTGTTTCGGGCTGATGGATATCGTGTAACTTGGTTCAATGAGGTCACTCCCGATCTTTTTCTGAAACTGGGTTTAGTTTGAATTTGTAACCAAAGAAAAATACCAAAGAAAAAGTAGGAAAATTGTTAAACAAAATAAATTATGATGAAATTCTGATATTTTAGTAATTGCAATATTTATTTGCAGTTTTTCAAAGTATCCTTTTGTGAAATCTTAAAAAGGAAGATTTTGGGGCATTAAAATTAAAAGATGAAATTAAAGAAATACATGTTAAACTCTTAACTATTTCCATTTTTAATTAAATATCAACATTGGTAATGTTTTCTAATTTCATATGATTGAGTTATTTCACAAATTGTAAATTATATTTTGGTATGTAGATAACTGAATGTTTTTTTTTGTGTGTGTGTCAGAGATCTGCGTCTTGTGTTATATTAAAAATTTTCATGATATATGGGGTAACTGATACACAAGAGGAAAAATATTTTGATAAAGATTAAAAGTAATTTGTTGTTGAACAGTTCGGTCATTAGTTTTCAGATATTACAAGGTGTGTAGCGCATTTGATGATAAAGTTGTATTTGATTTGTATTTATATGTATTTGATGAATAAAAACAAATATATTTTCATGAAAAATTAGTGCACATATTCTTTTAATAGCTTTATTACAGGTTTCTTCTACATAACCACCTTCAGCATCAATGCCTGCTTGAATGCAGGACCTGAAGCATTGAAATGCCCGAATCAAATGGTCCTTATTCATTTCGGATAGCTTCACAGTGGTGGGCTTTAATGTACTGTAATGTGGAGTTGTTGATTAGTGTCCCTAGTGTCCCTGGTATCTCCACACGTAGTAATCCAATGGATTTAAATCTGACGAGTTTTGCAAATGTTGCACAATTTTAAATGTGGCCAAATAGTGTTTTCATAATTTTATTAAAAAAAATTGATTGTAGAAAAGGTTAAAGTTTTTAGAATTGTTGATAAATTAAAAATGGGACCAATAAATATTCAAGGATCCCTGTTAAGGCGAATGGAAAGACTCACTGATCAAAAAAATTGAAATGTCTTTGTTTCCTTTTATTAAAAAACTCAACATTTGCGAATATGAAACAATAAGACATAACTGAAATAGCAAAAAAAAAATTTTGTATCGATCAATTGGTCATGAGATATTTCCTAAAAACTTTGATTTACTAAAACTTAGAAACGCTATTAATTATATAAAATGCGGAAACAAAGAGTCCTGGTGCGGATAACATTCACACTGAATTTTTTAAGACTTGGTAATAATTCCTTTTAAAAGTTTTTCCAGACTCTTTTAACCCGAGTTAAAATATTACAGATCCTGCTGTTTGGAAAAAAGCCATTGTTCCAATTCCCAAAAAGGACAAATCTGTGAATTTAATGGAAAGTTATCGTCCCATTGCCCTAACAGTGTGCTTGAGCTAAACTCTGGAAAGGATGATTGTCACTCTTAACTGGTATCTTGAGACTAATAAACCTACTGTCCATTGACAAGCTGGTTTTAGACAACATAATTCTACTGTACAAAAGTTACATGCCTGAGTCAATCAATAATAGAGAATCCAAATGTACTACCGCGATGTTTATGATGTAGCAGTCCAGTAATATTATTAAGGATCCTAGAGATTGTTTTGAAAATGGATGTTGACTATTGGCAAATAGGGATATAATAGAGAAAAACATTTAATAACCAAGTTTTATATCCAGCCTGTAATGTGCTATTGCAGTGAAATTTTAGTTTCAGCACCGAAAAGTGTGACTCAAGCATTGCAAATTTTACAAAACAATCAAGCTTTAAGCAGGGCGCATACGATGCAGCTTTTGCTGTGAAAATCGTTGCAATTAAGTTGCACAAAAAAGTTGCAAACGACAGTCAGGGCGCACACGATGCAACATTCTTTGCGCCGCTGTTCGGACCAGCGGGCAATCCCATAATTTATTGCAAAGACGGCTTCCGAGGTGAAAAATTTAAAAAAAATCTAGGTTTTCCAAACGCTCTGATATATTCTGCCGCATTAAATTACTGCATTTATATATAAACTGTATTTATGTGTGAAAGAAACTCGCAATACTCTGATATTTATTGAGTATTCGCTATTTGCCCATCTCAAGCGAAGGAAATTTGTTTCGACGCCATGTTTCCCCCTTCGGGCCGACGTCACGACTAACGTATTCCAACGCTGCACTGTGATTGGGTAATTGCATGCAGCTTCCTTGCAGCTTTCCGAGTTGCAATCCTCGCCTTTGCAGCTTTTTCTGCATGCAACTCCGGTTGCAACTTTGGCCATGCAGCTCCAAAAACGCTCTAGGCCAAAAGTTGCACATGCAACTCGGTCCAAAGCTGCATCGTGTGGGGGCTGCTTTACGTTTCATTACTTTTGCTATAAAAACCACCCCTATCCCAGCTCGGCAGTTACTGAACCGAAACCCAACCTATAAGAAATGTTAATGAATTTCTCCTAGAGTATGAATTGTAATAAGACTACCAATGATTTTTGGAAAAATTATGACTATTCTCCCCGTAGAAAACTTAAAAACTCAAGACGACTTAAAAAATTCGGTAAGAAAAATTGCACAACTTCTGGACCTAAAGCTTAAAGCTGCTTTTTCCTTTCACTAGAGAGCCCCTTAAATATTCTAGATATTGAAGTTTATCTGGATGTTGAAGAGGAGTGATTAATAAAGATATGATTCCTGAGCACATTCGAACTATTGCTTTGGAAAATATTGAATTAAGATTTCTCCAGGATAAATGGTTACATGGTTACACAGATGGGTTCCTATTTGATAGATCGCAAATGATACAGATTCAATAATATGATTCATAGATTCCCTAACTTTGCACTTTTCACAAATTTTTACTATTTAATTTTAATTTTTTATTATATTTTATTTTATTTTTGCTTATTTAGTTCTGTATATTTTGAGGGTTCATTTTTTTTTTTAAATAAAGGAAAGTTTAAAAAAGAAAAGAAAATAAAAAGAAAAGAAAATAATACATCTAAGATAAAATGATAGCAAGCATGACAGAGGCAGCTTCCTCAAATGAACATAAATTAGTGTCTACAAAATATCAAAAATCCTTAAAAAGCTAATTTGGAATTTTTGATTCATGAAATAGACCGTTTACTATACGAAGACGATTCTAGTACTCATCACAGATAGATTTTTAAAAATAGAATTTTCTAGTATTAACAGACACAGACAATTTTCATTGTTATTAATGTAAAACATTTGATATCTTAAGATCAAATATCTTTGGTTTCCAATGAAATATACTTTCGAAAGAGAAACATTCTATTTCCAATGAAATATACTTTCGAAAGAGAAACATTCTTTACATCATCGTCATTGATTTGAGTTTTTTTTCTTTTTTTTAACCTTTAGCACATAAAGAGATTTAATAATTTTTTCATTTTTATTTTCTTCAGTAATAAGAATTTCGATTGATTTTAATGATCAAAGATTATGAGTGATTCAATGCTCTATAAATTCGGATTTTTCCATTCTATTTTGTTTTGAAATTATTCATTCTCTTAATAAGAAAGATTACCATTATTCGCAAATAACTTGATACACAAATCCTTTTGCGATGATAGTTTCTTTTAAAATAACTAATCAAATTTTTTGTTTTGATAATTCATTGGAAATAATATTTTTTGTGTGTGATTTGTTTCAAATTGGTAGTATTATTACGGAAAATTTATGAAAATCTTTCTTTACCTGTGAACTTTTATTTCCAAGTAATTCTCAATAAGCTGCTTTGGGAAAATATTTTGAAGAAAAAAACCGTAAGAAAGGAAGGAGAAATTCAAAGACTTTATACGAAATCTGAAATGCGAAATTGAGACCTTTGATTTTAGACATAATTTAAGTGTTGACCAGCAAGAATCCTAAAAGACAATGCTGAAAGCTAAGTTAAATAAATATTTATAAAAAAATACAAGACAAATTCTATCATTTTTACTAATTAATGCTTTCGCTTCTAAGCAAATCGTAAAACTTTGCTTTTCTCTTGCTATCACTTCAGTTCTTTAAAAAGTAGTGTAGAATCATTTAAACTAAAGCCCATTGCACATGGATCCGAAAATCGGTCGGTAGAATCCATGTGCAATGCGCTGAAGGGAGGAGCGTTTTTGAGACCAAAATTATCATATTGAAATGAAAAAAAGGTAAGGTGAATGAGGGTGTTTTGAATATGTAAATTTTGGACTGAATCACCCTATTTTTAAATTGTGTTCCAAAACACCCTCATTCACCTTACCTTTTTTCATTTCAATATGATAATTTTGGTCTCAAAAACGCTCCTCCCTTCAGCCCATTGCACATGGATTCGACCGACCGAATTTCGGATTTAGATCCTAAAAACAAAACAATAGTTTTAGACTTTACACGAATTTAGTATGTTATACTACTTTTTTTCACTGAAAGAGGAGTTCTGTAGATTTCCTAGTTAGATTCTTATTGATTGAAAACTGATTATATTTTTCTGAGCCAATATAGAGGGCCATTTACTTACAATAAACGTTTACCATGTGACCGTTTTCCTTCTTGGCGCACCCGGAGAACGGCAGATCCAAAGCAAAATTAAATTGCTCTAATACGCAATTAAAATATTTCGTATAATACGGCTCAAAAATATCTATTGAGAGGGCTATATAACATTTTTCCTCAGATCAGTTATTCTATTACACCCTGTAAAGAAAGTATAAACTCACCTAAGTATTTCAAATAACTTTTCATTACATGATTTGTTTACTTCCAATTCTTTTTCTTAGTCTATTTAAAAGAAATTAATTCATGTACTATTTAAATATCTCAAACTTTTTGAGTCGTTTTTAAATTAAAAAATAAAATCAGTTTTCAACTGTAAAGAAAATATAAAGTCGCTAAGAAATGTTTTGATTTTGACACCTGCAAAGTGATTGGAATATCCCAAATTTTCGTAAAGATAACAAAGTGGCTAAAGTATGTAATCCATTCATTTTCGTAGCAACGTATACCACTACTTTATTATGCCTCGTGGAAATTCATTAACTGACAAAGAAATACGAAAAATTCATTTTCTCCTTGGTCAAAAAAAGTCAACAAGGCAAATAGCCTCAGAATTAAATCGTTCACAGACTGTTATTCAAAATGTCATCAAGAAAGGTGATAGTTATGGTACCCATAAAAAGACCAGGTAGGCCTCCAAAACTCACACCTCGGGAAACCGGAGAATTCAAGATCTTGCTGCGTCTGATAAGATGTCCACTCGTGAAATTGCTCGTCTATTGCCAAAGACTGTATCTCACCAAACAGTATGGAAAAGCTTAGCTTCAAATAATCACATGAAGTTTGTAAAACTGAAAGCTAAATCCAAGCTCACTGCCACTCATCGTTCCAGCCGACTTGACTGGGCTAAGAAAACAGTGAAATGGCATCAGAGGTGGAACGAAATAGTTTTTTCTAACGAAAAACGCTTCTGTCTTCACGGCCTTGACGGATATTCCGCATACTGGCATGATGTACGCACTCCGTCCAAGATAAGATTAAGCAGACAACAAGGTGGGGGCGGAGTGATGGTGTGGGGCAGGAGGTAAGGCAGATATAGTGTTTGAAGGCAAGATGGAGTCTACAAAATATCAGAACCTTATGTACGACCATTTGGTTCCTTCTAGAAGGGCCAAATTGGCAATATCAACAAGACAATGCTTCTATACATGCGCCAAAATCCATCAAAGAGTGTTTAAAAAAGAGAAAATTGATGTCATTCCATGGCCTCCCGTTCACCTGACCTAAACCAAATTGAAAGCGTGTGGGGTTGGATAGCAAACATTGTATATGACCGAAACAAACGGTATCATCACTTGAATGATCTGAAGGTTGCAATTTGGAATGCTTGGGACCAGATAAAGATGTCCGATTTGAAAAAATTAATTGGGACAACGCCCAATGACAAAAAGATAGAAATTATAGAGAAGAAAGGAGGATCAACACGTTATTAATTTCAATAATTTTCGAAATATTATGTTTTGAGTTTATATTTTCTTTACAGTTGAAAATTGATTTTATTTTTTAATTTAAAAACTACCGGTACTCAAAATGTTTGAGATGTTTAAATGGTACATGAATTTATTGCTTTTAAATAGACTAAGAAAAAAAAGGAAGTTAACAAATCCTGTAATAAAAAGTGATTTGAAATATTTGGGTGAGTTTATACTTTCTTTACAGGGTGTATCCTAAAACAGTGTAAAGACTGCAAGTATGCAATTTCGAAGATTATCCATCGCCGCATTTTTGGATGCGTACATGACAAGAATTCGCCAAAAAAACATCCACCAAAAAGGCAAATCTCAAAGATATCCCTATTGTTGCTGCATTGGATATGCCTTGGTATCTATGGAAAAACCCTCGATATGAATAAAAGTATGTCTGACATAATAAATTTAGCTCCATCAACTGTCAATAAGTACATTAACAAACAATACTATATGAAAAAATATCACAAGGCACTGGTTTCTGCACTCTACCTCGACATATCTAGGAACGACGGACCAGATGTAAGCTTTACAAGATACCTTCCTGGGATAAATGAATTGTTGATTGATTGAAGATGGATTTACTGTAGCGATTGTGGCGAGCCACGAGCTATTTCATACCGCCATTGTGACGAGAAAGGGTGCTTTCTATGGCAATGCAAAGTTTTTTCATCAAGGTTTCGCTGGGTTTTTGTCATAAAGGTAGACTTTAGATCCATCGTGTTGCTTCCAATACCAAAGTGAATGCTGTTGATAACAGGCCTTGGAATCTTGGAATCAATTTTCGGCACAAATTCCATACCTGCACGAAACGATACGATAGTCTTCATCCATCACGACAAGACGTAAAGTCATTCAGCAAAGTCTTTGGTTCATTTCTACGCCGCGCCGTCGTGAAAGCCGAGACCAGAATTCAGGCCATTCCATATCCCAGTCAAGAACCCGGAGGCCAGCCCAAAGGAGAACTGCGGCTTTCGACCTCTAAAATATGCAAAACGTCGTTGCAAAACGTTTGCAGGCCTTTAGAAAGTCACACAAGAGGAGTGGAATAAGATTCCACTCGTTTCTCTACACAAAGCTCTGCTACAATGGAAACTTCGATGCAGAGCGATTGTTAGAAACAAGAGCGTTAGAAATAAGAATATAATATAGTCACATAGAATATAACAGATATTGCCGCTAAGGCTTTTCATGGGTATCAACTTTAATATGTTATCACCTAAAGCGAATGACATTCCGTATACATTATAAATTATATGCTGATTCTATTATTGTAGAGTTGAAGCTAAGATAGCCATTTCTTCTAATTTTATAAATTCTGTAAACTCTTATTTTAAAATTCATTTACATTACTGAAATAGTTAAATGTAATCTCAAACTTAAACATTATTTCATCATTATAAGACCAGACACACAAATAAAAAGACATAATTTTATAAATCAAGACATAATAACAGTGACATGTTTCGAAGATTCATCGTCAGTCTGTAAATAAATAAAAAATGAAAAAACATAGGCTTAGAACAGCCCCACAATACAGAACATCGTAATTAATTAGTAATCATTTACATAATAATTAAAACTAGTCGGCTACCCGTCGCTTCGCTCCGGAAGCCTCCGCATGTGTAACGGAAAACAAATTTTTATTTATAAAAAAAAAACACACACACACACAAATTACATCATGTAAACTAAAACTAAAATTTTTTTAAAGTTTTTTTTAATTTAATTTCTGATGTTTATATTCTGTCAATCCACGACTGCTTTTAGAACCAGCGTGGGAATCATATATCTATGATATATTTTTATTTTTTATGGAGATTAAAATGTAGTCCTCGTGGTCTAATGCCTAAGACGTCTAACTTCGGAGCAGATGGTTGCATGTTCGATTACTGTAGTGAATTTGTAGAAATTATTTCTATTTTCACAAATTACAACAATTGCACCAGACAGACAGAGAAATAAAAGCTTTTAGTAATATAGATATACTTTTCAGTGGTTTTCGAGTTACAAAGACCATTGGTTTTTAAGTTACAAATAGTGATTTTTCAGTATTCTATCTTATAGAAATAGTGCTTCTTTCTTTCTTGAATCTCTTTTCTTAATTACAACCATTACCCGTGTGCAAACTGACTGATACAGATATTTGAAGAAGAGATATGTTGAGATAGATGTTTGTTAATATAGATGATGAATGAAGATCGTAGCTTGTATACGAAATTCTTGGCGACGAATTGATTGTGACTATTCTTTCGAGTGAAGATAACCAAATTCTGACGACTTGTGACTCAAAGACATAAAGTTGTGCGTGAGTGAAGACAACATTCTCCAAATAGATGGCAATTTTATTAGAGTCTGTCCTTATGCTTTATTGATAAATATCGTGTAAGAAGGACTGATCGGAAATTGCTTTCTTGTGAAAGTGAATAGAAGTAGATTATCGTTTGGTTTCATAGACATCCTATGGATGAAAACAAAATCTCCTTTGTGAGTTCCTGTTATAATTTCGGCTTCTATGAGATCATTATCGAGTGAACGGCATTTAAGTTGAGTTCCGTAGCAATGTCCAAACTTGGGATGGATTTTTTGCAACAACATTATTGGAGATCCAATCTTGAATGACAAACGATGTTGAGGAATACCGCTGAGATTCAATGAGTTCAGATATTCAGGCAGATAGAGATGTTCGTGTTGTGGATTATCAGAAGATTCAATCTTATTCTCACTTAAATACTCTCTAGTCTCACCTTGTATTCTTTGACTTATCACTCGATTGATGTTATCGACAATCTCGTTCTTTGATAAGTTCTTAACTTTGACGTGATGCCAGGTATTTGAGTTACAAATAGTGTTTTTCAGTAATCTATCTCATAAAAAGGGTGCTTCTTTCTGTCTTGACTCTGTTTTCTTTACTCCAACATCTGCAGTGTACACGCGCTTATTTTTCAATATCACATAGAATTTGGTTAAGTAAGAATATTTAAAATATTGCAACGTTTCGGCAATTATAGTTCTAATTGTTAGTTTCGAATTGCAAATAAACTGACGGATGGGAAGTAAATAAACAATCTTGAGATTCAAAAAAAAAGGTTGAATACATTCCTTATTGATAGGGAAAGGAGATAAAAGTCAAAAAACAATAAGAAGGGAGTTGTAGTCCCTATGGCCTAATGGATAAGATGTCTGACTTTGGATCAGAAGGTTGCAGGTTCGAATCCTGTCGCGGATGTTTCATTGTAAAAATTATTTCTATTTTCCATTCTCACAGAAAATTGCGCCGGACAGACAGACACACGGACAGACAGAGAAATAAAAGATTTTAGTAATATAGATTAACGCAACTACGCAAGTTATAATCTAACACACTTTTGATAGATAGTTCATTATTATAACAATTGATGGTTTTAATAATGATTGACTCGAAGAATTTACGTAAGTAACCATCCTTTTGTTGGCCATAAACAATTGGCTTGTTTGTCAGGAGCCTGTGTCCCGTATCTTTCTGATGTATTGCCGTTAGATATTTGAAATCTCCTTTTTTAATAGCAGTACAGTGTTCATTCATTCGAATATTGGTCAGTCTTTTTGTTTCTCCTACGTATTTACAGTTAGGGCCTCCATTTTCGCATTTTATTCCATAAATGGTGTTGAATTTGACCAAATGTAAATGAATATTAATTAATTACGACGTTCTGTATTGTGGGGCTGTTATAAACCTATGTTTTTCCGTTTTATATTTATTTACAGTCTGACGATGAATCTTCGAAACATGTCACTGCTAATATGTCTTGATTTATAAAATTATGTCTTTTATTTGTGTGTATGGTCTTATAATGATTATATTATTACACACACTATGAATAATAATAATAATAATAATTAAACATTATTTTCTATGAAAAAAAAAATAAAGGTGGTTAATTTTTTTTTTTTGGAAAACTCGAAATTTAAAAAATACAAAAAAAAAGTATTGAATCACCATCAGCAATATAGTTTTCAATTGTCTGTGTGGTTATGCCTCTGCGTATGACGCAGCAGATCAGAAAGCTGCGCGGAAAATCTCATCTACTGCAGCGCAGATGTAGTGTCGGATGATTCAAGTGATGACTATCCTGCAGTGTTTCTTATTTTCCACCTCATCAGCTGAGCCTCAAGAAAGAATCAATTGTGATGCTCCTTCACAATCTCAATCCAAGGAAAGGACTCTGTAATGGCACACGATTGGTCGTTAAGGAGTGTCATCGCCATTTAATCACGGCAGACGTTCTTTCGGAAAACAGAGGAGATAGTGTCACTATTCCCAGGATCGATTTTCAATCGAATGATGTCAATTTGCTATTAAAGTTGAAGGTCGCGTAATCTGTTCCCAGTAATGTCCGCATCAAGCCTTCGAGTAAACAAATTGTTCATAACAATGCATTCATTTTAATTTTCTGTCAGTCGTAATTTATGACGGGTAAATACTCTGTTTTAAATAAGGATTGCAATATATCTAGAAAAAAAATCTATTCTTAAAAAAATTATGTAAATAATACTAATATATTAAAAAATATACGAAGAAGTTTTCACAAATTAGGACTTACGTATCGATAATAAAGATAAAAAATATGAAAAAAAAAAAAAAAAATTATACCAACAAGCAGTTTCTGTTCTAAGGAAATCATGAAGATTTTCTACAGGCGTTTTACAACGGCAGAAGTTGTTGGAAAATTATTATTAATGATGAAAATGTCTCTCAGGTCTATTTACGATAATGAAATGTTATTGTCATAATACTATTTTTAATATATGAAAATTTCTATCATTTTTGCTTACTTAAAAAAAATTGTTTACAAATATGAAGCGTTATTATATATTTCGATTCATATTCTAACAAGTAAGTACAAAAGATGAGAATCTAAATGAATTTTAATGCATAAATATTATGATTTGAATTTATTTTTTTTAAACTACTTACTTACGACACTCAAAACGTTTTGACATTCATGTCAAAATTCAATTTATTTTTATATATATTTACTTAAATATATTTATTTTTATATATATTTTTATATATATTTATATATCTTTATTTTTATTTGAAGGGTTTTATCGATTTGTTAATACTTAATAACTTTTATTAAATACATTTACTGTTTATTTTGAATTAAAAAAAAAATAAAAAAATAAAACTATTTTCAACCGAATTCCTAAATTTGATTGTGAAGATGGTCATTAGATGGCAGCAGTGGTAGCTATCAGTAGGTGGTGCTATCTGCTAGTGAAAATCTGAAGCTGTTAGTTCAAATATTACTCGGAAGATGTCATCATCAGTCGATTCTCAATACAGTTCGCATGGTTTAAAAACTTTTATCGAAACTATTGATTCAAGTTAATAAATATCTGATTAATCCTAAATAAATTACTATAAGATTTTTAAATTTGATTTAATTTCATTCTTGAGGTTTGCACGAATTCGATTTTGTTTTATAGACTTAAAAAAAGAAAAAGTAAAAAGAGAAAGAAAAATAAAAGAAATTTTTTTTTTTTTTTTAATTTAAGCTTGTAAAAAAACAAAAAACGAATTAAATACTAAAAACGGTTTAACATGAATAAGTAAAGTATTTAAAAGGAAAGTTTAAGAGTCCATTTTTAACAGCTCATGGTGTGTCTACGAAAATGTGCATTTTTAGTCTTTCATATTAGTAATGACCATGTGCCTTTCTTTTTTGGCTAAAAACTGCTAAACGGTACGCATATGTGTATACATAGTAGGACTTCCACTTTTTTTTTTTTTTTGCGAATTTTTGATTATTAATTTTGATAATATTTGGTCTGAGGGAATATTCAAAGCAAATATTTACAAGCTAAGCCTAAATAAGACAAACAAAATTTTAAGTAATATTTAATCACATTTATATTTTTAATATTTATTGATGTTGGTCATAACTGGTAAAATGAATATAGAATTTCAAACATCGAATTTGGAAATTGTGGATCTTTGTACATCCACATTTTAATTCGAAATAAGCCATGATTATATTAATTTTATTGAGAAATTATGTAACAGTGATTATCTAACTTGGTCCAAATGACGAAAGTGCCAACAGTATTAGTGTTTAGATAAAATATATATATAATTGGCAAAAGTAAGTCAAAATTAAAGCCAGCAAGAATGAAGTTCTTCAAGTGAGCATCTTCAGCAGTCTTATTGACGAAACTAAAGTAAAGAGGAGATACATTTTGTGCGATGTAAAGACATTGATCAGAGAAAATGAAAACGTTTTCTTATGTTTAACAAAATTTCACAGTCCGAATTTACACCAGGAGATGTCACTGTTATTGATTTCAACTATCATGTTGGACCTACATTTTCCCCTTTACTTTCGTAAATCGTATCCCTTTGTATTCCTGTTGCTTTGCTGCTCTTATTTCAAAACAAGAAGATTGGAAGGTATGAAGAATGAAAATGAAGTCATTGGAGGTCTCGTGTTCATTCCGATCTTCTCAGTTTTTCAACCGACTGTAGCTTGTAGAATTACCAGAATTGTTACAAGAGTTTAGCAACTTAGTAAAGCCATTTAAAGCTAAAACTTACCAACTGATTACTAATATTTTCAGGAAATAAATGCTAGAATTGTTGTTGAATTTTGTAAAAGGTCGGATAACTATAATTCAGAACTCGGAATGGAGAAACAATTTAAAATGAAAGACTTTACATAAAGATTGTAATTAACATATGAAAGCTGAAGGAAGAAAAACAATCGTGGATAATGCAATAAACGTTACATAAGCTTTTCTTTTCTTTATTATTTTGTATTTGTTAGAATTTTAACTTGTTCCAATCTAACATTGATAAAGTTATGCTTTTTTTCATTTATCTTTTTCTCATCACTGCTCTTGCGGTATTTACTTTGGCTCCTAGTTCAATTCATTGAAAGAAATAACTGGTAACTAATTTAAATAAAAATTTGGTTCAGCTTGGTGAAACTACAAACTTCCCAATGTTGTTTTGCGCCATTCGCCTTCACAAAGGGAGGCAAAAGTTAACCATTTTGCCGTATAATTGTTGCCCAGAGTACCCAATAGAATGCAGTTTATGTTATACCCATGGAATGAACCTAACACACAAGACAGAAATACAAATATCCAAACCGGCTTCGGTTTTCAAGCCCACGTTTAGATGTATGTATCTTCATCATTCGGCTACTCTAGAACGACATTTTACATAATAGTTCTGTACAATTACATTTTTTTAGCAATTGTAATTAAATGTTGAAATTGAACTTTCATAAAAAGATATTGTTGTTCTTAAAAAATGGAATTGCTAATAAAGGGAAACATTTGGAACTATTATTCGGTACCAAACCTACCAATAAAAATATCTGAATAACTAAAGATCTACCAAATGGTACACAATTATGGTTGTCACTTCTCTATAAATGTAGCCTACATGATAAATCTATCATCAATTCCCCAAGATCATGTCCGAGAGGCCCATGTCTCGGTATCTATCAATCTGCGGACATATTATAGTTCATTCAAATTCAATCCGTGACAATTCTTTAAATGTTCATGAGTTATTACTGGAAAAACCTTAATGCATTTGCTCCAAATGGGATTTACAGGCAGCATTGTTTATCAAAAGTTTTAATAAGTACTAAGCGCAACCCGTGAAATATTCACGGAAGTAAAACAAATTCCACATTTTTGAAATACCGTGAAATTTTTCAAAAATGCAAGATTGAATAAGATGTTCTAAGCTCATTTTTTAAAAGGAATAAAATGTATAAACCCTGCTGTATTCGATCTATTTGTAGCAGAACTTTGCACATTCAATACAAGTTCTACTTACAGATTTTGTCATTTATTATCGAGACCTTCAAAAATAAACTATCATTCTTATCGTTATACGATTCTTGATTTTTTAATATCAACATTCTTTCCTGGCACTTTCTGCGAAATAAGTTAACCTCCTGCCCTAAAAAAATAGGCTTCTCCAAATTGAGCCTATGAGAGAATGCCCCACAATGCCTTACAGGGGGCGTAGGAATGTCTGCACTTTTACGAAAACAAACGTACATCCGTATCATCCGTTTTTTGCCTATTAATAGTATAATTTTATTCATAAAATAAATTGTTTTATTTCTTTGTCTTCTATTGATTGTTTCTTAAGTAGATGATTCTGGATTTATTAGTTTTAAGTCCGTTTTTTGAAAAATATAAATTCAATCCACATTATTTAACTTGTTTACATCCTATTAACTTTAATAATATCAAAGCATGCGGACTTAATGGATTAGTTAAAAGGATTGAAACCCATTCCTAGATGTTACTGTTTCAGTTCTAAAGCTTTTCTATAGGGATTTTCTCATGTTGACAACAAGGACCACACAATATAAAAGTCAGATCGTCTTTTGTTATTCGATATGCATGTAAAATTTCAAGAAGAATCATTCAAGAAGAATCCTATTTTTCACACAGACTGAATGATTTAATGAGCCTCACTTTCCTAGGAAAATAGGCGGAAAATGAAATTCAGCTTTCTATTTAATTCTAAACAGAAAGGAAAATTTGTTTCTTTGATATTAAGAACATAAAAATTCTTAAAAGATATCAAACGTTTTTGTAACATTTCTTTCTCTTTGGAATATTCCGTAATAAATCTAGTAAGCTTCTCTATTCAACAGAATGCTTGGGCTATCCATTCACACGCTTCGGAACACTTTCCATTTCCTTAAATGTCTCAACTAAAACTAACTGGTCTGTGATTTATCAGACAGAGCTATGCTTTAGAAATGCTTGAAAAGTTGTTTGTCTTTGATCTTGGTCTTATTTAGGTGTCTTCGTAAGAGGCTGTCTTGGGAAAAAACTTATTAACTTCTTCATTTTTGTAACATTTTAGAAAAGAACGACATTGTTACTTTTTCCATTTTGATGAAATTTTATATTCAAACGATTTTTATAAAGTTTCCCTTCAAAGTCAAAGTACAGCTAAGATTTTTCAGTTCCTATTTCATTCCGTTCATTTTTAATGAAAACGTTTTATCGTATTGAATAATTAAATTTCAAATGAAATTCCTGACAAAAGTTTAAAATAAGAGCAGTTTTGTATACATGCATCTAGAGTCCTCTCAATGTGAAAATGATAAATTTGAGATTCAGAAATACCGTAGATCAGCGTTTCCCAACCGGTGGGTCGCGGAAGGGTTACAGGTGGGTCGGGACGTTATCCTAAAACAAACAGAAACCATCGAATAAACCATCAGAAAAGATCAGAAAAATCGAAAATCGATCAGATACAGTGGACCTCCGATATAACGCGCATGTCGGGCGGGAAACAACACCCGCGTTATAAGGTGAACCGCGTTATACCGAGCGGCGCGGTGGCGACACAATAAATTTTTCTCAGAACGATTTGAGCTATGTACTGAAACATCCCATCAACTATATACATATTATGTACATATATTTATTATTTTATTTACGTACATAAGGTACGCTTGAAAATATGTAAAAACAAACACTATCTATAACTTGACTGAAATCTATGAGTTCGATATCATTTCAATTACAAAAATTGCTTCATTTTATCGAACGGGTAGATCAACACTAACAAGTAGGTAAATTTATAAATTCTAAGGAAAATAAAATAAATAAGAATTAGTATCTGTAACAAAATTTTAAATTAAAGGACGTCCGTTAAAGAAAGAGCAAAAATTTGAGGTGGCTCTTCATATTCCGAAGAACACTTACTAGATAAAGATCTTCGGACTTCTCACCACCTGTAAAAAAAAAAAGCTACAATTGCAATGGTAAAACAGTTACATTGCTTTTTATTAAAAACGCAGCCAACAAGAGATGCCTCAGGTAACAAAAAGACATCACTGATCTGAAACTTCCAAGCAGCTACTTGCATGTTTGTATGCCATTGTATGTAATTTTCTTACATTTGCCAAAATATACATAAAAAAACCTAAAATTTGTCTTTATATTTATATAATTTTATTATTTTAAAATATGGTTTTGAAAAAAAAAACAAAAAAAAAACGCTTTTTCTCTCATTTTTGTTTTCGTCTTGTGTATTTCCATTCTGTAAAACTAATTGAGTTAGTGGATATAAATAAATCCGTTCCAAACGGGTTAAACCATTGTAAATTTATCTTTTTCTTTTCATTTGAGGATATAGATTCTTTGGCGAAGAAGAAACACTGCTTACATTTCTGTTGGTAGGGATTCCATTTCAGTTACTATTTGCAGCCCCTCTCTTAATATTATTCAGTATCGCTCTTTATGAGTCGGGAGAGATGATGGGGAGGGGGTTGGGTAATGGTCACTCCCACTTCTTCCGATTAGAGTGACCACATCTCAGGGGAATCGAATAAAATTTTCACCGATGAATCTTCGCCGCTGCGGCAGCGGCTTCTGGCCCCTCGACGCCATTAATTTGAAGCCACAGTCCATTTGGGGATCCGTGACCGGCAGACCGTATTCGGGATCCGCCCTCCTACACGTCCCGGGCACGCTGCCCAGAACAAAGAGCTCCGCCAACTACAGCCTCGGAATGAAGATGGCGAATTGAAAAATCATTGAAAATCGGCTTCGAAATGAGATGAGCCAGCTCTTTTAACAACACGGACCGAATCATAGTTGATAAAGAGAATTTTAAAACAGCAACGCACATAATCCCATCCTTCTCCCCTGTTTTTTTAACATGGTTCTTTTTTTCACTTTGAAATGACCGCAACATCAGCAAATGGAGGGCAAAGGCAGGAAACTAAATGTTACTTCTTTGTGGTCAACGCATTTCCAGCCACCGCCATGGGTTGCATTCTTAATTCTCAATCAGAATGAAAAAGTTTTTGAAAAAGTTGTAACTTTGGTGCCAACAGATTATGCTTATTTCACTTTCAAACTTTAATTAAGAAACTAATCTTAAACATGTAAAAAAAGTTTCCTTCACCCTTAATATTAACATATGGAAAGAAATTGTGGTGTTTAGAAGATTAATGATTTTGTTAAATTTTAATTAGTTATGTATTAACTTTCCTAAAATATTCAGAGAATATTAAAAAATTGAAATAAGAAAAAAAAACAATGAAAAAACAATAAAAATAAAACAATAAAAAAAACCCACACATATTTCTATAAAAATGCATAACTAAGAGATATGAAGTCCTAAGCGAAGATAAAAACAAAAACAAAAAACTTTAATATACATATTATTATTTATCGATCACAAAATTTAATAGTTTGCGTTGCGTTATGATTGAGATCCTGTGTTAAATATTAGCATTATAGATGTATAAAAAGTGATGAAAAAAATAATTGATTTACGGAATGATAGAATGAGTAAAAGTGAATTATCCAAAATTTTGCAGAAAAGCTCTTACTTAATAAAGTTGTTTATCATATTAAAAGCTCACCCTTATCTAATATCCATTTTTTTTTTAACAGAGAGTATCTACTCTTCTGCATTATGACTTCTATTTTCATTAACGGCCTAAATTAGTAGATCTCAAACAGGGGCGTCACCACCCTTAGGAACATTTGTTTGTTCTGGGTGGGGAAAGAACCAAAAGGAAAGAGATATTCTGACTCCTTTTAATAAATAATTAAAATGAAGTTTAAAGTTCCTGATTTTTTGTATATCTGAACAGAAACACAACAAATACCTAGAAGACAAATTATTCTGACTGTTAGAAAATTACTCAAGGTGAAAGGGCTCAGAAAGCTTAGGAACGAATCTTTTTTATAGTAGCTCAACTCAAAGATTTATCTTTAATTTTTATCAGAGGGTTATGTAATTTGACAAATCTGTTTTATGGTTCTTGGACATTATCATTTACATTTTAATGCCTGCTTTGTTAATTTTAAAGCTTTCTCCAGCACTGTCTTTACTTCCAAACATTAAGCGCACTTAAGTTTAACCTAAACAAAAAATAAAAAAGAAGTGTTTCCATAAGCATGTATCTTTTTAATCAAGCCAAATTTTAAGAAGAAAAAGCATTCATTGTATTCGATTTTTCTTGATAATCTTGTTTATTTATTCAATTTATTGGATGTAGTGATGTTTCTTTTTATATTATTGTAAATCTTAATAAGTAAACCTTGGAAGACCGTTGAAATTTTTTACTAACTTAAAAGTGAATCTTTTCTAATTATTTCTAAGGAATATTTTGTATACTTGGCTATCAGCAACTGTAAATTGGCACAATATAGGCTACTAGCTTAAAGTACCCGGCGTTACCTGGGGGTGGGAAGAGGGTGGTGAGGGGGTGGGGAAATCCTGGTTTCTTGGTGGCCTATATTTTAATAAAAAAATATATTGTTTTTTTTTTTTTTTTTTGGGGGGGTGGGGGGGGGATGGGGTGAGGAGGGGGTAGTGTGGGGGTGGGGAGTGCTGGTTCTCCCTTCTCCACAATTCTGTCACATCAAACCTTTCCCAATTGTTCCAATTGTTGAAGAATAATATTTGTGTAGTTCCCATTGTCGCCACCAGATCCATATGTGGCGCTGTTTAAGTGATTTCACCTCTTTTCTCCCCATTGTGGATAGTTAACCAGGTTCCTAGGCAGTCTATATTTTCCGCAGGTTAATAAAGAGTATCTACGCAAAATTTGGTTCCGATCAGTCAAAGGGTGTAAAATTGTATAGAGAACATACAGCATAAAAACTTTGACTTTTATATATATGTATAGAAGTAGTATAGATATCAATACCATGCATCTTTATTCATTCTCATAGAAATACAGATTTATCTGACAAAATATTAGTCATAATATATTAAGGTTTTAACTATATTTCCAAAAGCAATTGAATTAGAATTCAATTCCTAAATATTAAAAAAAAAAAAACATTATTCTTAATGATATTCATGAATAATCATGTTTTTTGAATAAATGAACACTTCTTTTCAAATCCCACTTCTTTTCTATATTAATAATTCTTCCAGAGATCATCATTCGGTCTGACATTCAAATTAAATCGTTTACATATTTGACCAACATGAACTACTCTAACACTTTTCATGTCAGCTGGGCTATTTCATCAAACGATAGCTATTCTTTTATCAAAGAATCTAATCTCCATTGAAAGAATCTTCTTTTAAGAAAACGGTTTTCTTTTAAAAAAAGTTTATTTTTAAGATGGGTTAAAAAATGTAAAAATCCTCAATTTCGATATGGTTTAAGCATTTGCTGACCCTTACATAAACATCAATACAAATCCAACCCCTTAAGTAAACAAAAAGAAGTGAAGAAATTTGGGATAATAACAACATTTAAGTAGTCAGAAAGCTGAGTTCGAATTTCTAACAATAAACAAAACTTTATTTGATAACTAAATTCGAAATGCTGAGTTCTATAAAGATAGATGAATTTCTTAGAAATTGTGAGTTTTTACCAGAGCTGTCTTTTAAAGAAGTAATGACCAATTTTTGGTTTTGAAAATTTTGAAATCACTGAAAAAGGGCCCCTTCTACTTCTACTGAATCAGAACAGCATAGTCAACATAGGAACAATATCACCAATGGAGCATACTTAGACTATTAGAAGATAAATTAAAAAGAAAATGTTATGACAAATTGCTGACATTCAAGAGAAGTTCTCTGCTTTTCTAACTAAGACAATAGAAAGGAAGTTCAACAAAGAGATGGACACTTGGTATGGAGCTACTTTGGAGAGAAATATAGATAATTAGAAGAAAGCTATTGAAGAATAGTATTAAAATTAATTTCAGAAGAAGTAATTTTATCTTCATTAATGTTATCTTTGTCATTTTTATCTTGCAATTGATCCAATGTTCACGTCATCATTCTTCATGTCAGACACAGTTTTGATAGCTGAACAAAATAGTCTTTAATAATAAGACTGATTGCTTTTTTTTTTCCTTTATCACAAGAAGGCTAACATTGACGTCGTTTAGGTTTGTTCTTTCAAAGGAGCTATGCACAATTGTATCGCTTCAGAATTTTTGTAATTATAATTATTGCAACAGGATATTATTAAGCCAATGCAATAGAATTTTAAAGTTAAAATAAGAGATGGGTCATCAAATTATATTGGACAAAAGTAGAGAGGCCTGATAAGTTCATGGTTAAGTCAATGCAATGGAATTTTGAAGTTAAAATAAGAGATGGGTCATCAAATTATACTGGGCAAAAGTAGAGAGGCCTGATAAGTTCATGGAGATTCGTATCGCATATGCTTGTGTACTGATTTGGGCAATTTTTCGTGATGATTCTGAGCCAATTGAGGACGACCCCAAATTGGAAATGCTGGATTTTGTGACCTAGCCTTTTTTTTTTTGTTTGATTAATAGGGGTTTCCAATAAAAATATCAGTTTGTAAAGAGTAGCACTTTAAATAAAGGCAGAACACCACAATTTAGAGAAATGGCATCTTGTTTGATGAAACCTGTTTGGATGTGGATGACAACTGTTTTTACGTTAGGAATTCTCTTCCCAACTACAGTTTTGATTGATAAAACTAATGATATCTGCATGCAAAGCATAAAAACACCAACAACAATTTAGATACACTCAGATTGACCATCACTAATCATTGAGACCTGAGATGGGCTGGGATTAATGTTTTTTTTTTTTATACTCTTGGATTGCTGAAAAATGTTGAAACAACAAATTTTCGCAGATACCCCACTGTCAAGACTTTTCAAAAGTTCAATCTTTTTTTTTTTTATGGACAACGTAGCAAAAGAAATTTCCTTTGTTCACTTAAGACATGACTGAGGCTAAGTGAGAGCTAAATAATAAATGAACAAAATGTGCTCACTAATAGCTGAAGTACTCGAGCAACCTCAAAAACATAGAGGAAGGTGTAGTAAGTTGGCGTGGCAGCGATCCTGAAAACTGGAAAAAATGTTACACAAATTATGCTGGATATTTGATCTCATCTGCTTTTTCTTCATTTAAAGCTTTATAATTATCATCAAAACTACTGTAAAAAACTTGAGATAAAATAAAAAAATAATATATAAGATCATTCTCAAACTACAAATCTAATAAAAAATATCAAGTACCGGTAGTTATTGAATATGTTAGTTAAGTGCGAGCATTTCTAGTTTAAAGAATTGTGGTAGTTTAAAGTGATTCTAATTTTTAAGCAAATCTTTTAATCACAAAATCATCACAGTAGCTCTCGCCATCTGTCGGGAAAACGATGCAACACCTCTTGGGTAATAGATAGCTCTAAAATTCTTGTTTAGGAACTTGGGAGCATTTTTATGGATGACGCGCAGTCTCGTATCTTCCTTAGTGACTGGAACTGACTAGGGAAGTTGATTGCCTCCCCCGTTCGGGCGAAATTTCAGTCACAGGACTTTTTTTTTAACGGGATCGATTGGTGCGTGGGGGAGATCCCTTAGTGAGCGCTGACCGAAGTCAAATTGACCTGATTGAAAATTCAGGCTTTCGATAAAGTATTTATAAATCCCTTCGACCTTGTTTAAGTTGAAGGTGATGAAACATCAGGGGATCCAATGAAGTAACAACGGATTTTGGAAAGCTTATGTAAAATATTATTGATATATAGTTGATAGATAACATTGTTTGGCAATGAATCTTACTTCCAATAAAATGGATTTAGGTTTCTTTAAGGTTTGATAAGAAAGATTATTTTTGTCCTTTTTCTTGAAAATGCAGCTGTTCTTTCAGTAGGTTTAAACAGTTGGACAGACAGATGGGTAAAACGATTGTTTTTAGTGAAACCTGTTGTTAAAATTAATAATAAAAATTAATTACTAAAGAAATTTGTATTAGAAAATATTCTTTTTACTTTAAAAATTTCAGATTTACTGAGATATTTGTGGCTTTGAATAATTGCAGAATAATTTATTAATTATGGAAAAAGCTTTCTACAAAAAATTAGTAACGTTTTGTAATTTATTGGTAATACTAATTTAGCAATGCTATGTTCTTTCCTCTATTTCCGATAGAAGGAAAGAAAAACAAATCAGTTATCTAAAATGATTGATGCTTGTTAATTTAATAGAAATTTAACTAAAATGAATTCAAGAACCATTTAAATTTCAAATTTTAAAGCAGGTAGTTGAACTGCAGTTATTAATAAGAATGGCCACATTGAGTCTTGGAAAAGCTATATTTGATTTGTAATACTTATTAAATCCTAGTTATTCCAATGAGAGCAGATAAGCAAATAATTGAGAGGAAAAAAATATGGAATGATTTGAATGTCGATAATAGGAGTTGTAATGTAAATGGTACACAAATATCTACTTCCTTTACTATTTATTACCATATAATAGCATTAATTGTCTACGTATTCGATTTTGTCTTTTCGCATTTTTTGCAGTTTTACTCGCGATTTTTTTTTTTTTTTTATGGTTATACAAAAGAAAAACTGTCTATAGAAAATTGTCAATAGCTCAATACAGTTTCTGTATTGAATTAAAAGGATAGAAGGCACTAATGAGATTTCAATATTCGTATGAATGTAATATTTCACGAGTAGTATGATATATCATTAAGAATTTTTTTATAAATGTATAAATCAGTTTTATAAGAGAACTAAATTGAGACGGAATTCTCAGGATTATTTGTATCTATAAAGTTGGATTGATACTTACGAAATAGTTGTAGTTGCTTAGTTAATGACATCCTGGTAATCAGAATGTTCACTTTATCCAAAACATTGTAAATATTTTCTTTAGTAATTAATTTTTTATTATTAATTTTAACAACTGGTTGACTATAAACAATCGTTTCTACCTATCTGTATCCCCGAATATTTAAACCTGATGAAAGAACAACTGCATTTTCGAGACGAAGGGCAAAAAATATATCGAATTCAAACTTCCAGTTATCCGAATGTTATTGCAAGAATCCCAACTTCAGTTATCCAAACTTAGCTTATTTGATATCTATGTAATCTGAATTTTTCCGAAAATTTGAATTATTGGGATAATTGGGTTTAGGGAAGATTAAACTGCATCAATGGCAACGATGTTAGAAACTAAGCGGAATTTCGAATTAACCTCTATTCAGTACAAACATACCCCGATTATTCGACAGATTAGAGACCAGATTACTGTCGAAATCATTGAAATGCTGAACCAAGTCTTTTAAGCTCGCAAAGATATTTTGGCGACTGAAAAACATAAATAACGCACTGCATATCATTTGCGATTGCGTGCGAAAATTAAAGAACACACTATATATAGCCTATGTACAAAAGTAAAATAAAGTGAACAAAAGCTTACCTTCAAATATTTTGATTCTGCCTACTTGGACGATGAATATATATTTGAAAGACGCGCATGGTCGCAGAAGATCGTGGAAACATGGCGTAATAGGTGAAAAGAGTGGAATGTATGGGTTCTGTTTGTAATTGTAATGGGGCGAAAGAGTGGACAGTCGAAAAGCGGAGGACATCTGTGTCGAGAAAAAGATTTCAGTCAACTTAAAAATTTTATCAGTGTTGATAAGACATCATTCAAGAATGTTTTTATTAATTCTCTAAAAAAACTAATTTAAAGAAAAGAGATTCTGAGAAAACAAGACAATACAGATGCTTAAATCAATATTCAACTTACATCTTCTTTTAAGTTCATTAGGAATACATTTCTTGTAAGATTAGTAATCTAACTAATAGTTCCTATTAATAATCTACTCTTCACAATTTATACTCTTCATAATCTACTCTTCATAATTTTCACAAAAAGATAAATTGATCACTTTTAGTAGAATCATAAATAAAAATAGAATAATGAAAAAGAATGTGTGAATAAATAAGAGTGAATAAATATTAGCTAATATTTTAAATAATTTTTTTGTTACTAATCTATTAATCTTTACATTTGAGTTTTTTAAATATTCATGAATGTTTCACAGTTTAATGTTACAAGTAAAAAAAATCATTTTTGATAATTTAAAATTTACTTTTACTTTAAATGAACTTTTTATTTTAAATTTAAATTTATTCTCCACTTATTCGTAAACATTTCCTTTGAAACATAACGATGATGATTAAGGCGTCCCCCATTTAAAATCATTTTCAAAATCAGTAAGAACATATTCTTAATATATACTATAAGAAAACAGAAACGTACATAAATAAACAAAATTCACTGAGTTATTTTTGGTATTTTATACTGAGAATCCAAGTCAGTACTGTTTCGAGTTGCATAACCCTGCTCAGTAGGATTCGCCCAGTATACCTAGCTCAGTGAAATAAGACAAGACATAACGGACAAATAGACCAAAATAATGACCCCTCAATTAACAAAAACATCAAAATAAATTAAGAACAAAAATGGTTGCTTAATTAATCCACGCTAGCATTCCGCTAAGCTTAGGAAGGATTAATTTTATACAATGCTAATATATAATAATCGATTTTTATGGATTTTTGATGTCTTTGTTAATTGACGGGTCATTATTTTGTCTTTTTGTCCGTTACGTATCTTGTTCTACTTCACTGAGCTAGGTACACTGGGCGAATCCAACTGAGGAGGGTTATGTAACCCGAAACAGTACTGACTAATTTTGTTCATTTATGTGCGTTTCTGTTTTCTTAATGTATATATTGTCTTTCCGCATGTTAAATTTGATTATTATATTATTAATATTTAGGACATTGTTATAGGTTCTTTTATATTAAGGTTATTAAATATTGCAATTTAACTTGAATTTAATTAATTTATATATCCAATATAGCCGTTTTAAAAGCCGTCTCCTTACTTCAGATTACAAGAAACTCTACCGCGATTGTGCTACTGTGTAAAGGACATTGTCTCCCCCCAGAGAAACCTGGGCTTCCATCATCAGATGGCGTGAAGACAGTTTAAAGCCTCAAAGGTCCCATTTGCCTGTGATCACTGAAAGCTTTTGCTAACGTGGGAGAAGAAAGATGGAAAGAATGTCAAGTATCAAATAAAATTCAAATTTAGGCGACATACATCTGCATATATTGCAGGCCCTTAACAGGAGAGCAATAAAACATCCCCAATGCCTATTTGGTAACAAGAATAGTATGCATGGAAAAACATAGCATTTATTTGAGTTCTTGTTAAAACCATAGCGAGTTCTTGTTGTATTCTTTTTGTTCGAGTTGTTGTTCAGAATTAGATAACGGGGGCTTGAACAGTATCGTCATTATGGTACTATATCAAAGAAGCAGAAATTTTTTAAAGTAGTCACTACATTTAATCGTTGCATTTATAAATCTCGAACTAACATCCTATAGCATTAAAACTTATATCATACTTTACAGTGCAATAACAAAAGAAAAGGAAAAAAAGATACGGTCACAGAATTTATCTTCTGGTCTGCACTTTCATTAGAGCTTTTGTCTTTTGAGTGCAACATAGAATCATCCGGCAATAATTACTGAAAATGATCTCTAGACTCTGATCGAGATATTCCTCAGGTCACTAGTAAGAAACTTTTTGGTTAGATACCATGCAGTGTAAAAATCTGTCATCAATCAATAATGAGTGTTTTCGAACACTTAAATCACTATAAGTGATTTCTGAGTCAGTATTAAGCACTGAAAACCTAGGATTTTGCTTAGGGTATGGGGCTCCATTTATTTATTTATTTATTTATTTTTGCTTTCTTGGATCCCAGTCTCCCAAGAATTTTTTAGTAATATTATAATTTATAATATTGCTAAATATTAATAAGTAATTAGCTTGAAAGGGTCCTCGCAAGTGGAAAGGCCTGTATCTTCAATTTCACTTCATTATCTCACGTCTATGTTGGTTGCACTTTCAATGAACATTGTGGTTTTGTTCAAATGAATTACTTGACAATATGAATTTCATTGCATGAACAAATCTTTTACATTTTTTCCCCTATTGAATTGAATAGAATTTAACTAAGGATTCATATGATCTCAGGTCGGACCGCAAGTTTGGCATTCCCTATTACACAAATGAAAATAGTTCAGTTCAATTAATTTACCTACCTAATATTTTCTGGAATTAGCGGTGATTCTATTTGAAGATAATCAAATTTTTTTCTTAAAATATTAATTTAGCATAAATTAATGTTGGCATGTAACTTAACGTTAAAATTGTTTATAATTTGAATTACTTACACAAATGATAAAATAGAATGCCGCTTAGTTAGTGTTTGCATAATTCAAATTTCAATTATTCACTGCAGTAGCTTCGGTTTCACAAAGGTTCTAAAAGTTCCACGATTCGCGGTTGGCAGGAATTCAAACAACGCTTTGAGTATTAAGCAAATTTTATATTAAACTTACTTTATTTGTGTTTGAAATTGGAAATCATCTCTTTTATGTTTGTAAGCTGAATATATTGGAAAGTTCCACTCAAATACAATAAGCTACTCTACATACATAAAAAAGCGGATTTATTTTATTATAGTTTTTAGGTAGAATTTTAATAAATCAAAATAGCCTTAAAAATAACTCATACAGATTTCTAATAAATAATGATTTGGGGAGGGGAGGGGGCTTGAATTTTTGAGACTAAAAAAAAATTTTTTTAAAAATTAAAAAAAAAACATTAATTTTTTTGAATTAGTGAACAAGTAAAAAAAAGTCAACCTTATTTTTCTATTCTATGTTTGCAATAACAAATAAGAATGTTATCTTCTATATTGTTATGATATAGTAGGTTTTATCTTGAGATAAAACTCCAGCGATCGAAGTTGATGTTGAGTATCCCAACTTTACTCCCAGAAAATAATCCCTCCCGATTTTACAGACAATTCATGTTCCCTAGAACCCGTCTGAAAAAGAATTAATTTGAGAAACACTTCCCGACCTTTGCCAGGGATCGAATTCGGCTCCTCCAGCCTCAGTCAAATACCTTCACTTAGACTATTATATTCTTCTAGCAATGATCTATGTGTCTATATTAAAATGTTAACAGAATATATCCAAATTTTTCGGTCCCCAATACACATTTGGACATTTTTGTGTGTGTCGGTGTATATGGATGTTTATACTTATATGTGTAAGTTCTACGGAGAATCTTGAGAGCATGATAAATCAATAAAATAATATTAACAAACTGAATTATAACAATTCACATTTTAAGCGTTCGATTGCTGCCTAGACCTAATTATCTTATGATGTTGTTTATGATGCACAGCAAGCCTACATTACATAAAAGTCATAATATTTTTACTCAAAAAACTGAAGTAATAATGTTACAATCCATATCAAGACCTTCAAATTTTTAAGTTAGTCGCATTGTAAAGATCAGATTAAATTTTGATATTTTCAAAACTATTTTAGAGTTCACTTTGCTTAAAAACTGCGATCTTATCCTCAATTTATCATCAACTTTATATTTAAGAATGTAATTATGTTATGGATATTTAAGTAGATTTTAATAAGTGTCAAAGGCTACGTTGCTTTGTGGCATAAACTTTGTATAGCGAACAACTGGCGCATTATGTTCCGAATTACGTGAAATATGGAATAAGTCTTGCAATGATTGGATTTTCTTTTTACTTTATTAGAATCTTTCGATAAACGGTCACTAGAGATGTTGTACCGTCTTGTTTCGTTTATCTACAGACAGCCAAACTTTGAAAGCATCTGTGTACAGTTTGTTGTTCGGAGGCATAAAGCAATTTATGTGCGACATACTGAACATGTTTTGTTTCTTTGTTAACTCCAGTTGCAGTTGTTGCATCGATAGATGGCTTCCGGGAATTCATTTTATGCGTGATCTGCAATTGGTGAGATGAGGTGCACCGAGTGAAGCATACACGGTACCTTCCGACCACAAACATCCGCGGGCAGCGAAACTACATGACGGAACCGCTTTCCATCTATTTCTCTTTCGGTGTGTTCCCGCGGCCGATAGCGGCGTTAAACATTAACAGAGATAACCGCAGTTTGAAGTTAATAGGAAGGTAATTACTTTGTAAATAGCCCCAACATAAAACAGACAATTCGGAGGCCTGTTTAATTACGGTCGTGAATTTGAAGAAAGCCACACGGTCAGTGTATGCAGTAGGAGAAGCGTTTGACGTGTTTGTTCACTCCCGATGACGATGTACATTGAAGCTCGCAATGGGATTGGGGTGAAAGACTTGCCGCCAGAATTTAGACCAGCTTCATTTTCTCCACATATGGTGCTGACACCTGGGAGAGAGCATTGGTGTTAAGATTTTAATGGCACATCTCAATCAGCCAAGTTTCTTTCGCAGCTACAATACTATTTTTTTGGCATTTTAAAAAACAATTGACTATACCAAGCAGCTTCTTATGTGTAAATGTAATGTAAGTATGTCAAGCTAAAAGTACGATGATGGTGTTATAGCATCGAAGAAAAGGAGGAAGATGATTTATAAGTCGTTTTTATTTTAGGTTAATTTTATTATTATTACTATGTTTTAAGTTATAGTTTAAGTTATAGTTATAGTTTTTGTAACTTACAACTTTACTAAACCCCTCTACAATTATCATTGGTTATCTGTTTTTGTACTTTATTTTTAAATTGTATTTTAAAAGCACACCTCATGTTTTAATGGATTACAAACAGGGCCCCCACAAGGGGGGGGGGGGTGTCAGTTGGTCCCACAGCACCGGGGCCCGGCCGTTGTAGGGGCCCGAGGTGAGATCTACAATATGTTTATAATGTAGAACAGAACTTGTTTTTTTTTTTTGGTTGTTGATTTGGAGATTTCGTTTTTTTTAGTCTTAACTGACCGCGCCACTTGGAGTAGAGAATTTATGATTTTGTTTCATAACATGGGGGGAGAGGGGGGAGGGAAGGCCCGGTATTGTATTTGGTACCTGGGCCCGGAATTTGATGTGGGGGTCCTGATTACAAAGTTAAATAAAACATACAAATTATTATTTAATATGCTTTAAATTTAAATATCTATATATTTCTATTATCATGGAGCTTTTTCCCCTGTTTTCTGATGTAATAAATTCTTCTACAAGAGATTGGTTAAATAAGCACTTTTTTTCTGAACAAAGCTGATATCAGGATTTGTTAGCATTTTATATCGCGTTATCCTTTTTTTTTTATTTAATTTAAGAGAGGTCAATTCATTATCACTGAATTGTCTTCCCTTTGACTCTTTCTAGGTAGGCCTGGGCTGATGAGAATCTCAAAGATCGAAGGCTTCATTGTCTAATTCTTCAATAACTACTAAAAGGAATTCAGTAATTAGATAAGAATGCTATTGATAGCATGTTAGCAAATTGGCGTCACTTTAGACGCTTTGTACTTAACTAAATTTTAATTTACCTCTATTTATCTTTAACTTTATTAAATTTATGAAAAATAATAGCCAAAATACGGATAAAACTAAACAAAAAAGCTAAAACAAGTTAAGTAAATATAAATTCCTACTAAAAAATACTCTTCATTCTTCTACACTCTAACCAGGACCCTCTTCGAAATGAGACCTCTTATTTTTATACGAGAGTATTATTAAAGAACACAATCATTGTAATATAAAATCTGATCATTTCGTAACTGTCAAAACTCAGCGGGATCGGTTCATGGGTTTGGGAAAAGAGTAATTTCATTCAGATTTTCAGAAAGCAACTTAATGGGTGCGAAAATTACTTTCCTGGATTGTTTTTCAAGTACAATATCAGTTTTTCTCGTAATTAATAAAAAAATGGGAAATGAGTAATTTGGATGCTCAATAGACTCGCAGATTTCTACTGATTATTATTCTTTATATGTGTTTGGTTAGTTGTGTAAAGCTTCAATGATTTTAGTTTCTTTGAAATTCATTTTTTTCCCTTTCTTTTAGAATTTTAAAATTTTGTTTCCGGATTAAAATATATAAACAGTTTATATAACAATTTTCATACCATTACACTTAATTTTTGGCTTAAATTCCTAAATTCTTTCTCAAATGGAAAGAAATCAAATGCAAGGAGTTCAATTCAAATATAAAAAAACTAGATGGGTACCGTCGCTTCGCTCCGGAACCCTTGCATGTACAGCATTATATATTAAAAAAAAAAAACCTTTGTTTATTTAGCAAATTAATATGGAGATCGGAGAATACACGACTTCCCAGCTCGTTGTGGGCTTCTCCGCTTAACTCAGGTGTATTGCGCGTTGGCACTCACACGGGGTTGCCGCAAAAACACTTCAGTTTTGCACGTAACTTCCAAACGCAGAAACATTTGCTAATGACTGATATACTGTTCGATAGAACTTTCAAAAACCAACATTTTCTCAATATAATGTTCTCTTCCAACTTTTATACTTTTCGTTTAAATTGAGAAAAAGTCAAAATTTGACCCTTTAAAAGGCGCCATCTTGGAAACCAAAAACTTTTTTCGAAAGATTTTTGTAGCATTTTGTTTGTCTTAAAAAGCTCTACATTTTATCCATTTACATGACCAATCTATCTCTTATAGTTTGGTCACAAAATTGGAAAAACATAAAGTCTGATGACAATGACAGACAGATTAACGCTTTAATATAATATAATAATTAACAAATAAAGCTGATATCTGAGTAAAACTCTTTACTTATCTCTACAAAGAAACATAGAAAGCCTAATTTGGCAAGAATACTTATCGAAGTCAAGTATTCACACCTCGGGATTACTTTTTCGCATTTACACTTATCTTCTGCAGAAATACTGAGTTCGACCTTGGAAATATTATGAGAGATGTGATCCAGTGGCCACAGTGGATTAGATCTTGATAAGTCTTGATACATATTTTTTTTTTTAAAGATCTCTCAAGCAATCATACTTGCAGATTTTTATCTTTTCACAAATTTTCCTTTCTTCAATGTAAATCTCCAGTGTTTTGAAAGTTCTACCCAAACACAAGACACAGACACCCAAACTTTATAAAGAATGATCCTAAGGAAGACATTTAAGAGAGGTCGTTGTTGTTTATCATTAAGTGAGCAAAAATAATGTATTTAATCTTCTTATCTAAACAAATTTTCGATTCCAGTTCACAACGATATATACTACTTTCTGTAGCTGTAAAACGTACACTAACATTTATATATTATATTTTTTTTGCTCATACATTTGCTTAATTTTAATCAATTATTGGTTCTGTTCCTGATAATAATGCGAATACTTAATTGAAATTCAGAAAGAAATATTACAATTTCCTAAATACAGCTTTTTCGAATTTAGCCTAGTTACAATATAACAATTGTCTATAACAATATAGACAATTGTAACGGATACTTTTGCCTTTTTGTCAAGTTAGACACTACAAAGTTCAGATTACTACAGTTATAGTTATAAGTTATAGCTTACTATAAACTGTATAGCTTTTCTTGAAAACTTCTAATTAAAGTTCCAATTTTCTATTTAAAAGTTTGAGATTTACAACTCGAATTAATTTTAATTTTACAGAGTAAATTATTATTTTTTGTTTTATCTCATCTCTATTACGTTTTCTCAGCTGAGGTTAATTTAGAAGCGAAATTCACAATAATGTTGAAAAATACAAACGTAAATCTTATGAACAAAGAGAACAAGTTCCTCTTTTCTCTTTATTCAGAACAGAGCTTTGAAAGACAAAACTGTCTTCTTGAAGATTTGGCTTTTCAACATGATTTGACCGAAGGACGAAATCCTCAAAGCCTGAAATTTCTTTTTAAGAAAAATAATTCATGTCTTTTCCAACAGTAAGAGGGATTCTAAGCTTCAAATGCCGTTAAAAGCATTTTCAAATTTTTATAATTTCTAAACGGATAAATAAAAAACGATACTAATTATTAATTTACTAATCAGGTTCTTCCATTTTTAATATTCAAATGCAACACAGTAATTATAATCACAGGGTGATTATAATTAAAATTCAACTTTCAACAGGCTGTAAAAAAAGAACCACTGCTCAGAATGACCTGAAATTTGAACTGAATATACTTGAAGAAAAAAAAAAATAGTTCCAAACGTTTACAATAGATGGCGCTGTCTAAAATATAAGACGTGTCATACGCGCGACACATTACATTTGTTATAAAAACGCGGGGTACATGGCGTTTTCCTCATATTGCTTCTGAGAAGCTCGCCATGACTATCTCAGTGAAGGATCGCGCTCTGCTTGTGAAGCTCTTTTACAAGAATGGTGACTGTGAGCCAGTAGCTCTGAAGAAGTTCCGGACAGTAAAGGGTATGAAAAAAGGCTGTGGTACGATGTTTGCCAAGGGTCTGGAGAAAATGATGAGGAAAATTCGAAGAGACAGGTTCTTTTGAAGTGAAATCTGGCAGAGGGAGGAAACCAATTGCTTCGACGTCAGTGGAAGATGTGGCCACAGCAGTCCAGGAACAGACGAGGACGAGGGTTGCTGTGCACACGTGCAGTGCACGGGGAATTGTCCGAACTTTGGACATGCCTGTGAGCACGATGCAAAAAATGAAACATCCTGCATTGCTATACATACAAAATTACCCATGTTCAGGAGTTGCTACGTTTATCGTCGGGCCATTTTTTTTTCGAGGAGATGGGTCGTGCGGGTCCTGTTACCTGTACCGCCAATGATAAACGCTGTGAGAGTCTTTTGCGCAACCACATCATTCCAACACTTCAACAGCGTGCATGTGTGGGTAGTATCATTTTTTATGCAAGATGGCACTCCTTCGCACATTGCAAAGCCAGTGAAGCAGCTGCTCCAGAGGCATTTCGGAAATGACGGAATTGTCAGTCGTCATTTTCCAACAGCCTGGCCGTCAAGATCACCTGATCTTAATCCTTGTGACTTCTGGCTGTGGGATTATCTGAAAAATGTTGTGTTTAGTGGTCCGATTGCAAACTTAGCTGAATTGAAGGCACGCATTTCACAACACATTCACAACGTGACCCGTGAGAGATTCCGATCTCTTATGGAACATACCGTTTCTCGGTTTCAACTTGTGGCAGAAAACGGTTGACAGCATATTGAACATGTCTTGCGCAAGTCTCGCGATAATTAACAACGATTTCATTGTTGCTTTTTATGCGGTTTTTGGCCTCAGGATAATTAAAAACCGATTTTTCCCATCCGATATGGTACGACCTTGCCGTGGTGGATGGCTTTGAAACTAACAGTGCCACAATTGTTGAATGACTTCTTCAGTAAAAATGTGATTTCTTCAGTAAAAACCTGATACAGTCATGCACATTGAACAGTACAGTTGGTTTTAACGTACAACTCACGCCATCGCCGTCGTATTGCGATTCAAACGTCACTTGTAGCCGAACCCATTTACGTTATGACGCTTAAAGCGCCATCTATTGCTAGCATTTGGAACTATTTTTTTTTCTTATGCCATACCATTTCCCCTTTCTTTGAGTATGTTCAGTTCAAATTTCAGGTCATTCCGAGCAGTGGTTCTTGTTTACAGCATGTTAAAGTTGAACTTTAATTATAATCAACCTGTATATTAGATTTAAACTATGTCCACAGACGACAAATAATTCAGAATTATTGATAATAAAACAAGTCAATTCAGTTTTGTTCTAAATTCTGTACAAAAGCAAGCGACACCGCACAATTTGTACCATTTCGCAGCGACTATGAATAAATGACCAGTGGCCATTATGAATCGAAAGTGGACATATTGGTCTAGGGTATTACATTCGTTCTCAGTATAGTCGATTTAGTAGAGAAAGACCATTATCACTATTTCTCACCAGATCGGTGTCCGCCTAAAACTGGGTGTTGCCTAGACCGGAAGTCGGATTTTTTTCACCAAACCTGCAGGTCATGGGAAGTCCAATGAGTTATTAATCATAGGGCTCCGACTTTTGATTTGAAGGTGTAATACATACAAACAAGGGAAATCTAAAAGTTTCTCCCTATGGCGTAGCTAAAAATCAGGTCGGGAAAACTCTGTATTATTGAAACTAAAAAGTAAGATTTTGAAAAAAACTGCAGAAGTTTTATTTTCTGGGAATACTTAAATATATTTAATTTTACTTTCCTAAATGACATTTTATTTAAGCATATTATGAGGTATAACATTAAGATATCATTATAAAAATAGGATAGATTTCAAAAAGACGTTTTCAAAGTTTTGCTCAGAATTTTCTTAGTAATGCTGACCCTATTCTTTTAAAAAATTATATAGTGTTTCATATCTTGATAGATAGAATGTTTCCAAAAAAAAAAATTGACTATCCGTGATTGATTTGATGTGGAATGACTCTTAAGTTTCTTTTTAGAAATTCCCTTAAAAAGATAAAAATATTTATATCTACAGGATGATTCAAAATTCCTATTACAAACTTCCAGTGCTTGTAGAGGGGACCGAGCAGATAACGTTTTGAATAGAAACTCTTGCCGGAAACTCACCACGCCACGAGCAAACCCAAATCAATTTGCACTTGTCGTCCGAGATCATCTCGACCAAACATTCGGGGGAAGATGGATACATCGCGGTTGGCCTCCACGATCGCCGGATTTAACTCCACTCCACGTTTTCTGCGGGGTCACATGAAGACTTGTATTAACGAGATCCCTGTAGAGTCGGAGAAAGCGACACAAGAATTCAGCGCACAATAGGTATTGTTGAGTGCATATATTAGAATATGCATCGCAGATACAATTTTTGCAACGAAGTTGGTGGTCACCACATCGAGCACCTCTTGTGGTGAACCAGGATGCAATGCCAAACAAACAACTGGAACTGCAAAACAAAAATGACATCTGCTTCATGATCTCACATGACTTAACATGGATAAAACATTCTTTCCGTACAGAAAAACTGGAAACATTTTTTTATTGGAATTGGCATTCACATTAGTAACGGTCTTTGACCGAGCAGAATCAAGAATATTTATTGTTATGTTTTTATAAACATTTGATTTTTTTTTTGCTTGTCGCGCGGTGCGTTTCTGGACATGGGTTTCTATTCAAAACGTTATCTGCTCGGTCCCCTCTACAAGCCATGAGAGTTTGTAAATAGGAATTTCGAAACACCCTGTATATATACAAAATTATCGTGTTTATTTCAACATATTACTCCTGTTTTATAAAATGCTCTATTTTATCTCTTTGCATAGCTTGTCATTCCAAATTTATGCAATAAACGTAAGTGAATATGTAAATAAGCTGTAATAATGCCCAGATTTGCCACCTGTCAGTTTTTAATTAGAAACTAACATATACGTAAGAAACTCGACATTTTCTTTTTCCTTTGCCTTTCTCAAGGTATGGGGAAAGTCGAATTCTCAAATTAAAATTTAAAACTGGATGGTATGAGCACAATTCCGTAAATCAGGTTTTTGCCAAGTTATTTTCTAATTCCCAACCGAAGCTGAAGAATTTCCTTGCGTGGAAAAGGGGCGGATAAAATACATTGGCAAGAGGAATTTAAACTCATTAAACGATATGTCAAGAAAAAAGACAAATAGCAAGATTTTTCTTTTCCTCTTCTCCAATCTATTGCTTTGAGCCTTGAATGCCTAAACCTAAGAAATCCGGCAAAATGACAAACGGCAAATTTACCGATCCCACAGTGGGTGCCGCGACGAAATAAAAGGGGAATGGAATATGCCTTTACACTCCTACAATCTCTCGACTGATTTCATTATAAAGAAAAAGAAATCTATAGGCAATATGCGGATTCTGAACATTTAATCGTAACTGGTTTTTATCAAAAAAATATATAGAAGGTGAAATTTGAAAATTAAAATTCTATTCAAGTTATAAAATGTAAATGCATATTTAAAATCCAAAAAGAGTAAAAATTTAAATAACATATACAGAAAGATAAAAAGTAATGTTCCATTTCATTTTATTACAGTTTTAGTTTCTCAAATTGCAACTGTTATTTTTATACAAAAAAGTTCAATCATTTAAAGTAAACACGCAATGAAATTTATTTTTTATACAGTATTTAGAAAATAATATTTAATTAATCTAAAATTTACATATTCGCACAAAATGATCCTACTCGTACAAAGTCAACGTCTCAAATGGCGATGGCTCACACTGCCCAACTAATGTGCTGCCAAACAGCGCCCTGTAGCGTATTCGGATGGCGTTTTAGGACATACGTTCCACTAGGTTTGTTTTTGTATTTCTAACCTACCTTAAAGTTTGTACAGGGAGTTTGGAATCACCCTGTATAATCAAAGGTAAAGATGCTTCGTCCAATGAAAATCTGCTTCAAAAACCTAAAATGTTAAATTTCTGTAACTACTAATCTTTTTGTACATGTCCATTATTGTACGTGTAATTTTACAGGTGGAACATCTTAAATGTTGCTGGGGTTTTTTTTCTCCCTAGAGCAGTAAAAGATGCAGTTATTGGGTTTTAACATATTGTTCTCTCTACAGCAATTGATCTAATGACTATCTGAGCACCTATTATCTTACCGATTTACCAAAACAAAATCGTTTGCTTTTCTCGATAAAATCACATACTGATTTAGTATTAACTTTATTTAGAACAATGATAACTGCATTAGGCATTAAATTCTCATATTCTAATTCCTTGTATCGATTTGAAAATCAAGATATTATAGACTCCTTCCCCCTCGTTTCAAGAAGATTAACTGCGGAGTTCGAATTACAGCTTAGCAAACCCCAAATTGCAGGCTATCTAAACCGCCTATAATGGGGTAGGTAGCAGTTAGACCAAGATTCTTAATGGGTTCTCTTTTTCTTTACTCGTTCTGTGACAGAATAGAGCTATCTCCACAGGCTTTACGAATAGTTCCAAATGCATAAGAATAGTTTGTTCATCGAAACGTTTTAAAACACCTATATCGTTATTCCAGAATTAAATGAGATTCTAAAGCAGTACCATTTCCTGGACACCCACGAAGCCATGATCTTACAACATGAAATAATATTATTTTAGGACAATGCTAAGTAAATGTGAAACAACTGAACAGCTGAAGAAACAGCTCAAGAATCGTTCGGAACTAATGTTATTGATGTTTTCTAAAGAGAACATCATAACATTAGATAATTAAATAAACTGATTCAACTTAATTTTATAGACCCTTGAAATTAACTTAAATATTGTTGCAGATCTGTATCTTAGACTCTTTTATACCTATCTTTATTTAATAAATTTAAAGTTTATCGCGAAATCAAACAAATAGGATTAATTGAAGAATAAGTTTTAAGTGAACCTTAATTTTAATGCAAAACTTTTTTTTTCCTTTAATGAATAAAATTAAAAATGAAACTAAATATGATGAGAGAAAAGTAATAATTTTTTTTTTCAAAATATTTTTTGTTGTAAAGCTGCCATCCAATTAATCTTGTTATTCGTGCTCACCCAAATGAGCTTTTGTTTTTGACGAGTTCTATAAATATGTCACTGTTGGAGGGGATTCAATATATCGAATCCCCATCTGTAATCCAAGTGGCGTTTTCCATGAGATGAATCGTCGTATTGCCCAGTCCCTCTTCGACGTCATTTCCCCCCAACAAGACAAATTGCCGCCCGCCTGCGAACATGTGTACCTTGTCTGCGTAACACGGCAAATTGCCGGATCTGTATTTGGAGCAACTGCTTCCCATTGCCGAATGAAACAATCACTTCCCCCGAAGCATCAGGGGCGGTGGGGTACTGAGACCCAAGATTTACCGCGTAATGACAGAGCGGCGATCCGACAAAACGTGACAGGACCTCGGGGACCCGAGAGCCCGAACACGGAGCAACGCGTCCGTCGCAAATGAGGTTACCGAAGGCTGCAAGGATGGCGCTTCACTGACGACTCTGATGGGAAGATGAGAGGGAATTTCATTCCTGGAACCTGTCGAACAAAGGAGATCTTTCACAATAAATGCTACAAGGAATTTACTGAGAATTTTTTTTTCTCGTCATACTTACAGAAATGTAAGAACTTTTGTACGTTTTTCGTTTACAAATTTTTAAAATATCATCCTCTCATTCAAATGAAGATTATATTAGGCAAATAATAAAAAATAAGAGAGAATCAAAATTGTTTCATTCAAATAGTATATTATTTAATACTAATAGTATTCTTTTCCGAATACAGGAAAAGAAATGTACGGAAATTCCATTAAAAAAAACGAGTTCAAATTTCGAAGGATTTAAGTTGCTCTATTTGAATGAAACAAACTCAAATATCAAAATTGCTTCTGTTGGATCAGTCAAAAACATGAAAAAGTAATTGAGGTATTATTATTGTTATTTTGTTGGTTCATTTCGACATCCTGTCTAAAGAATATGTAAATTTGTTACATAGAATTACATGTTAGAAATTGCAAGTCCTTTCTAACAAAAGATCATCAAAAACAATTCTGTAACGTACAATTCTGCTGATCCCTTTATTATTATTTGTCGCATTAAATTATTCTCTAAGATTTAATCTGTTTCGGTGATTGTACCCAAACATAACCCAAAAAAAATTGATGATAATTTTCCTGTATTCTCATTCCAAATACAGGAAAAGAAATGTATGCAAATTCCTTTAAAAAACAATTTCAAATTTCGAAGCGCTGCAGTGAAGGATTCAAGTTTGTTCTATTTCTTATGGATCATTTAATGGGCTACATTCTATAGTTTGAAGTTGATCAGTGCATTACTCTTCAGGTTACTTTAGGCAGAATGTTTTTGACCTTTATTCGGATCAACAAAACTCCAATTCAAAGCGAAGTAAATAATAACACTCAATCCTTAAATAAGAAGTTTGATGAAAGCAAAGCAAATAGAAATTTGGAAATGGGGAAGGGTTAAGAAGTTCATAGCCGTCTAATCAAGAGAAAAAGGATGTAATGGAGTACAATTCTCCACCCCCTTGGTACTCCAATGCATAATATCTTCAGTCAATAACAACATGGAACTCGAGCCAGACAGTGTCTGCAGCTCAGTGAATCCAACTGAGGAAGGGTAAGAATCCTAAAACAGGGGCTTGGATTCTCGGTGTCAAATATTCCAAAAGCAGCTCAATGATTTTGTTTGTTATGCGTGTTTATTCCTTTGTAGGTAATTATTTATTTAAAACCCTTGGAAACCTATATAATCTTAGAGGATAACTTTGATCTCAAATATAAATTGATTATTGCTTAAGTACTTCATATTTTTTTTTTTTTTATTTTATAAGTTTTTTTCTAACTCAATAATGTTAGGTAATCTAAAACATTACTTCTAAGAAGCTTGATAAAACCCTTTTATGCTTTTTACAATGGAATCTTAAAGAAAAAAATATATTAAATAGAAATGCCTTAAAAAAAACCATTGTAATATTTTTAACTGATGAAATTTGTTTCTTACTTCAGATATTATGATATTAATGAAATAGATCCAAATCACTTCCTGTCTTCAGTGCTACACTTGAAGATGATCTGAGCTCTCTTGCATTGTTCCTTCTTCTTGAGAAAAACAACCCCATCACCGACCCCATACCTTGGGTCCATTAAGAAGCTCAGACTTCACGAGTCCCGGTGGTCCCATGAAGCAAGGTAGAGTGTTTCGGCTAAATAACAGATAATTCTTTATCTAATTAAATATGTGGCTTGGGCTAAGTCTCCTCATTCTTTAAGGAGAGCACATTCTTAAAGGATAACTAATTAAACAAAGTAGCCATTGAGATTGGAGAGGGTTTTTTTTTTCCTTCCTGCACTTTCTATACTTACCGCTGCCTCGTTTTACTTCTTTTTGTCCTCAATCACTCAAACCCCTTACGACTTTATTAAAAAAATTGATTCCTACATTCAAAATCTCATTTTAAGCTCTGGTTCTGTAAAACTCAACTTAAACTTTCTCCACTTATTTTAGTACTGCAGTTCATAAAATAAAAAGGCTATATCTATTCCATAAAATTTCGTCTTCATTTTCTGCTATCCAATGAAATGATATGATAGAGCTGGGATATGTTAATTTGTTTAACATTTGTTTTATTTGTTTGTTTTATTTTATACTAGCCGGCTACGGTCGCTTAGCTCCGGAAGTCTTACATATGTAACATAAAAAAACGCTTTATTTATTTAGCAAATTAATATCGAGATCGGAGAATATACGACTTCCCAGCCCTTTGTGGCCTTCTCCATACCACTATCATCCCTACAGCAGTTGGTAATAAAACATGTGATCATTAGAAATTAATATTATATACCAAATTAAAGTTTAAATTGTAAATAATATCCAACTTATTAATTACGGGTATCTTATATTTATCACCGTAGACATCGCCTAACAGATGTATCAGGTAACTCTTGAGTTAATCGTGTTCCGCGCCTGCAAAGAACGTTCTTAAACGCACTCGATTTAAAATTGCAGTGGCACCATCTATCGACAGCTTTGAGAAGTTTTTCATTTTGGGCAGTTTTGGGACGTTTTTCCTTCATCCCACTCGGGATGATCCAGATGGATCGGGATGAAATGGCCTTTATCCTTCTCCATGTCATGGACTACGTGCATGCAAAATTTCATTCCGATCTGTTGCGCATTGAACGATATACGAACTTACAGATTTTCACTTTTATATAATAGTTGGGATTTGAACATTCGCTTACCGTAGATCTAATTTTAAGTCTCTTCTTCGTATATTGAGTTAAGTATAATCGTAGATTCAATTAAGTAAATACTTAAATAGTCCACTTAAAAATAGTATTAAAATTTTATGATAAATAACTGTTAAGTACAATGGAAGAACGGTGAAGAGAAATATTTTAATGAAGCATTATTTAATTTCATTTCCTAATTATTAAAGTTTCCCTTTGAATCGAAATATTGAAAATTAGAATCAGTTCCAGTGTTTTTAATCTTATTAGAGAAATTGATGACTATTGCATCACATACATAAATAATATTTAAATTAGGTAATTAAAAAAATCAATAAATTATTTTGTGAAGGTCAAGTTATTTTCATCCTATTTTCCAGCTAATTTTTTATCATGTACAGCCACTACGGAAAATCAATATTTGAAGAAATAGTTTCCCGCAGTGATGCTTTCTCTGTAGGCTTTGATTTACGCAAAACTATTGTACAGTCCTGATTGCTTCCTCTCATAAACTATTTGTAACAACCGAATTGTCAAAGGAAATGTTTCCGGAGCAGAGCTCGTTCGAAGTTCGGTTTCCGGTGTTTATTAGGAAAAGTGTAATGTAAAAGGCAGACGAGGAGGGAGAGAAAAAAAATGATGATTAACAACTTTAAGTTATAAATCATGCAGGGCGCATACTTTTATGATGTAGAAATCTCCCTTACAAACTGTTTTCCAATTGGTGCACCGCTGTTTTACACCGGGCTACCATTAAATCTCCTTAACGCGGATGCGGTCTCATTAGACGGCTCTTGTATTCGCCAAAGAAAACTTGTGTATAATCATTTATGAAATGCTAATGCTCCGACAACGGTCCCATTAAAAACGTGATTGTTTTGCTGCTAATTTCTACAAGTGTCTCTCGGGCTTCTGCAGTAGAAAAGGAAGTGTTGTAGTTCCTCTTGCCTAGGAAGGGAGAGAACAAAGAAATCGATTCCGAAAAGGGCTCGAATTGGAGAAGATTGTTCATTAAAAGGGAATGTTAATTAATAGGAGTATTTTTAAAACTGTAATATTAAGGAATATTATTGCACACTCTAATGAGCTCGAAATTAATTGCCCTAATGTTCTTGCTCTCTCTCTCCCGCTCACAGGCTTCCGCCACGGCCGTAATTGTGTTACTTCTCCGCTTCCGACGTTTTAATCCGTGCTCGGCGGCCTGTTTATCCCACCCTCGTGCACTGGATGAGCGTCCGTTGATTAAAGGTAAGCCTCCTCCGATTTCCTCCTGCGGTTCTACTAAAGCTCCATCCCATTAATACACCCGAACGCTTGGGCGGAATTTCATAAACATTGCCATAATATTCAATTAAAATGGTTCAGGATAGCTGCTTTTGTGTGGGGCTCCGTTGTAAGAGACCCCTATGAAGGATTTCTGAATAATTACACACAAGAAAAAGCGAAGGTAAACTGATTTCGCTGAACTTTTAAATGGTTCAGGTAGCTGGTCTTCAGCCGGCTGAACCCAAAAGAAACAGTACTCGGAGGAAAAAAATACTCGATGTAATTTCGAAATTTAATAATGCTTACATTTAATAAATAATTCATATTTGATTGATTTAAAACTGCTGTAATTTGCTGCTACAAAAATATAGAATAATATATACTAAAAGAAGAATATAAAGAAGACTGATGTATATAGTAAAAGTTTATACTAAAAGTTGAGGAAAGAATCGGTGATATTATTCTAAGAGATTGTTATGTAGAAACAAAAAAAAAATATTTATTTAATCCCAAATATCAATACTTCAATTGGGTCGAATTAAAAGTACTAGTTACGCTTACAAGCCTACGATAGGAAATAATGCCCAAGGGGTCTTTGTAGACTGTAGTCTCTCTATTAACAAGACAGAAATTGCCAGTCACGCCTATCTTAAATACCAAAGAACTAGTCCTCATTGACAGAAGAATCCGAGATCCTAGGAAACAAGTAAAAAAAAAAAAAAAACAATTTCTGCCGAGGATAGCATTAGTTATCCAACCATTTCAGATATCGATTCTAAATATTACCAATAATTTAAATAAATTCGCTGTAATTATAAACAATGGTTTATAACCCATGATTCGACCCAAGATTCGACCCAATGGTTTACTAAGATTTAACGCTTTAAAATTGCTAAATTGAATTAAAGAATCGACTCTACAACTAATACATAAATTTGTGATTTATTGTTTTCATTGCACTTTAGAATCTTTTTCATGTCTTGTAAGATATTTTAGGCATTTTTTTTTCTTTTGAATCTTAATTATATATTTAATTAAGTATTTATTTGTGGAGTTTTTACCGTTTTTTTCTCATAAAAAATAAAGAAACTTATGTTTTAAATTGATATTTTTTTGCTAATTTGTTATTTAAAATTGATCATAAGGCTATTATCAAATGCTTCATATTTGAAGTGTCGAATTGAAGTTACGTCTTGAATTTGAAATGAATAAGGTTTAGAAAGAAAAAGTCATGCATCAAAAGGGGAGACGAATAAAGTTCCTCCCCCCCCCCCCTCTTTCTCCACCAACTAGTGCGAAAGAATAGCAGATCTAAGAGACGGAATGCGAATTTCAGATTGGAGAGTGGAGAGCGAGACAGCCACTACTGAATCTCCTGCCTCCCTCTATTCCCCTGCGCTGTCACGATGAGTGTGAAGTGGTCGCCATTAGAATGAAAAATGTGGGCGGATGTTGTCGCTCTCGGAAGCTCAGGTGCCGGTTAACACTTCCCAATAATTAAGGCCGGGCGCCTAAATGATCAAAAAATGCAAAGTAGCTCATTAATAAGCTCCCGATGCCTGGCCCGGAGATATCAGCCGCCTCGGCCAAATGGCTGTTGCGAGGTTTGGGATTTGTACAGGCGGAAAATTAGGTTGAGTTCGTTTTGCTCTATGGTACTTTCTTCCATTGTCTTTTGTATAGTTTGTCATAGTCGCCAATTCCAAACTACAGTCATTTGTTATCACAGATATTTAAATACTCTCTTTAGGCTTCGAATTATTAAGCCTTTCTTTAATTTAAAATATTGAGATGCTAGGCTGCTAAAAGATATAGAAGGAAGTGTAACCATTTTAATTATGAAAATAATATTCAATTAAAATCTTCATCTACAGAAATAATAAAATAAAAAAATAAAGTAATGTACTGATAAAATTGGATATTTTAAAATTGGAATATTGCAATGAAAAGCAAAATTTAACGTCCGTAATAATTCATAAATAGAGAAAAAAAAACACAACTGGAAAGTAAATATGCCTTCGCACACGGAACCAACATCAACGGGAATCCTGAACAGCTGTTTCATCCTTATTAGGAATCAACAGCAGATGATAAATTCCTTAGTGCCTTTCAGTGAAAGGACAAAGGATTAATACTGTGGATTTCACAGGTTTATTTTTTATTTGATTGTTTTTTATCACGGCGGTCCATTCCCGGGATCGATAATGCTTTTACATTAGCTTCCGCAAACTGAGCCAAACATCAAGGGTAAATTCTGCTGATGATTTCTAATAAGGATGAAACAAGTGTTCAGGATTCCCGTTGATGTTGGCTCAGTGTGCGAAGGCATTGTTTCTGTCCAGTTGTGTTTTTTTTCCTCTATTTATTGGAATATTACTGATATTCAAATAAAATCTAAAGAAGTATCTACAGATATTTATAAATAAATCAAAAGAAATAGTTTCCGTTATTTCTGGTAGTTATTTCAGAAGATCTCGAGTGAACAGGTGAAACAATGGGAACTAATTCTAAATTTTCGATAATATATAAACATATATTTTTTTAAAATAAAAAAATAAATTTAGCAAGTGAAAATAGTAAATTCTAAACCGAAATAAGCAAATCCTCTCTTATCTATGACCATGCTAAATTAAAAACTACTTATCCTAGAATATTGAAATTTATTTTTGCTATCAAATCTGGTTACAATAAAGTTTGGGTTGAAAATTGTTCCCATAAACTAAGAACTTTGGCTCAAAAACCACCATTGTATGTTACTCTTCCATTCCTACTTTAATTTTTGTTTTTAATTTCCTTTTAATAATTCTTAGATACTTTATGTTAAACATCTATTTATTTTTTATTAGTTTTTATTTATTTGCTTATAAGTTCTTCAATAAAAATGCAAAAATAATTTAAATATTGAAATCAAAACTTGAGACTTGATGATAACAGAGAATTATTACAGGAAAAAAACCCTGCTAACAAGAAACAGTTCTAAAAAGCACCGCCTGAGAAAAAGCTTCAGTGCATTACATCTCTTTTCAACATAAGCATTGCATTTATGTTTTCTGTTTCTTCGTGCATTCATACTTTTATTAAATCAATTATTTTCAGATTTTACAATTTTTTAATTTATAATCTTCAATTAAAACCCTATTAAAATAATGAATATTGCTTTACATTCTTAATTCATGACATTTTTCTTGAAGTCTTCTTGGTCGTAATATTTTTGATTATTGTCCCTTTGCCAGTATCAGATTGTATCAGATCGGATAAGCAACTTAAATAATTAAATAACTTTATAACAATATTTCGTATTACTAGAATCTTTTTATATAAGCTCTGCAGAATTATATCACACAAGAATTTTCTCAATCATTGTGATATTATATGCTATTTCACCAGTTAATAAAATAAAATTACTTTTTACTTTTATTTCATTTTATTTTTAACGTTATATTTCATTAAAATATATTTCATTAATTACTTGAGCAAAGTTTTTTTATGCATCACACATTAAAAATTTTATAGTCATGATGTTCAAAGTTCATCTTCATTAAAAATTTTAAATTGCTTCATTAAAAATACAAGCTTTATGTAGCCTCAAATGATTTTTATGTTGATGTTAGTGTCTTTTTATCTCCATTCGAAGTCCAACTTTATCTCTTTTGACAATTATTTCAAAGTTCGAAGTACATATAATAAAACCTATTTAAATACATTTCTTTTTTAAATTCAAATCTTAAAGGACATTTAAATCGGATTATAAACGATATTAAATGATGTAATATTATTAAAGGACATTGGTGCTTCGTGTTAAGTAGCTTGTAAGATTTTCGAAACTTCTTATATTTAAATTTTCATCCTTACTTCACTTTATTTGCTATTTTGGTTTTAATTTGTGCCGATACTTGTTATACTTTAATTGTTGCAAAGAAAAAGATCCTTACAATGCACTTCAACTACAAAGTGATTTACTGACAGGAAAACTTTCCTGGTAGGACTCTATTTTACAGTGACTATTCTAAAAAATGAAGAAATAAATAAGTGCATTTTAGAAAATTTGATGTCAATACATTATAAAACCTTAAGGAAGTATATATGATGTTTAAAATAATGTTTGTAGGCCTAAAAATTAGAAAAAAAAATAATATGTCATTGGGTTTTGAATTGAGATTTAAAATTGTCCTTATAGGATTGGACGATCTCTCTTGATGCCGCAATCGTTCTTTTGAAAGCAAAACTGTATAAGTTTCGGTTACTTTTGTTTTTAATACTGATGCTAAATCATTTCATTAATAAATTTGATAATTATTCCAGTAACAATATCAAAGATAAAGTGACAAGTGTATAATATTTTTCATCCGAAACTCACATGGATATTACTAGATCTTTAAGTTCACATTGTCCCTCTCGATAATTATGAAAAATAATTCAAATAATTAAGGTTCTTTTGATATTTTCTTTCATTTACAGAAAAAAGAAGCCAAACAGAGGCTGCCTGTCATTTCCTTTTTAGCCAACTTACGTATTATGGGTTTTTTTTTTCAATTAACTTTGATTTTCAATATCTAAAAAAGTTACTGTCGGAAGATCTCATTGGCAAAAGATGAAAGATTTTGAATTATTAAAAATATTTTTAAAGAATACTTAATTTTAAGTTTTTAATTATAATTTTTTTTAGTATTTTATTGTAATATAAGACGAGTCTTACTTCAGAAAGTTAAGAATTCAGTTAAGAACTCACGTCTCAATTGCTTTATTCTATTTTAAATGTCAATTTCTCCTCTTTTTATTTTACTTTTGAAAATCGATTTCTCTATTGTTTAAAATCTTTGCTTTATTTTCTCTTTCATTCTCATTCCAAGTGCTCTAGCGGTGAAAGTGCCACGTTTACGAGCTGTAAAGTGAATTTTCTGACTGTTGTCGAGGGTGACCAAATGAACTCTGGGTCTGTGGCCCTTCCCCTCTCCCTTACCCAACCACCCTCTTTCGACATTCGGGGATTTGCATGGACGATGAGGTTGCTCCCCATTGCACTGGCCCTTCTCGTCCACGACAACCATCTCGAATATTGATGACTTGTTTATGGACCCTGGGTCGTAGTGCAGGGCACGTTATCACCTCTTTTGCATAAAAATACGGTAGGAGGGCGAAAGGTAGCATGGAGACCTCGAGATTGTGCGTGGACAATAATTTCCAATCATGACGGCCTGAGTAATTGGACCATTGCACTAGGGATACTCACCATTCCGCCAGAGCCCTCTGGCCAACTGAATAAATCAATGGAGTGAAAGAAGCAATTAAACGCTCGCTTCTCCCTAACTTCCCTAGCCTCTTCGTAACGATAAAAAAAAGGCGACAACAACCACAAAACAACATATACTTGTTGTATTAACTCCAAGGGAAATACCGCGAAACCCCAATACATTAAATAATGTTACTTCGCTATTTCAACTAACAAGTTCTTGAAGTATTTTATTCTGAATTCAGAATTTATTATTGAAGTAGCTTTAAATGTTAACTTTATTTAAACGTTTCCATGGGTTTTATATTTGTTTCAAATATCACTTCGGGTTACGAAATTAGACCATTTTAATTCTTCCCTTACATTAAAGCAGATATAATTAAAATTTCCGAATAAAAAATCAAAATATAAAAACGAACAAAATATGAAAGTTTTCATGTACAAGTTATTTACTCATTTAGTTAAATACATTAATTTACAGGAGAATTTTTTATTTTGAGATACTGTTACATCGTCCTGCTAGGTTTTTATTAATTTATTTAGTTATTAAATAATTGATTTAGATTTAGAATAATAAGAGAGAAATTTTTTTTCATATTTCATACACCACGATTTTCATTTTTATTTCATAAGTCTATTAATTTACTCACAATCATATAAAAGCCACACTAATCAGAGCAAGTTAATGCTGGAATGCAGATCAGGAAGAAGTGACCATCGAAAATTATACTTACCACATAATTACAGGTGATCTCTCACGATAAATAACAAAAATGTTTTAAGAAAAATAAAAATTCACACTCTTCTCAAAATCCTTTTTCATTTTCTATAATTTAACATTTTTATATAATAATGATTTTCATTTCTGTGTGAAGAAAAGTGTGCTGGTAGAATTCTGTCAATTGTATCTAGATTTTACTCGCTTCTATGAATAGTGAGTTAGTGGAAAAAACAGACCTTACAGCTTTTTAAATCCTGATGGAAAAATTTCAACAATAGGTAAAATTATACATCTATCTTTGCAAGCAGAAAGAAAAGTTGCTATAAATGATTGGAATGTTGTACATTTCTGTAACACTATTGCAGACTGGTAGTTTCTGGTAGATTTCATGCCCCAACAAGAAAATTACTGATTCCCATAAAGAAGGACCAATGAACTGATACTCCTAAAACTTGATGTAAAGTGAGATCAATGAAATTTATTGATCAACTTCAAATTTATGAAAACTGAAGGAAAATTAGGGACCATAAATTTAATCTTTCTATAAACCTTTTACAGGTAATCCTATGCCCATGTAGAGGGTGTCTATCTAATGACTGTTTTTGGAAATTGGACGACCCATTTATACTGACGGAACAATAGGCTCCCTTTCACTGATACATGCATACCAATGCAACGTGAAATCACCTACGGTTTCCTGTGCATATTTTTTGTTTCGTTAGATTTTTAGGTTAGATGATCTAGAGAATAATAAGAAATTTTGTTTAAGAACGAAGAAGGTCTTGAGGTCTAGGAAGGTGAAGTTTCGGATATACTAATACGTTTCATCGGAGCAGACCTGAAGGATTGAAAGAAAATGCATACTTTTCACCTCTCATTAAATACAAATAAATAATAAGCAAAAATATTTTTGCTTATTAAGGCAAATACTATACAGATAATATACAGATAAAATACAGTCGGACCTCTATTTAACGAAGTCGCTAAATTCCGAAAAAAAGTTCGTTATATGGAAAATTCGTTAAATAGAGATTCACCTTTTAAAATTACTTTAAACTACATAAAACAGATTTAAATACA